>CADEPM010000011.1:0-1200000 GCA_902829315.1 Caenorhabditis bovis
TTGTTGGCAATTTTCAACGTTTTCATCATTTTCTCAATATTTAATTTCAGATTTGAGAGCAAATTGAAGCTGAATCGTGTGAAAACTTTGATTTGTTTGCTCATTCAGTTTCAATTTGAATTTTCTTAATTTCAGATTAGTTATCTACAAATCTCTTTTCGGCCCATCATGCTCTCGCACTGAAGGCTTTGGCAACATGTTTGACTTTGAGATTTGTTCTCATTGAAATTGAATTTTCAGAATCTCTTCTCCGGTCTTCATTTTGCGCCAATAGCCATCGATACTACCGTTTGACTATTGTTTTTTTTACTCTTTATCAATTTCAATTATTTTCAGATGCAGTGAAAACCATCAAAAAGAGACAACATTTCGAGGAACAACTCATTTTTGAAGGCAATCGAAAGGTAATGTCGGTTGGTTTCAAACGACTGATCGAAAGGAGGCTTCATTCTGATGAAATCTCCGTGCTGGACAAACAGTTGAGTTTTCTTCTGGACTTTAATGGTAGAAAAAACGATCCGCTGGTTCAACCATACGAATTGCTAAGTTGGGTAAATATCAAAATACTACAGCACAGTCATTTTTTAAAATTTCGATTCGCCGTTTGAAACCGACAATAAATTGATTTTTGGATTCTAGCCTAAATTTTCCATTAATTTAGATGTCTTGCCAAAACGGAGGATGCTGAGGCCTGCAGAAAAGAAAAAAAAACAAACGTCCGGAAAACGCTTGCTTGAAGAGTTTTTGATTGTGGACGTCCCCGTAAAAGCGGGATTCCCAATATTCTTTTTAGATCGTCTTCCGAATCAGGTTGGTGTATTTCATCGATTTTCGAGTTCGTATTTGACCAGGTTAATCAAAATGTAAGTTGAATTTTGTGAGCTCGAAAAGAGAGTCACGATGTAAAAACGCGTTGGTAAATGATTTTGCGAATTTCGGCGAAAAAAATGATGTGTTTGAAAATAAAAACACTGTTTAAAAATTTCCATTAGAAACGATCATTACGCTAAATAGTAGGCTACTTCGTAAATTTGGAGTGTCGTTGCGATGGGTTTTTCATTTTGAACTGGAATATGTGAATTTGCATGAAGCAAGTTACCTACATTCATAACATGTTATATAGAAATCAGCGTCAGCAAGGATTAAGCTAATAGTTTTATACAAATTATTTTTTGAAGAAAATATTCAAGCGTTTTTGAAATTTCGTGAAAATGTCCTCTAGCAATAAAATGCACGATTAGAGAGGTGGTCGTGAGCAAAGCAATCGTTGTAAGAAGCCCAAATCCAGGTTTTTGGCATTCCTCCAGTTTGTTTTTCCAATAATCAATGTCTTTTTGCGTGATTTTATATAACGAAGCAGCGACCTGAAAAATAGTGATCAAAAATGGAGGTCTCGTGTTGATTTGAATTTTTTGTTACACCAAATCGAAAAGAAAAATTACGAAATGTTCTTCAGCAAATCTTTATGGACCCATTCATGAAATTTTTCTTTTTTTTTACAAAAAGTTTTAAAAAAATTGCATTAAATTTGCATTCCTTTACAACCCTGCATTGGAAAAATGCGTAAATTTTTTTATTGCATGAATTGGTCCATTGTATAAAATCGCTTACCGTGTTTATATGGCTATCGGTGAACGCGTGTCGCACAATTTTCATCGGCGATTTCAGCCAGCAATTGCAGAAACGACAGACGCCCTTTATAAATGAGGATTTGTTATTTCAAAAGAAGCTGTTCACAACATGCCTCATTCGGTCCGAGACGCTTTGACTGGTATAATTCGAGGAATTTGCCTTCGTCGAGATTTTCGAAAAGCTTTTGAATTGATTTGCCGATGGAAATTTGTCGATCATGCGACATTTTGAGATCGAACATTGGCGCGATTATCCATCTATTCGACACGACCACTTCCGATTCATTGGGATACCGAATCGGTCTCTCTGTTAGGTCCGTCATCTCGCAAACGTCAAGCCAATAATCAATCGCCTCTTTGCATAGGGAATAACCAGCTTGTCTCACCTTGAAATATTATCGTTCTGGGTCTCGCCGCGACTCATTCGGATCGGTATCAAAATTCGAAATTATAATTGGCACAAATTCATAAATTCCACCAAAATTCCATTCGAAAGTGATATCGAACCGAGTTCTGTCATGAGGCGGCAAATTAATAGAACTTACCAAAAATAGGTGCTGAAACGAGATCGCGTGGTAGGCAATATCGATATCTGTATCGAAAAAAACCGATTTTTCGCAAATTGCGCAAATTTTCTGAAAAAAAATAAAATAAAACGACAACAACGATATCTCATGGCAAACGCGTTGAGAGATTGCCGGTTTAGGATAATTTTCTAGATAAAAAACTACCTCATCCGCAAATGCAAAATTTCCATTCGATAGCATTGTGAAGCATTCACGAATATAATCGATTTCACGTTGAGTGGGTCCAGCTACGAAGAAAACCAATTCGAGAAAATCGCGTCGAGATCTTACCTATAATTGTTTTGTGGTCCGGATACTCGGCGAACAACGGCAAGTCGAGCACGGGCAGCGATTTATCATAAACACCAAAGCAGAAGCCGTAAATTCGACGCGTCGTTGAATGATGGCATTTTTGACGAATCACCAACTCCCAGAAATCGAAATCGCTGATAGTGGCGCCAATCGCGGAGAGATGCCTAATATGGTCATGGCTGCAAATGTGCTCGATGGCATTGAGCACGACCGTGTCGCAGACGTAGCAAAACGTCTGCAAGATGCGAAGGGATTATGATGGCGAATTCGTGCCGAGACCCACCTCAATGAATTCTAGGCGCACCGATTCGTGTCGTTTCGCGAAGCACTTGACCATGTTCAGAAGCACCAAGCCCTTCAAGCACATAAGTCAAATTTGCCAAACGGACGCGACAAAATTTGGCTTCGGAATCAATCTTATCCGATTGGATAATTCTAGGGATAATATTGAAAAATTGCCGGATCCGATTTGAATTGAAAATTAAACACAAATCGGATCCGATAAATTCGGTAGCCGAATTTTGAAGAATCCGATGGATTTTGAGGTACGGGAGGGGTAAGCTTAAAAACCAATAAATAACGTCATTTGAATTTTTGTGGTTACCTCTCCCCCTTTAAACACTGTAGGTTAAATGAAGATCCAATTCAAAAAAAAGGATTCACACGGATCTTTAGCGAAATAAAAAATTATTTTTCACGGTTTCTAGCAAAAAAAGCAAAAATCATAAAAAAAAAGCTTGCCTTGCTATTCCCTTTCTTAGGCGTATTACTCATCAATGGATACGAGACTGCAAATTTGGTTGTTATTTCTTTTTTATTAAATTTCAACATTTTTTATGTACTTTGGATTTGCTCGCACCTCTCGGCGAATCTCTTCCAGAAGTCCAAATCGCATTTTTCGATATTCCGAGATGATCTGAGGCTTATCATATGATGTTGGCTCTTGATGTGATTGAAGACATCGACGAATGTGGCGAATGGTGGCGAATTGGCGCAAAAACCGCAACAACGAGCAGGATGTACCTTTAATAATTTGGCAAATTACGGTAGCGCTCGACAATGTGTGCAAAAACAGCGATAACATAATAATCAGAAAAGCAACGAAACATGGTCGAATATAAACGGGTCCCATTTATTTCTATTTTTCAATTAAGGATTTCTACTGATTTTAATTATTCGTAAGTAACTCTAACGCGCCTTTCAATCGCTCTTGATTAATGCGGACTGTAATTCAGCGATTTGCATTTTTAAATCAATTCAATTCGAACTATGCGTCTTTCAACGCTATTTTTTTTTGATAATGTGTTTTCAAATAATATTAGAAACATTAAAAAAAAAACTGGGCGGTTTCTCCCGGGATTTACCTTCGTTTTATTAGCCTCGTGCTTCGCGCATTTCGTATTCAAGTAATTCAATCTTGCGATTAGGTTATTTAATTGATCCGGATCAATTAAATTCCTTTCTTGTGTTTGTATTCTTCGATCGAATAGCGGAATTGGAACTGTAAAAGGAATGGAAGGCGTTTTTAATAGAGAAATGCAAAAATGAAAAAGAAAACATGGAGAAACTTTCAATTTCGAAATCGCGCGAATCCAACAAATTGGATAAATGCCAAAAATGGTCTCGAGCAGACGATAGGCGTTTGGTGTACTCAACACGTACAGCGCACCATTTAGCAACACAGCGTAAAAATTTCCGCGCGTAAATCGACACTCTTGTTGCGAGACCCAAATCTAGAGTGAAGCGCGCCAATTGCAGTCGCGCGACTTCGACATTATGATTTGTTGAAATATGAATTTACCGTAGTTCGAAATAGCGGACTTCGATGGCGTTGAAAGAACTGGAACTGGTTTTTGCGCTGAAAATTGAACATTTTCGCTTCGAGACCTCATGGTCACAAATTGCGGTTTTTTTTTGCACAACTATTCTTTCGTTTCTGTCAGAAATTTATGGAAACGAGAATGTGATCAAGAAAATAGAGATTTAAGGTGGAAATCTCACTTCTTTTTTTTTTTAAGATTCCAACAACTAAGGGAATGGCACCACATTCTCAGAATAACCCCGACATCCATTAGTGAAGGGAAGTGTGGGCAATCGAAAATGAATTCGGGACCATTTCTTTGGTTGTCGGTTTTTAATATTGATGGCGGATTTTTCTTTTTCGAAAGCATCGTAGGAAATGCGTAAAACGGAAGCATATAACCTCTACATATATGGAAACATAATCAGATTCTCACTGACTGTGGATTCTAAGGTGAATGAAAATCAAAAGGATTCGAAGAAAAATGAAATATAGATTAACCTAATTCGATTAAAAAAAATAATTGAAATTCGATTGAGAAAGTGTTTAAATTCGATTTGAAAATTTGGTTTCGTTTCAAAAATCTTCGAAATCGATTGATTTATTTCTCAATTTCAATTTTGAAATCGAATTCGATTGAAACTCTGGAATAATTCGAAACATATTAATTTAGATTAGATTTCGAATCCGATTGATTTTCATATACCTGAGTTAGGACACACACTGAAATACTTTTATGCTTCCATATAGCTCGATTTTAAAATTCCCATCTTTCTAGATTTACTTTTGACGTCACTTATCAGCGGTTTTCCGGTCGGCAAATTTTGGGTTCAAACCGGAGTACCATCGCCAACCAGTATATCTACCCGGGAATTTCGTTTCCCGGGTTTATCCGGGAAATCCCGGGTCCCGTCCCGGTTTCGTCCCGCAACTACCCGGGAAACCCGGGACAATCCCGGGAAAAAGTCTGCAAACACCGCGCGCGCAAACGCACACTCTTCGAATATTGCGTATTCTCGTTTTTTTTTTAAATGAATTTTCTTATTTTAAAAAGATTCCAATGCTTAGAAAATGGCATAGGAAGTCCCTATTTGGCAAATCTTTTGGAATCTTTTTAAAATAAGAAAATTCATTAAAAAACCGACAATACGCAATATTCGAAGAGTGTGCGTTTGCGCGCGCGGTGTTTGCAGACTTTTTCCCGGGATTGTCCCGGGAAATTAAGTTTCAATGAGTCCCGGGTCCCGGGAATTTCCCGGGAAACTTCGTCCCGGGTAGACACACTGCCGCCAACTCTGATAGTGAACTGCAAAACCCGAAGAAAAAAATGATTCTCACCAAAATCTTTCATTTATTTAAGAAATTACCATCATTTTCAATTTGTTCGGCTTTTTCAATGAATTTTCTCCAATATTCGAGATCGCTTATTGCCACTTTATAGTCTTTTTTGAGAATTTCGCCATGGATTTTCGCGAAGACGTGCGAAGCGATTGATTGAAGATTCATGCAATAAACAAATTTTCCTTTTCTTTTCAAACAAATTTCACAAAGCATATATTCAAACTGAAAAAAAATAGAATTTCAACCATAAATTTGAGTAAACACCTTTTCAGTATTGATTTTAGCAACATATGTTAGGGGAATGTTCGAAAATCTCTTCGCAAGTGCATCGTATTCCTTCTCAAATTCGAGATCTTCTGAAAATTCGAGAAAATTTCCATTTTTATTCAAATTGAATGCTTACTTTTCCCATTTCCGAGGAAATTGAACAACGGGATTTCTTCTTTCGCATTTTCAAAGGCAATGTCCGTTGCGGCTTCTGCTTTTTTTATAAACGTCTTCCAATATTCCAAATCCTTTTTCGTTCCTTCGCATTTTTCTTTAATTTTTTTAGAATGACCCTTTGAGAATATATGAGAAGCCAGTGAGGAAAATGATTGAATTCGGAATTTACAAAAATCACAAGTAAGGTCTAGCTGAAATTTGATGAAGATTTGAATGAATCAATTGGTTATATAGTCGGCGTTCGGCGACTACTGTACGCGGGTAGATTTACCGGAATGCGTATTTCGAAATGGTCTCGCACGGACTAACAAGTTATTTCAAATTTTATGGACCGTTTCGATAATTTTTTAATCGATTGTCGTTGGAAATTCAAGGAAATGCGAAACTCATCAAGAAAAATGAAGCAGTTCACGTGAAAACAGCAAAATAAGCATTCACGCGTGGCGAGACCTTTTCAAGGCGCATGCGCGTAAATCTACCCGCGTACAGCACTCGCCGGACGCCGACTATACCAAAATACCTTTTGAACACGCATTTTCACAATGATTTTTGCCGGAATACCGTTAATTTGTTCGCACAATTTGTCATATTCCTCAATAAATTCAGCTTCTTCAAAAAACATATGCGATTGATTGAATGCGCCTTTAAAATTGGTCTCACTTGGCAATTTGTTAGTTGATCCAAATGAGTTGAACAGCGGATATTTCGGGTCGTTTCCTTTTTTGTTCTCTTTTTTTTTCGTTTTCTTTTTTTTCGTTTTTGTGATGCACATATTCTCAAACGTTGATTTCGTTTTTCCCATTTGTGAATACTTCGACCTTTCTAAAAAAAAAATAAGGTTAGATTTAAAATAATTTGAAATTTACCGTTATTCATAATATTTTCAGCTTTTTCAATGAATTTTCTCCAATATTCGAGGTCGCTTATTGCCACTTTATAGTCTTTTTTGAGAATTTCGCCATGCGTTTTCGAGAAGACGTGCGAAGCGATCGACTGATAATTTTGGCATTTTTTTGATATTCCAGTTGCTTTCAAACAACTTTCGCATATCATTTCACTCAACTGAAAAAATGATATATTCAATTTCAAAAAAAATTAAATACTTTGCTAGTATTGACAATTGCAACACACTCTATGGGAATATTCGAAAATCTCTTCGCAAGTGTATCATATTCCTTCTCAATTTCGGGATCTTCTAAAAATTCAAAAAAAAAAAATTTCCATTTTTATTCAAATTGAATGCTTACTTTCCCCATTTCCGAAGAAATTGAACAACGGGATTTCTTCTTTCGCATTTCCAAAGGCAATGTCCGTTGCGGCTTGTGCTTCTTTTATAAACGTCTTCCAATATTCCAAATCCTCTTTCGTTCCTTCGCATTTTTCTTTAATTTTTTTAGAATGACCCTTTGAGAATACATGAGAAGCCAGTGAAGAGAATGATTGAATTTGGCATTTACAGAAATCACAAGTAAGGTCTAGCTGAAATTTGATGAAGATTTGAATGAATCAATTGTTTATTCCGAAATACCTTTTGAACACGCATTTTCACAATGATTTTTGCCGGAATATCGTTAATTTGTTCGCACAATTTGTCATATTCCTCAATAAATTCAGCTTCTTCAAAAAAAAAAATGCGATTAATTAAATGCGCCTTTAAAATTGGTATCACTTGGCAATTTGTTAGTTGATCCAAACGAGTTGAACAGCGGATATTTCGAGCCGTTTTCTTTTTTTGAAGTTTTTTCGATGCAAATATTCTAAAATGATAATTGAGTTTAACAACGGATATTCTGGGATAACCTTATTTTTCGCCTTTTTACCGATACAGTGAAGCAATGCTTCTTTCCAAATCGCATAATCCGAAATGGAAAATCCATATTTGATTATCTAAAATTCTTCAACTCAAATAATTGTTAATCATCTAGGCGGTTTTACATAGTTCTTATGCTTTCTCGCGAATATGTGCGTTCCCAGCGAGACAGCATCCGAGAAACAGTTTGGTCTGAGTCCGCATGGCTTACAAGTGGCCTTAAAAGGACATTACCGTAATTTTAAAAGCAATTGCAACCTTCTCATTAATCTTATAAATGGATACGCCATGTTTTTTCCATGTCGTAGCGTCGACCGAATTCCAGAAAAATTCGAGTTCGTCAATTAATCTTTTCCGCATATTTTCTATATTAAATTTAGAAACATTCAATAATTTTTGATAGAATACCTGGAACTGCCAATTCCGGAGAACACGAATCAATAAGTGGCAATCGCGGATCATTTTTTTCAGCCAAGAGAGTTTCATTGCGTTCTTCTGCAAACAATTGAGTAATTAGAAAGGTTGTACGGTAAACGCTCAGTGTATGCACACTTGAAAAACTTCACGCGCATATGCAGACTGTAGCTAGTTGGGGAATTTTTTTTCGTAATTATCTAAGCGGAAAAAGAGACGCTGTTTTTTCAGCCGTTCAATCGTGAAAAATACCCTGTCATTTTTTTTATTCATTAAATATTTTCGGTTTAAAACACCTCCGAAAATTGATGATTTCGACCGATCCTGAAACAAAATTTGCAGCTCACTAAGTAAGGGAAATTTCACGTCGAAGGGTAGGTCTAGCCGAAATTTCACGGCCAGGAAATTTAACGATTACTTATGTTTAAAGGTGCATGTGGGAAAATGGTAAATGCGAAGTATTTTCTTTTCAGCGTTCTGTTCTAACAAAAGCTGTATTTCTCTGAGCAATGAGTTTTTATCCAACGTGTTGCCAAAAAATTAAGTTAAACTGTTGAAAATCGAATTCCCTGAGAAGTGCAATAAAATAATGAATACACTATTTTTTCAGACACAGAGTTCTTATAACCGACTGACTCAGACTGAAATGAAAATAATAGGGAAAAAAACTAGCCATTTTCGTCAACTTCACCATTCGCAATTTGGCTGGAATCTTCGCTTTCTCCAGGTGGTTCTGATGAAGCTGAAGATTTTCAGTTTCGCGGAAATATTTAGAATATTCAAGGCTACCTGGAATTTCAAAAACAGAATTTTTCGTCTCGTCGATTACTACAGATTTTCTTCGGCTTGTTAATTCCTCATCGGAAGAGAACTCAAAAGAAGAATCCGATTCATTCCCAACCGAAACCTTCAAAAATCAATTACAAATTTCACTAAAATTGTTTTTTCTCACTTTTCTTCTTCGAAATGGGTATTCCGGACCATATAATTCGATAAGTGTGCCTAAATATGGATTTCGATAATTTTTCATTCAGATTCGGTCAAACATACTCAATTTATATGTAGTCCATGATCCATTATTCAACCAATCAATCCCAATTATATCATCGTCTCCAATTCCACCACATTCGTACAAATCTTCAAGTAAATCTCGGCTACATTCTCTGAAAATTCAATTTTTTAAAATTTACTTTGTTTAAATACAAATTCGGTGCTCACTTGTTTCGATATTGAAATTTTGTCGTCATCACAAGTATTGCCTCAAAATGTTAACGATTTATTGAAAAAACAAAAACGTGAGAATTTAATAAAAAGATATCGCATGCTGGATAAATATGTAAATTGTAAATTATGTAAATTGTAAAAAGTTTGGAGGCCTTGCTGTATCTACAATTTTTCGAAATCCGAAACAGCTTGTAGCAAAAGCTTATGGTGTGACAAATCGCACAGTTGTCCATGTCAGAAAATCACCACCCTCGCCGATGAAAAGAAAAATGAATCGTCGTGAAATGTGGGAAAAGGTATAATCATCTACTAGAAAAGGATGATAAGAAAAAAATTCGACAATACGTCCACGAAGCTTGACAGCAAAAGCTTGATATTAATGTTCCCGTACTTCTTGGCTGGTGCAAGGAACATATACAGTTCGAGTATGGAGCTGCAACTCTACGGTCAATTTTGCACTCCAAATGAAAAATTTCGAAGGAAAATACGGAAGTTGAGCGAAAAATAAAAAAATGAATTTTGTAATGTAGAGATAAAGTGGAAATGGGAGAGTGGGCGAGACGATGAGGCGGTGGGCGAGAGAGAGTGCGAAACGAAGAGACGCACGCCATCATGCCTTTTTTAAACAAAAAAAAATTTTAACAAAAAAGTGCACCGACCACGTTTTTCGCAAGGCTTTTTTCTATCGAAAAAGCTTTACTATAATTCAATCGGATAAGTATTCAGAGGTCCGTAGTTTTTTAAAGATTGAACTGTAAAAATATTCACATTTCTTTTCTCTGTTTTTTCACTCTCTCTTTTGTTAATATCATTTATTGTTATATTATATGGTTTGATTTATACGATTATGTTTGGTAACACTTGGAAAAACATTTCATAGTTCTTTATTTTTAATTTTTTTTTGCAAATTTTAAATGTAAATTGTGTGTCATTTCGGCGGAGAAGTTGCAAGAGATTCTCTATAATTTTTTGTTGTTGTTTTTTTTTTAATTTTGTTAGTTCTTACGTTAATTTACCGTTTTCAGCTTTTTTTTGTTATTTATCTCTCTCGCGTCTTTATCTACTCGCATTGAATTCATTTATTGAATTCAGATAAGCACTCCATCTCGAAAATCAAAAGCTGGCGGAGTGATGAAACGATATCACGGACAATTCGCTTTTCGAGATTTTTTTAACTTCAGAATTACTTTAAAAGACCAATGGAAAGACGTCCTCAGCCCAAAAATGCCTTTTTTTTTAGCTATTTGTGTTGTATAGCAACAAATACATCTTTTCAAGCTGCCTAATGAAATCGGTAAAGAGAATCTTGTTAAATGTATTTGTTGATTATCCATTTGTTTCCAAATTGATAAGTGTATTTTTTCCCTATTAGTTTTGCAATTTTCCAAACGTCCTTATATCCTCTTTTTCCGAATTCAATCTCTCTCTCGCGTCTTTATCTACTCGCATTGAATTCATCTGCTACATATCATCAATTTTTATATCATAATTCAATTGTGTAGTATTTCTTTCGTTTAATTGATGGTTTTATCATTTAAAAATGTTATGCATATGTTCAAAAAAAAAGATCCGTGTGAAATTCAAACACGCCGTGTGAAATTTGTGAACGCCGTGTGAAATTCAAACACGGCGTTCACACTAGTGGGATTTACATGAAAAAAAGATTTGTCTCAATGGAGCGCACTTGCAGCTTAGCGCTATTCCGGTGCATAAATTCAACAAATTAAATTTGTAAAATAAATTAGAAATTTTCTCAAAATGGAGCGTTTTTTCAATGAGAACTATTAGTTTTTATATTTCTTCGGGTGGATCAGCTTCACCGCAATTTATGGTCTATTTAGTTATAAATTAAACAAGTTATTTTAATTTATATCGGATCTTTTTTTTTGAACATATGCATAACATTTTTAAATGATAAAACCATCAATTAAACGAAAGAAATACTACACAATTGAATTATGATATAAAAATTGATGATATGTAGCAAATTGAATACGGAAAAGAGGATATAAGGATAATCAAAATGAACATTTGGAAAATTGCAAAACTAATAGGAACAAAATACACTTATCAATTTGGAAACAAATGGATAATCAACAAATACATTTAACAAGATTCTTTTTTACCGATTTCACTAGGCAGCTTGAAAAGAAAAATTTGCTGCTATACAACACAAATGACTAAAAAAAGACATTTTTGAGCTGAGGACGTCTTTCCATTGGTCTTTCGGAGTAATTCGGAAGTTTAAAAAATCTCGAAAAGCGAATTGTCCGTGATATCGTTTCATCACTGCCAGCTTTTGATTTTCGAGATGGAGTGTTTATCTGAATTCAATAAATGAATTCAATGCGAGTAGATAAAGACGCGAGAGAGATAAATAGCAAAAAAAGAAGCTGAAAATGGTGAATTAACGTAAGAACTAACGAAATTAAAAAAAAAAAACAACAAAAAATTATAGAGAATCTCTTGCAACTTCTCCGCCGAAATGACACACTATTTACATTTAAAATTTGCAAAAAGATTAAAAATAAACAACTATGAAATGTTTTTCCAAGTATTAACAAACATAATCGTATAAATCAAACCATATAAAATAATAATAAATGATATTAACAAAAGAGAGAGTGAAAAAACAGAGAAAAGAAATTTTAATATTTCTACAATTCAATCTTTAAAAAACTACGGACCTCTGAATACTTATCCGATTGAATTATAGTAAAGCTTTTTCGATAGAAAAAAGTCTTGCGAAAAACGTGGTCGGTGCACTTTTTTGTTAAAATTTGAGAAAAATTCAAAAAACTTGAAAAAAGAGTCAAAACCTGGCGATTTTTAAAAAATTCGTCTGCGCGACAAAGACGCCAACAATCGATCACTGACACAGTTTGAGTTTTCATTTCAGGTAAATCCCACTAGTGTGAACGCCGTGCAATGTCCAGCAAAAAGAGGGCCGCGGCCGAAGTTCACCTTTATTTAAATGCAAGTCCCCATTCGTAAACACCGATTTAGTCAATTACTTATGCTTTTAGTCGTATTATTTCAGTTTGTTAAGTTGTTTCCCCAGCCCACCATCCACCTATATTTAGTATCATCAAGTTTGTTTTTAGTTTGTATCGCTTTGTTAACATTTTGTTCGTGTTCGTTCAATAATGAAGGTTTAATTACCCAAGTTTGAGGTTCACTCGACTTGTTTGACGGTTCCAATACCGTATCAGTATTTGGGAAAAGTTACTTGGCGACCACGAGCAAAAGCCGCTGAAGAGGAAAGACAGGTATTCTTGTTTTATTTCGGTGCGGAAAATCGGTTATTAAAGGCGGTGTGGTTTCGGACTGCACTTGCGATTTAATAAACGATTAAAAATCGCGGGTTTCTACCTAAGGCCAGCAGGTTCCAGTGAGGAAGTACCCTCTGGGATCGCTGAACGAAGGTGAAATCGCGTACAGTGACAAGTGTTCTAAGGGTTTACCTTACACGGGTCATTGTAGGATTGGTGGTTTGGGTGAAGGATATGGGAGAGGAGCAGCAGCGGGTGAAAGTGGAAGAGATAGACTTTGGTTGCAGGATGGCACCAAAAGGATTAGTGCAAGTGGAGCGATTGATTTTGGAGCTAGAGGAGATATGGAACGGACAGGAAGGAAAAATGAAGGCGCTAGCGGAGGTGAAAAATGAGGTAAGACAGCTGGGAGATTTTAGGAAATGTATGAGTGTAGTGGGCAATAAGTTAAAAGAGCATGGAGCATGCGCGGAAAGGATGAAGAAGTTAATGAAGGATGGAGCGGTAAGGTTAACCGAGAGACAGAAAGATGGTGTGGTGATGGTGTGCGGAGATCATTGGACCAAGATGATGGAGATGTGGCGACAGGCGGAAGAAGGAATGGTGGAGGAGGTAAAAGAAAATGACGGGACCGCCGAGCTGTTGGGGTGTATGCACCAAATGGGGCTGAGGAGTGTGGCGGACGTGGAGGAGATGTTATTTTTTAATGAAAAGAAAGGAAAGGAGATTGAAGAATTGGAATTGCAGATCGTGAAGCTGCACGAGGAGAGGGAACGCCAAGAAAAGCAGGTGGTAGGACTTCAACAGGAGAGGGATTCATTGATAGCGGAGGAGGCGGCGGTAGAAGAGGAAAAGAGGAAACTCTTGGAGGAGTTGGACCGGAAAGGTGAGGAAGAGCGGGAATGGAATCAAAATGACAGGATATTACAGGGAAGGCGAAGAGAAGCAGGGAGGAACGAATCGTCCCCGCGTTGGATGAGGATCAGCGACGATCCATGGAGAAAAGGTACGTCGATGATAGAAGAAGATATTGTACGGAGGGAAGAAAAAGAGAAGGGGAGTGGCTTGAAGGAAGCGTTAGAAGGAATGGTAGCGATGAACCTACTAGGGGATCCAGAGCCGTATGATGTGGGTACAAATCGGAATTTTCGGGCGTTTGTCGGAACCTTTTTGGCAAAGTATGGGAAATTAATTACGGAGGAGCAGGGAAAGATTGCGATCTGGTACGATAGGTTCCTGAAGGGAAAAGCTAAAACCATTTTTAATGGGCTTGGAGAGGAAGTGTGGGGAGGCACATTTGAGGAGGCAGTAGAGAAAATGGAAAAAGCGATAAGCGGAATGACTGTAGATGGAGTGCAACAGGCTTGGAAGAGGTGGAATGCATTGAGGAAAAGAGAAGAGCAGAAAGTAGCGGATTACTGCGCGATCATTGAGGAGGTATCAGGAGTGGTGTTTAGGGAGAGTTCAAAGGAGACGATGGCACAGGCAAGACTCAGTAAGCTGATGGAAGGTATAACGGACACAGCACAACGGAACTTCTTGACAATGAGAAAGCTGGAGGTAGAACCAAAAGAACAGTATGAAAAATTGAAACAGATAGCCATCGCGTTTGAGTTGGAGAGAGGTGAAGGAAGACGAATTGGGAAACCAGTAACGGCGAGTCAGAACAAGACAATAGTAAGGCAAGGAGGAGTTGTTATGAGAAGCGAAAAAATATGCTACAAATGTGGAGGGAGAGGGCATCTGAGTTATGAATGCTTACCAGACCGACCGGCGTATACAATGAGAGCCCAGCAAAATAATACAGGGCGAAATGTCCCAATGACGCAAGGAGGGAATGGAAGTAGAGGTGTCGTGAGAGCTTGGGATCAAAACAAGGGAGACATACGACAAGTGAATAAAGTGGAGAAAGTGGGAGACGGAGAGCCAGACGTGGGCCTAAGCATGACGGAAATGGGAGTAATATTGGGCCAGGAAGTTGAATTTCTCTTAGATTCGGGAGCCGTAGTGTCAGTATTGAGCTCGAAGATTTGGGAACGATTGATCGCCAATGGTGGAGAATGGGAGAAAGAAACAGTGAAACTGATAGGAATACCTAAGTATGCGTTGGTGACTGCAGAAAAACGACCGTTGGAAGCAGTAGGACAAGTAGAATGCCAGCTCACGATGCGCGGGAGAACAGCAAAGATAAGGTTCCAATTAGTGAAAAATGAAGCTGAGATTGCAATTGTGGGAACGAACGCATTTCCAGCATTTGGAATATACCTTATATGGAAGGAGGAAGAAAATCTGGTAAAATGTAAACAAAGAGTAGCAATGGTGGAGCTCTCGAAGGAAAATTATGACGAGGCGGGAAGGATGAGAAAAATGTGGGAGCAGGTAGAAAAGAATGGAAGAGTCGTGGATGAAGGGATAAGGAAAGTATTGGAATCGTGGATTCATGTATTTGCGTTGGATGACTCAGAACTAGTTCAGACGAATATGATAAAGTGTAAAATTGAATTAGAGAAGACAAAGCCAATAAAACAAAGAACTAGACAAGTACCACTAGCATTAGTGCCACAATTAAAAAAGCTGCTTGAGGAAATGTTGGAAAAACAGGTGATTCGGAGTAGTAACTCGCCATGGGCGTCACCAATTGTGTTGGTGAAGAAGAAAGATGGAACGATTCGGATGTGTGTGGATTTTAGAAAAGTGAATGAGGTGATAAGGAATGACGCGTTTCCGTTGCCGAATATCGAAAGGACATTGCAATCGTTGGAATGGAAAAAAGGAAAGTATTCACAACACTGGATTTTGTATCGGGATATTGGCAAATTCCACTGGAAGAAGATAGCAAGAAGACTACAGCGTTCGCAGTAATGGACAAACTGTACGAATTCAATGTGCTACCATTTGGGTTATCTACGAGTCCAGCGATATTCCAAAGATTGATGGAGGAAATTTTCTCGGAAAGATTAGGCGAATCAGTGTTCGTATACATAGACGATGTGTTAATTGCTAGTGAGACAGTGGAGGAACACCGTGAGCATGTGAATTGGGTATTACAAAGAGTATATGAGTGTGGAATGCGGGTGAAGGCAAAGAAATGTGCTATCGGACAAGCATCGGTAAAATATCTGGGACATGAAATAGATGGACGAGGGGTAAAGGTGGACGAGGAGAAAAGTGCGGCGATAAGGGACTTCCCACGACCAGTGTGCGCGCTCGATCTCAAAATCGTTAAAAAATCGATCTTGCTCGAAAATTTAAAGATCGATCGAACCCGAGATCGATCGAGCATTTCGAGCGCTCGAGATCGATCGAGCGGGATCGATCGAACTCGAGCGCTCGAAACGCTCGATCGATCTCGAGCGCTCGAAATGCTCGATCGATCCTGCTCGATCGATCTCGAGCGCTCGAAATGCTCTATCGATCGCGAGCGCTCGAAAAGCTCGATCGAGCGGGATCGATCGATCTTTAAATTTATATGCAATTAAAATTAGTCTTGAATACGTTTTAAAAAGCGCAAATTTTTAATTTCTACCGGCTGCACAATTTTAATGAAAGCCTTGCATCGATAATTCCGTTTCGAACCAGCTCTATTCAGAAAAAAGCTAATAAAGTTCATTCTATACATGTATTCATTTATTTTTCCCGTAATAGACCACAAAATACATAAATTATAATAGAAAACGTACAATACTAATAGGATAAAAAACGAGGAAGAACAAAAATAATATAAAATAAGAGTGGGAATTATTAAACGAAAAGAAAAAAAAATGAGGGAATTTTGGAAACGAAAATGTTCATGACTATAAAATTTTTAAAACCAATTACACTACTCCACAAAAGTTTAACCTCATTGATATTTTTTGAAAAAATGACATTGTCACGAAATTTCAAAAAAACGATTTTATTGTTAAAATATGGCTAAAAAGAGTTCTCCTAAACATGATCGTGGTCTTTCGAATCGACAAATCGTTCGAGATTTGGGCGCAGACCAAAAGTGATCAATAATTATCTGAAGAATCCATCAGATTGTGGTACTGCGACATGATCTGGATGTCCAACCTCCATTTCTAGCCGAGAAATAGAATTCGTGAAAATGTCATTTTTTCAAAAAAAAAAATGGGTGAGGTTAAACTTTTGTGGAGCAGTGTAGTTTTTTAAAAATTGCTTTCCTGAATGTCTTCGATTTCGAAATTTAGTTCTTGTTCACCTTCAATGTCGTCCTCTTGTCTATACTCCTCCCTTTGCTGTTGCGCGTCTTCAAGTTCGTCCTCGTCATCCTGCATTTTTTCGTCGTCTTCTATGGCGAAATCAAGAATATCATAGTTTGAATCTACGTCTTCTTCATTATCCTCCCAATGTCTGAAATATAAAATCAATTTTTTCCTAAATTTTTGCACTTACTCTTTCGCGAGAGCAGCAGTTAATAAAATATTGGACACTGTGTCCGGTTTCATTCGATTGCGTTTTTTGTTTCGCAAAATATCAGAACATTTTCTGAAATTATGACAAATATAATCGGTGTAATAGTAAACACTCATTTGCAAAATAAATCGGCATACATACATATTGTCGGCGTTGAGCGACTATTGAAAATTCTCAAATTAAAAAAATTTGGAACGGATTACGCATAAAAATAGGTTGAAAGCGCACATATATTCATTGTTTTGGCATTTTGCCAATTTTACGTAGTAGACACCGATAATAGTTATAAAAAATTTCTAAATAACTTACGAAAAAAGTCGCTCCGCTGAGGAACTAGAAGCTGGGCAACTCAGATACACCTTTGCGAAATTTCCTAATATGGGAAAATGAGCAGATTGACCGGCCCAAAAAGAAAGCGGGTCAGATTTGGCCGATGGCCGATTTGTTGAGAGTATTGCTTTGTAATGCAATATTTCTGACTAAAATTAATATTTTACCAAAGTAGTACTCCATTATTAAAATTACTTTTATTGTTTTCTCAGAAGACCGCACCTCAAGCCTTCTTTTCAAAAATGAGTTCATTCCATCGTCCGAATCGGAATCATTTGATTGTGATGAACTTAGGTCTCTTTGAGCACTGGTTTCATGTTTTTTGATAAGAAGTTCTTCACATTTATCCCATGACGTTTCTAGATTTGGCACGAAGCTGAAGCGGGGATCCAACAACATAGCGAGCTGCAGAGCGTCATTTTCCTTATAAGATTGCGCGAATCTGTAAAGGCTTCATTTTCCCGATAGCTTAAAAAATTTAAAAAAAAAACCTAAATTTCAGAATCTTTGCCATTTTTATAGCTAGCGAGGTTCCCATTTTGTCCAACTTGTCTTCGAGTTTTATGAAATTTGGGATGATCTCCGATGCATACGAGTTTTCGCGCTCAAACTAAATAAATAATCAAATAAATGAATACAAATATAATTGGTTACCTTAAGAAGAACAATATAAACTGGCTCCAGAACATCGATAATCTCATCCAAAACTTTTTGCTGTGCTGCGGACAATAACAATTTTTGAAGTTGCCTTACTGCCACTAACGATTTCAAATTCTTTTGATAGCTGTTTAATAATAGATACATCGAAGCCCATCTAGTCGGTGACAAACACTGCGGCAAGGGTGCCGTGCTCGGGAAGGCTTTTGCGTTTTCTCTGACTTCACTTCGGACGCTCTTATTTCGAGAGAGATATGATGACAAATTTTGTGCATTTCCCATAATTGGTTCAACCTTCTTCAATTTTGAAAACTCCTCGAATGCTAGATCGAGAAAATGACAGCCACAATGCACGTTTTTGAGAAAATGACCAGTTGAAAACGAGCGCAAATTCGAAGCTCCATCTGTGCATGTTAGTTCGCACATGCTTAAGTTTATTCCTACTCGTTGAAGTAAAGAGCATATCGATTCAGCAATATCGGCGGCTGTGCTTTTAGCGACGTGACGAATTCCACAAAAGGCGTTCTTTCGTTTGTAATCTTCAGAGACGAAAAAAATCTGGCAACTGTAGAAGTTTCGATCTTTTCTTATTTCGCCATAGCCATCCGTCACTAATGTAAATGACTTCACATTTCTTAATTTGCCTTTCATATCATCTAAGTAAATTTGAGATATCTTCTCAACGTGATGTGCAATCATTTTAGGAGTGGGCACGACAGCAGATTGATCTAAGAGTTTGTAAGTTCTGATAAAATTTTGATTGGCTGCAAAACGGAAAGGGATTCCTCCTGTGCAAAAAGCTCTGGAATGTGTTATATTATAGTTAAAAAAAAACGAAAATATTCAAACTTCGTGATTTCCAATTCCCATTCCTTATATATTGGTGCTCCAATAGTTTCTTTTTCAATGACCCGTTTACTCTAAATTAAAAAAATGTTTTATTTAAAAAAATAAAAAAAAACCTTGGAGTTCAAAATGTTCTCAAACTTTTCCAAATGCTGCGACTTTGCGTGTCGGATGAGATTGGTTGTACTTTTATTATAACTTATATTCACTTTGCAAACTGGACACTTAATATACTGAGTAGTGGGATCAGTAGGTTTGCGAAAAAAATCCCACGCAATGGATGTCATTCTAAAAAAATAATAATAAATAATGTTTCCAATTTAAAAAAAATTTGAGAACGATCCAACGAATAAAAAAATTGCATAAACTGCCATTGAATTACGGAGTTTTATGTGAAACAGCCTCTTAAAGCGAGAAAAATTTGCAATTTATATAAAGTTTTCGAAAATTATTTCAAATTCGCGATTCGAAACGCGCTACGCGTCGCGTTTTCGAGGTGCATTAGGGCGTGTTTGCAGCGGGACTCGTTTTTTTCGCAATGTAGTATTTAGCCAATCAGGGACTGCAATAAGGGGGTGGAGTCAGGACAAAACGTATGACAAGTATCATGCAATGTCTATGAAAAAATTTCATTTTCGGCTATTTCGCCTATTTTCAGATCATTTACGGTAACTTTCTAAACAGATTTTACTACATTCGGGTCTGCTGAATTCATTCGTAACGTCTATTTCCAACAAGTTTTTACCCAAAAATTTCAAACTTTTTAACTCTAAGATAAATTTTTTAAACATTTTCCGCGGTGACCTATATATATATTTTTCATTCACCGTTTAGGAAAAACTCTCGAGAGACTACGGTTCAAATCTCAATAAAATTTGCTAACTAGAACTAACTTTTTTAGTCATCGAAATACCTGCAGCATGGAAAAGAATGGAGACTTTCGTAATTTTCGCATCAATGTAGCTCGTTTAAGTAAATATGTCTTGAAAGCAAATTCGGAATCTACGAAAAGTTTGCTACATGATGGCATTCTTCACATTTCATGAGATGTGTTTAAAAAAAAGACACAAAAGATCGACCAAGATCGATCGAGCGCTCACAAAAGATCGACCAAAATCGATCGAGCGTTAGCGATCGATCGAGCGCTCGATCGAGATCGAGCGCGATCGATCGAGCGCTCGATCGAGATCGAGCGCGATCGATCGAGCGCTCGATCGAGATCGAGCGCGATCGATCGAGCGCTCGATCGAGATCGAACGCGCTCGATCTCGATCGATCCCGGGATCGATCGAGCACAGGTAAGTTCGATCTCGGGATCGATCGATCTCGAGCGCTCGATCGATTTTTAGAAAGATCGATCGATCCCGATCGATTTTCGCTACCAAGATCGATCATACTCGATCGAGCGCTCACACTGCCCACGACCAACAGGTAGAGCGGAGTTGCAATCATTTTTAGGGATGGCAGGATACTATAGACGTTTCATATTGAACTATAGCAAGGTAGCAGCACCATTAAACGCTTTGACATCTGCGAAAACGCCATGGAGGTGGCAACGAGAGCAGGAAGAAGCCTTTTTGAAATTGAGAAGTTTGTTAATTCAAGCACCCGTGCTACAACAACCAGATGTGGAGGCAGCAAGGAGCTACAGGAAACCCTTTATGATATTTACGGACGCCTCAGAAAGGGGAGTTGGAGCCGTGTTAGCGCAGGAAAATGATATGGGAGAGATTCATCCGGTAGCATTCGCATCGAAATCGCTAACGAAATCCGAAAGGAGGTACCATATAACGGACCAGGAGGCTTTAGCTATAGTGTTTGCTGTGAAAAGGTTTCGAATGTTTATTTATGGAACGCCGATTAAGGTTTTCACCGATCATCAACCCCTTACGAGCTTATTTAAAAAGAAAAATCTTGCGGACCGGTTGCTGAGATGGTCATTGGAACTCAGCGAATATAATATTGAATATGTATACGTCAAAGGGAAAGCGAACGTAGTGGCTGACGCATTAAGTAGGGGAGGAGCGAAAAGGGAGGTGTTACAAACAGAAGAAGAGGAAGGAATCGAGGTAGAAATTGAGCGAGTAGTGAATGCGGTGGAAGTAAGAGAAGGTGAATGGGAAGATGAACTGGAAGAGGAGGAGTTGTATGCGAAGTTAAAAAAAAATTGTTAAACGGAGAAGGAGACGAGCTCATGAAGGAGAAAGGGAACAAAAGAAATGTTAAGGTGAAGGACTTCGAGTTGGGGGAACAGAGTGAAGTGCGAAGGAAAAACGGGCGACAAAAAGTGGTACCGATAAGGAAAAGAAGAAAACTGTTCCAGGAACTACATGGAGGGGAATTAGGAGGCCATTGGGGAGTGGGGAAGACATCCAGATGGTTGGCAGAAAGATACTGGTGGCCAGGGTTGCACCAAGATGTGGAGCGATGGTGCAGAGAATGTGCACAGTGCGTTGTGGTAAACGCACAAGAGAAGCTGACAGCACCTTTACATCCATATGAGACTGGTCGGCCATTGGAGATCGTAGCGTTGGATTTAGTGGAGATGGGAATAGCGGAAAGCGGGAACAAATATATCCTTTGCATTGTGGATTTGTTTACGAAGTTTGCTAGTGCAGTACCAATTCCGAACAAATCAGCTGAGGTGGTGGCTAAAGCATTCATGGAAAACTGGGTGTTGAGTGAAGGACGGGTGCCAGAAAAAATTCTCACAGATCAAGGGACGGAATTCATGAACGAAGCATTTCAGAGAGTAGTAGAACTGCTTAACTCGGAACACATTACGACGAAAGGGTATAACTCGAGAGCAAATGGGGCAGTGGAAAGGTTTAACCGTACGTTGGAAGAGGGTCTCCGGAAAAAGACGGTCATGTTAACTAATTGGGATGAAAGGGTACCGTATGTTGTTTTTTCATATAACGCGTGTGTACATACGACCACGGGCGAAACACCGTTATATCTAATGACGGGTAGGGACCCAAGAATTCCGCTGAAAACGGACCCACATTTGGAAATAAGGACTGCGCATGTAGATACAGACAGTTACAAGTGGAAAGTGACAGAAGAGCTACAGACGGCGTACGAGAAAGTGAGAGAAAGAGTAAGAAAGGAAAGGGAGCGGATGAAAGAAAAGTTTGATGAGCGTCATCGGGTACAACTTAAAAATTATCCGGAAGTGGGAGATCGAGTGTTGATGAGGGTGCCAGCAGAAAAAATCGGAGCACGATATCCCAAGTTAACAAATGAATGGAAAGGACCATATAGGGTGATAGATAAAACAGAGACTGCAGTGGTGTTACGACCGACAATAGGCGAGGGTGAGTCGATCAGAGTGGCTATGGACCAGGTAAAAAAGGTACCGGTAGAATTTGTGGACGAGCCGATTGTGACGCAGAAAACGAGGGGGAAACGGGGAAGAAAGAAGAAGGTAGTAAATGTAGCAGCGATTACGATGGGGATAAGAGGAGTAGCAAAAGAAAATAGGCGAATAGAAAACAGTAATGAAATGGGTATTTGCAGGGATCCTACAGACTCATGCAACCATCCAGAATGTAGGAGACCACTTCAGTGGAATGGGCGGGCAGTCATCCCCGAATCGCTAATCGAAGCAGCGAGGGCGTTTGCATTGAAAAGGAAGTTTCCGAGGATGAGTGAACTGCTCATGATAATCAAGATGTCGGATGAAGAAGAGGACAAAGATATATGCGTGGAAGATTGGCTGGCGGCATTGCAACATTTCGCGAGATGCTCAAGCTTAAAGAGAGATGTGTTGTCGAGCAAGGCCGAACTCCGAGGGAAATTTGCGGTGGAATTGGCTAGAGCACTACTTGAACTTAAACAAGAGCATGAAGAACTCGAGCAAGGACGACGATATGTGGTAGTACCACGTCAGTGGGGAGCGCAAGTTCCATCAAATTGGGGGACATACAAGACGGCGGCCGAACTAAATGTTGTCGGAAGAAGAGCAATACCGATGATGGTGCTGATAGTGCAACTGAAGCGAGAGTTTTCGGAGACAATCACGGAGCTAATAAAAAAAAAGAGGCCGAAGACGACATGGCTGCTACCATGGTCAGTCAGAGAATCGACGACGTTAAGCGAAAACCTGATGGAACTTAAGAAGTGGGATGATCAGTTTAGCCAGTGGGAGAAGTTCGGAGCGAAGGTGGTGCTTCCAAGTACAACAATACCCTCAACTAGAGAATGCTTGGCAATTCAACTGAGGGCGAAGAACATGCACACCGGGGGATACGAAAATGATGAAATGATGGAAGCACTGAGAGTGTATGCAGAAGTTGAGCCAGAGTTGGTGTCGTTGGAAGCGGATATCGGATCCGAAGGAGCGAGGGAGGACACAAAGAAAAGGACGGGGTCAAAACGATTCCGCATGGATTGAGGTGTCGGTTTTTCATTTTCGTGTGTGCAATACAGTTTGTTTAAATTATATTTTGTTCGAATCATGTTATGGATGGTGAGGTGAAAGGCTGGGACTGTCGGTTTCGTTCGTCGTGGGCGACGATTTTGGGGGAAGGGGGATGTAATGTAGAGATAAAGTGGAAATGGGAGAGTGGGCGAGACGATGAGGCGGTGGGCGAGAGAGAGTGCGAAACGAAGAGACGCACGCCATCATGCCCTCGGGCAATGTCCAGCAAAAAGAGGGCCGCGGCCGAAGTTCACCTTTATTTAAATGCAAGTCCCCATTCGTAAACACCGATTTAGTCAATTACTTATGCTTTTAGTCGTATTATTTCAGTTTGTTAAGTTGTTTCCCCAACCCACCATCCACCTATATTTAGTTTCATCAAGTTTGTTTTTAGTTTGTATCGCTTTGTTAACATTTTGTTCGTGTTCGTTCAATAATGAAGGTTTAATTACCCAAGTTTGAGGTTCACTCGACTTGTTTGACGGTTCCAATACCGTATCAGTATTCGGAAAAGCTACTATAATCATCTACTAGAAAAGGATGATAAGAAAAAAATTCGACAATACGTCCACGAAGCTTGACAGCAAAAGCTTGATATTAATGTTCCCGTACTTCTTGGCTGGTGCAAGGAACATATACAGTTCGGGTATGGAGCTGCAACTCTACGGTCAATTTTGCACTCCAAATGAAAAATTTCGAAGGAAAATACGGAAGTTGAGCGAAAAATAAAAAAATGAATTTGCGAAATTAAAAAAAAGTCCCCGTAAATCGCTGCGAGGATTACGGTAACTGTCTCTTAGGATTGCGTACAAAACGCGGGATCCTACGACACTTGGATACATTTGTCATTTTTCAACTATACCAAAAAATATCTTTTAAAAGTGCGTGTTCTGCTAAATAAATTATTAAACTCGGTTTCTGCAAATTTAAATAACAAAATTTCGAAGGGAAATACGAAAATTGAGCGAAAAATAAAAAAATCTAATATGCGAAATTAAAAAAATAAGTCCCCCGTAAATCGCTGCGAAGATTACGGTAACTGTCTCTTAGCATTGCGTACAAAACGCAAGATCCTACGACACCTGGATACTTTTGTCATTTTTCAACAATAGTTGATTGTCTCATTGAAAAAATAACGAAAACCGACGAAAATGTTCTGGAAGAAAGAAAAACAAATGCCCAGAAGCGCTCAATTGCGATTTCAATCGCGGCGTACCACCGAATATTTCAAACAGTTCCAAATTGGCAAGAAAATCCACAATACATTGAAATTGGATGCTTCTACTATTAATCGATTCAGCACAGACGGATACTACCATAATCTTGCACAACAACACCAACTAAACAGAGAATTCTGATAGCTCTCGATGGCCGGGTCTGGAATTCTCAAATGATCATCTAAAACTGGAAAAACCCCCACCATTTTTGTCAATTTTTTCACTTTCGAGCTTATGACAGTCTGAAAAATGATCAAATTTAATCTAGCATGTTTCCACTAAAACGCTTACCTTCACGTTCGTTATTCTCTTTCGAATTGCTCATTTCCAGAATATCGACGTCTTCCTTAATCACCTGGATTTGGGGCATTTCAGTCAGTGTGGACGTTTCAGGTTTTTCTAAAAAAAATCCCGAATATTTAGAAAATCACATAGAATTACCATTTTCGGAATCGTGTGGAACGGCAAGAGTTTCATCGCAATCTTCTGCAAACAATTTAGTAATTATGAAGGTTGTACGGTAAACGCTCAAGACGACATTTTTTTTTTCAGTCATTCAATCGTGGATTATTCACTATGGGCCGATTCATTGTGGAAATAGTCATTTTTAGATCCATTAATAGGCTTGTCGCTTCAGAGCCGGGCCGAAACGACAAGCCTGTCCACATATTTTCGCCTTGAAACGCCCGAAAAAAAATAGACGGTTCCAAAATATCAAAACTATATTGAAAGCTTACCTTTTGGTCGAGGAACCCGAGAAAGAATATTGATGATTTCGAGCAACCCTGAAAGTAAATTTGTAGTGTATTGTAAATAATAAAATTATGAATGTTTATTTTTTCGGGGAGTTTTTTTACGCCCTAAATGAATAAATGATATTTATAATGACGGTAGTGCTGTTATAATCGCACTTTCTTTAATTACGCACGATTTGTGCTCATTAGCCATATTTGACAAACCGTACTAATGTATTGACATATTTAAGATATTCTACAATTCCTTTCAAAAACGAAAGTAAAAATGACATAGAATTACCATTTTCGGAATCGTGTGGAACAGCTAGAGCTTCATCGCGATCTTCTGCAAGCAATTGAGTAATTAGAAATGTTGTACGGTAAAGGCTCGGTGTATGCACACTTGAAAAACTTCACGCGCATATGCAGACTGTAGCTAGTTGGGGATTTTTTTTTTCATAATTATCTAAGCGGAAAAAGAGACGCTGTTTTTTCAGCCGTTCAATCGTGAAAAATACTCTGTCATTTTTTTGATACATTAAATATTTTCGGTTTAAAACACCTCCGAAAATAAAAGGTTCCAGAATACCAAAACTATCTTGAAAAGCTTACCTTTTGGTGGAGGAATCTGCGGTAGAATATTGATGATTTCGACCGATCCTGAAACAAAATTTGCAGCTCACTAAGTAAGGGAAATTTCACGTCGAAGGGTAGGTCTAGCCGAAATTTCACGGCCAGGAAATTTAACGATTACTTATGTTTAGAGGTGCATGTGGGAAAATGTTAAATGCGAAGTAGTTTCTTTTCAGCGTTCTGTTCTAACAAAAGCTGTATTTCTCTGGGGCAATGAGTTTTTATCCAACGTGTTGCCAAAAAATTAAGTTAAACTGTTGAAAATCGAATTCCCTGAGAAGTGCAATAAAATAATGAATACACTATTTTTTTCAGACACAGAGTTCTTATAACCGACTGACTCAGACTGAAATGAAAATAATAGGGAAAAACTAGCCGTTTTCGGTAGCATTTTCAGTATTTCCACCAAAATTTTCACAACTGGCCGACGGATTTGTTAAATCATCATTCAATTTCAATTTTTCCTCGATACAGTGAAGCAATGCTTCTTTCCAAATCGCATAATCCGAAATGGAAAATCCATATCTGATTATCTAAAATTCTTCAACTCAAATAATTGTTAATCATCTAGGCGGTTTTACATAGTTCTTATGCTTTCTCGCGAATATGTGCGTTCCCAGCGAGACAGCATCCGAGAAACAGTTTGGTCTGAGTCCGCATGGTTTACAAGTGGCCTTAAATGGACATTACCGTAATTTTAAAAGCAATTGCAACCTTCTCATTAATCTCATAAATGGATACGCCATGTTTTTTCCATGTCGTAGCGTCGACCGAATTCCAGAAAAATTCGAGTTCGTCAATTAATCTTTTCCGCATATTTTCTATATTAAATTTAGAAACATTCAATAATTTTTGATAGAATACCTGGAACTGCCAATTCCGGCGAACACGAATCAATAAGTGGCAATCGCGGATCATTTTTTTCAGCCAAGAAAGTTTCATTGCGTTCTTCTGCAAACAATTGAGTAATTAGAAAGGTTGTACGGTAAACGCTCCGTGTATGCACACATACCAAACTTCACGCGCATATGCAGACTGTAGCTAGTTGGATAATTTTTTTTTCATAATCATCTAGGCGGCAAAAGAGACGCTGTTTTTTTTCTGTCGTTCAATCGTGGATTATTCACTATTGGCCGATTCAGTGTGGAAATAGTCATTTTTTTGATCCATTAATAGGCTTGTCGCTTCGGAGCCGGGCCGAAACGACAAGCCTATCCACATATTTTCGGCTTAAAAGCTTACCTTTTGGTCGAGAAACCTGTGGTAGAATATTGATGATTTCAAGCAATCCTGAAATAAAATCTGTAGGTGGGAAGTCGAGACTATTTTTTTTCTCAGACACACCAGATCTTATAGTCGACTGATTCAGACTGAAATGAAAATAATAGGGAAAAAAACTAGCCATTTTTGTCAACTTCACCATTCGCAGTTTGGCTGGAATCTTCGCTCTCTCCAGGTGGTTCTGATGAAGCTGAAGATTTTCAGTTTCGCGGAAATATTCAGAATACTCAAGGCTACCTGGAATTTCAAAAACAGAATTTTTCGTCTCGTCGATTACTACAGATTTTCTTCGGCTTGTTAATTCCTCATCGGAAGAGAACTCAAAAGAAGAATCCGATTCATTCCCAACCGAAACCTTCAAAAATCAATTACAAATTTCTCTAAAATTGTTTTTCCTCACTTTTCTTCTCCGAAATGGGTATTCCGGACCATATAATTCGATAAGTGTGCCTAAATATGGATTTCGATAATTTTTCAGCCAAATTCGGTCAAACATACTCAATTTATATGTAGTCCATGATCCATTATTCAACCAATCAATCCCAATTATATCATCGTCTCCAATTCCACCACATTCGTACAAATCTTCAAGTAAATCTCGACTACATTCTCTGAAAATTCAATTTTTAACATTTTTTCACAAATTTGATACCATTTGTTTCGGTATATAAACGTGAGAATATAAAAAATATTATTCGTCTTATTATTAACTTACTTATTACGAAATCGATAATTTGCATCCATATGTTTATAAGTTGAAAATAGATTTTTTTTTTTGATATGAGAAAATTTTTTCTGGCAATAAAACGATGCAGCCTACATACGTTATCACACCCCCAATATGCGTTATCATTAATTCATGTGTGTAATCGGAGTATTCACAATTTGTGTAAAATTGTTGAAATTTGAAAAATTAAAGATTTTTTAAGAAAGCGTTTCATAAATTTACTGGCAACTGTAAAATACGTAGAATATATAGGAGAACATGTTTGAACCTTTTTTTTTTGTATTTTTCCAAAAGAAATCCATTCTCCGCAGTAATTCGATCATGATTTTGGAAATTACAGTCAAGGGATGTCTCAGATTTTTCTTTAAAAAAATTCCCACATATTAAAAAAATTACAGATGAAGCTGAAAATGTTCAGAAACCAGCCGTTTGCCGACGGCGCCGAATTGCCGAATGTTTTATATTTATTGAATTGCCGAATATTTTCTTTGCCAATTTGAAGTTGGAAAATAGATCGACAAAAAACAGGCATTTTATTTGAATGTTTTTGTAAAATGAAATTTATTTCACGATTACTCGTTCCCATCGAAAGTATCAAAGGCTAACAAGTCTGCTCCTTTGAACGAGAAAATGATACGGTAATTGTTTATCGAAATTTATTTTTCTATTCTTTCTGTTTTTCTTTTAATATTTATTCTTTTCCGTTTCTCTCTCTCTCTCGTTTTTAAAAATCGTTTTCAGAGGTTTGTGTTTCGTATAAAATAGAGATAATTTTGTGTCACACAACTTTTTTGCGAAATGCGTTTTTTTTTTGTAATTTTGGGACTGACTGAATTCAAGAGTTTTTTATGGACCCATTCATGCAATGAAAAAAAATTTAAAAAAATCAATTTTTTTCATTTGAATTCCCTATGCACCCACGTCGAAAATCACAAAAAAAATGACGCGATATATCGTAATCTCCGCGATTTATTTTTAAAGGCGCACGCGAAAAGTTGGCGCGGGTCACGTCGCGAAGTCGGTACTGTAATTTTTTAATGGCTGTTTTTTTCGAATTTTATATTTTTTGAGCGTTTAAAACGTTTTTTTTGTTCCGTTTAACTATGATTTCTGAATTTGATTCGTGCCTATCGCATTGTTTGAGTGTCGTTGCAAGACCCGAGCCACCACGATTACGGTAGTTTTTTTTGGAACCGAACAACTCGAATATCAATCAATTTTTTGTTTATCAACAATTTTAAACTGATTATTGATAAGAATTTAATTTGACCATTTTTTCAAAACTAAATATGGAACCAATATTCAGGTTTCGAGACCGGTAAGTTCATCTTTTTCAATACGAAAAGCCTACAGTACTCTTAGGTTACGGTAATAGTAGTAGTCGGC
Organism: Caenorhabditis bovis; assembly: GCA_902829315.1. Taxonomy (NCBI): domain Eukaryota; kingdom Metazoa; phylum Nematoda; class Chromadorea; order Rhabditida; family Rhabditidae; genus Caenorhabditis; species Caenorhabditis bovis. Next base: position 29,466 of record CADEPM010000011.1, read on the forward strand.
CGCCTGCGAGTGATGTAGATTTACGCGGTGCGAATTGCGAAATAGGTCTCGCCACGTGTATTTTAAAATTTTCACACGAATTGTTTCATCGTTCTTGATAATTTTGCTATTTCCTCGAATTACTAACATCATTCAAACTAAAAAACTATCAAGCTCACCATTAAAATGCAAAATAACAAGAATAATAAACTCTAATGGACTTATTTTTTTCATTTGAATTCGCTATACACGTCGAAAACTTAAAAAAAAATTGACGCGATAATTCTCTGCTATTTATTTTCAAAGGCGCACGCGAAAAGTTGCGCGGGGTCACGAAGCGAAGTCTGATGAATCTCAAAATAATTTATTCGATTTGTCGTTTCAAAGCCGAGTATTCAAATTCGCGCGCGTTGCGTATGCGTCGCGGTCGGCCTAGGTTTAAAATAAAATTGAAACAAATTGCAGTAAACCGTTCTTTTTTTTGCTGTTCAGAAATTTACCATGGATTTTTTAATGGTTTTAATTTTTTCTTGTTCTAAAATATATCATAAATGAGTAATTATGCTATTAATGCGAATGGCTCGTTTTTTTGTGATAGAACATATTTGATTATAATTGATAATGGGACAAAAATGACGCGGTCGAAACGACAAGTCTCGAAATATTCAGTAACATTTTGAGGCAATACTTGTGATGACGACAAAATTTCAATATCGAAACAAGTGAGCACCGAATTTGTATTTAAACAAAGTGAATTTTAAAAAATTGAATTTTCAGAGAATGTAGTCGAGATTTACTTGAAGATTTGTACGAATGTGGTGGAATTGGAGACGATGATATAATTGGGATTGATTGGTTGAATAATGAATCATGGACTACATATAAATTGAGTATGTTTGACCGAATCTGAATGAAAAATTATCGAAATCCATATTTAGGCACACTTATCGAATTATATGGTCCGGAATACCCATTTCGGAGAAGAAAAGTGAGAAAAAACTATTTTAGAGAAATTTGTAATTGATTTTTGAAGGTTTCGGTTGGGAATGAATCGGATTCTTCTTTTGAATTCTCTTCCGATGAGGAATTAACAAGCCGAAGAAAATCTGTAGTAATCGACGAGACGAAAAATTCTGTGTTTGAAATTCCAGGTAGCCTTGAGTATTCTGAATATTTTCGCAAAGCTAAAAAATCTTCAGCTTTATCAGAACCCCCTGTAGAAGATAAATTCTCTATTTCATTAGAAGACGAAGAGCCCCATGCTGAAGCAATTAAAGATTATTATACGCTTGAAGGTCGTTTGCCGAATTGATTTTTTTCAGAAATATTTCAAAATTTTTTAGAATATTGTCCAATTTTTTTTCGACCTGCCTACGAATTTGCCGAATGCCAACTTCCGATCGATGAAAAATTCATCGAGTTGCCGCTTTTCTCAGAAAACTTTCGAAACGACTCGACGATTCTTGAAGGTGGGTACCGAATTCGAGTCGATTTTTCAATTCTTTTTTTTTCAAATTGCAGGACACGCGATTCGCCAAGCGATATCTCTTCTTAAATCGAAAATCGACGCACAAAACCATTATTTTGTGTCGATATTGAAAGCAAACGTAGAATTTTTAGACGGGTTCTTGGATTTTTAGCAATTTCAGGTGTTTTGTCGCCTTTGTCGCTTGCCGATTCTCGACAACTCGCAAATTTTCAATCATTTGTTCAGCGAGAAACATGTGGAAAATGTGAGTACCGTAACGTGTTGCAAGACCAGCGCCATCTGTAGCCATGTACCTTTAACATCTACAGTATCCCGTCTTTTCTTTTTTCAATTGTTCCTATTTAAAATTTAATTGTTTAGCTTTGTTTGCTGAAAATCCCGCGCAAATCATTTTTCTTCTGGAGTCGAGATGTCAAAAATGCAATATTCGGACCGATTGAAGAGAATGAATCAAATTCGATAACCGCAAATGGTCTACGACCCAAAATCCCGTTGTTCAATTTCTTCGGAAATGGGAAAAGTAAGCATTCAATTTGAATAGAAATGGAAATTTTCTTGAATTTTCAGAAGATCCCGAATTTGAGAAGGAATACGATGCACTTGCGAAGAGATTTTCGAATATTCCCATAAAATGTGTTGCAACTGTCAATACTAGCAAAGTATTTAATTTTTTTTGAAATTGAATATATCATTTTTTTCAGTTGAGTGAAATGATATGCGAAAGTTGTTTGAAAACAACTGGAATATCAAAAAAATGCCAAAATTATCAGTCGATCGCTTCGCACGTCTTCTCGAAAACGCATGGCGAAATTCTCAAAAAAGACTGTAAAGTGGCAATAAGCGATCTCGAATATTGGAGAAAATTCATTGAAAAAGCTGAAAATATTATGAATAAAGGTAAATTTCGAATTATTTTAAATCTATGCAATAAATCTAGGCCCGAAATATCCGCTGTTCAACTCATTTGGATCAACTAATAAATTGCCATGTGAGACCAATTTTAAAGGCGCATTTAATTAATCGCATTTTTTTTGAAGAAGCTGAATTTTTTGAGGAATATGACAAACTGCGCAAACAATTTAATCGTATTCCGGCAAAAATAATTGCAAAAACACCTGTGCAAAATGTATTTTGGTATAGTCGGCGTCCGGCGAGTGCTGTACGCGGGTAGATTTACGCGCATGCGCTTTGAAAAGGTCTCGCCATGCGTGAATGCTTATTTTGCTGTTTTCACGTGAACTGCTTCATTTTTCTTGATGAGTTTCGCATTTCCTTGAATTTCCAACGACAATCGATTAAAAAATTATCGAAACGGTCCATAAAATTTGAAATAACTTGTTAGTCCGTGCGAGACCAAGAGAAAGACGCATTTCCGTAAATCTACCCGCGTACAGCAGTCGCCGGACGCCGACTATATAAACAATTGATTCATTCAAATCTTCATCAAATTTCAGCTAGACCTTACTTGTGATTTCTGTAAATGCCGAATTTACTCATTCTCTTTACTGGCTTATCATGTATTCTCAAAGGGTCATTCTAAAAAAATTAAAAAGAAATGCGAAGGAACGAAAGAGGCTTTTGAATATTGGAAGACGTTTATAAAAGAAGCACAAGCCGCAACGGACATTGCCTTTGGAAATGCGAAAGAAGAAATCCCGTTGTTCAATTTCTTCGGAAATGGGAAAAGTAAGCATTCAATTTGAATAAAAATGGAAATTTTTTTTGGAATTTTTAGAAGATCCCGAATTTGAGAAGGAATATGATGCACTTGCGAAGAGATTTTCGAACATTCCCCTAACATATGTTGCTAAAATTAATACTGAAGAGGTGTTTACTCAAATTTATGGTTGAAATTCTATTTTTTTTCAGTTTGAATATGTGCTTTGTGAAATTTGTTTGAAAAGAAAAGGAAAATTTGTTTATTGCATGAATCTTCAATCAATCGCTTCGCACGTCTTCGCGAAAATCCATGGCGAAATTCTCAAAAAAGACTATAAAGTGGCAATAAGCGATCTCGAATATTGGAGAAAATTCATTGAAAAAGCCGAACAAATTGAAAATGATGGTAATTTCTTAAATAAATGAAAGATTTTGGTGAGAATCATGTTTTCTTCGGGTTTTGCAGTTCACTATCAGAGTTGGCGGTGGTATTCCGGTTTGAACCCAAAATTTGCCGACCGGAAAACCGCTGATAAGTGACGTCAAAAGTAAATCTAGAAAGATGGGAATTTTAAAATCGAGCTATATGGAAGCATAAAAGTATTTCAGTGTGTGTCTCATGTGGAATTAGCCTTGTTCTTCGATCCACAGTCCTAACTCAGGTATATGAAAATCAATCGGATTCGAAAATAATTTCGTTTTCAATCGAAATCGAATATAAATTAATATGTTTCGAATTATTCCAGAGTTTCAATCGAATTCGATTTCAAAATTGAAATTGAGAAATAAATCAATCGATTTCGAAGATTTTTGAAGCGAAACCAAATTTTCAAATCGAATTTCAATTATTTTTTAATCGAATTAGGTTAATTTATATTTCATTTTTCTTCGAATCCTTTTGATTTTCATTCACCTTAGAATCCACAGTCAGTGAGAATCTGATTATGTTTCCATATATGTAGAGGTTATATGCTTCCGTTTTACGCATTTCCTACGATGCTTTCGAAAAAGAAAAATCCGCCATCAATATTAAAAACCGACAACCAAAGAAATGGTCCCGAATTCATTTTCGATTGCCCACACTTCCCTTCACTAATGGATGTCGGGGTTATTCTGAGAATGTGGTGCCATTCCCTTAGTTGTTGGAATCTTAAAAAAAAAAAGAAGTGAGATTTCCACCTTAAATCTCTATTTTCTTGATCACATTCTCGTTTCCATAAATTTCTGACAGAAACGAAAGAATAGTTGTGCAAAAAAAACCGCACTTTGTGTCCACGAGGTCTCGAAGCGAAAATGTTCAATTTTCAGCGCAAAAACCAGTTCCAGTTCTTTCAACGCCATCGAAGTCCGCTATTTCGAACTACGGTAAATTCATATTCAACAAATCATAATGTCGAAGTCGCGCGACTGCAATTGGCGCGCTTCACTCTAGATTTGGGTCTCGCAACAAGAGTGTCGATTTACGCGCGGAAATTTTTACGCTGTGTTGCTAAATGGTGCGCTGTACGTGTTGAGTACACCAAACGCCTATCGTCTGCTCGAGACCATTTTTGGCATTTATCCAATTTGTTGGATTCGCGCGATTTCGAAATTGAAAGTTTCTCCATGTTTCCTTTTTCATTTTTGCATTTCTCTATTAAAAACGCCTTCCATTCCTTTTACAGTTCCAATTCCGCTATTCGATCGAAGAATACAAACACAAGAAAGGAATTTAATTGATCCGGATCAATTAAATAACCTAATCGCAAGATTGAATTACTTGAATACGAAATGCGCGAAGCACGAGGCTAATAAAACGAAGGTAAATCCCGGAAGAAACCGCCCAGTTTTTTTTTTTAAATGTTACTAATACTATTTGAAAACACCTTATCAAAAACAAATAGCGTTGAAAGACGCATAGTTCATTATTTTCTATTATTTTCTATACATTTATTTCTATTGAAAAATAGAAATAAATGGGACCCGTTTATATTCGACCGCTTTCGGTTGCTTCTCTGATTATTATGTTATCGCTGTTTTTGCACACATTGTCGCGCGCTACCGTAATTTGCCAAATTATTAAAGGTTCATCCTGCTCGTTGTTGCGGTTTTTGCGCCAATTCGCCACCATTCGCCACATTCGTCGATGTCTTCAATCACATCAAGAGCCAACACCATATGATAAGCCTCAGATCATCTCGGAATATCGAAAAATGCGATTTGGACTTCTGGAAGAGATTCGCCGAGAGGTGCGAGCAAATCCAAAGTACATAAAAAATGTTGAAATTTAATAAAAAAGAAATAACAACCAAATTTGCAGTCTCGTATCCATTGATGAGTAATACGCCTAAGAAAGGGAATAGCAAGGCAAGCTTTTTTTTTATGATTTTTGCTTTTTTTGCTAGAAACCGCAATGAAAAACAATTTTTTGATTTCGCTAAAGATCCGTTTGAATCCTTTTTTTAATTGGATTTTCATTTAACCTACAGTGTTTAAAGGGGGAGAGGTAACCACAAAAATTCAAATGACGTTATTTATTGGTTTTTAAGCTTACCCCTCCCGTACCTCAAAATCCATCGAATTCTTCAAAATTCGGCTACCGAATTTATCGGATCCGATTTGTTTTTAATTTTCAATTCAAATCGGATCCGGCAATTTTTCAATATTATCCCTAGAATTATCCAATCGGATAAGATTGATTCCAAAGCCAAATTTTGTCGCGTCCGTTTGGCAAATTTGACTTATGTGCTTGAAGGGCTTGGTGCTTCTGAACATGGTCAAGTGCTTCGCGAAACGACACGAATCGGTGCGCCTAGAATTCATTGAGGTGGGTTTCGGCACGAATTCGCCATCATAATCCCTTCGCATCTTGCAGACGTTTTGCTACGTCTGCGACACGGTCGTGCTCAATGCCATCGAGCACATTTGCAGCCATGACCATATTAGGCATCTCTCCGCGATTGGCGCCACTATCAGCGATTTCGATTTCTGGGAGTTGGTGATTCGTCAAAAATGCCATCATTCAACGACGCGTCGAATTTACGGCTTCTGCTTAGGTGTTTATGATAAATCGCTGCCCGTGCTCGACTTGCCGTTGTTCGCCGAGTATCCGGACCACAAAACAATTATAGGTAAGATCTCGACGCGATTTTCTCGAATTGGTTTTCTTCGTAGCTGGACCCACTCAACGTGAAATCGATTATATTCGTGAATGCTTCACAATGCTATCGAATGGAAATTTTGCATTTGCGGATGAGGTAGTTTTTTTATCTAGAAAATTATCCTAAACCGGCAATCTCTCAACGCGTTTGCCATGAGATATCGTTGTTGTCGTTTTATTTTATTTTTTTTTCAGAAAATTTGCGCAATTTGCGAAAAATCGGTTTTTTTCGATACAGATATCGATATTGCCTACCACGCGATCTCGTTTCAGCACCTATTTTTGGTAAGTTCTATTAATTTGCCGCCTCATGACAGAACTCGGTTCGATATCACTTTCGAATGGAATTTTGGTGGAATTTATGAATTTGCGCCAATTATAATTTCGAATTTTGATACCGATCCGAATGAGTTGAGACAATCGCGGCGAGACCCAGAACGATAATATTTCAAGGTGAGAAAAGCTGGTTATTCCCTATGCAAAGAGGCGATTGATTATTGGCTTGACGCTTGCGAGATGACGGACCTAACAGAGAGACCGATTCGGTATCCCAATGAATCGGAAGTTGTCGTGTCGAATAGATGGATAATCGCGCCAATGTTCGATCTCAAAATGTCGCATGATCGACAAATTTCCATCGGCAAATCAATTCAAAAGCTTTTCGAAAATCTCGACGAAGGCAAATTCCTCGAATTATACCAGTCAAAGCGTCTCGGACCGAATGAGGCATGTTGTGAACAGCTTCTTTTGAAATAACAAATCCTCATTTATAAAGGGCGTCTGTCGTTTCTGCAATTGCTGGCTGAAATCGCCGATGAAAATTGTGCGACACGCGTTCACCGATAGCCATATAAACACGGTAAGCGATTTTATACAATGGACCAATTCATGCAATAAAAAAATTTACGCATTTTTCCAATGCAGGGTTGTAAAGGAATGCAAATTTAATGCAATTTTTTAAAACTTTTTTTGTAAAAAAAAAAAGAAAAATTTCATGAATGGGTCCATAAAGATTTGCTGAAGAACATTTCGTAATTTTTCTTTTCGATTTGGTGTAACAAAAAATTCAAATCAACACGAGACCTCCTTTTTTGATCACTATTTTTCAGGTCGCTGCTTCGTTATATAAAATCACGCAAAAAGACATTGATTATTGGAAAAACGAACTGGAGGAATGCCAAAAACCTGGATTTGGGCTTCTTACAACGATTGCTTTGCTCACGACCACCTCTCTAATCGTGCATTTTATTGCTAGATGACATTTTCACGAAATTTCAAAAACGCTTGAATATTTTTTTCAAAAAATAATTTGTATAAAACTATTAGCTTAATCCTTGCTGACGCTGATTTCTATATAACATGTTATGAATGTAGGTAACTTGCTTCATGCAAATTCACATATTCCAGTTCAAAATGAAAAACCCATCGCAACGACACTCCAAATTTACGAAGTAGCCTACTATTTAGCGTAATGATCGTTTCTAATGGAAATTTTTAAACAAAAAAGTGGTTTTATTTTCAAACACATCATTTTTTTTCGCCGAAATTCGCAAAATCATTTACCAACGCGTTTTTACATCGTGACTCTCTTTTCGAGCTCACAAAATTCAACTTACATTTTGATTAACCCGGTCAAATACGAACTCGAAAATCGATGAAATACACCAACCTGATTCGGAAGACGATCTAAAGAGAATATTGGGAATCCCGCTTTCACGGGGACGTCCACAATCAAAAACTCTTCAAGCAAGCGTTTTCCGGACGTTTGTTTTTTTTTCTTTTCTGCAGGCCTCAGCATCCTCCGTTTTGGCAAGACATCTAAATTAATGGAAAATTTAGGCTAGAATCCAAAAATCAATTTATTGTCGGTTTCAAACGGCGAATCGAAATTTTAAAAAATGACTATGTGCCGTAGTATTTTATTTACCCATATTTTATTTTTTTTTTATTTATTTATTTACCCCCCTATTTTTTTTTTACTATTTACCCAACTTAGCAATTCGTATGGTAGAACCAGCGGATCGTTTTTTTCTACCATTAAAGTCCAGAAGAAAACTCAACTGTTTGTCCAGCACGGAGTCATAAATTTACACTGATTTCATCAGAATGAAGCCTCCTTTCGATCAGTCGTTTGAAACCAACCGACATTACCTTTCGATTGCCTTCAAAAATGAGTTGTTCCTCGAAATGTTGTCTCTTTTTGATGGTTTTCACTGCATCTGAAAATAATTGAAATTGATAAAGAGTAAAAAAAACAATAGTCAAACGGTAGTATCGATGGCTATTGGCGCAAAATGAAGACCGGAGAAGAGATTCTGAAAATTCAATTTCAATGAGAACAAATCTCAAAGTCAAACTTGTCGCCAAAGCCTTCAGTGTGTGTGCGAGAGCATGATGGGTCGAAAAGAGAATTGTAGATAACTAATCTGAAATTAAGAAAATTCAAATTGAAACTGAATGAGCAAACAAATCAAAGTTTTCACACGATTCAGCTTCAATTTGCTCTCAAATCTGAAATTAAATATTGAGAAAATGATGAAAACGTTGAAAATTGCCAACAAATTCACATCGATTTCAGCAATTCTTCGTGTCGATCCATCATCCTTCATTTATTGTCCGTAAAGATATAAAATTTAAACATTTTAGAAAGAAATAATAATATGGAATTTTCTAGAAATGTAATCGTTTTTTTGTTTGCGCATTCCGTCCAAAAAATATGACAATTTCCAAAAATAATTGCCAATTCGGCAAGTCTCCACAACGAAGTGCCTCGATGGTCCCTACGCCACTCCACCGTGTGCGCCTAGACTTCCCCAGGCATTGCCCTCCTGGGTCCGACCCTATGGGGTCACCGATGCGGGGTGTTGGTCCGCGTCTCGTGGCACGAGAAGCGCGGCACCCGTGCGGGCTCTCTCAGATCCGACTCAACGAATGTTCTCGAGACACGCTCACAGTGGTCCGAGACGCGTTCGTTGCGGAGACCACAGAAAGCGCAATGATCAAAACAATTCAAAAATTTAGAAACTTTTGTGAGAAACGATATAATTCTTAGAAAAACCTACACGATATTGAGGAAGTTTTTTGTCGAAATATTTTTGATTTCGATTTCAACCTGCAAAATATCAATAAAAATTATTTCTTATAATTCAAAATAAACAATTATGAAAAAAAACCAAAAATGATTTTTTTTTATTAAATCGAACAACATGAAAAATACGTTCGCCACGTGGCAGACTGATTACTGTAGAAATAATTGTTTTCATACAATTGAACTGACGACATAATACAGATTTGTTTGGAATATCAATTTCTGCCTTCACCACTGTTTCTCAAAGGAAACAATTTTTAAAAATTGGATCATTTTTGCTATGAATAATTAAAATGTTCGATTTCTTGCTTTGAATTCGAGTTTCTTTTGGCATTTTTGGTTAAGGATCAATGCAGAAAAACATAGTAAAAAATGGAAAAAAATGTTTCTATAAATAACTTACATAATCATTTTAAAATCAAATTTTTTCAGAATTTCTCGGCAATCCAATACGATGAAAAAAAAACAATAAAAATAAGGAAAATGAATAAAAGTGGGTTATGGTGATTTGGAAAATTGAAATATTCACGTGATTCCAAAATATTTTGCTGTTGAATGAAATTAATCATAGAATTTAATCGCCGTCATTTGGTAGTGGATTTCAAAATCCATACGATTGAAGAAAATTCTAAGAAAAGAAAAGCATAATTATAGTAAATAATAGGAAATAATTCATATTTCGAAGGTCCCATTTAAAATCTGTGATAAGAAATCGATTATTGGTTTCCATGCGATTCTAACTTTCATTAATGCCAAAGGAAATCAAAGAATTTTCTAAATATTTCTGTTTTTTTCGAAATTTCAACAAATAATTACCACTTTCTGCAATTTGTTCAGCTTTTTCAATGAAGTTTCGCCAATATTCGACGTCAGTTTTCGACACCAACATTCGTTTTTTGAGCATCTCGCCGTGCTTTCTCGAGAATACGTGTTGAGCGATTAAGTGATAGCTATTATACGTAACCATCTTTCCGCATTTATTAATACAATATTCGCAATTCAGTCGAAGGCGCTGAAAACGAAATTCAAATTAAAGTATCTCGAAGGAATACCTTTTCAGTATTGACTTTTGCAATATAATTTAGACGAATATTCGATAATCTTTTGGCCAGTTTATCATATTCCTTCTCAAATTCCCAATCATCTAAAAACCAAATAAAACATTTGAAAATACTTAAATTCATACTTTCTCCTGGCCGAATATCGGCGAGATAATTGAACAACGGAATTTCGACCTTCGCAATCTTAAAGGACCTTGCTTCTTCTATGAACCTCTTCCAATATTCTAAATCTTCTTTCGACGCCTCACAGGTTTCCTTGAGTATTGCTCCGTGAGCCCTCGAAAAGACGTGAGAAGCAAGAGATGAATGCGTTTTGATTCGACACTTACAGAAATCACAGGCAAGATACAACTGAAAAAAAGAAAACATTTCAATTTTTTGCCAATTCTGTACAAATCTACTTTTTGCTTATTTAATTGACCAATTACTCTTGGCGTAATTCCATTAAATTGTTCGCACAATTTGTCATATTCCTCAATAAATTCAGCTTCTTCAAAAAACAAATGCGATTGATTGAATGCGCCTTTAAAATTGGTCTCACTTGGCAATTTATTAGTTGATCCAAATGAGTTGAACAGCGGATATTTCGGACCATTCTCCTTTTTTGAAGTTTTTTTGATGCAAAGAAGCAAAATTCGTCTCCAAATCGCAGAATCAGTGAGCAGAAATCCATTTTCGATCATCTGAAATCGTTGTAGCAAAAAAAAGAAATCTAGGTGGGCCTACATAATTCATATGTTTCGGAGTGAATATGTGAGCACCCAGTGCAATAGGGTCCGAAAAACTGTACGGTCCGAGGGCGCATGGTTCACAAGTGGCCTTAAATAAAAATTTGACAGGATTAGAAAGGACCACCTCAACTTTCTTGTTAATCTCATAGATGCGTTTGCCGTAAATTTCCCACATCGAACTTTCCACGGATTTCCAGAAAAATTCCAGCTCATCAATTAATCTTTTCCGCATGTATTCTTTAAAAATGTATGAAAATTTTTAAAATTCAGGCTTGTCGTTCTGAAATCGAGCGGATCGAATAAAAAATTAGATAGAAAAAAAGGAAAGTATTTAAGAATTGATTTAACTTGATATAATTTTGGCTTATTTGGTCAAATACAAGAAAAATCGGGACTCATCGATAACTCTTTTCAGCCTCAACATTTTCAATTCTGCTTGAATAATTCAAATCCTGAGAGTATTCCCAAAGATCTTTAGAAAAAAACATGGAAAGCATGAATTTTTTATTGATCACATTTCAGCATTTGTGCATCTTCTTGCAGATGTCCTTTGGTGGGACGTCCTTCTTGAGATCGGAGATGATCAATTCGACCTCTTTGTCGCCGTACGACTCGCAGTATTTCTCGGCGGCTGGCACCGGAGCAACATCGTGGCAGATCGCCTTCACTTCCTGAAAAGACTCGCTTCAGCTCGTCGATGCGCCTTTAAAGTGCCGCCATTGAAAAAGAATGAAGGAAATCCTAAATCGATTCCACCCAATATAAATGAACCTTCAAATTACCGCCCAATTGTTCTTTCCTATGGATTCGCGCCGGGACCATCGACAGCTCAATGACGGCTACAGTAACCCCATAAGGGGGGGGGGTGATCTACGATACCTTCTCGCCGATCTCGTCTCCCTCGTTGAAGACCTTCGCCTCGACACCTTTGACGGTGGCGACGCACGTGATGCATTCGAGGCTCGCCTGCATCGGCGGCACGATGGCGGCGAAGGCGACCGACGAAGCGATGAGAAGGACCAACAACGAGCGCATCTTAACTATATCATATAATTTATGGTAGGGGGAGAATTTTTTGCATTGGCCTTTATTGATAACACCGACATTTTATAGTGAAAACCGGCGTGCTGATAAGAAGGCGACGGATGAAGCTGATCGACGCCAAACATCAATCGTGCCACGGTTCTCTCGACGAAGAGCAGTGTTGCCAAACGCGCTCCATTGACAACTCGTAGAACAGTTGAAAATAAATTACAGCCAATTTTCGAATTGAAACAGAACATTTGAAATTATTCGGATCATTCCACATTTCGCGTTGAGACCTTGATTCTACGTTAATGCGCCTTTAAGTTTTCAAAACCATTATCAACACTCATCATTTCAAAGCCACTAAATTTAAATCTATCTGCCGACATCCGTCGAGGCCCCATAATTGATCATTTCCTTTTCGGAAATCATGCGATTCCCGATAAACGTTATCAAACAGAGTTTCGATTTATCACGAGTTTCGGTGCAAGCCAGGTTCGATCAATTTTTGATCGAGAAAAACGCCCGGCGTTTGATTAATGTCGCAATCGCGTTCGACGGCAAACAAAATAATTTCGGGGAGAAAAAATCACTTTGTTAGAAAATTATCAAACATTTTCAACAATTATTACGAGAAAAAAAACAATATGGATATATCTATAAATGGAATGAATTATTGATGTAGAAAGACAGGATCTGCTTTATAAGCAAACTCATCATTAGCTTCTCCTTCTTCGACAAGAACCTCGTCCGTCTGAAACTCGGCTCAATTTGCAAATCTCCAATAAATCTGATTTTTATTTTCAAAAATTTCGATGAAGAACCTCAATTTTCTAAAATCATGAACATTTCCTCAGATTTCATCAAAAACTAAAAATTTCGCTTCAAGACCATTGCACAAAAAATCATCATGTTCCTTTAATAACCTTTCGCATGCCACAAATTGAAACTCAAAATTTCAGGTAAATCAAAAAGACGACAAAAAAAGTACCAAATATTCATCGTCCTCTTCTTCCTCCTCATCCTCAAAATAGTCCTCTCCTTCCTCCGAATCATTCGACTCATCATAGTTGATATTGACGACGCGTCCCTCCATACACTTCGCTTCGTGATATCGCTGATTGTGGGCGCTGGAGAACACGCGACCGCAGCCGCGTATACAAGCGTACCTAAAAAAAAAAAAGAAAATAGCACACATCAATGCGCCTTTAAATCTCCGCCGACACCACCCACTTCTTCTTATTCATATGTTTGCGTTCAACGTGATTCTTGAGCAGGGTTCCCGACACGAATCGCTCGTTGCATCCCTCCATTAGGCATTCGTATCTGCAACGAAATTGAGGTCAACGATTTCCAGCCAAAAAAAAGAAAGAAAGAACGAAAATGTCGGACTCACGGCTTCTGATCAAAATGTCGTCGGAGGTGTAGACGAAGCGGCGTCCGCTGGGCGAACGCCATTCCGCAAATCTCGCATTTGAACGGCTTCTCGCCAGTATGAGTCCGCATATGCGCCTTTAAAATAGACTAATATTGCAGCGAGTCCCAAATTTCGTCTTAATCGAGAACCCCCCCCCACGGCCCAAAAATCTCGTAAATCGACACCAACGATGATCGCAGCGAGACTAATTTTCCAGATCGTCGATAATCGACAACAGAACGTGGCAAGAATGTTTTTTTTTTCAGAAACAATTCGCGACGGGACCCAGCGTGTGTGTGTGTTACCTGAATTTTGCTCGGATACTTGTCGACTTTGCCGCAAAATTGGCACGTGTGAACCGTCGGCTTTTTTCGATGATGCGGACTCGCCGCGTTCACGTCGATGCCGCGCGCGACCGCGTCGATGATCCAATCCAAATTGCGCGCCGATTTCGTCGGTTTTCGCTTTTTCGACGACAACGAGAAGCCTTGCCGCAAATGGCGTACCGGCGCCGCCATTTCGAGTGTCGATGCGTCGACGACCATTTCTTGAAGGACGGCGCCCTAGAATGCAAAACGATGAAACGATTATTCGAGTTCGAGTTGGAATTCTCCTCCCACCTCTTCTTCCCATCCCGCATTCTTTTTAGTTCCGCGTTTCGGCGGCAAAGGATTGACAAGTATCCGAACGTGCTCATCACCTTCATCACCAACAACTTGAACTCTGCAAACAAAGTTCGAAATGAGAATTTCAAATCGACATCAATGGTATACCCATCATCGACAATGATTTGTCCAAAATGGTGTTCCGATTCGAAGTTGGATTCCGCCGACGTCGTCGCAACGTCCTCTTCGGCGATGCATTCCATTTCTTCGACAATTTCGCCGGGAATCCCTTCTTCATATATTATTTCATCGATTAGTTCTTCGTTGACGGGTATCTGAAAAGCCAAACAAAAAAAAAGATGGCTTCGAAACTCGCGGCGGGACCACGTCCGCAAATCTTCAAAATATAGACGCAAAAATAAAAATCTAAACTAATTGCACATTTCAAAACTGTCGTCGAATAAAATGCATTAGTCCGCAGCGCCGTTTTCAGCGATTTTTAACTCTGAGCTTATCACGGCTTGAAAACGATTTTTCAGTGTCAAAAATTCAAAAATTGAGGGCCAATTTTTGCAGTTCGATTTTAAAAAGTGGCGCGACTACAGTGCGTTGCATAATTATAAGGCCACCCCCAAATTTGAGCGCCGCGCAATGATTTCGATACTTTGAGACTAACCAGTGTTAAAATCGTGTTCAGCATGAAAAATAACCTATATGTACCTATTTTTATGTTAGTATCTTCAAAAGTAACCGCGCAGTGGTCCAAAACCGTTTTTTCAAGCGGTGCAGAATTATAAAGCCACCCCCATGAAACTAACTTCTTCGCATTTTTTTGAAACTTTGGCGGGACCAGTGTGCATAAAAATAGTTGTGTGACTTTGAGAACCTACCGTGGTTCTTATTCTTCTCTTTTTGAATCATTTTGAAATGCCACGTGGTCGCTGTCTTAGTGTTTCTGAGCAATCTCAGATTCTTGCATCCAAAACAGCAGGATGGTCGAACCGTCGGGTTGCGAAGAATTTAAATGGTCCGAAAACATTCGTAGACATCTTTGTGAAGGATCCAACTCGTGTCAACATGTCGCAAAAGTCAGGCGGCAGAGGAAAACTGGACTATCTCGCTAATCGAGCATTGATTCAAGCAGCTTCGAGCAGTATGAAGTCTACATATGACACCAAGAAGAAGCTAAACTTCGACAAAAGCAAGTGGACAGTTTGGGGAACCATCAAGAATAACCCCAACGTCGCTAGAGAAAAAATGAAGCCGGCCCCGCGACTCACAGGGGACCATAAAATTCGACGCCTTGAGTTCGCATTCAAAAACATGAATACGGATTGGAACAAGGTGTTTATATTCGAGAATATTGTGAATAATAGCCATTCAAACTTCAATAGGTTATTTTTTCCGATGAAAAACAATTTAATTTGGATGGCCCAGACTGCTATAACAGTTGCTGGCACAATTTACGGAAGAATCGCCTCCTGCTTTTAAAACTCAATTTTAGAGGAGGAAACGTGATAGTATGGGGAGCTTTTTCGGCGGCCTGGTTTCTGGAAATTGCTTTTCTGACGAGTAAGGTGGACTCTTCGGACTATCAAAATGATCTTGAGAGCCATCTTCTTCCATTCCGACGTCACCATTGTCGTTTTTCAACAGAAAAATGCGGTCATTCATGTGAGTCGGTCTACTTTGGACTAGCTTCAGTCTCACAGTGTAGACGTTCTCGACTGGCCAGCATGTTCTCTTTTTTGGAGTAACATGGAGAACGTTTGGGGAGAGTTAGTACGGCGTCTCTATGGCCAAGGAAGGAATTTCGGGGAGTTGGAGAGCTCAAAACCGAAATCGTAGTCGAGTGGAAGATGTTAGAGCAGAAATTCAAATCTAAATCGACCCAATCTGTTTAAAACCTTCTCAAATCTATACCAGACCGTTTTTCTGACATAATTACCTCGAATGGAGGTGCCACTAAACATTAAACTGTCGTTATTTTTGAGTTTATAACTTGTTTTATGGGGGTGGCTTTATAATTCTGCACCGCTTGAAAAAACTGTTTTGGACCACAGCGCGGTTACTTTTGAAGATACTAACATAAAAATTGGTACATATAGGTTATTTGTCATGCTGAACACGATTTTCACACTGGTTGGTCTCAAAATATCGAAATCATTGCGCGGCGCTTAAATTTGGGGGTGGCCTTATAATTCTGCAACGCACTGTATCGAAGCGCCGCCGAATTTCGAAACCCCCACCAACCTCAACTTGTGCCAACGGCTGCGCGGATTCGTCGCGCTCCTCGCGCTCACCCTCGACGAATCCCTCTCTCATCTCCTTGTCGAAGAACACCGTGGGCTTTTTGATGATCGCTGTCGCCGTCGACGACGGCGGCGCGACGAACTCATCGCTCGGCTCCTCGAAATACTCGAACTCGTTGAACATCGCTTCGTCGCATTCGAATTCCTTCTAAACGCCCGACACATTCATGTCGGCATTTTTGTTTTTGAATCGTTGAACTGATCTACCTTATATTGGGTGGGTGTGGCCGAATTCCCGAACAGTTTCGTCTCAAGATCCTGCCATTCCTCATTCGGCGACGCTTCAATCGATTCTTGCGCCACTTCATCCTCCCAGCAGACGTTCTCATGGCATTCAGCAATATGGCAAAGGACCTTGAAAACGAAAAGATAAATGAAACATCGCTTGAATGGTCCCATGTAGAGCTACCGAATTCTCATCGCTTTGAAACCCACAATTCAGCGGGCATTCGAAAATGCTGAAAAGACGCGCGGTACTCGTCGATGGCGCATCGTTCGCACTTTCCTCGAACACCTCATGCGCGGCCGTTTCGTCGTCATCGAAATGTGTCTGAAAGCCGTCGTTTAAGCATTCGTTTAAGCATCCCCCCCCAATTCCTACGACCAATCTCGACATACCTTCTCATGTTCGGATCTCAGCTGAACCGTTTTGAACGATAAACTACAATAGGCGCATTTGAACGCCTTCTCTTTTGTGTGAGCCATCAAATGGCTTTTGAGTGTGTGCGCTTGGGTGAAGCCCTGTCCGCAAAATGAGCACGTGAATGGGCGCTCACCTAAACCAAAAAAAATTATTCGCGTTGAGACCCAACACTTCTATTTGCTCGGCGAAGCCTCAATTTTGTGCTTTAAATAAATGAAATTTAAAAACCCCACATAGGCATTGTTTTTCCGCGTTAGAGCCCAATTTAAAGGCGCATGTCGTCAACGCCTTTGAAATCGGCAATTTTGTTGCTAGAAAAATAAAATCGGAGAATTTCGCTGGTTTTCTCACAAATAAAATTCGAGTTCCAGCAACAAAAAAAAGGAAAATTTTTGGTAAAAAGTCATTTTTCGATGCGGGACCCAAAAATGTTGCAATTTTCTGGGTGAAACGCGAACGAACCCGTGTGTTTCCTAATATGCTCGCTTATTTTCGACGGATACTTGATACTTTTGTTGCACAATTTGCAATAATAAATCTGCGCCGGCGTTCGTTTCATCATCCGATATTCGCGGCCCGATTGTTGTTGCGGCGGCGCCGATTGGGCACCACGCGAGCCACTCGCCGCCCCATTTTTGCCGTTCGCGCTCGTGCTCCGCGAATGCGCCTGCAACAACAACAACAAAATGCACCAATTGCACCAATTTGGTGTCGGGCGAAGACAATGTCGAACCTCGATGAATCGCGTGTAATCGAATCGGATCGCTTTGGCGGGTTGCCGAATCCCGGGCTCATCCGTCATTAATTTTATTGCTGAAAACCTATTTTTCTCAAAAATTTTCCAAAAAAAGCGATAAATTCAGATAAAAACGTCTGGCTAAAAACCAATTAAAAAAAAACCATTTTTTTTTTGAAAAATTTATCATTTATTTCGGGTCCAATGCAGAATAATTTAAATTCTCGGCTTCCACAAATTCTTCCTCGTCGTACTCGTCGTTGGGTTGAAGGATTTCCATGAGCTCCTGTAAATTTCGACTATTTTTCAGCCAGAAAATCCGTCCACATTTTTTTTGGCGATTTTTGGTCCAAAATGGGTGGTCGGCACGAAAATAGAATGTTTTGAATATAAATTGAATAGAATGCATCATGAAAATTCCACTATCACAAAACTCTTTTTGAATAAATTTAAACAATTAATTTCAAAATTAAAAATTGGCTCGCCGTCAAACGGCTTAAACGAAATTTGAAGAAAAAGGGACCCCTTCTAAAAACGCAAAATTCAAATTTCACAAGGTCGCTCATTCTTTTGAGCCATTGGCTCTCTCTATAATTTTGCTCATTCAATATGCACAAAATTCCCTAAAGTCTGGTGGTTTTTTTTTCAGCAATCTGTGCGTACGTCGTCTAGAATTCTGAAATTTTTCGGTCTCAAATTTAACTAGAATTTCGGTAGAAACTTCGATGACTCTTACGTTTTTTTTTCTCGAGATTGCAGAATGCGTCGTCAAAATTTCAGACTTCTCGACAACTTCAGATATGAGCAAATTAGAAGAACAAATTTCACCCAAAAAAAATGAGCTCCCTGGTTAGCGCAGTGGTTAACGTCGAAAATGTTCGAACATTTCCCAATACCAATGGTCTCGTGTCGATTTACGAGTTACGCAGCGTTGTTTTGGCATATATTGCCACAGACTTCTCGTTGGTGGCAGCCACCAAAAAATTAAAACTAAATTCTCAAATTATCGACGGCTTCGGGCCGCCGCCGTTGGATAAACGAGCATGCGCATTTCGCAGTGGGCTCCGGTTCACATATAAATTCTCACACTCAACGCTGATTTCGAAACAATGTTGAACTCGTTGCGTGCAACACGCCGATAAAAAAAACGTTAACCGATAAACGCAAATAATTCGTCATTTTATTAGATTTGGGTTTAAAATCTGCGAATTTTCCAGATTTTTTTTCAAACATACTGGTTTTTGAATAAAATCCTACCCCGAATGCCGGTTTTCCATCATTCTCAAGCATTATAATACTCGGCGGCATTTGCTCGCCGACCAGATCGGCCGCCTCTTGCTCGGCAACCTCTTCAGGATCGAAAATCTGCGTGAACACCTCACCATGCACGTTGGCGCGGTGTCTCATCAAATAAGATCGTCGGGAAAATGTCTCGCGGCATCCTGAAACGAAATTTTCAAGCAAAACTTTTTTCAAATCCAATTCATTTACCATCTAGAAGGCATTCATAGCGCTTATAACCCGAATGCACAATTTTTTGGTGCTCATTTCGACACGCTTCCGAAACAAAACTCATTCCGCATTCCCATTCGCATTCAAACGGCTTTTCCACTATAAAATTTCGAAATATCATTTTTCGTTTTTTTGTTGTTGCGATACATGTGTGCTTCCTTCTGATGTGAATCTTTAGCGACGTCGATTTCGTCAAGAAAAGCCCGCATTCGCCGCATTGATACGGCTTTTCGCCAGTATGCGTTCGCACATGGGCTTGAATTTTACTTGGATGTTTAATCATTATTCCGCAGATCTTGCATTGGGCGATGGTAGTGGGACGACGAGCGAGATAGGGTCGCTTCAACATTTCATGCTTCTTCTCATCAACGCTTGGCGCCGTCAATAAGCATTTCGAAAGAACCGAGTCGATAACCTCATCGATTCTGGAAAAAATGCGCATATTATGGAAAAAAAAATTCATAAAATAAAAAAATAGTCGCAATTTCACTCTTCGGTGTTTGCGTACTTTTCCGGACTACAGTACCCAACCTTTTATTTGTTTCCACCAATCTGTCCCGTTTTGTCTCCGAATTCTCCGGTTTTTTCGATGAAATGCTTTCAGCCTCCTGTCTCTCTAATTCGTCGGTAATTACAATATCTTCAAAATTAGCTACGGCGGAATTTGGAAGATTGGGATCACGCGGCTCATCCGGCACCAAATTTGGGCAAATTAGTCGCCTCGGCGGCTTTAGATGTGGCCTAGGGGGTCCCTGGCGCGTCTAAAAAAATGAAATTGATATAATAAAAGAAAATTAGGCAATTAACCAGGCCGATGTGGCGCAACTCGTGTGCATTCTTTCTCGCATTATTTACAAACCGTTTACCGCACCCGAAACTGCATTGATATGGAAAATCACCCATATGTTTGCGAAAATGATTTATCTGCAATTATCTATGAGTAATTAACTAAATACCGCTAATTACCATTGGAGATCGTTGTGAAAAACAAAGGCCGCAAATATCGCAACGGAATGGCTTCTCACCGGTATGAGTTCTCATGTGTTCCCGAATTTTCGATGGATATTTTAGAACGATTCCGCAAATTTCGCACGTCGAAATCGTTTTTGGCCTATTATTACCTCGTCTGAAAATTGAAATTGTCAATATTTCATATTTCATTCGCTGTCACTTTTTGACTCGTTTAAAATCTACAGATTTTTCCGGCTCCTCGCGCACGTATTTCGCCGAGATGCTCGTTGACGGCTCATTTTGACTCGAAGTCCAATCATCTTCCTCGAGTTCCTCGAATTCTTTAAAATTGTCGTTCTGAAATCGAGAAATCATTTTTTTTGAATAAAAAAAATTTAAAATCACTGTTGCGCTTGATCCAAGGACTTCGTCGCTCGCTATGACTTCTATTTCATCATTAACTGAATCTAGTGACATTGTTAGCTGAAAGTAATTAAATTTAAAAATGTAAAAAAATGCAGAAAAAATGTCGAAAATTGGGCGAAATAAAAATGAAAGCGAATGTCGTCAATTGTGGTGTTTGCGGACATTGTGCAAACACCGACCATACAATTATTTCCGTTTTTTTTCCAATTTTCTGAAAATCGTTCTAATTTAATTAAAATAAAAAATCTACATCATTTTTAATTTTAATTATCTCAAATTTAGCAGAAATGACGGTTCTGGAAGATGAAGGGACAGGAAGTAAGCAGTGGCTCGAGGAAATCAACGATGTATCTGATTTGAAGACAGAATACCCAGTTGAATATCAAAAAGAAGTGTCTAGAATGAAATCCAGGCTGTTTCAATATATAGTAAGCATTTTCTCCTGATTAATTAATTAATTATATACTGATAATTGTAGGAGAAAAATGTTTTTATGAAGAATTTCGCCGAAGCTTCCACACCAACAACAGTTGATCCAATAATGCAGCATATATTTAATATAATTATTGCAAAAATGAATGTGGTATGTTGAACTAAAGCGTGAAATTTTATGAGAATGAATTTAGAATGAGAAAAGAACGTTTGTGAGGGAGCTGGTGAAGCTGGTGCACGGAATCGCGCTATTCCATCCAAACAATTCGTCAAAGGTGACGAAAATTGAAAAATCCGTCGATGAGTTGTTTATCGATGCACATAAAATGGGCATATTGCCAACATCGTAATTATTATTGTGCAAAAATTGAAGCCTTCTTGAATTTCTCCTTCCAGAATTTGTATCGAAGGGCTTGTAATGTCGACAGATTTCACGATGAGGAGTCGAATACGAAAAGAGAAGTGGGATTATATCAAGGAGAACGTGCCGACGATGGATTACAAGCCGATTCGGACACTTTTGCATTTTATGCTGGTCTCGCAGCTGATTCGGATACCGATGCCGTTGCCCTCGTATAAATGCGAGCAGCTGAGAGTTGTCGAAGATGTAATTTAGAAATTAATTTGAGATTTTAAAAAATATCAACCAAAAATTGGTTTTTTGTGTAGGTTCTTCTGAAAATTCTCGATCGCGAGGCGAATCTGCTACCCGCGATTTTCCCGTTCGCCGTTCTCGTCCGGAATTGCCCAAAACAGGCCTACCTGTTTCCGGTAACGTCTGCCGTCGTCATTCGTGGAGATCATCGAAAATTTCAGCGTCTCACTGAGAAATTGACGGAAATTCACACCTATTTTCGGAGCACCGCCGAGCTCACGTTCAATTGCGGCCGAACGTACATGTATCCGATACCGCAGCATCCGTGTATGCTGCCGACGCGTTCGACGTGGGAGAATGATGGATACGGAATGCATTCGAACATGTGAAACAACATTGGACGGAAAATCCGGAAATTGCGATTTTTGTTTCAGGATTGTTCACCAAACTCAACAATTATTTCCATATCGATTCGAAGTCACGTCGCCGCAAACGCATATGCTTTATATGGTGCTGCGGCAGCCATTTGGGACCGAATTGGTAAGAAAATATTTAAAAAAATTGATAGTCATCTGCAATTTGACGCCTCGGTGTTTGCGTACTTCAGTTGCCTACCGTACCCAAAAATGATTTAAAAATTAACAAATGACGATTTTCAGTTTCTCACGTACAATAAACCGGAGACAAAAGGCCATTGGGACATAATTGTCGCGATAATGATATGCGAAGCGATGCAAGAAGCTGATTTGCTGGAAGATGATGAGCCAATTCCGATATACCAATTCGAAAACATTAATAATATTATTTACTATGGGATTTCGAAGAAATTATTGTAAGAAAGAGTTTGGGCGCAAAATTTGAGCGTCGAGCACATTTTATAGGAATCCGGTGAATTTCATTCAAATGCTTCATGGGCTCATCGGAACGACGACGTTCTTGCGCGCCAGGGATGAGGTGATGTGGATAATGCTTCAGATTGTCGGATCGTTTCATACGTCGTCGTTTGTTGATGAATCGCTCGAAGCCCTTTTAGATGTTTACGCGGTGAGTTGAGCGGGAAATTCAAAAAAAAAAAGAGAAATTGGGATTTTTTAATGGTCTCCTAGCGAAATTGATGATCATTATTGGGGCCATTATATCCTTGTGTGTCTCGCAGCGAATCAAAATTCTAACAGAGATCATTTTTCATGTGATTTCCGTTTTATTTACATTTAAATGTAACTAGAGGTTTCGTAGGGAAAATGCAATTTTAAATATAGATTAGGATTAATGTTTAAAGGAGCATTTGGGTCCCGCAGAGTGTATTCATTTTTAGGTTTTTTCGTATGGGTCAAATCTAGAAAAGCAGAATCAAGATTGACTTCGAGTCTTGGAACGGCTATTCATTTGTTTTTTTTTTCTTTAGGAACTTTTTCCGGGTCCCGTCACGTGGCGTGGAGCGTCGGACCATCCGACGCTGATGGCGCGCTTCCTCGCGCCCGCTTGCATCTGGATCATACTCGACGGGCGCGAGAAGCTTCCGGCGCCGCCGCGCAACGTCGAATCGCATAAGGAGTTTGTGATGAAGGCCGCCGAGCAGCTCGAGCCCGATAACACGGCGATGCTCGCCGTTCTTGCCAACTCGTGTAAGCGTTTGCTGCTCTTTCTTTTTTTTTTTTGGTGCTCCGCACGAATTGCTCCGTTTTTTGTTTTCAGATCGATCCGAAACGAAAGTCGGCAAATGGGTTCAGGCGATGTATCAGCGCGCGTTCGAGCCGCTACGCGATGATCCCCCAACAGTGGCAATCTCCTATGGTCGAATGATCACGAATCGATTCGTCGCGTTCCCTGAAGAGGTATGCTTCTTTGAATAATAGAAATTCAACAAACTTCACTTCTAGTTTCTCGATTCGCTGACGTTTCGCTGCCGAAAATCGTTGTTGGTGTGCGCGTTGATGCATGTGCGCGGATTCACGCCGGATCGGCTGCCGAGTCCGGCGGCATTCGGTAGGAAATTTTTTTTTTGCAAAAAAACAAAATATGGGAACGACAAAATTTTGTTTTTTTTTTTCTCAGACACGATTGCCCAAATTTGTAAATCGATGGACTTTGAGATGACCGGCAAAGAAGTGTTCCAGATGGCGATACGCACGATGAACGCGATTATGGGATTGAACGACGCGGCGCGCGAGCAGTCGCCCAAAGAGCAATGCTTCTTCTTGCTTGATCTCATCTGCTATAGGTTTTTTTCTCATTTGTGACTTGCGCTTTTATTTTCGCGCTAGGACCCATTCAAATTTTCACCTTCAATTTAAGCGAACGAATTTTGTTGCAAGCAAGCAACGATTAATCAATTATGTCCTTTTTTTAAAGGCGCATTGTAGATTTAATACGAAATTCGATATTTTTCAGATTGACGAATCTACGCGAAACGATGCGCCACAATTACATCGCCTCGGCGACGACGGCGCTCGGCACATCGGCGATCAATCGCGAAGGCAATCATCAACTCTATTTGATCATTGAGCAATTCCTTTTACGGCAATGGGTTTTCGCGCCGAATCACGATATTATCGCGTCTTGTGAAACCAATTACAGTGAGTCGTTTGGCCGTGGCCGCCGAATTCTAGGCCATATTATTATTAATTTATTTGAAAACTTGAAATTTTGATTTTTGTTTTGAGCAGTTTCAGATGTAATTTATTGAAATTCAGATGAGAAACTTGGTCCGAAACCTGAGAAAATCCCGAGACTATCAAGCCCGCTGCCGGACCGTTCGCTTTATTCGACGAATTTTGTGACCGGCGATCCGAAAGCGCATCCAGTGGCACCGGAGGTACGTTTTTTAATGCTCCCGTCAAACGTGGGGAATTTTAACATGAATTCTTTTCAAGATTTATCGAATCAGCATTTTTCTGATGCTGAAATCGCTGAAAATCACAAAATATGAAGTGACGGACTGTCCGATTTTCATGAATTACGTCACCGAATTTCGATGGCCCGAAATCAAGCTGAGATATTTTCCGAAGTTCGCGCAAGACTTCGCGATGAAACGCAATTTGGAGCAACAAGAGGAAACGTTTGGCGATGTGCAGGAGATGGCGCGATGCGCCTTCAATATTCACATGGCATCCGATCCGCAGCAATTTGTGATGTCGATCGAGCAACTGCCGAAGAAGCACGCGATTCTCGCCGTCATGTATTTGTATTTGACGGAAGTCGAGAACGCGAAATTGACGAATGCGATGGAATTTTATGAGTAAGCATTTTATTTAAATTTTTTTTGGTGGAATGAAAAAGGATGAAAAGCGAGGTATTTCAGCGATCAGTCTTAAAATTTTCTATTTTTTTTGCATTTTTGAATAATTTCCAATCGATTGTTATAGGTCCCATCTTTCGCAAACTTCTAGTTATCGAGATAGGGACCATTAAAATTAGCTCCGCCCTCTTATCATGAGTTGTACGAGAAAAATTTCTGGGATGAAACGTAGAGTTTCCGATTTTCGATTTTCTATTTCCGGGTTTTTTTTTGTCAATATTTTTTCCGTATGCGCGATATTCGGCTCGAAATGTGGATTTTTTTTAAATTTTTAAAACGATTTTGCCAAATCTCGCACTTTTCAAAGTGTGTGCGCCTTTAAACTGCCCCCCCCCCCTCTTCTACAGTACTACTTTGAATGTTTCAGAGTGATGGCGAAAAAAACGCCTCGAGACCTCATCATTGCCATCAATTTTCTCACCGAATTCCTTATACGCGAAGCGACGAATCGAGAAGATCAAGAAGACGTCGTGAAAAAGGTACAACGCGCATATGCGCCTTTAAATACGGTAGTCCGGTGTTTTTTTTATTTCTTGAAGATTGGCGAGGTTTTGATGCAATTTGTGAAGCATCATTTTCTTCGAATCGATCAGATCCTCATGTCGTTGGCATTGTACCCGGATAATGATGAGCAATTGCACATTGGCTTCTTAATTATGCAGGTAACTAATTTGTTTGGCTAATTATGTAGTCTTAATTAATTAATGGGGTAATTAATTAAGGAGTTTCTGCTGCTGCCCGAAATCGCGGATCGCTTCAAATGGTATGCGCAGAATGTGAGCAAGGAGACGCCCGAGACCTACATTAATAGTATTGTGCAATTCCATCAGGTATGTTTTCGCTTCGAGACCTATTTTCGGTTATCTCGGTTATGCGTCTTTAAACGAGTACAGTAAAATGGGAGATTTTTGGGAATATTTTTTTCACAAAAATGCCTTCATCGTTTTTTTTTGGAAACATTTTTGACAAAAATGACTGGACAAATTGGTTTTTAATCGAAAAATTGCGAGTTTCAGCTTTTCCCCGAACTCGAGCTCACTGAAGCAATGCCTGGTGCGCCGGAAGAGCCGATACCGTATTTGCACCTGCCTTCCTATTATGGAAGCGTCATGGAGAGATTGATGCCGGTAAATTTTTGAGTTTCAAGAGTTTCTGGAAGAAATTTGAAATTTCACTATTTGGGTGGGCAATTTTGGCCCGATTTTCCCCATCTTCGAAAAATTTAAAAAAAATTGAGTTTTAAACCCATTTTTGGTATATATTTGAAATTTTAATGTTTTACCAAAAAGAGAAATTTCAAAAGTTTTAGTCTTTCCGCTATTAACCAAAAAAATTGGGTGGAATTTTGAAATTCTCTAGACAAAGACGAAAAATTGGAAAATTCAAGATTTCTGGAAGAAAAATGAAAAATTAGATTAAAATTGCAGAAAAATTTAAAAGTCAAAACGATTTTTTAATCGCACAAAAAAATTATCAAAAATTGTTTTGAATTGTGCGTTTTTTTCCAAGCTTTTTCCTATTTGAATCTCACTTTTTTGCATTCGGAAATTGTCAAAAATTTGCAGCTTCTCGACTTTATCATTCCGACGGCTCTCGAGAATTACAACACAAAAAATATTGATACGAACACCGATTTGAAGGAATTCGCGCCACTTTTGCCATTGTTGACGCCGCTTTTCAAATTTCATCGTATGATTTTTTTTTTCGAATCACAGTTTTCTGATATATAAGATCGTCTCAAAAAATTTTTTTTTCCAGCGTGCCCCATTCAATTTTTGTACACGACGCTGTTCCTCATGTTTGATCATCTCAAGAAGCCGCTGGATCGGATTTTTGTGAAGTTGATGAACGAGCATGGTGGGTTTTGAGTTTAAACGTTGTTGCATGCGCCTTTAAACGGAAAATAAATTGTGGCTTTTTGAATTGACGATTTTCGGGACAAAAAAAAATGTTAGAAATTTGAAAAATTCGATTAATCAATATTTTTCTTTCATTAAAAAAAATGAGAATAAAAATTTGTTTGCTCATCCAAACAATTTCCAGTTGGCGACATCCATTTGACGGTGGAATTTGAGAAATACAATCACCAATCGGGCAATCTCGAGCTCATCGTGACCGAATTGA
The DNA here is from genome assembly GCA_902829315.1 of Caenorhabditis bovis. Lineage (NCBI taxonomy): Eukaryota > Metazoa > Nematoda > Chromadorea > Rhabditida > Rhabditidae > Caenorhabditis > Caenorhabditis bovis. The sequence goes on from CADEPM010000011.1 coordinate 56,689, forward strand.
TCGCAAGAATCTGCAAATCGCTCGAATTCGTCATCATGTCAGTGCAATTTTCTTCTTCTTTTTTGTTTTTTTTTTGAGCTTCATCGTTTGAGCAATTTTCAGACCGCCACCGTTCGTCTCGCCGTGCTTCAAAAGTGCCGAGTTGACGCCGGCGGCGCAGACGATTCATTTGACGTGCATTGAGATAATGGCGAGCCCTCATTCGCCGAAGGTAGTTGAATTTGATTTTATTTTTTTGAGCGCCAATTTCCCGTGAGAACACTTTCAAATTTGGAGAAATGGCGAATTTTATTTTTGACGAAAATCAAATATTGAATTATGAGAAAATTTATGGAAATTGTGAGATTTTGTGTGGATTTTTTTTTTTGAAGAACCCCAAAAGAAATTACGAATTGATTTTTCGAAGAGCTAAAAATTCTCAAATGAAAGCCTGAAATATTTTCAGAACACAAAAATTTCGTTGCGTCGACAAAGAGTAGAAAAATTTGGGAATTTTCGTCAAATTTAATGCATTTCTGAGCTTGACAGGCATTTTTTTAGTCGAAAAAATCTGAAATTGAAGCGCGAAGAGGCGGCGTGATTGCACAAAATGCATTAAATTTGACGACAATTTTAAAGCACGCGATTTTTCCACGCGAATTCCCAATATTTGGAGAGCAAAAATTGCGTTAAATTTGACGACAATTTGCAGACGAATGAAAAAAAAATTTGTTTGCAGATGATCGTAAAAGCGTTCATCAATTATTTGGTCGATTTCCAACAACCGCATCCCTACAACGTCGTGAATTTGACCGCCCATTTGCTGACGGCGCTTCCGGACGTTTTTGTGCATTGTATGCAGGACGAGATGCTCGAAATGATTGTCGAGAATGAGACGTCGAAAATCTTGTTCGAGGACATCGTGTTCGACACATTCGAGGAGACCAAAATACTCATGATGGCGTCGAGGCCGATGGTTGTCAATGTCATTTTGCAGGCATATTGGACGCACGCGCATTTGGTTCGTTTTTTTTTTGTTTCTTGGAAATTTTATTGTTTTTTGGTTTAGTTTGGGATGAGAATTTGCAAAAAAAAATGAAATATTGATTGAAAAAATTGAAATCACTTTTAAAAAATTCGATTTTTAATAAGAAAAATTCAATTTTGATGAGGCTTATCGTTTAGAAGTGTCATTTTTTTCCAATCTTAATCAAATATTGGACGATTTCTATATTCAAGATTATTATATTTAAAAAAAAGAGCACATGTGCTTTTAAAAAATGTTTCCAATTTTTTTTTCGTTTTTAGAATTGCATAATTGCCCATTTCTGTTCTATTTTCTATCTAAAATGACAAAAAATCTTTTTAAAAAAGCACGTGGTCAATTTTGAACAGAAAAAACCGATTGTATTCAATTCCTACGCATTTTTATTTAAAACTGACGCCGACCGCGACGCATACGCAACGCGTCAGGTCCTTAGCGCGCGAATTTGAATACTCGATTTCGAAACGACAATAATGGTTTAATTGTCGACGTCAAATGACTGAAGGGAGGCGGGGCTTTCAAATTTGCGAAATTAGTGTAGATTTCAATTAATCGTTGACTGAATATTAAATGCGCGTACGGTATAATGCAATGTACGCAATCTCGCGTAATTCTCGCTGCCTTGAGACACATTGGCACATAGCCAATACGTTTTTTTTTAATTTAGTTTTTTGACGCTGACAAAAAAAATAAATTATGAATTTTTGTTTTATTCTGGCAGCAATTGTGACGTGGCTTAAAAAAGAAAATTGAAAATTTACGATTGACGCAAATGATGTTGCAAATTGCAAATTATTCCAATTTTTTTCCGAGGCCTGAAATTCTCGAAACTTAAAAAAAATTAATGGAGTTCAAAGTATTCAACGATTTTCTTTTTTATTCACGCAAAATTCAAAAAAAATCCCTCACTTTTTTAATTTTAGCTGAAAATTGGATGAGATTGGGATTTTGCGGAAAATTTCGATTTTTTTAAGGCTTTACCCTATTTTTTTCTCTTTTTTCCCCCAATTTTTCTCATTGAAATACATTGAAATCGGAATGTTCGGTTTTTTTTGTGATTTTTAGAACGCCAAAAAACTGAATATTTTTGAATTCTTGAGTTTTTCTTTTCATATAAAAAAAATGCGGAACAATTTTCAGTTTTGAAGAATGCCATTTAAAAAATCTCTGAAAATTTCAGAATGTCGTCGAAGATTTTGTGAACAATGAGATGGTGACGCTCCTCGACGCCGTCAAAACCGAGAAGGACCTCTGGTACGTGCTCCGTCTGATTGTGCCGCTCATTCGGAAGGTGCTCGATCAGCAGAAGGAGAAGTTCAAGAACGACAAGAAGCAGCACGAAGAGCCGTTCAATTCGGCGTCAAGTCTCAAGATCAACGAGGAGCGCGCCTTTAAACAGGTACAGTAATCTGGTCTTGTGTTTTTTTTTTGAAATATCGATTTCAGCCGCTTTTCATCGTGAAAAAAATTCTGGAGCGCGTCGGAATCTTGTCGGAAAATGGTGTCGTTTTTAAACGAGAGGTTCGCTCAATTGTCCTTTTTTGGTTTTTGCATTTCAATTGTTTTTTCAGCATCAAATTTGCGATTTGTTCTATAGTTTCAAGTACGCGTTTGTTGGCGATTTTCTCAAAGAAGCCTCGTCCGATTTTGCCAAGTGAGCTTTTCGGTTTTTTTTTTGAATTTTCAGCCAACCGATTTTCAGATTCTCGCCATCAATGAGAGAATATATGAAGTTTTTTGTTCAAACCGAGCCGAATGCGAAAGTTGAGGAGACTAGCAAAAATATGGCGCTGATGGACATTGAAGCGGCACAAGAGGATGAGGAAGCCAAAGAGGCCGAACGACAGCTTCAATTGCAGCAGATGCAACAGCAGCAGCAGCAGGAGATGCTGAAACAGCAGCAAATTCAACAGCAGTTGATGTTGGAGCAGGAGCAGCAGCAGCAGCAGCAGCAGCAGGAGATACTCCGACAGCAGCAACAACAGCAGGAGATGCTGAGGCAACAGCAGCAGCAGCAGGAGATGCTCAGGCAGCAACAGCAGCAGCAGCAGCAGCAGCAGCAGGAGATGCTCAGACAGCAGCAACAGCAACAGCAGCAAGAGATGCTCCGACAGCAGCAGGAGATGATGAGGCAGCAGGAGATGTTGAGGCAGCAGGAGATGGAGAGGATTCAGATGCAACAGCAACAGCAAATGCAGATGGAGATGGGAATGCACGCGGGAATGCATCATCTTGGCGGAATGCCGCCGCCACCGCCGACGTCGCAAATGATGCATCATATGGGGATGATGGCGCCGACGGCGACGCCGACCGCCCAACAACAACAACAGCAGCAGCAGCAGCAGCAGCAGATGAATCCGTATATGATGCAGCATCATCAAATGCAATCCCATTATGGAATGCCGCCGCATATGTGAAGTACCGCAAAAATTCGATGTTCACTTTTCGTTTTTTTTTGCAATTTTGAGAATTTCCAGTTTTCTCTCAAATTTCTCAATGAAATTCGAAATTTCACGGTTTCTTTTTTTTTCCAAATATGTCCTTTTATTTTGTCATCTCGGGTTCCAATTTTTGTATGGTCTCGATTGGAATTTGCTTCTATCCTATGAAATATTGTTGTTGGTTATTTATTATTTTTTTCTTTGCGATGGAGCGCATTTGTACATTGTGATCTCAATGCGTCCGCCCGTTTTGTTGTGCGGGTCCCGCCACGATTCCGGGCGCTTCTAAAAATCAACCGTCGCCAGCATGGAAATCCAGGCGGGACCCGGTCCGACACTCAGGATTCGATTATAATTACTATCAACAAATCATCCATTTAATTAATTAATTAATTACTAATTACGGTTTTTTTTGATTGCTTTAATTGTGTTGCTCAGTTTCTTGTGAATATGTAAAAATTTTTTAAATTTTGCTGTTTGTTATTTTTTTTGTTCAAAAGTTTTTACAACTTCAAAATATCTTCGAATTATAATTTTCCAAGCATTTATTTTTTTTAGCCATTATGAAATTTTAGAATGTCGCTATCGGAATTGTACGATTTTGGATGGTAGGAATCGTTTTTCTTTTTTTGACCGCTGCCCTCACGATTTTTTTTTCTTCAACTTGTAGGTATTGGGGCGACCTTGAATGGAAATGGGCGGAGCGATTGCTTCTGATGTGTCCCGATGGTTATTATTTGGTGCGTGATAGCCGAAGCGAGTCGCATTTGTTCTCGGTCTCGTATAAATTTGAAGGTTCGTCATTTTAAAGGCGCATCGATTCGAGTGGAATTGAGATGAGAAGATTGCAATTCGACTGTTTTTTTTTTATTGCAATTAATTTGAGCACTCGATTTTCAGGCAAAGTGCTTCACACGCGGATATCGTTCGAACGATCGCAATTCCATCTCGGCCGTCAGCAGCCGTTCCTTTTTAATGATTATCAAAGGCTCGGCCAACTGATTCAGGATTCGGTTGAGGTAGTCGCTTGGTTTTTGCGTCATTTTGAAATTGAACCGGAATTGTTTGACGATTTTCCGGCGAAAAAAATGTGTCAATGTTGAAAATTGTGGCAACGCTGAAAATTGGTTCATTTGATTTTTTTTTTTTGAGATCACCCGAAACGGCCACCACGAGATGCTTGTCCATCGACGCGGCGGCGAAGCGGAAGCGTCGCGTCTGAAATTCACGAATCCGCTGATGCGTCGCGACCTTCTCCCGTCGCTACAGTACCTGTGTCGATTCGCGATCCGCACGAGACTCGCCGCCAATCAACTTGACACACTGCCCCAAATGCCGCCGGCTGTGCTGAAATATGTCAAGGATCCGAAATGGATCATACCCGATTTGGAGGCGTGCGAACAAGTGCTCGAGCAGCGCAATCGCAATTTGTGACCCATCTCGCGTTTCTTAACTATATATATATAATGTATATAATAAATTATGTGTATAAATAAATTAGAGATATTCAAACGGTTGCCTGTTCGCGCCTTCAATTTTTTGCCAATTGATTTGTTTTGGAAGAGAGAAAAAAATTTATTTTAGATGAGCTCCACGATTTTTGCGCTTTCGTCGGGCTCTTTACCATCGGCAATTGCCGTATTTCGGATTTCAGGTGGGCGCGTGGCCGAGGTTTTGGTGACCGTGAATTTTTCGCGGTCACCGGCCATCATTTTGAATTGTAAAAAAATTTTTTTTTCCTACTTTGGTAACTCGATTCGAATCGAATACGAATTGAACGCGTATTACAAACGTATACACAAAATTTCGAATATATGATTGACAGTAAAACCGAAACGAATACGATAATTTCACAACCTAATACGACAAATTTTGAGCCTAATTAGGTCGCTTTTGGAGCCAAAATTTGTCGTATTCGATTCGAAATGAGTAGTTTTGACCATTAAAAGTAATTTTTGATTGATTCACCGTTTCAGGACCCAAAAGCCTTCCAGTGTTGCAGCAGCTGAGTCGAAAATCGAAATGGCCGCCGAGAATGATGAAATTCACGCCAATCTACAACCAAAACGGCGTGATCGATGAAGCGATGGCCGTGTTTTTGCCGGGACCCAAATCGTTCACCGGCGAGGACACCGCCGAGCTTTTCGTGCACGGCAGTCCGGCGGTGGCGCGAGAGTTGGCGTACACATTGGCGCGGGTGGAGGGTGTGCGCGAAGCGAGACGCGGCGAATTCACGCGAAGGTACATTAGGCGAATTGGCGGCAATTTGGCGAATATCCACCAATTTCTAGAGCGTTCTTCAACGGAAAAATGAGTCTGAACGAGGCCGACGGATTGCGACGATTGATCGAGTCGAGAACGGAAACCGAGCGACGGTATGCGTTCGGCCAAATGCGAGGCGGATCGAAGGCGTTGGAAATTCGGTGCGATTGTGTGAGAAATGAACGAGCCAATAATTGCAATTCGAATTTAGAGAGAAATTCGCGCAAATTATTTCCCAATTATACGTTATTATGGATTTTGGCGAGCATGTGCACTTGATTTTGGATGATGCCAAGTACGATGAGTATTTAAACCAATCATATAGAATTTTTTGTGAATTTTCAGGCAAAATATAAGCAATGTGTTGGCCGAAATTGAGGCGATGATTCGGAATTGGAGGAATGTTGAGCGAATCCAGCGCGGACTCGACATTGTGCTCTACGGGCGGCCGAATTCGGGCAAGAGCAGCATTCTGAATCGGCTCGCCAGCGATGAGGTCGCGATTGTCAGCCCGATTGCCGGAACGACGAGAGACGCGATTGAAGTGGGCAAATATTGAAGGAAATGAAAAATTTGAATGAATTGGACGCATTATTGGCGGCTGCGTGTTTGCACACGCCGCCTACAGTAGTCGAAATTAATTTGATTTGCATTTTTTTCCTCTTCAAAATTTTTTTTTGCTTTAATTGTTCTTATTTTTTGAGATTTCTGTTGAAATTGGCGGCGTTCGGTGTCGCCTCACGGATACCGCCGGAATTCGCAGCGAGACGAGCGATGGAATCGAGAAAGAGGGAATCCGACGGGCGAATTTAAGGTTTTATGACACCGATTGGGCCGCCATAAAATTGAGGCAAAATTGCAGGCTGTCGACGGCTGACATTGTGCTGATTGTTGTTGACCCAGAAACGAGTCAAGACGAGCTCGACGGCATGCTCAAAACTATCAGGGTTTTTTTTTTCGAGAAGTGAAATGAGTTTCCGAAAATTTACAGCAAATCGCCAATTCTGAGGCTCGATTGATCGGCATTCGCAGTAAATCCGACCTGAATTCCGGCTATCCGAAAATGGGCATCGAATTTGTCGACACTTCCACAATCGACGAGAATGGTGGCAATTTTGCGCGGGGCCAAAAAAGTGTTGATGGTGAAATTCGGAAATTTCAGGAATCCATTCGCTTCGTCGCCATCTTGAAGGAATCGTCGAAGCGATTTGTCCAGAAGTCACGTATCTTCTCGACGTCAACATTCTACAGTAACATTGAATTGAAAATTTCGCATTTCGACGTTGTCGAAAATTGCAGAGAATGCGCTGAAACGCTCAACGAATCGCTGGAATGCGACGACGCGGCACGAATCTGCGCGAGAATCGAACAATGCGGCGAGCTCATCGGCGAACTCACGTCGACTCTCGTGTCGGAAGACGTGCTGGATAATATTTTCAGCAAATTCTGCATTGGCAAATAATATTTATTTTTGATTTTAAAATGTTTCCCACCAATGTTATCGAGTTGAGTCATACGAGCGAAAACATTTCTGATTCATTGAGGAGGGGGGCTGGCTGGCTGGCGAGTGGGTCTCGCGTGGAAATCCCTTATATAATATTAATTTGGCGCCGCCGGCGGCTTGACAGAAGAGGAGCATTCATTGTTGAGCAAACCCAATAACCGGAGTTTCCCTTCTTCTTCTTCTTCTACATTCTGTATCCGTGTGCTCTGCTCTGCTGCTGCTCTGCTGCTGCTGCTGTGTGTGTGTGCGCATGCGTTATATACGTGTGCGTGCCGCCGCCGCCGCCGACGACGCCGTTATTTCTATCTCTCTGCCTCTCTAGGCCGACCCTCCGACAAGCCACGCCCACAAATTCGCAGTTGCTCCGTCGTCTTTTCGTTTTGCCGCTGCCGCTGACCGCGACGCATAGAGAAATAAAAAAGAAAGAAGACGCGCCGAGGACGACATCATCAGCAGCAGCAGCAGCAGCAGCAGCAGCAGCAGCAACGACGCCGAACAAGAAGCTTCAGTAGGGCGGCGAATCGATGAGGCCGCTGACGGCCGCCTCAACGACGACGACAGTCCTGGTTCTGTTGACAGTGCTCGGCGGCGGCGGCGCGGCGAGCTCATCGGTGACCGAAGGCGGGCAGGCGCTCAGCGAGCTGCTCAGCTATTTGGATCAGCCCTATCCGTGCGGTCACGTCATCGAAGCCGAACACTTTCTCGCCACCGCCGTCGGCCTCAAATTCCCGCGCCTCATCCAATTGGCGCACTTTTTCGCCAACCACTCGGCCAACTTCGATCCGTCGCTCATCGACAAATCGGCGTTCGTCGCGACGCCGCCGTTCGACGTCTCATTTGCGCGTCGAACCCACTTCTACGGACTACAGCTCAATTGCACCAACAATAATCACAGGTTTGTCGGCTTTTCCATTTCTTTTTTTTTCTTTTTTTGCAACACAACCAAAACCAAACGCGTCGTATTTTGTGAGAAATCTCGTGCCCATCGTTGTTGTTTGATTTGAGCGTCATTATTATGCAATTTATGCGTCGGCTTGGACGCCCATTTTTGGGTGAGAACAAAAAAAATTCGAAATTGGATGAAAGACGAGAGAGAGAGAGAGGACCACTGAAATGAAATTTGGCCCGACGAAAATCGAATCAAACTCATGTGAAAGGTCAGAGTTGTCCAAAAAAAAAGAAATAATTATTGGCGTCCAAATTTGGAAATCAGTGCGTCACCCAACCAATTAACATTTTGATCACATTCAATATTCTGACGGCATTCTCGTCGCCCCCCCCCCCTCCCCCAATTCTCCATCGATGTTGGATGGAATTTTTGTGCACACACACACACACACACACACATACTCGATGAGCCAAAAATGAGAGAAGAGGAGACGGCCGCCGGTTGGGCGAGGCGCGCGCGCGCGTGGCGCAGGCAACGAGGAGTCGTTTAGACCGCCGGACAAGAAAAAAAAAACACACGGGGGGGGGACCCATGAATCTTTTGGTTTCTGCGCGAGCACATTAAATCCGGCTTTCGCGTGAATGCGTTTCGACATTAAAAAAAAGCGGCGCGCGAGAATAATCTGTTGCGTGCATATTATAGGATTTCTTATTCGTTTTACTTCTTTTTTGCCTTTTTTCAGGTGGCTTCCTCGATTGGTGTTCGTCTCGCATGATCCGATCCAGCCTGAGAAGAAAGCCTACCTTACGATCCAATTGGATCAGTTCGAGATCGATCTTTGCTCGGCGGTCGATTGTCACACCAAGGTTGGTTTGTTATGGTTTTTCTGGCGCCTAGCTTTTATATGCAGTGCCACCCCTCCATCACCGTGTGATTGAATAGCAAAGTGGTAGTGCGTTGCGCGCGCAGCGATGGGTGCGACGAGTTCAAGCCCACCCTGTACCCAACGCGTTTTTCTTTTCCTCGCACATGTTTATCTCGACGAATAAATCGTCCCATGAGACGGCTTCTCCTCCAACCCCACCGCACCCGCCATTTATCATTGGCACTCTTTTATCGAGTTGTACACAAAAACACATCGAGCGCACAAATGTTCGAATTGGCACCAATTTCTGGCGTGTTTCCTCAACTCAACTCGACGCCACGAATTTTGTGATGATCGATGCCAATTTGACGAAGGGCGGCCAAATTCGGAAATTGTTCGGTTTTTCGTTTTTCGGCAAACAAAAGTGTAATACAGTAACCCAAATTGAAAAAAAAAATAATTGTAGCCACTTTCAAACCGTTGTTTTTTACGTCATGGTGTTTGCACAATGTTCAAATTAGCTACCGTACACCCCCTTTAAAGATTTTTTTTGTGAATTTTCTGCGCCCTACAGTAATCCGCTAATCATAATGGCGTGTGGTAGCACAGATTTAAAATTTTTGAAAAATGTGTATTTTCGCGTCACGGTGTTCACACCAATTACAGTAACCCATCATTTATTTTTTGGTTAATAAAGAGATGCTGCAGCTTCTTCTTGTTCGTGTCGAGGAGGAGGAGGAGGAGAAGCTTAACATTTGATTTGACAGCTTCAACCCAGGGGCCCGCGCGCGCACACACACACAAAAAAACGTGTGGAGCCGAAGAAGCGGCCAGCAAGGAAGGACCCTGAGGGGCACGGGGACCCCCTCCCAACTGAGCTTCTCCTTCGTCTTCTTCTCCCCCACGTTTTTTTTTTTGTGTGCCTCGCCGTCGTCGAAATCTCGTCGAGGTGGTGCGGTGGCTCGCGCGGCGAGCTGGAGCAGCAGCAGGAGCAGGAGCAGGAGCACATATCCAAATATGTATATGTATATATATAAAAAAAATGCTCGGGCCGTTGTGTGTTGTCGAGGGTCCGATGACTCTCTCTCTCTCACTATCTCGAAGAGCACACACACACACATCCACAAAAAAAGGACATCGAGCATTGAAGCCAAATATATCAATTACCATTAATGGCATGGGGGGTTGAATCGCTGCGAGACCTCTTTTTGGAGGAAGCGCTAGGCACAAAAAAAATAGTCAAAGGAAAAAAAATTTCAATCTTCGAAATTGGCATTTTTAAAGTACATTGTAGTTTGATCAAATTCATTTTTTTGCTAAATAATTTAAACGTTGCGTTTGGGGGCTTCATTTCAATTTGGTGGTTGCTCTCTGAGCGAAACCAATTGCGAAGGTCCGGCTTTTAACAATGAGATTTGACACAAGGATTTCGATGGTCCCCTGAAATTGATGAATTTGATTATTTCAGTGCACATGGACGGTGCACGGCGGTCTGCGTGTGTCGGCGAAGGCGTGCTGCGAGCACGCCAACATTCGAATGTGTCGGACCGATGCCGAACGAGGTTCGTTTATAAGTACGTTTCAATTACTTCTACCCGAATGGCATAATCTCTCTATCGTCGCAAGACCCGCAGGGAGGTAAGGTCGTGTCGAGACCTTTTTAAAGGCGCTTCGTCAGACCGAAATCACTATTGTTTTTTCTTCATTTTTTTTATATTTGGGTCTCGCCGCGATTCGAATTAAAGGGTCGGTGGTTACTGTAGGGTTCAATTCGCGATGAGGGACCTCTCAAATTACCCGCAACGGACCAATTTCTTCCACACGACATTTGCAGGCCGCCACATGCTGCTCGCGTTCAACTCGGTGTGCGCGTTCGTCTGCCTCGCGATGATCCCGATCGTGTGCTACCAGCGGAAGCGGCAACACGAAGTTCGCGGTTGGGCGCTCATGGAGCTTTTCCTCCTCGGCGCCTCAATATTGTACTCGATTGTCAGTCGCTCGTTGATATTCGGTGCTTCATTTTTCGTCGTTTCAGCTTTTCCTTGACTGGTTCGCACCGCCCGAAGCCGGCTGCTGTGTGGCGGTGTGGCTTCGACAAATCGGCTTCTCAATATTCTACGGTTCGATTGTTCTCAAAATTTATAGGTAATCGTCTTTTCATTTTTTTTTTTTTTTGAAATTAAAAATTCCCGATTTTTTTGTTGAGATTGGAAAAAAAACATTTTTTTAGTTTTCCAAAAAAATCACAAATTTTGCTGAATAATTTTTTCCGAAATCCATTTTTTTTTGCAAAATTCGATTTTATGAGCAACCAAAGAACCCTAGGCATTTGTGGACCATCGCATTTTGTCGAGGCGGTAATTCAAATTTTTGAATTAAACAACAAATGATACTGTAGTAAATTTTTTTATTTGAATCGCCGCCGTTGGGTCTCACATGGAAAACCGGTAGTGGAAGTTTTTTTTTCTTCACAAAATCGTCAAATGATTGAAGCATCATCGTGACGGGACCAATTTTCACGGCGAATGTCTCAAAATCTCGAGAAACCCAGACGAATTGGAGATTTCCAAAAAAACCAAAACCCAAACCAAAAAAGAAAAACGTGTTGCAGAAATTTGCAAGAGTACCGCGTGCGAAAAGCGCAACACGTGTCGGTTCGCGAGCAGGACATGCTCAAATATCTCGCGGCGATGCTCGCGTTGACCGTCACCGGCCTGATGGCGTGGACCGTCGGCTCGTGGGGCGACGCGGCGCTGTGGCGAACCGCGTGGCCGCAGTGCCAAATGCAGGGATGGCACGTCATCTGGCACGGCTACGAGCTGCTCTTCCTCCTCTACGCCGTCCGCTTGTGCTACAAGGCGCGCAACAGCGACTGGCTCGAGCGTTGGCAGTTCACCGTCGCCGTGTGCTTGGAAGCGATCATCACCCTCATGGCCAACCTTATTAGGTAGTCGCGTTGCGCCCGTAACACCAACGCCAATATCGCTATTGTCAGGTATTCAATTCGAAATTCCGGACGCGCCGACACGCTGTTCATCGTCTCGTTCGTCCATTTGCAACTCACCGTCTCCGTCAACATTGTGATAATCGTCGCGCCGAAATTCTACTTGGTATCGAGCAGCTGTGTGATCGGCCAGAAAAAAATGCAATTCACATTTTTTGCAGTCCAACGGCGAGCCGAGTCGAAGATCGATGACACTCGGCGGTCATTCGGGTCGTGCTCATCCGTCACTCGCCAAACTTCGCGATAACATTCTTAATGGGACCATCGACTTCGCCGAGGTCCCAATTGTCGATATGAATCCCGAAGATATTCGAGTAATTCACAATTCCATTACTTTCTTTTACCTCAACTTTCCCCTGATTTAGGCCGAACTAAAACGAGTCTACACACAACTTCGAATGTATAAGCTCAAGAATTTATATCAAGACAATCCGCATATTTCGAAAAAACGCGGTGGCAAGAAATGGAGCGATAAGAATACGAAGGCGAGAAGGATATCAATACCGACTTGCTCGCCACAGGCCAAACGAATAGAAGAAGACGAGAAAAGCGATCTGACTGTAGAATCTGCTCCGCATAATGTATACTTAAGCACTTACAAAATGCAAATGGAACAGAACCATTCCGTGCGGGTTTAGCAATCACTTAACATTAATATTTTTTCATTGTTTCTGTTAATACGTTGTCTAATTAATAAATTATTTTCTGTTTTATCCAACTTCCGTCACGCAGAGAATTGTAACAATCATTTATAATTTCAAAAAACAAACAACGGCTTAGACACGTGGTCCGGCAGCTCCTGGACGGGCTTGAGCGGTACGCTGTCCGAAACGTGGTGGTGGGTTGCGGTCACGGCGGGCCTCTCTCGATCGGTTTCTAACGACCTTGCTGTGGATTGCGCAGGCAATGCAGTAGTGAAGCTTATGGTAAAGCTTCGGGAGGGCGTACTCTGAAAATTAATAGGTTAAAACATACGCATTAATCTAAATGTCGATTTAGCATTATCATGACATTTATAAATAAAATGATTTTGATGATATCAGTTTAATGAAAAAAGCGAGAGCATTGCATTAAAAATATTTTTCAAGCATTTTTTTCGCAAAATGGCAAACTTTACCATTTTCTCATGAATTCCTTTTATAGACCTATTCATGAAAATTAACGAAAAATGTAACAAATTATAACAATTGAAAAAAAAAACACACCCTGCGTAAGTTTACGGTGCAGCAGAATATCAGTAGTTCGGTACACTAATTTAAACTATAAAAATCGAAAGCAGAATTATCGCATTGGAATAATTTGAATTAAAAAAAAAACCTTTATTCCATCAATAGGCCCACTATTAGTTATAAATGAAAATTTGAGACAAAAATTTTCGTTTGTACAATATTTGGAAACTGGCGCTCAATTCAAATTCTCATAATAAATACGCTTGCGCACAATTTTAAAATTTCTAAACTGTTTGTGTAAGTGAAGAGACTAAATGGTCAATAGAGAAAAAATTATGGTTTTTTTTATTTTCTCCTATTTAAATATTCTCCCTTCGTTTCTTTTTGTTTTCTCTACATTTCTGTATAAACTCTGATCGATGGCGGAAAACTTCAATCACGCAAAATCGGTGCATATTAACATTGACTGGATATTAAATGCGTTCACGCCAAAATTCGAGATGCAGTCTCCTTCACTTCTCCTTGCATCGACAACTTGGTAAATGTTTAAAGACAAATTTTGATCAATTTTAATCGATGCATTCGGGCTTATTTGGTTTCTCAACATTTTTTAAAGAAAAATTTAAATTTTAGGAGATTTAAAAAAAAAACTCACGCTGGTAAGCAGACGCGTCTCCAATATCGCGGACAGCAGCAGCTTCGACGATGTTGCGGACCACGAATTTCTTGATTGCCTTATCCTTCGGGCAGCAACGACCGCAGTTCGTGCATCGGATGAATCCGACGTGTCCACGGTTCTTCTTGTTTCTTCCGTGGTTTCTTCTCTTGAATGTCATTGTACCCTGCAAAAAAAACGGAAAATTTCCAGTGAAAAACGACGGAAACAATTAAAATAGGGAAAATCCTAAATTTTCAAAAATTGTATGGATTTTTTAAATTTCGAAACATAAATTCTAAACACGAAAGCCACGCCTAATTTTTTAAGACTATTATCGACAAGATTGGAAAAGAAAAAGCCGGTGAAAAAAAGAAAAATCCTTTAGGACACTCAAAAATCGAAAGAAATTGAGGGAGTCGACGAGCGAGGCGATTACGGTACCTGCACATCAAACTAATGCGCCTTGAGTTTCTGCTTCTCTGCGTCTCTCATGCCGACCACACTGTCTCGCAAAAAATTTTCCATTTTTTTTTGCGGAATTTTCGCGTTTTCGTCGGAATTCGGCGAAAATAATGTGAAAATTGTTGAATTTCCATGAAAAAATCGAAGAAATCATCGAAAACTCGATGGAAATGCGAAAATTTCGCCAAATAATGAGGATTTCTTGTTGCCATAGCAACAAAATGCCAAGCGGCGAGTTTCCTGAAAATTTCACGCAATGTATTCGCGAACGGACACGATAACAAAGTATTTTCTATGCTTATTCGGACATTTTTGCATCGTTTTCCTAACGTTTGGACAGGTAGTTGAGTTTTTGCACAAAAAAATAGCAAAATCTTTTTTTTAGAACAAAATTCTTGAATGGTCCGTTTCCAGAAGAGGAATAATCGGAGAAGAGGTCCGAATTCAGTTCGTTGTCTGCTTGGTCCTCACCATCGTCGCCATATTGGCGGAATTCGCCATTATATGCACCCATCCAATATCTATTGAAGTTTCGCTTTACTCCCAAATCTCTCACACCTTGGCCACCTGTCTCAATTTGCTTTTCATCTACGATTCCCACCCGCCTTCCCATTTCTGGCTATTATTCTTCTTCTTCTCAATTCCTCCTTCAATTTTCTCATTAGCCCAATACTTGCAAACCAGGCCATTCAATAAGAAGCTCTAATAGTAGGACATTTATTCAATGAATATATATATATGGGATAAAGTTCAAATAATAAAACACTGGATTATACAATAAAGTTCACACGAACCCTATGCTGCGGAATTCGAGACCATTCGAAGGTTGTGGGGGAAGAGGAGGGAGGGGGGGGGGTGCTACAATGAAGAAAACGAAAAAAGAAATAATAAAAAATGATACAACACAAAAAACGGAAAAACGAGGAACACATGGAAAAAAAGAATCCTGAGATTCATCTAAATGTCTAATTAATTAAAGTAATTCGCATATAAACCACCCATCATGTATCTCACAAGAAAATTGACAATTTTTCTGAAAGAGGGGCAACAATAAATGGAATTGAAAAAAAAATGGTGATATTTTCAATGAACGACACTTTTCACGTTTAAGACTGCTGACATTGGACACCGGGTCCGGCACGATGGCCATATTCCTCGTGCGCGCCGTTTCGCCGCCGGTTTGGATCAATGTAAACCAATTCGACGGTTTCAGCATCTTCATCAATAATCTCGCATGCTGAAACGCGACAATTTTGAAATTTCTCTGCCAACGGCTTCCTACATTTTCCGGGCAGAATATCGGCGATTCGTTTGCACGCTTCGAGGCTTAATTTCTTCGGGAACTCGACTTGGAATTGAATTAGAAGATCGCCTTTTTCGGATGGTGTGCGCGACATTGGCATTCCTTCGCCGTGAATCACCTAGAAATTCCATTTTTTTTTCTTGCCACAAATTTTATTAAAATTTGAATTACTTTAATTGTTCCGTGCGCGATAACCTCTCCTGGCAAGAGTCTGTAGAATAACGTACGCTCATCGAGTGTCTTTATCGCTTTTGTGCAACCGCAAAGAGCTTCGGAGAGCTGAGAAAAAATTGTAAAATTTTGAAATAATACAATTTTCCTACCAATATCTTTTGCTCCATTATCAAATTATCGTCCTTTCTGACAAATGTGTTGTGCTCCTGAAGAATCAAATAATTAATCCTCACACTTGAATGTTATATCCTTACCATTTCATCAATCATGATAATAACGTCTCCGGGCTGATCAACTTCTAACGATTGATCTCCTTTGCCTTCAAACACGATTTTCTCGCCATCGCGAGTTCCCGGCTTGATAACAACTTCGATAATTTCCTCTTCTTTCGCCCATTTTTTGCCGTTGCATCCTTGACATCTGTCTTTCTCCGGGATAATGGATCCCTCGCCTTCACAAGACCTGCAGTGTTGTTGAATCTGTTGAATCATTGGTCCCATGCGGATCGTCCTGATAGTCACACCACTGCCGTGGCATTCGCCGCAATCTTTAACAGCTCCTTCAGGTCCTCCTTTTCCTTTGCATTTTTTGCAAATCGCAGTGCGAGAAATCTTTAAAAATTTGAATTAAGCATAATAATACAATTTTACAAGCATACTTTAAGCTTCTTTGTGACACCCGTATACAATTTTTCCAAAGGAACGCGTATTTGATGAACGGTCGGCTTAACGCGCGGCTGTCCGCGTCCCCGCGAGCCGCCGAAGAACATATCGAAGATGTCGAACGGATTGTGGGCTTCTCCACCGCCGCCGCCTTGTAAAGCTTCCTCGCCACCTTGATCGTAAATCTTGCGCTTCTTCTCATCCGACAAAACCTCATACGCCTAAAAATCGATAAGGTCAATGTTTCGCCAAAAAAAAAATCAATATGCAAACCTGCGAGATTTTCTTGAATTGCTCGGCACCATCGGGATTCTTGTCCGGATGGAATTTCAGCGCCAATTTGCGATACGCTTTTTTCAGTTCGCTGTCCGACGCGTCAGGCTTAACGCCAAGTACGTCGTAGTAGCCGGTTTCCTTGACCATTTTCTGCGACACTGCAATAACGAAGCGATGCTGATGCGATTGGCGAGAAACGCGAAAATTTTAATACGAACGCGACGCGATCAAAATGGAAATGAGCGCGTCACGCGAAATTGTGCGAGCCGAAAATTCGGAATGCTTCGTGAAAATTCTACGAGATTTCGCAATGGAGCGCGTTTGCCGTCCATCGAATTTTCTCGGCCATGCCAAAAATAAAACTCGGCCATCTCTCGACTACTAGAATAGAATAGAAGAAAACATACAATTTCAAGCAACGACTTTCCAAATAGAAATGAATCAGCGGAAAAATATAAAATCAATAATATATTGTTCGACAATTTTGCAACCAAATTTTCCCGTCGGTCGCTCTTATCGAGAAGCGACGCGTTATCATTGTGCACATTGCGCTATTCATGTTGCTTCTATCAATATTCTGCATAGGTTTTGCCAATGGTCTCACCACGAAATCAAGAATTGGCGATGATTCACAGGTGAAAATTGTTTCAATTAAAAAAGAAATGCAAATAAGTAAAAAAAGTAGGTTGGGCGAATTGTGACATTTGTCGTCGAATCCAAATTGACGTGCTTTTATGAGCCATTGGATGCTGGAATGAATCTCGTCCTATCAATGAGGGTAATTAACAACCCTAATTAGGCCCAATAATTAACTATTCAATTTATGTAGCCGACTTATGCCACCAATTTTCCAATGCAATTTCGGCTAACATCGCCAAGCGGCGATTTTAGCGACTGGGCGAATGGGAACGAAGAAGCCGACATGGAGCACAACGCCACCGAGACTGGCATGTCCCTTTAAATTGCAAAAATAGTTTGATGAACAATTTTGAAGGCGACTATGAGATTTGCCTTTACTCGCCGAGGCCGATCAAAGTGAATTTGATGATCCAATTCCATGATCCGGTGAAAGTCGAGAGTTCGATTAAGAAATATGTCGATGGTAAACATTTAAGCGCTGAAATTCATGTGAGTTTGAGTTGAAACAATGCTGGAAACAATTGAGATTTTTTAGAATTCGGTGATGACTTCAACAAATTGCATTTATAAAATTTATTATTCGCTCAAATTTTATAATCAGGTGAGTGTTTGGAAACATTTTGAATTTCGCGCCTTTTTTAACACACTTTTTTAAAAATTTATTCTATTTCACGGGTAAATTTATTGCGGAAAAACTCGGCTTCGATGAGTTGTTCCACACGAGACCCGCGGCGGGAATTCAAAAAAAATTTTTTTGCAAGGCTGGTTCGAGTCCCCGCCATCACAATTCATTTTTGCTCAAACCAATTTCGCCGAATTTCAGATGGTCGTTCGCGACGAGGCGCTTCAAATCAAAAACTCCGATTACATTCAGAATTATAGCATTGTTTTTTGCATATTCTCGATTTTAATCTCATTATCTCAGGTGTTTTATGTTCGAAAATTGTTCTATGTGGACCCGAAAAAAATTAGAATATAAGGCTGAAATTAGTGAAATTCAAAAAATAAAAAAGAATCGAATAAACCAAATTTTCCATTCGACACTCGTTTTGTGTGAAACGTGATGACCCTACACCAAATTCGTTTTTGGCATTGGCGATGAGTCTTCATCGAATCGAGCTGGACGAAATGACGAGTCGTCGCAAGGTTCGTCGGCCTACCGTATCCACGCGATTACTGTAATTTCAGCGAGGTGCCAACGGGAGAAGAAGCGCGGAATTTCGCGAAGGCCAAAACTCGGAGAAGTTTGCGGTTTGGCAATTTCTTTTTTTTATGCTTCTCATCGCAAATTTTCAGCGCGGCTCATTTCTGATTCGAAAAGAGGACATCGACGACGACAGCGATGAGATCAAATGCATATGGAGCGTCGAGAATCATTTTCTAATCGTCAAATGGGTTCCCGTCAATGGCGGCTATCAGGTCACGAATCGCGTGCGTTTCAATTTCGATTTTGTCGAAATTGTGGTGCGGACATCTCGCGGGTTTCGCCCCCCGCAATTGTCCGCAGCACGATTTTTATAAGGCGCCGATAGCCTTCCACTTTTGAAATTCAAATTTTTGAGCAAAGCTCAAAAATTTGAATTCGAAAAAATAAGTGCGATGGTCCACAATTGCTAGTTTTTTTTCCAGTACAATTTATATAATAGCGAGCGACCGGAAAAATATTTGATCATCGACAGCCTCGACCAACACGAGCATCGCGGGGTACCTTTGATTACCGTACGACCGCCAAAAAATTTTCCAATTATTTGCAGTTTATCAAAATCGCCAAAATTTCGGCGAACGATCGCAACAATTTATTCACAGCCCACTAGATTTGCCTTTCTGTTTTTGCGTTGTTGATAATGAAAAATAAATGGTTTCGGAGTACGGTAGCAATTGTTCACGTGTGTCAGGAAATTCCAAAAAAACACATTCATAGCAAAAATGGAATAATTATGATGAAACGAAGACGAATTTTAAATTGAGATCAATTGATTATACACTGTTGCCATAGGGAACATGAATAAAAAAAGGGGCACACAAAAATCTAAGCACAATTTCCTACCACAATTAATTACAGTTTTGGGATTTTAAGCGCTAAAATCGTCGGATGGTGTGAGTCGAATGGTTGGAAGCGATTGTCGAGTGGTCAGCATGAGTTTGCGCTGAAAATACCCTTTGATTTTTTCAGAAAATTTTCTTTTTTTTTTTTGAATTTTCGCGCGTAAACAACGGAGCGTCGTAAACGCCCTCGTTTTATTTCGACTCATTTTCGCTCATCCTCTGAGTTTTTAATTTACTTTTACATTAAAAATGATTTCACCTGATCACGTGGAACTTACAATTGAGCCCGAATTTGTGATAATGAAAAAAAAATTTTTTCCATAATTTTCACAAAAATAGATATTCAGCAGCGTTCATTTTTTAAAAATTAATATAGTCGGGCGTCCGCGGGTAGATTTACGCGCATGCGCCTTGAAAAAGGTCTCGCCACGCCTGAATACTTATTTTGTTGTTTTCACGTGAACTGCTTCATTTTTCTTAATGAGTTTTGCATTTCCTTGAATTTCCAACCTCATTCGATTAAAAAATTATCGAATCGGTCCAAAAAATTTGAAATAATCTGTTAGTCGGTGCGAGACCAAGAGAAAGACGCATGCGCGTAAATCTACCCGCGTACCGCAGTCGCCGACTATATGTTCGGATAAAATTGCAATTTTTTTCCACAAAATTCACATTTTATGTTCGGCGGCTTTTTCTGAAAGTTAATTGAAAAAAAAGGCGGTCCCGATTTTGACAAGCCTGATTATAAAATATATGAAAGGTCCGATTGTCCGTCGGTTTTATTTCTCTTTTTGTGTTCTATTTTTTCCGTATTTTTCGAAAACTTTGAAGAGGAAATGTATAACGGATGGAAGAACGAGGTGAAAAAACCAATAATTGGTATAATTACTTCTAATTCGACAATATTAGTCTATATTTCGTCATTTAGATTCTAATTATCATGTGAAATTGAAATCTTTGTGCTGATTTGATGCAGACTTTGCTCGATGTCGCTTCTAATGAACCTTTAGTGTTGATTAAACAAGATACTTTTATAGATTTAAAAAAAAAAACGTTTTAAATTCTCAAAAAATAAAAAAATTCGAAAAAAAAAAACAGCCATTAAAAATTACAGTACCGACTTCGCGACGTGACCCCGCGCCAACTTTTCGCGTGCGCCTTTAAAAATAAATAGCGGAGAATTACGATATATCGCGTCATTTTTTTGTGATTTTCGACGTGCACAGGGAATTAAAAAAAATTGATTTTTTTCATTGCATGAATAGGTCCATTACGAGGCAAAATCTGCAAAAAATTTTGGAAAAAGTGGTCCCAAAGAGTAAAACCTCATTTTTTTCATTTTTTTTTAAACTTCCAGTTTTCCGCATTACTTCCTTCTTGCAAATTATCGAGCTCAAAATTACGCATAAAATGATGTACTATGCATATAATTTGCATAGAAATTACGGCGATGATAATTAATTCAAAAATTTCAATTTTTGGTCGCCAAGTTTTTTTTCCTCTTTTTTTGAGTTGCCTTCTCTTTGCTGAAAAAATCACCTGCTCATGATGTCCGGCTTTGATCTTCTCGATCATGAACGCGACGATCAGCGCCCACGCTTTTCGCACCGTCTCGCTTCGACACCGCCGATCGCCCCATTCCAGTGTGCAGTCGATGATCGTCTCGGCGACCGTGTTCCACAGTTTGCCGGTCAGCTCGCCGCGAAGCACTTTCGAGTGCGCTCGTCCGATGCGCATCAGCTCCGACGAGACGTTGTCGAGATTGTCGAGACTCTCGACGACCTGATCGATGAGCTCCGCCATCGCTTTGCAGTGCGCTTTGATGAAATTGTCGCGATTTTGGAATTTTGGCGGCAACTCGACTTGTTTCATTTGCTCTTTTACCTACAAATTCTCATGGTCCCTAAAGATCATATGGGGGGGGAGGTGGGCGCAACCCGGAAAATGTCCGCAGATGAGATATTCAAAAAGCATGGACCCGCAATTTCGCAGAAAACTCAATATAAATAAATTGATGGCAGTTGTCGTCTCACATGATTGTTGTTTTAAAGGCGCATGACGCCAAAAACAGAAAATTCAAATTGTGCTTCACGCGATATACATATAATGATTCAATAATTTTTTTGATTGGAAATTTTCTGGAAATAATTCAAGCCCGCGCATTTCTCGCGTGATGCGCCTTTAAAATTGTGTCAAACCATCAAATTTTTGAAGCACAATCGATGATAAACGCTGGCGCCGATGACGGTGGGACCCTTGGTGGTGTAGACTTGGCGCCAAAGCGCTCGCACCAAATGAATCTGGGCGCACGTCAACGGAATCAGCGTCGTCGACGTCGTCCGTCCGCTCATGTTGTGCACGAGCTGCACATTGCTCTGGCGACGTTGCGCGATCGCCGTCTGACGGGCGCGCTCGCTCGCCGACAATCGTCGAGCGCTTATCGAGACGTCGTCGTCGAAGCACAACATCTGCAAATCGACATGGCGAATATTGCATACTCGAACGCACCGGCTCGACGTCGTTCGACGCCATCTCGATCGGTTGGCTCCAATCGATTTCGGGCGGCGGCACCAGCGTTGAGACCTCGAATTTGACGCGACGCGGCTCGCTCGATTCGAATGACACTTGCACCTGGAAAAATTGAATGGGACTACTTGAATGCTGGCGAGGCGGACCATTAAATTTGGAATATCTATCGCACACTCTCTTTGATGTGTTTTCGACTCGGAGTGGTGGAATTCTCGTGAATTATTCAGTGGGTGTCGAAACCACCCCCCCCCCCTTTAAACAATTTTTGACTTTTAAATTTTTTTTTTGATAAATTGAGCATTTTCGCGTAACCCCCTTTAAACTGTTTTTGACTTTTGAAATTTTTTTGATTAAATTTGAATTTTTGATTTTTTTTGTAACCCAACCCCCTTTAAGTAATTTTTAACTTCAAAAATTTTTTTTTTGATAAATTGTGCATTTTCGCGTAACCCCCTTTAAGCAATATTTAACTTCAAAAATATTTTTTTGATAAATTCTGCATTTTTGCGTAACGCCACCCCTACCCCTTTAAACAACTTGAATTTGATCTCGAAATTTTTCGAATTAATTTTTTTCGACTGCCTAAGTCCAAAACGAGACAAGCAAATTTTCCAAAGTGTGCATTTGTGCGTCGCAGGGTTACTGTAGACTACACTCACTCTTTTTTTTTTTAATTCAAGGCTGAAAAAAGAACTGAAAATCGAAAGAAATATGGTTTTGAGCTTTTTCACAAATTTTGCCTACCCCTTTAAGATTTTCAATTTGGCACTTCTAATGGCTACCGTAACCAAATGAGTTAAGCTCATAAAATTATGGTCATGCTAAAAAAATTTTTCTCGTTTAAAGGGGGTTGCCATCGATTACGGTAGATAGGAAAATTTCCAAATTTCGAACAAACGAAACCTGATATTCAAAAAAAATTCCAATCCACCCCCTTTAAACAGGAAAATACCAAATAGTGCAATTTTGCGTCGCGCCAGTCAAATTGTTTAAAGGAACATTATTCCGAAATGTTTCGTGGTGTCTTGATCTACCGTAATTCTTGGTAACCCCCTTTAAGCAAAAACTTTTTTTTACTTTCAGAAAAAAAAATTCAATAAGAAATCGCAAAGTTACGGTAGCCAATTTGAAATGCCATAAATGGAAGTGAGAGCATCTTAAAGGGGTTGTCGTGGAGGCTACAGTAATCCGATGGGGGGGGGGGCGCAAAAGCTCGCCAAACACGCGATTTTTCCGCAAATTGATGGGGTGAATGGATGTGGCCAGTTTGTGGCCATAAATGGCGGAAAATCCATAAAACGCAAAAAATGAAGTGCGCGGATTAATGGAAGAAGAAGCCCCCGCTCAAACACTACTCGGATTAATGTATTCAATGAAGGAAAGAGAGAGAGAGAGAGAGAGAGAGGAGAAGGGCAAAAAATGGGAATTAATGAGAGTTTCGGTCTAGTTGAGAAACAAAAAACAACCAAGTTTACGACAAATTGCGGACTTTCACCATTGTTTCACAAATGTCCGCATTTTTGCGTCAATTAATGCACTTTGAAACAATTTCGACATTTTTGCCTAAAAAAATACCGCCTCAAAAAATTTACGCAAATTGTCGTCAAATATTGAGTATTGGAGAAAATTCACAATTTTCGGGTTTCAATTTTTCGAATGAAAATTTGATGATTGACACTTGCGCTATAGTCTACGACATATTGCGGACTTGTGAAATAGTGACGCGAAATTCACATGATTCTAAAAAACTTTTTTTGGCGACTTTTAAAATTACTACAAATAGCGAAATTTGACAACTATGTCCGCATTTTGTCGTCAAATATTGTGTTTTTAAAATTTTGTCATTTTTTGTTGGGAAAATTGAATGAATTGTTGAAAAAAAAATGGCGCGAAATTTGAATGTTTTTAAAATTGAATTTTTCGAGCCCAAATGAAAAACACAACACATGACGATATATTGCGGACTTTTCAAAAATTGATTTTTTTCGATTCCAAATAAAACACCACAAATGACGATAAATTGCGACTTTTCAAAAAAATGATTTTTTCGATTCCAAATGAAACACCACAAATGACGATATATTGCGGACTTTTCAAAAATTGATTTTTTTCGATCCCAAATAAAACACCACAAATGACGATAAAATGCGACTTTTCAAAAAAAAAAGATTTTTTCGATTCCAAATGAAACACCACAAATGACGATAAATTGCGGACTTTTCAAAAAATGATTTTTTCGATTCCAAATGAAAAACACCACAAATGACGATAGATTGCGGACTTTTGCGAAATTCAAAAATTTTGCAAAGAAAATACGTCGTCAACCAAAACACAATAAACGACGACACATTGCGGACCGACCTCGGGAATTTCGAACCTCAACTGTTTTCGAATTGTGCTCGGCGTCGATTTCGGCGTGACGCGTGGCGATCGTCTAAAAAAATGATGGTAGATCAAAAAAAAAATTTTTTTTCAACTCCAACTTGTGCTCGACGATCGTTTCGACGTCGGGCGGTGCGACGGGAAACACGTCGGCCGACGTCGAATGCCTCAAAAACGATTCGCGGCGCGTCTGAAATGATCGTCGTCACTGGGGGACCATCGACGAACTCGCCTCAAGAAGATGCTTGACTTGCGGCTCGTCGAAGAACGTCTCGAAGTCGGCGATCTTCTTCGACGACGCGCTCAGACTGCCCGTCGAATGCGATTTTTTCTTGCGCGATTTGAACGCGCCGCCGTTGTCGGGACCATTGTCGTCGGCGTCTCGCGCCGTTCGGACCATCGACGATCGCCATTTGCGTAGTGTGTTCGTCTTCTTGTCGACGATCCACTCCCAGATTTTTTGCATTCTTCTCGCGCGCCTCTGAATGAAGCTCGATATCAAAATAATCCGGCAAATCATATTTCAATTTAAAGGCGCATACCAAATTGATTTTTTTCTTGAATGGTATGGCGCCTTTAAATTTCGATAAAATGATCCATTCGGACCAATGTGGTCGGACCCAAAAATTAAAATTGCGATTCGCGTCATGCTCCTTTAAACTCGCCAGAATTCGAAAATCCAAAAATTCTCGCTCAAAAGCGATAGCAAAACAAATACAAATCATTGCAATCGCGTCGGGACCATTGAAAATTGATGGCGATCGGCCCCCGACCGATTAATTAATTTCGAGCGAAGACAAAAAAAAACGACTCGGTCGGGACCCGTTGTAATGTCCGCAGCACGACGCAATCATGAAAAATGAGTGATTTCGGCATTTTGGGGACCACGAGGAGAACAAAGAAGAAGGAGAAAAAAAATAAGAACACGTCGATCGGAGCGAACTAACCACATGTGTCGCAAAAAATGTCAAAATCGAATAAATCACAGAAGAATGAGTTGAGGAGGAGCCGGAGGTCGAGAAGGCTTCAGGTAGGTTAAGTAGGTAGAGTGTTATGGAATGGGGGGCCAGCGAGCAGCAGCAGCTGCTGCTCGCTATTGCTCTGATTTGACATCCGCGAACACTTGGCCGGCTGAGCATCACCACCTCCTCTTCGAACAGCCACTATCGATTGTGACGAGGAGAAATATGAGTGAGGCTCGACGGCTCCGAGCACGAGGTCAAATAACAGCTTTTTGTTGTTTTTCTGTGTACTCGAAACAAAAAGGTGTCTATATCGCAAGCCTTCTTCTCTTCAACGGATAGTTTGTGAGCTCAGTGACGAAAAAAAAATTTTTTTTGAAAATTTTCGACTCGAAAATTTGAAGTTGCCCCACCAAAAATGTGATTTTTTTCAAAAATTCAATAAAAATAATTTTTTCGAGGCCTAAAATTGCACAAATCGGCATTTTTTGATAAGTTTTTTGAATTGAAAAATGAAAAAATTGAAATTTTGGCTCAAAATTATCTAAAAATCATTTTTAATTGCACAAATCGGCAGTTTTTAGAAGCTTTTAAGATTCAAAATGTGATTTTTGTCAAAAATTCGCTAAAAATAATTTTTTCGATGCTTAAAAATGCTCAAATCTGCAGTTTTAGAAGCTTTCTCGTTTTGAAAATCAAAAATGTGATTTTTTCCAAAAATTCAAAAAAATAATTTTTTCGAGGCTTAAAATTGCACAAATCGGGATTTCATAATAAGTTTTTTGAATTGAAAAATTAAAAAAATTGAAATTTTGGCTCAAAATTATTAAAAAATCATTTTTAATTGCATAAATCAGTAGTTTTTAGAAGCTTTTAAAATTCAACAATGAAAAATGTGATTTTTTTGCACAAATTTATTTTAAAGCATTTTTCAATGCTTAAAAATGCTCAAATCTGCAGTTTTTAGAAGCTTTTAAGATTCGAAAATCAAAAATGTGATTTTTTCGCCCAAAATTTACTAAAAATAATTTTTGGAGAATAAAAATTGCCTAAATCGGCATTTCTTGATGACTTTTTACGATTTAAAAATCAAAAATTAAATTTTTTTGTCAAAAATTATCTAAAAATCATTTTCGGTGCTAAAAATGTTCAAATCTGCAGTTTTTAGAAGCTTTTAATATTCAAATAAATAAAAATTGAGGATTTCGCCCAAAATTAAATGATTTTCCAAAAAAAAAAATGGAAAATTGTTCAAAACGGTTCAAAAATAATGTATAAAACAAAAATAGTTTGTAATTTTCCACAAAAAATCCAAAAAAATTGGCATATTTGTCAGTTTTGCACAAAAAAAATGAAATTTGAAGCAACGAGAATGAGAATAAATTAAACAACGCCATAAATGGCGTCATCAAATCTCATTTTCGAAAAAAAAAATGAGCGCATTTTTATGTGGAGGATGCGCAAAACCGATCGCCAATGAGGATATTTCAAAAGTTGTTCGAATCGATTCGGTTTGACGCGAGAAAATCGAAATTCCAGAAAAAAGTCGTTTGGCTGCTGAATCGTTTGTGGCATTTTGAGCATCTCAAATGCATTTTTTGCAAGGTTTTTTTGCTCGTTACCTCGGCTTCATCTGAAAATGAAGAATTTCTAGGCGAATTTGAAGGCGAATCGCGTTTTTCAATCCAATGTCGATCGATTTGAGCCGTGCTGCTTTGATTGCCATATGCAGACGAGGCATCCAGCGTGTGCCGGTTGGAAATCCGCTGAAATATTGCAATTTTTTTTAAATCAAATAATATTTCCTAAAATCAATGGATCAAAATTGCGCAGAAATACCACAAAAACGCGTCCCAAAAAATTTTCGAAAAAATTGGTGCAACATGCTTGCTCGGTGTTTGCACCAGCCTTCACTACAGTAACAAAAAAAATAGAAACTTTTTGAAATTAAAATTCTTTGGAACTTTTTCCCAAAAAAAAGCGCGCAAATGCAAAAAAAATTGGTGCAACATGTCGCATCGGTGTCTACACCAAATCCCAATACAGTACCCAAAAAAAGCAATAACAAAATCAAGCCTAAAAATTGAAATTTCATTTCCAGAATGCTGCGAGCCGCTGTTCGAGTCCGGCTATCGCGCCGTCGGTCGCTATTTCCATCGAAAGTGTTTCAAGTGTGTCGCCTGCTCGAAACCCGTCGCCAAAGGTGGTCGTTGTATATTTTGCCATTTCTCCACCCTTTAGTACCTCTAAAAATGCACCAAAAGGTCATCAGTCCATCATGACAAATTTCCGTCCCTTTCGGGACCTTCTTTGGTGGGTAGAAAGAGGTTTCAGATCCCTGGGCCTTCATCGCCGAAGCTCCAATTTTTCCGTTTCATTATTTTTTATTTTCCAGGCGGCTTCTACCTAAAGGACAATTTCGTGTTCGACCAAACCTGCTATTTTTTGCACTGCCGCGAAAATCGCACATAAATCAATAATACATTTATTGCGTCAACGAAAAATCGTCGCAACGAGAGAGAGAGAGAGAAAAAAAGAACCAAACGAATTGATTGAAAATTGTTCGCCAAAAATCACAAATCTCGTCGGAATCGTGTGTCGTGTGTGTGTGTGCAAAACGCATTATTTGACGTATCTGAACAGACAATAAAATAATCATTCGTTTTTTTTATCAAAAAAATTTTTTTTTAATGTTGATCACGAAAAATCTAAAAATCGAATTTTCGCAATTGCATAACAAAAAAAAATTTGAAAATTTTGACGTTTAACAACCACTTTTTTTTGTCGGCTCGAAATATTAATAAAAAATTCTGCAAAAATTTCATTTTCTCTCACTTGGCAGCCCAATCGATTCGACCCGCATTCGTCAACTTCGTCGCACTGTTACCACTATTGTTGGTGTGCGTCGGATTCGGATTGCGCGTGCCGAAGTTTGGCACGTACCCTGCAAATCACATACACACACATATGTCATCAAATTGGGCGGCAAAATGAATGAACCAATCGCTTCAAGACCCAGCTATGAGCACGCGTCGCGGACGCGTTGCGTGCTCTTAAATATAGCTCCCATTTAAACGCTAGGTTTCAAAAAAGGAATCATCATTGTTTAAAGGCGCATAACATAATTAGTTGGTCTCGACGCGAGTGATGTTTGAAGGCGCACAACGCGGGGTTTCCGGTAACGATAGTGTTCATTTTTATTGTTTAAAGGCGCGTGCTAAAAGAAAAAAATCGAAAAATTCAATTTTCGCTTTCGGTCTCGAAGCGTAATCTCCAA
Organism: Caenorhabditis bovis; assembly: GCA_902829315.1. Classification (NCBI taxonomy): domain Eukaryota; kingdom Metazoa; phylum Nematoda; class Chromadorea; order Rhabditida; family Rhabditidae; genus Caenorhabditis; species Caenorhabditis bovis. The sequence continues at coordinate 85,217 of CADEPM010000011.1, forward strand.
TTCTAGAGGATTACGGTATTCTAATAACGCGTTTTGAAATCATCGACAAAAGAAAAAAATAATTGCGGCCTCATCGAGTTTCAGAATGGTCCCGCCCCGTTTAAAAGCGCACGAGACGGTCTTGAAGCGACGATAAAACCGAACGCAACCAAAATCGAGAGAAAGAGGGAAAATAGCGAAAGAGAGAGAGAGAGAGAGAGAAAAAAACCAGACGGTCGGACATGCGTCGCAGATGCGAAACTCGAGCAGGCGATGAAATGAAAGAGGCAAAAAAACTGAAAAAAAAAATCCGGCGACGAAAACGACGAACCGTACGCGTACTCGAACCTTGTCTGCACCGCGTTTCGGCCTTCCTTCTTCGCGCTGAACGTCGTCGTCTTCGTCGTGCCCGTCACACCATTATTCGTCATGATTTGGCCCTCTTTCGTCATTTGGCCTGCAAATTTTTCATTTTTTTTGACAAAAAAAATTTTTAAGCGACCAAGGTTTTCATGGCCGTGGCCGTAAAAAAATTAGGTCACAATAACGAACCGACAAAGTGACTAACTAAGGGCAAGTGAATGTAAATGTTTTCAATTATGCTTAAAGGCGCACATAATAAAATTTATTTGTTTCTTGAATCGATTAAAAAGAAATGATGGTACTGTAGCCATCGAAAAAAAATTTTTGTTAAAAATTTGCCTTGCGATTTTTAGGGGTTTTTGAACCAAGTTTTTTGCACGCTGTTAAAATTCTCGAATTCAATTTCAGCTTCATTTTTCTTTTCAAAAAAAAATCATCAGCAACTACCTGGCACATATTTGGACTTTGACAAGTACAAATCTTTGGCGGTCTGCTTCGGCTCGTGCGGTTTCGGCGCCAACGGTTTCGAATCGTTTCTGGAGAAAAATGAAAAATGAAATGGCATTTTTTTAGTCGCACTTTTCGAAAAGATTCGCCTTATTCAATGAAATGTTGCGATTGGCATGCCGTTCGATGATTTTCGGCGGCGGTTGAGGCGAAACGTTCTCCGAATCGGCAAAGTCTTTCTGTAAAATCGAATGAGAGGGTCTCGACGCGAAACGCTTCGCGCGGCAATCAATTCGTTTTTGGGTGCGGTCGCGAAAAAAATAAACAAATGATTTTGCATAAAAATTCGACTTGTTGGGTCTCGCGGCGAAAACGACACACAGTAATTCGACACCAACTCGTAAGCGCAAAAAAATCATCAATTCACCTTGGAGGTTTTCGCGGTGAACGCTTTCGTGTCGCTTTTCGTCGAGCCGGCGCTCGTCTTTCGATGGCTTCCCGGCGCCGGCTGGCTGACAACCGGCGCGCCAAGTTTTTCGCCAACCTGAAAACGAAAACTCGTTGAACATCGACAGAAAACCAAAAATTTTAAAAAAAAAATAAACAATTAAGCGACCTGAAAATATTTGTATCTCAACGATTGATTGGCGTTTGGACGTTTCTCGGGATTCCACAACATCATGTCCATCATCAACTTCATGCCCTCTTTCGATATCGTGTTGACGACCTGCTCCATCGGCGTCGCGACAACCTGCTGGAATCGAAAGTTCATCGCCGACGCCAATTGATAGCCTTCAGGCCATTCGTACTAAAACAATTTGCGCAATTTCCGCCTCTAATTGGCAATTAATTACCTTCGTCGGTGTGCCTAATATCGAAATAATTTTGAATAATTGATCCATTTCGGAAGTGCCGGGAAATAGCGGCCGCAACATGTATAATTCGGCCATAATGCAACCTGAAAACAATAATTTTTTTGTCGTTTTGAATAAAAATTCAAAAATTTCCAAAACCTAATGCCCAAATATCGATTGGCGAATTGTAGGAAGTCGATCTGAGCAGAATTTCCGGTGCGCGATACCTCAAAAAACATTTTTCTTCCAATTTTCCACTTGTTTTCAAATTATGATACCATCTCGTCGACACATAGTCCGTATATGGCGGCTTCGAGCGAATTTCACGCGCCAGTCCGAAATCGGCGATTTTCACGAGTTCCGTTCCATTGCACATGATGTTTTCCGGTTTCATGTCGCGATGGAAAAATCCTAAAAAAAACATTCGTTCATATTTCGCACCAATTTTTGATATATACCATTTTTGTGCATAAAAGCTAGTCCCTGGAGTACTTGATAAATAATATTTCGAATTACACTTTCCGGAAAGTAGCGATCTCTGAAAAAAAAAGAAAAAAAAAATGAGTTTCGAAAATCAAATTCAAATAATTCCGCAATGCGACGCGTCGGTGAATGCACACTATTCGCTACAGTACCCTCAAAAATAAATATTAAATTCACCTGTCCTTCATCAATTCGTAGAGGTTCTCCTGCATAAACTCAAAAATGAAATACAATATGTCATTCTCCCTAATCACTTCGCGAAGTTTGATTATATTCGGATGGTTGAGCTTCTTGAGCGATTTCACCTCGCGCAGCGCCATCGCCTCCTCCCAACTATAGAATTTCTTTTTCATTCGTTTGATGGCGACGACGTCGCCAGTGTCGATTTTTTTGGCGAGCATGACTTCACCAAAGGTTCCATCACCAAGTCGCTTCGTCATTAGGTATCTAAAAATATAGATTTCCTCTTTTTTCGGATCTCCTTGTTAAAGGCGCACAGCAATTTTGAATTGTGGTCTCGCAGGGAAAAGCGCGATATTTCCCACGTCTTTTTTAATGAAAATATTACAGAAGAGCAATTTAAAGGCGCACAGAGAAATGAATGATACCTATCGGCCAACTTCACAGCTCCCGCCATAATTTGTTGTTCAGTACTACCCGTCCGGCGGAAACCTGCAACGCGAAAAATTAATCGCAATAAATCACCATCGAATTCGATTTGCGCGGCCCGAAATTTTGGCACAAATATCGATTTCGGATGCCAAAATATGGGGAAGGGGAAGAATTTTTGGAAAAAGATCGAATAGAAATGCAATTGCGCGAAACCCGGACACATGTCCGCAGCATGATGTGGTTATGTGGCGAAAAAAAATTGAAAACGACACGAGAGGTACGCGAGCACGAAAAAATCGTCGAGATTCGCCAAACTCCGTCGAGGTGAAAGAATTGCGAAGAGAGAGAGAGAGAGAGGGCGTCGAGAGACGAACGGTCGCCATGCCAACCAAATAGGGACATTGAGAAAAACAAGAAAGCGAACGGAGATGAAGAAGCCGGTTGCCACAGCTGCCATTCCAAACAACAAGCTAATTATTCAAATCGTCTCATATTGGCAAATGGGGATATTGGCGGGGAGTTGTGTGCGAACACCGAGACGCAAAATTGCACCAACCTCCCCTTTGTGGATATTCGACCAATCTACACACGCGTCACGGGAAAATTCCATCGACGGTGGGAATTCTGAGTCATTCGAACACCTCGAGTCTAAAAATCACCGGAAATTATGTGTGTGTGTGTGTGTGTGTGCACAACGACGCAAAATTGCACACAACAAACGCATGGCGATGGGTCCCGACGCGAAAACCAAACAACAACAAAAAAAGCAAGATTCATTTAATTTTTTGCATCGCCGAATTCGGCTGCAAGTCTTTCGACTCGATCGCTCCGAGAATCTCGGCCATCGTCGCGTGCCACGTGGCAGCTTCATCGCCAAACTTCAACACCGCTTCCGCGTGTTTCGGCTTGTCCTCGTTCATCAGCTTCGCAATGAAGTCCATCATCTGAAAATCGAGAAAACTCTTTTTTTTAAATTTTATTTGACCGCATTTTAAAGGCGCATGCCGAAACAAAAATTGCCCCCTGTGGTGGGCACACAATTAAAATGAGAATGCAAAGGGGTCTCGTAGCGAACCCAATTTAAAGGCGCATAGCGATGACACACCAAAACCCGCAATATTACATAGAACGCGTATGGCGCGGGTGTGTGTTGTCGATTTACGCCCCCCTCCCACACTGTGGATTGTCCGTGCGGAGTACACAACGCGCGTCTCAACACCAATCCAATTCGTCGGAATTTCGACGAAAACGCCAACCGCCTCGGGTTTTTGGCTATGTCGCATTCGTGCTGCGGACATCGTCGCCACCACCTTGGTCTTCGATTCATTGCGAACCGCTTGCGCGCGAATCGTCTGCTTCTCCGTCTCCTCGGTGCGCTCTTTGCTGTGCACCGTCAGCGAGTTGTCGTAGCTGGCGAGCGCGTCCCAGTAGACTGAAAACACAATGATCCGGATCGAGATCGGATCGGATCGGATCGAGACCTTTACGAAGTCGCGCGTACTCCCAATAATCCTCGCCGATGAATTTTCGAAGCGGTTTGAGCACCTCCAACTGATGCTTGATGTACTTCTCGTTCTCGTCTTGAAGGCTCTTCAGCGTTTTGATCGTCGTCTCAAGGCTCTTCAACAATTCGCCATGCGAGTCGCCAAATCACCACCCATCCACCAACCTCATAGTTGCCTTTTCGTCCCTGCTTCTGAATCTTCTCGAAACTCTTGAGAAACTCGGCGGCCGCGCCGTACACTCGATCATAGTCGATTCGCGTCGGAATCTCGTTCGTCGCCAACTGCAAAACTCGCCCAATTAAACAGACACCAATTCGGCGCCAACATTCTTCGATAGGCTCGCATTCTCGACGAGTAGAAACATCAACGCTTGATACAATTTGTCAGAGCTGTTCTGCAAAAAAAAAATAAAAAAAATGAAATGCCCGTTTTTGCATTTTTCAACATTTATTCTATATAAAAAAATAAAAATAAAAGTTTTTTCAAATTTCAAACCGCGTTTCGTTCATTATTCAATACCTGCAATTCTTTTGGGGAAAAACGCAACATAAAAAAACGAGGCAGCAAACACGCTCTAGTGCACTTGGCGAAATCGCCACGCTTTTCGATTTTTTTTCCAACAAAATGCGTTAATAATACGATTCTGATAAAGAGTATTATTGCTTGAAAAGGTAATGAAGGCTTCGAATTCTATTTTTTCGCGTCGAAACCCTTGCCTGAGCTTGAAACTCCGTAAATCGCCTCGTTTTTATTTCGCCACTGTGATAAAATAGTGAGTTTCTCAAAGGAAACGCGGCTGATTCGCTTCAAGACCTTTTTTTTCGAAAGATTGTCCGCGAAAATCGAAAATCACCCAAAAACCTAACGGCACTATGCAGATTGCCGACCAAGAAAAACTCGGCCACGGCCACGTTGTCCGAAGCCACAATTTTGCTCATCAATCCAATTCTATTCTGTGCGTCTTTAAGCACAATAAAAAATTCTCATGATTCTTCAGGGATTAAATGGGAGAAAACAAAATAACGGGATTTAGTGTAGTGGTGTCGAAAACGTGGCCGTGGCCGTGGCCGAGTTTTTTTTTTGCGCACACAATTTTGCCTCCACACCTTATACGATTCGAGCTGCTTACACGCCGGCTTGCATTCTTCGGCCATCGCCAATTTGCGGCCTTTCCGTTTGATGAGCGATGAGAAGATGCCGATGTTGGGATGATCGGCGAGCCCGTAGAAGCGTTTGCCGCCCGGCTCTTTGCACGTCGATTGTTGGTCTTCGCTCATGCTTTTCACCTGTCGAAATTTCGTTTGTCATTTTTTTGATCACCGAGGTTTGAGGCGTTTGCTCTAAGCTCAAGGGTCTCGTGTGGAAAATTTCACAGTTGCCAACCCTCTTTTTTTTCGGGCTCGTTATGTCTTGAAAAAACTCGACCATCGCAATTATTGCCCAAAATAAAACAACAATCATCTGCGGACATTTTTGCAGTCTTACGCAATTGGCGGCAATTCAAACGTCATCCATCCTCACTCTCCCAATTAGAAACCACTGTCAACAATTTTATTTTCCATACGAGACCCAGAGAAGAAGAAAAAAATGCATATGGCACACTGTACACTTTAAAGGCGCACACCACTGGGAGAAAAATAATATCTCATTTCTTGCTCTCTCATAAAATTCCGGACCATAATTGGCATGCACAAAAGTTTTGTGGGGGCCATTCGAAAATTTCGCCTTCCAAATTTGGAATCCACTCACATTTGCCGTATGCGACGTCGTGCTGCTCGTCATTATTTTGGAATCGTCGAAAAATGAAAATGCAAATTCCATTTTTTCTTATTTCTAGTCGAGATGGGCTCACGCGAGCGTTTTAACCAACAAAAAAAAATTTCGGTTTAAAGGCGCATGCTCCCTTTAAGGCACAACCTTGAGACCACGCTTAAAGGCCCACAAATATTTAGGTATAATTAAAGAGATAGATTGGTCTCAACGCGACATCTCACAGGGTCTCGTCAAGACGTTTCCAGTTTAAAGGCGCATTCGAACTTTGATGATCGACAACAACTGATCCAATTGATTTCCGCAATTTGATAACCACCCCCCCCCCCTATCAACAGTGCCCAACCATTTTTATCATCATTCTGATAACACTCGACTCGGGGTCATTCCATTCGTCGTTCAGCAACCCCCCCAAACCCTTCGCAATGAGGTTTGCCAATTATTCAATGTCGCCCGACGCGTTGCAGATCGCGCGCGGCTTGAAGCCCTTCGCTCCCTCCCTTAAATTCCGAATTCCAGCCACGACGACAACTTCGATTGGCCGCCGGCGACGAACGAGGCGCGCGTGCGTCTCGGCGACGCCGCGTTCGATCGTCTGCGCGTCGAGACGCGTTTGGCGGCGTCGCACGCGCAACCGCTCGCCGCCGCCGATCCCGTCGTGACGCCGATCTACCACTCGAGCACCTATCGCTTCAAATCGATCGCCCAATTCAACGACGACAATCACGGCGCGAATTTCGTGTATCGCCGATGCGGCAATCCGACGAGCGAGACCGTCGAGGTGATGCTCAACGAGCTCGAGGGCGGCGCCGGCGCGCTCTCCTACAATTCGGGTCTCGCCGCGGTCAGCGCCGTCCTCCTCGAGTTTCTCGCCGCCGGCTCGCACTTGCTCGTGATGTATCCGATCTACAGCGGCACCTATTCATTCATCACCGAAACGTTGAAGCGTTTCGGCGTCGACGTGACGTTCGTCAACGCCGACACCGAGCGCGACTTCGCCGCCGCCGTCGAGAGTAGTTTGAAGCCGACGACGAAACTCATTTATATCGAGACGGTCGCGAATCCGTCGATGGCGGTGCCCGACATCCTTGGGACGATTCGAATCGCCAACAAGCATAAGGTGGGGTGGGTCTCGTCGCGAATATGATGAACAATTTGAAAACCCTACAGATTCGCGTGTGCGTCGACGCCACCTTCTCGAGTCCGTTCAACATCCAACCGATCAAACTTGGCGCCGACATTTCGCTTCATAGCTGGTTCGAATCCCCATCTCCAACACCAGCAGCCATTCGATTTTTTCAGCTCCAAGTACATCGGCGGCCACACCGACGTGATCGCCGGCGTTGTGACGCTGAAGTGCTACGACGATTGGAAGCGCCTCAAATTGCAGCAATTGACGACGGGCAGCGCGATGAGCCCGTTCGACGCGGCGCTCGTCACGCGCGGCCTGAAAACGCTGGCGATTCGAATGGAGCGGATTTCGGCGAACGCGTTGCGCGTCGCGCGATTCCTCGAGTCGCACGACAAAGTCGCCGGCGTCTTCTATCCGGGCCTCGAGTCGCATCCGCAGCACGAGCACGCGAAAGCGGTGATGACGCGCTTCGCGGGAATGATCGCGTTCGACGTCGGCACCAAACAGAACGCCATTCAATTTGTCGAGGTATACTTTTTTTTTGGGCAATCGCCGCCCCCTCCATTGTCACCAGTGTTGGAAATCAAAATCCCGGGCTCACGGGGAAAAAGTCCGCAAACACCGCGCGCGCGCGCTGCACAATTTTCGAATATTGCGTATTTCTTGCTTTTTTTCGAAATTTGATGAATCGCGAGCCAAACTCGACATCGCCAAGATTCGCCTTTCCAAATAGGCGCTTCACTCGATCCTCTTTTGAAGCTGAGAGATACTCTGGTAACTCAGAACCAATCGGATCGGATCCGGCAAAATTCGGCTCCGGAATCAAGAAAATAAGAAAATTTATTAAATTTCGACAAAAAAAAGAAAACAAGAATTTGCAATATTCGAAAAGTGTGCATTTTCGCGCGCGCGGTGTTTGCAGACTTTCGCCCGGGAAACCTCGTCGCTACACTGATCGCCGCCAATTTTTGCAGAACCTTCGAATTGTGATCCACGCGGTCTCGTTGGGCGGCACCGAGAGCCTCATCGAGCATCCGCTATCGATGTCGCACGGCGAGGAGCTGCTGCGCGATTGCAACGCTCCGCCGGTCGCGCCGGGCCTTCTTCGATTCAGCGTCGGCATCGAGCACGTCGACGACATCATCGACGATTTGAGGCAGGCGCTGGAGAAACTTTGATTTTTTTGCCACAACAACAACAAAACTTGAATAATAAAGAATTTCGTAGGAATCGATTGAAAATGAAATTCCGAATATGGCGAGAAATAGTGCAATTGATTGGCAAAACAAAATTCTAAAAGTGTGGGTACTGTAGAGTTGGGTGTCGATTTACGCAACATTGTCATACAAAAAAAATCGAAAATATGAAAAAAACCAAAAAAAAACGCCAAAAAAATGGAGTTTTGTGGAAATTTTCACTTTTTCGTGAAAATGACGAAATTTTTTTCAATTGTTATTTTTTGTTGAATTTCGTGAATGTAATATGAAACTAATAATAAATGCGCATATTTTTTTAATTGAAACCATTTCTGAAGGTATTCGCGTTTTCGAGTTATTCGATAAAATTTGGGTGGCTGTATAGCGGATTGTCCGTGTGGAGTACACAACTCGCGCCGTCTCGAGACCCTCTATTAAATTGATCGGAATGCACAAGAATCGATGATCACGCGGTTACCAATCAGTTCAACCGATTCCATTTCTGGCATTCAGTCAATTTGTGATAGCCACTCAGATTCCCATTGTTTAAAGGGGGGGGGTGTTAGCAACCTTTAAAAGTAAAAGAAATATGATGGAAAATTGGAAAAAATCAAAAATAGCACGAAAATTTTTCGAAATCGATCGCCAAGTAAACCTTGTCGTCAAATATAATGCACAAGTCCGCAATGACTTCGATTTCGCTTATTTTCGAAATTGTTGGAAAATTTGTCATCGATGCTCATTTCTGAGAATCACGTCTTCAAATTGTCAGCCTATTAAGCAGAGTTGAGCCGAATTCCGACGCAGCCTCTGAAAATTTGCGTCAAATTCGCTGTTTTGACGTACATTTGCAAATTTCGAAGTTTTCCTTCGACGGAATTCCGCATTCCGCTCATCAAGGAATGTCTGTGTTGTGGTCCGTCGAAAAATATTAACCAATTAGAAAATTCCAAATCGACGCAAACTACTAGTCATCGAGATAGGGACCATCAAAATTAGATACTCCATCTAGTTAGGAATTCGAATTGAGTCACGTTTCTTCGATGAAGATATTCCATGGAATGCGCCTTTAAAAATTTGTACGCTTTTGACGATTATTATTCAAAGATGGAAATTTTCGAGAATGTCATAATTCAATTCCGCCCACGCAATAAGTGCCTTATATAGGCAGTCTTGATTTTAAACTTGATAGCGCATTTCAAGGCCGCCACAAATTGGCGAGATTTGCCAATTTTTTTTAAAGAGATGATTGATGAATTTTGAAAAATTTCCAACTTTTTGAAAACTTCAAAATTATAGTTTCTTTTTGGAAAAGATGAAAATACCGTAATCAGTCAAGACCCAACTCATTTTCCGCATTATAGTCCCTTTTTTTAAAAATATATTTCTTTCGCTATAAAATTTCGTTTGTACTGAGTTTTCATAAATTTTCATTGTATTCGAATATCAAAAAATTGAAAATTGGAGGAATTGTAAAATTTCGAAAATTTTTTTGTTCTTTTCATTTTTTTTTTCGATACTCGAAGTTAATGAAAATTCAGCACAAACGTTATTTAATAGCATAATCAATAAATTTGTTACAAAATTAAATAATTGATTAAAGGCTCATTTAGCGAAAAATGGGTTGGGTCTTGCGGCGACTGATTACGGTAATGTTCTTTTTTTTGAAAAAGAAACAAAATAGTCTCGTAGCGTCCCATCTATGATTTTTCTCCTCGCAAAAAATGCAGTGAGTTTGATTCGCAGGTTATCCGTAGTACGGTATTCAATGTCCCACTTTTATAATTGAAGTTCGAATAACCACTGGGATTCTCTTTTATTGGAGCGATCCCATAGCGGAAAATCTGTTTTGTTAATATTAAGGAACAATCCTAGCTTCTCCGATTTTTTCATTTGAGATCCAATTTTGAAAACCATTTGACAAATTTGAGCATTTCTGAATGACAAACTCTATCGTAGTAATTAAGCAGTCTAATTTATATTGGAAGCTCGTCGATAAGATATTTTCGGTACGAGATTCAAGGCGGAAATCAAAATATGCTTAAAAATTGCACTTTCCCAAATCAGAACCCTCAAAACAAAACGTTCTTCGAAAATAACCTACCGTGTTCCATAATCATTGAATTCAATAAATCTGAAATTCCCATAAAAAACGAGAAACGATTAAAAAAATGAACCATATTCGCCAAGCTTTGGTAACCTAGCTTTATGAAACATACCAATTCTGATCATACAGCTGAATCACCAAAGATCGGCACGTAATGGTTTCAATCAACAAACCTTTCGCAATTCGGAATAATAATAGGAATAGGTTGATTCGTTGAGGCGAGAATCAACTCGGAATGATTAGGTGTCTTCATGTTTCGTCTCGTCGATGAGAGAGAGAGAGAGAGAGGGAGGGAGGGAGATGGGCGGGTTTCGGACGGCGGCCGGCCTACTCGCGGTGGCGGCGTCGGCGGGCCGAGATAGCGATCCGAATCAATCAGGAATCGTCCCCAAAAACAAGGTCATGCGGGGTGGAGAGGCGAAAGACCTGCGACGGGCGCCTGAATGTTTACGATGGGTATCGAACGAGAAGATATTATCACAAGAGGCCGATGCGGACGACGATATTCACGGCGCCGAAGAATTCCATCTTCGGTCGTCCTAATTTGCCCCCCCCCCCCCTCAATCCCAATCGAATTGCGGTTATCAGTCGAGGCGGACGGAATGAACGATCCGGATGCGGGGGGGGGAGAAAACGAGAATTGCGACTAACGTTTTTGCATGCGCCTTTAAACTATCACGCTTTCTTTTTTTTCATTTAAATGTTTAATTGTAGTCATTTACGGTGCTATGCAGATTTCGCAAAAAAAGCAACTTTAAAACGCGATGCATTTTGCGAAAAAATCGAGTTTTCTTCCAATAATCTGCATAGCAAAATTACCTGCTTTCAATAATCCGAAAAGTTTTTTTTAATCGAGCTTCTGTACAACATCAAACGGTAAATGTCAATATCGAATCTTCAACACCATATTGAAAAGTGTATTCTGAAAATTAAATGTTTTAAATAATCAATCAAAAGCACTGAGAAGAATTTGGGTCTCGTGTCGAACAGGAGAACAGAAGAATGAAAAATATAGTGAGCTGTTTGAAAATCGACTTAAAATAGAAACGAGCTGATGGCTGATGGTCACGATTGTCGAGTGCGCGCGCGCGCTTTTCGAAAATGAGCACCTTTTGTTTCGTTTGCACAAGCACTCGGCGCCGCGCACAACATTTATTTAACTAATATTTATCAGCAGCAAGACGGGCGAGGACGACGGCGACGAGGAGAAGGGTCTTGAAGCGAAACGCGCCACATCGCGTAGCATGGCAACCAGAAACAGCACTGCAATTTCTTTTTTTTGCTGCTGCTGGCTCTCACCGCGCGTCGGTGTCAATTTGTGACGCGCAACACAAATTATAGGGCTCGTCGCGCCCATCGGCGAACCGACGACGATGAGCTTCTCAAACGCACGTCGCCAATTTCGCATACCTATCAATTGTAGTCAAAAAAAAAATAAAGTGAACGTTTGGAAAAAAAATAAATGGCGAGAAAATTGCGAATTTGCGCAAACAAAAAACAAACACGGGAGTACGCAGTACACGGCGACGCGAAATCGCACACAACCACCTACCGTAACGCGTTGAGGAAAAATGATGGTCGATTATTTTTAAGCCCTCAAAAGCTCAAAAAATCCCATTTCGCAAAAAATAAAAGAAAGCGACCCATTACACTGAGCTCGAGACGAACAAAGCAAAGCCGCCGCTGCAGCTGCAGGAGCTGGACGAGATGATGATGATGATGATGAAGCTAGTGAGCGCCAGCGAGAGCGAAACAACAAAAAAAAAACAAACGCAAAAATGCTCAAAGAGACGCCAGGCGACTAGACTTCGCGTGCGAGTTTTTCGTACAAAAACTTTATTCGGAATGCATTTAAAACACGATCGATTTCTTGCAAAGCGAACAATAAACAAGATTACAGGGGGGAAGGGGGGGAGGGGAAGGGAAAGGAAGGGGAAGGGATGATAGGTGACTTGGGGCAAAAAAAAAGTTTCAAAACTTTTGGGACCAAAAAACGAATCACCGGGTGATCTGGAAAAAAAAAAACGGGAACAGTTTGAAATTGATGGGAATTGGGCGGGGGAAGGAGGGGGCAGGGGAACGTGACAACTTAACAAAACGAAAAGAACAGAAAAAAACCTTACATAGAGGCATGCAATAAAACATCGTGTGTGGGTGTCCATATAAATATGATATATCTTTTTCACATTTTCCAATATGGGATAGGAGAGGGGGGGGGGCACAAATAGCATATTGGGATATAGAATAATTATAATAAAAAAATATATATTGGTTTTTGTTTGATGGGCGAGGCAGAACGGTTGTATCCAATGGGTTCATCTGATGAGGGTAGAACGGTTGTATAAATCAAGGGTACCAGACATATTCAAATGAAGAAAATGAAAAAAATCCGAAAGAAATGAATGACTAAAGGAGTTCTACTTATAAAGAAACAAAAAACGTGGATTCGAGACAGAGAGAATGGAACACAATCACTGGATTAGCTTATTGATTCCATTGTTTTTTTTTCTTGAGAGGGGGGCGTGGCCTAGACAAAAACAAATAAACAAACAAAAAAAAATGAAATCGAGATTGATTCAAATAAAACACCAAAAAAATTCAACGCTTCTTTTCTGGTAAAACAAGAATATATGTATAATTGGGACATTCTGTGTGTATTTGGAGGGGGGGGGGTTCGGCTTTATAACATTATTTCAAAAAAAAAACTTTTGGATCGATTTGGAGGCGATAATACTTCTAAATTTTTGTTTCACAAAAACAAAGCCTTTGGAATATACAAGAAATATTTTCCATGTGAAATTTTTTTTTTAAAGCCCATTTTGGAAATGGGCGGACGACGACTCGTCGTGGCGCAACAACGTCGGGTGGGAGTTTCGCCATGAACAAACAATTGATCGAGTTTTGATTGTTGGGCCTTTTTCACAAAAAATGTTTTCGCTTAATTTTTTGTTTTGCTTGCGCGGTGCACAAAATTCTAAAAATTTCCGCAAAAACCGGAAACGGGGAATAACTATGAAACGTTAAAAACGGACCATTTCGTCTAAATTTTTGCATTTGCTCTTCTTATTCTTCCTTTTTTTTGCTTCGTCTTACTGAGAATGGCGACGTGTGCGGCAACATTTTGGATAGGATGCGTGCAATAGAGAGAGAGAGAGAGAGAGAGAGAGAGAGAGAGAGAGAGAGAGAGATAGAAGGTGGGGTGGAAAAAATAATGATAATTGGAGGGCGGGGCGGAAAAAAAAAAGAGTTGGTAACCAAAAAAAGGGCAATTTCGAAAAATCACGTGGGCGTTTTAGAAAACGCGAATGCAATTGTTGCCGAAATCGACAACATAAATGCGACCGTCGGGTCCAACGGCCAAGTCTGTCGGACGATCGAGAAGTTGTCGCGGCGACGGCGTCAACGGTGTCGGCGTCGATGAGAACGCTGGTGCGCCGAATGGTCCGCTGAGTGGCTGCAACAAAACAAGAAGGTGAAATCGTCAAAATTCCAAATATCGCGCATGTTGCCAACTTACCGGAAATGCTGCCGATGCATCCGGCGGCATTTTGAACGCGGGTGGCGCCAGGCCAAACGAGGCGACGAATCGCATGTCATCCGAAGCGAACACCTGAAAATTGTCAAATTAGAGAGCGCTTAAAATGTTCGACAACACAAAACCTGAATCCGATTGTTTCTCGAGTCGCACACCAAAATGTTTCCTTCGGGATCAATTTTGACACCTTGCGGTCTTACAAACATCCCATCGGCGTCGCCCTCGCTTCCGTACACCTTCATCTCGTGCATATTCCGCGGCGACAACACCGCCAATCGATGATTGTTGAAATCGCTGAATTAATCACAAAAACAATATAAATATATCTTACCATCGCCAAAAAACCAAAACGAGCGCCTCGCATATAATTGTGGACCATCGCAATTTTCTCGAGGAGGCAATTCAAATTTGAATGGAAATCCGAGGAAATCAAACTCATCGTAAATCAGCGAACGGCGCTCGTTTCTTTTTTAGCGAATGAATTCTATATTCCGGATTTCAAAATCAAAAAAAAAATCTCACGTGATGAGCAATTGACCATCGGGCAAATAGCACAAACCGCGCGGCGAGTCCAAATTTTTGAAGAAATAGGCCGAATCGAAGCCGCACTTGCGCACAAATTGGCCTTGCGGTGTGAAAATCTGCACACGATGGTTGCGCGTGTCCGACACCGCTATCGCGTTGTGCGAGTTCGTCGCCACACCCCACGGATAGTTGAAGTAGCCAACGGCGCGTCCGCGATCGCCAAATTTCAGCAAAAAGTTGCCGTCCTCATCAAACACTTGAATGCGATGATTGTCTTTGTCGGCGACAACAATGTGATTCTACAAGTTAACAAAAATTGAAATCAAATTTTTAGAAAATTATTGGCTAAATGCCAAAATAATTCGAAAGCGAGGTCTCAGTGCGCCTTTAATCTATTTTTTTGGCACTGAGCCATTTGTTTTTCATGCAAATGAAAAAAAAAGCAACTCACATGCGAATTGATGGTGATTCCCGCCGGCCGATCGAATTGTCCCGGCCGTTTGCCGCTGGTGCCAAACTTCGCCAAATAGTTGCCGTCCTTGTCGAATATCTGAATGCGATTGTTGCTGCGATCGGCGACGAGCA
Source organism: Caenorhabditis bovis (assembly GCA_902829315.1). Classification (NCBI taxonomy): domain Eukaryota; kingdom Metazoa; phylum Nematoda; class Chromadorea; order Rhabditida; family Rhabditidae; genus Caenorhabditis; species Caenorhabditis bovis. Next base: position 100,310 of record CADEPM010000011.1, read on the forward strand.
CACGACCGCGCAAATCGACACAAATGCCCCACGGCCGACACAATTCGCCGTCGCCGGTACCCTCGCGTCCGAAGCTGAACAGCGGGCCCTTGTTGCCAATCTCCTCGTAGTTGCGTCCGCGACGCACGTCGATCGTCGTCGGGCATCCGTCGATCGGCGAGCCTTTGACGAGCACGTTCAGCGTGTAGACGCCCTCGACAATCGGCACGTACGAGATCGCCACAATGCCATTTTCGCGAGCACTAAAAAATTAATTAATAATATAAATGAATTCAAAATAAACTATGATGAAAAAATTTGCTCACGTCACATTCGCCGGCACCGGGAATCCCGTCGGCGAGACGATGAACGCCTGCACCTCGCTGGCGGCGGCCGCCTGATCCAAATGCGCCGGACCCGACTGGTGCGGTAGAAGCGGCTTGGAGCCGGGCTGCGTCGATAGAAGCGACGACGACAATACTTCACCGCACGCGTCGCGCAGTTGAATATTGATCACCGACTGGCGGTCGCGAATTACCCTGAAGCAATCATTCGAATCAAGACTTATTTTAGAATCCCCCCCCCCTCCTACTTTCGGAATCCATCGCCAATGAACGTGCTGGTTCTCGCGCATGGCCCACTCTCAATATGACCGTAGTGTCGAACCCTGAACATCAATTTTTTTCGTGAAAATGAGCAACAAAAGAAAAAAGAACCAACTTTCCGAGGAAGCTTCCATCTTGCGGCGGTACAAAGATCACGCGATCGTCCTCGTTGACTTGGCACGCCAGCATCAACACATTCATATTATTATTGTGCTCGGTTCCGTCGCCGCTCATTTGGCATTCGGCCAACATCTCAAAGCATTCGTGAAGTGCCGCCTCATCGGCACTCTCATCGCCGATCACCGCCTTCGCCTTGTCGATCGCCTCTTTCAGCTCGTTCTTCTTCGCGGCCAACTTCTCCGCCTGCTCCATGAGCGACGTGATTTTCGACGTCTTCACCGTTTCGACGCGCTTCAGAAGCTCTTTGCGTCGCTCCTCGAACGCTTTCACATATTTGTCGACGAACGCGTGAATCTCGCCCTCGGCAATCGTCGCATTACTAACAACACCTTCCAGCATCCGATTGATCGTCTCGCTCGTCTTGTCGCATTGATATTCGATGAGCATACTCTCATTGTTGAGCTCGGTCACCGCCGTTCGAATATCGCTGATCGGCTGAATTCGATGTTTGCCAGTGTGCTGCGCGACGCAGATCGCGCATAGCGGCTGCGATTGTGGACAATGATCGCAGAAGCCAACGATTCGCGACTCGTGAACACCGCAAACCGACGACGATCGCGGCGACGAGTCACCACTATTCGTGTCATCGCCAACAGAGGCCAATCCTGGAAATGCGACCATCGAAACTTCAAACCAATCAACCAACGATTACCATCATTCGCGGCGTTCGACTGCTGCCCGCCCATCGGAATCGGCAAAAGCCCATTGCCAATCAAATTGTTCGGCATTAGGTTCTCCTGCTGGACGGCCAAGTGTCCCTGAAACTGAAAACTCTCAGTGTAAAAACAGTGTAAACGCGGGAAGCGCCATCGCTTACAAGCTGCGCGATTTGCGCCAGCGCCGCAATCCGATGCGCTTTCGTGGCTCGAACGCGCTGATGCGCGTTGACGCAATTCTCGCACAACATCTCCTGACACTGAAGGCAATAGGCCAACGCCATGTTGTTCTCCAGACAACCGCTACAATTCCAAATCGGCATTCTCGGCATTTCGGGCTGCTGCTGCTGCTGCGGCTGCTGTTGTTGTTGTTGGAGAAAATTCTGGAACGGCATCGGCGTGAAAGGAATCGCCGGCGATTGCTGCTGCTGCTGAAATTGCGAACTCGACGAGGAGCGCGACGGCGGCGCCACCGCGCCCGCATGCTTCATCGGCGATTGCTCATGACTCGACATCATTCCAATGTTCGACGTGTTCGTCGGCGATAGCGGCGAGAACACCGGCGTGTCGTCGTTCTGCAAAAAAAAAAACAAACCGTACATATGTCAAGTTCTCAATTCCAATTACCACCGTCAGCGAATCGAAATTCGCGCCGACGCCGCCGCCACCGCTCATCGGCGATTGTTGTTGTTGCTGTTGCACTTTGCGTAGAACGTGCGAGTGGACGAGCGGCGACCACATCGACGACGGCTCCGAGATGTTGCTCTTATGCTGCGAATGTTGCTGTTGCTGCTGCTGCTGCTGATGGTTTTGCGGCGGTGTGAGCGAGAACGAGAAAGCGCGAGCCGATTGTTCAGGTGTCACTGAAAATTGACATTTCAAAAATAAAAAATAAAAATTAAAAATACTAACAAGGAAGTCTCGCGTTCGGATTCACTCCCAAAATGCTCGGCGTCGTGTTATGCGACGACAATATCGAGTTGTCGAGCAAATCTACAACACACCATCATTTTCAATTTGCAGCGTCCCCATTTGAAGAAAAAAAAGCAACACGCCTACCAAGACTTTTGTTCGGCGAAACCGCGTCGAGCAAAAATCCGCCGTGCGGCGACGTCGTCGGCGACAAAAACATTTGCGGCGGTAGATTCGCCGAGTTGGCGACACCCGAACCGCACGAAGGGCATTCTGAATAGTGCACATTTTTCAAGACTGTCTCAATTGTTCGTTTCTCGTCCTTACGCTGTTGCGACGTCGGATATTGGCCGAGAACCTGCGAGCACGTCAAGCAATGCCTTTAAAAAAAGAAACATCAAATTTGAGAAAAAAAAAGAACGAGTAAAAATGGGAGGTGGCCGCGAGAAAAATTCTAGGCCATCAACTAATCGATACTTACTTGTGAGCGCACGTGAACTTCAGAACACCGTGATGACCGATTTTGTTGCACATGGCGCATCGGAATGACGGTGGTCGTCCTGCAAGGAAGAAAACTATTTTGAAAAAAAAATGAATAATACGAACCGACATATCCAAAACTCTCGCTGGCGAACATATCATACTGCGGCGATTGCAATATCGATTGCGGTGTGTCGAAAAGCGATGCGCCCTGAAAGCCAAAAAAACATTAGGTTTTCATTTCTTCAATCAATTGATATTACATTAAATGGATGATCGTTGGAATCGAACGCGCCAACGCTGGCCGCCGACGGTAGAATGCTTTCCAATTGTTGGCCCGGCGATAGATTATTGGCATGCTGATGGTGGTGGTGCGATGATCCGCCTATTGGCAAAAAGAAAAAATAGATGAAATAATAATGGAGCCGTTGACGGCTATCGACTCACTGCTACCCATTGATAGCTCATTGCCGCTGTCATTCGAGCCAGTCTCAACTTCAGTGTGCTGTTGCTGCTGCTGCTGCTGATGGTCCGCTGACGCAGAAGTTACAGCCATTATAGCTGTTCGACAAGAATTACAAGGGGTTTCAAGAAAATATTAATCGAACAATTAATTCGTCGAGCGAATCGCTCGAAATCGTCAACGTTTTTGCGCGCTTTCAATATTTTGGCGGTAGGTCAAATTTTGGGAAAAGATCAAAAAAATGATTGATTGGTTTTTTTTTTTTTGAATTTTCTTTTTCAACAAAAAAAAACTCACTCACCAATTTTTGTGTTGATCGGCACTAGTGGATTCCGATCTGTAAAAATGACGAGCATTTCAATTCGTTTCCAAATTCGTAAAAAATGAGGAGGGCGAGTTCAAGGGGTACGTTTTTTTTTTTTGCTGCCCTTCCCGACGAGATCCATGCCAACGTGTTCGGCAGGGATGTAAAAAAAATTTGCAAATTTATGCAAATATATATGGGAAGCGCAGGAAAAAAAGGCAACAAAAATTAGTTGAAAATGTCAGAGGAAATTTTCGTGACGAAAAATTGTCGATTTCAATCATTTGTATTTTTTTGATTTCAGAGAATCGCCTGAAAATTCTCAAAATTCTTTTTTTTACATTTTGCCGATGGGGATTTTCTTTGATGATTTTTTCTGTCAAACTGGCCAAAACAAAATTTTGTATTTAAAAAAAGTATATGTCTGATGAATTTTCCAAATAAATTCCAAAATCATCGCACGAAAACGCTTCGTTTTCTAATGAATTATTCAGATTTCTCAAAAACTCATCAAAAAATGATGGATTTTATGGAAAAAAACGTCATTGAAAAATTTCAAAAACGTGAAATCTCTGCTTTTTTTTTCAAGAAACATTTCAAATTCTCAGAATTCAAAATTCCCCCTTTTTTTCCTCCTCAAAAACCGTTGAAATTCACAAAAAATATGGGTAAAGATGCAATTTTTCGGCAAAAAATCGGCGATCATTCAAAAATTTCAAGAATTAATTAGTCAAAAATCACAAAAAAAAAACAATTTTTTCGCCTAAAAAAGAAGAAGCGCGTAAAATTCGCCGGTTTTTTTTTGGTCAAAATGGAATTCTCCGGAAATTCTCGCGAAGGGAAAAAAATTGGCTCACGCGTCGCCGACTAAAAGGGTCCGCGCTCGGCGTAAAGTAACCCAATTAAAGGCGCAACGCGGGGGGTTACTGTAAAAGTGGAAAAGTAAACGACAACAAGGGGTCGTTATTATAATGATGTTAATTAGTTAATTAATTAATTACCTGCTTGATAAAGACGCTTCAGGTGAGCTCACGTTTGCCACGTCGCATGCCCTCCCGCCAAACGAAAAAAAAAACGTCGACAATCGCTTGAATACAACACCACCACCACCACGGCCCAAATATGGAGTCTCTCCTTTTCGTTGATAGCCTCAAGACACCACAATCTGAGGCGCGCGCGCTGAAAACGATAAGCAATTTTTTAAAGTGTCGAACTTCGACAACTAAAACAAAAAGAATGAGAGCTGAAATTTGACAAAAGAAAATCTGTTAAGATGATTGACGTTGGCGTTATCAGAGGTGAGAACAACCAGAATAGGAGAATTTCATTTTTTTCTGTAAAGAAGTTTCGTTGAGAGCGAGGCGTCGTCATAAATAATTCAGCGATTATTTTTCAAGGGGGGGGGGAGTTGAGATAGCTAGCTAGAGCTAGACGTAGCTCGAGCAGCTAGTCGGAGCCGCAGCAGGACAAGCGAAAAAAAATGATTGAGAAACACCGGCACCCGTCTCCCGGAGAGCATCGTATAGCTGATAACAAAGAGATTAGGAATGGGTATCGCAATTTAATAGGAAACATTTTTCTGGACCCCCCCCCCTCAAAAAAAAAAGAGAAATTGACGTGTTGGTACGTGAACATCGAGGTCACGCGATAAACCATCGTCACGTGACGCTGGAAAGTTTTCTTCCAGGAATTTGAAAGTCGTCGGGATTGATTCATTCCTAATGATGTTCGCTACCAGCTTCATCACCATTACACCGCGCGCATCAATATCACTGTGACTGGCAAAACCAATTAAGGGAAACTCCCCGCTTCCAAACCGGATCAATTCGCTCTGTGTGTGTTTACACAAAAATCGATTTGAGATGGTGCTCTGGCTGGAATTTGGGCAAATTAAAAAATCACAACAAAAAAAATTGGACGTCCCAAAAAAACTGGAGAAACAAAAACGCGGGCAGTCGTCGTCGTCGAAGCGAACATTGAGAACGATAAAAAAAATTGTGTTTCTCTCTACACGTCGGCGACGCTCTCCCCTAGGCATTTGGGCCGTCAGGGTGAGGCCCCGCTAGTGAGTGTGTGTATGCAATCGGTCGTCGTCGTCCCAACCAACCAACCAACCAACGCTGCGCGCTGCGTCTCTTTCGCCTATTGCCCTGGGGGTGAGCGCCGACCGATCGTGAAGAGACACCATCGAGTGTCGAGAGAGCGAAAAGGTCGATAGGCCTGGGGGACAGCGCGCGCGGGCATATAAAAAATCGCGCTCACTCACAGCACCCCCCCCCCAACCCATTTTTCTCTTCCTCTCCTCCCAACCCCTCCCTCGTCGTCGCCGGCGGCGCGCGCTCTCTCCCTCTCCTGTCGAAAAAAAAAGATATTTCGTCCATTTTTTTCCCCTCTTTTCTTTGCCCCGACCCCGGCAAACAGTGTCGACGCAAAAACCACCAACATCACCAACCTTCAGGTTTTCCTCCTCCACGCAACACATAAAGGAAAAGATGTATGTGTGGGGCGCGCTTTTTGTTATCATGAGTCAGAAAATAACAACAACAACAACAACAACAGTGGCAGCATTTAAACGAACGGTTTTTTTTTGCAAACGATTGGAAAAATCAAGCGGAAGCACAAAAATTTGAGGAAGAAAAAAAATATGTGGGAAAAACCGAAGAGAAAAACATTGCGTGCAATTGTGCGTAAAGTGCATTGCATTCGGTTGACCGTACCCTGAAAATTCGAAAAAATTCATATTTTTTAAATTCATTCTTTTTCGACAATTTATTCTATTTAAAACGGATTTGTTTCAAGATTAGGTGGGTTTGTTATCGGATTTGTCCAAAGCGCGTAGGATAATCTCCCGGATAACCTCCGTGACCTTTTCCTTTGTGCATTCCTCGCTGAAAGAAAAAAAAAACACAATTTTTTTTAGGATCTCTGTCAAATCTCACGTGAATGGCGGCACGTGCACAAAAAGCGCCTTTTTCGGGTCCTCATTAAGCGAGAGGAAGTACGAGAATCCGCACAAATATCTTCCGGGATCGTCCGATGTCGTCAAATTGATGCAAGACTCGTCAAGCGAGCAAGATTGCCGAACCGTTTCGCAAATTCGATCGCAGTCGAGCTCTGTGCACAACACCGATTCCGGACGGCAGCAGCCCGTTGAATTCGAGTCCGGTGTACATCCTAGGGAACGGGTCTTGAGTGGAAAACAATTTCTGAAATACCTTCAACGTCGCAAGCCTCGTAGCCGGCGGCGAATGCTTGCTTCTCAATTTTTATCGTGTTTGCCACCTCATGAGCACCAAGATGGACAACAAGCTGAAAGAAAACCGGATAAATGAAACGAAAAATTCGGACCTCTGGCTGGAATAAATTCCAGTAGACTTCTAGATCGTTTTTCACTTCCGCATACGCCACTCTCATTATTTTGGCCTCAAGGTTGATTCCTAAATCGGCAAGCTCATTAATTTTCGAGTCAAATCGCTGAAAATACCTGGAATCCCATTCTTCTGAAGCTCTTTGACAATTTCTGACGATGGATTTGTGGTGAAATTGCGAAACGGCCCAAATCCGGTGAGAATGACTGTCGGCATATTCTTCAAAAAATCAATAATTCACTATGCAAACAGTTCAACTGATATCGGTGGCCGAGAAAAAATCAACGGCCATACCGGGTCAATTTCTCGATTGAAACACATCGTGAGCATGTCAGGTATGTCGGATTCCGCATATGAAGTCTGTATTCAAATTTTCCTTTTATTATTATCATTGAGATAATCTGTTTAGTGCTCGAAACAAAAAAACTTACGATCATGCTTCTCGATGAGCAACACGAACACCACTGCGGAACATTTGGCGACTAGCTGGTGTAATAATGAATTTCCTGCGACGAGAATTTCAAGGTCACTCGATTTGCAAAAACAAACCCCCCTCTCAGGGATTACTTTTTTTAAAAATCATCTGCTTTCGAAAGCTTTCAGATTCAGGCAATAACTTCATTTAAACCGACAAGCAATTAAAAACAAAAATTAAAAAAAAAATAAAAAAAATTGATATCGTAATTCAAAGGTGCATGCGAAAAACAAAGCGTGGGTCTCGTATCGTTTTGATTTATTGAAATGAATTTGAATTTTTTTTTCGAAATTATCAAAACTTCACAAAATTTGTTAAAAATGAAATTTTAAAAGCGTATCGAGACAAGGAAATTACGATACCAAATTTTTTTTGAACATTTCATTTACAAATTCAAAATGGTTTTCACGACATGTCTGATGATTTGGGCAAAGTCGACTTCGGTGCGATTCTCTCTGGAAAAAAATATATGAAATGCGCCTTTGAAACCCATTGGTCGAATTTTCCTACGTGATGGCCGGTACGTGAATGAACAACGCCTTCTGAGAATTCTTATCAAGTGAGATGAAGTACGAGAATCCGCAGAGGTATCTTCCTGGATCGTCAGAGCATACCACATCGAGGCCGTCGTATTTGGTTCCGTCGATTCCAAATTCGGCTTTCAACTTTTCGGCGAGCTCAACGCAATCGATTCCAGTTTTGAGAACATTCTCGGCTCTACAACAACCGGTGGTGTTCGACTCCGGTGTGCAGCCTGGAACCGAAACATCGTCCACTCATTTCTAGGCCGTCGACCCGCGTTCTTACCGTTCACATCGCAATGATAATATCCATTGGAAAACGCTTGCTGTTCGAGCCGGATATTCGAATCAATGTCCTGCGCGCCGATATGAATCACCAGCTGCAATCACGAACATAAGCAGAACCACACGAAATTCGCCTACATCGGGATTATGCGATTCCCATAGTTCCGGAATCGTTTTGGTGCACTCATCATAAGCCACCGACAGCTTGTGAAGCTTCAAATCGACACCTAAACATATTGGGGAAATGAATTGCCTTCGCGAAAATGTCTCACCGGGAATTCCCTCTTTTTCCAGCTCGTCGACAACCAATGACGATGGATTGTTGGCGAAATCGCGGAATGGTCCGAATCCGGTGATCACAACGGTTGGCGTGTAGTGCTGAAATTTTTATTGTGCGATTAAGCAACATTTAAAATCACCTATTTTCTTTTGGCGAGAAACTACAATAATTTTGAAAAAAATTATTTATTGAGAACTTTTGAGCATAGTTTCTCGAAAATTTCTCAAAAATGACTTTGGTCTCGCGGCGAATAATTACGGTAATAATCACATACGCAAAAAAAGAAGATTGAAAAGCACTGAATCAAAAATTTGAAAGGCGAAGCGAAATATTTGACGATACGGTATCCAAAGGCGCATGCAAAATATTGAGCTATGGTCTCAGCGCGATTATTTTAATTCACACTAAAATTCGACGAAAACTTAATGATTTCATGTTGAAAATTTTTTGTGAATGAAATTCAGAGATAAAATTTACCACGGGAAGGCAAACCGGCTCAGATACAGGCGTGCACATTGTGAGCATATCAGGAATATTGGCTTCAGGGCATCCAACCTAGAAAACAATATTTTTGAAATTTTATTTATAGATGCAACAAAAAACGAGAATCTTACCCCAATCATTTTTCAAAGCGAATAGTTCCTCGAGAAAAATTGATCTGAAAAGAAGAATGAGTTGAAGGACATTGAAAAACGAAAAAAAAGAGAGAGAGGGCGAAAAGGGCGTTCCATGGAGTGTAACGCGGAAGTTGTGCGAGACCAAAAAAAAATACGAAGAGAAAAAGGAATACATCAGAGTTTCACTCGTTCAAATGGATCCTGAGGACACAATTTTACGAAAAATGCGAAATGTCATTAATATCCGTCCATCTTTTTGGGTCGTTCGATCGATCTTTGGTTTTCAATCGAATTGAACACCCGGAAGTTGTTCATTCTATCAAATCAATATAAATTAAATGCTCCTTTAAACATGGTCTTGAATGGATATTTATTTGGAAGCTTTCAAGTCATCAAAAATTTTAAAAAGATAGACACTTGTTGGAGACAGTGAATCCCTTGCTAGAAATGTTCTCAATTTTTTTTTCAAATTCTAGGAATCGGCGTTGTGTGCCTTTAAATTGTGGTCGAGTTAAATTGTCTATCTGCATAATGGCTCCCGAGACGACTGAATATTGGCTAAATCTTGTCAGCGTCAAACGATGGAACGAAAAAAAAATATTGGCTACTGAACCTAAAGCAAAGAATGTGCGTGTGTTTGCGTACTCGGCATTTTAGCGTACGCGCAATTACTATTTAGCCCCCCCCCACCTATTCCTAGGGATCGTAGATCTACACTGAATTTGCGAAATTCAATTTCCCGCCAACAACACGTTTAAAAAAGCGTAATTTGGGAGTAAGGATACTTTAAAGGCGCACACGGTTATATTCATTTTTTGGCGATTATCCAACTTTCCGCGTACATAATAATCACGCGATGAAACTCTATAATCTGGTCATACGATTTTTAAAGGCGCATAAGTCTATCTCCAAATTGTGGAATTATTTTGAGCAAATCGGAGCTCTTCATTAAACCATTGAAAAATTGATCGAAATTGCCGTTTCAAATACAACTCAAATATAATTCAAAACTCAAATATACAATTCAAATATGTATAATTCTTTCTAGCTCGAAAATCGCGAATCCCAGCTCTAGAAACTCTCAAAACTCTGGTTCCGAAATTGTAAAATTGTCGGATCCGATTCGAATTGAAAGATTAAAACAAAACGGGTCCGACAAATTACCAATCGGATCCGAAAATTTTACAAGCTTATCCGGATCGGGGTTGATTCCGCAGCCGAATTTTGCCGGATCCGATTGGGTTTGAGTTACCCGACAATCGTGTTTGTTCCATTCCGACAATTTGCCCATTCTCAATTCTTTTCCGCCTTATCTGATGCGAGCAAAAACGTGATAAATCATACGATCGAAGGTCGTCACCATAAATTGACCGATAGTAGCTTCATAGCGATATATAGTAGTAGAAGCTCAAAGTTCAGATGACTCCAATACGTGATTTTTCTCCTGTAGAATGATGCAAAATTGTCAAGAACAAATAAATTCACAATGGTGTGAGTACACACTCACGCAATATTGCACACATTCCGACTATTGCAATAATATTGCGATGCGTTTCAAGAAGAAAAACGCGACTACCCTAATTGTTCGCTTCAAGAGCTGGGCGTAACGCTCGCGAACCGCAACGCGTCTGACGACATTGAATAATTACAATAGCCGTTTTTTTTTAATGGAAAACCATTTATAAAATGATTATTTTGCAAAATTTTCTCCACCAAATAATTTGCATTTAAGATTTTCGTTAAAAATCGACGATCTATAAAAATCGATGTTATTTTTTAATTCACTCTCAAATCCCAAAAACCATTCAAAATCGGCATTCCGTCAAGAAGCGTCTATTCTGATCTATGAAGCGTCGAAAAATTGCACAAATTTCAAAAATTTCCAGACAAACCCGACTAAGTCGTGTTATCAGCAACCACGTTTCCCATATAAAAACTGCCTGTTGCGATAGCAATTTATCATTCGTCTAATCATTCTGTCATATAATTCCATATAGTTAAGATGCGCTCGTTGTTGGTCCTTCTCATCGCTTCGTCGGTCGCCTTCGCCGCCATCGTGCCGCCGATGCAGGCGAGCCTCGAATGCATCACGTGCGTCGCCACCGTCAAAGGTGTCGAGGCCAAGGTCTTCAAAGAGGGAGACGAGATCGGCGAGAAGGTTCCAAATCCAAAAATCCACGCTTTTCAATTCAATTTTAGGAGGTCCACACCATCTGCATGGACGTCGTCCCAGTGCCAGCCGCCGAGAAATACTGCGAGTCGTACGGCGACAAAGAGGTCGAATTGATCATCTCCGATCTCAAGAAGGACGTCCCACCAAAGGACATCTGCAAGAAGATGCACAAATGCTAACTTATGCCGATAAAAATTTTCATTTTCTTCTCGATTCAAACAATTCAAACATCATAGTAGATTAGGAGATCTCATAAATCAAAAGAGGTAGGATAATTATCACTACGCGTAATCAAATAGTTATGGAATACAAAAAATCTCAATTAAAAAAAATAACCAGTTGCCTACAACTCATCGATTGGTCGTTTCGTCTCAACATTCACCGCCTCTTCAACTTCCTTATCATAATCCTGCCATTCGTCAACAATTCGCTTCGCCGACTCCAACTTCGGCTCTTTCGTCTTCGGATTATTGCACTAAACTCGCCATATCACCCCCCGTCATCTTTCGATACAGCCACCCACCAAATCAATCGTCTTCGCCGATTCTTTACTCGCATCGTCGCACCACGTCTCGCACCACAGCCAATTTTGCGGCAACGATTTGATCGGAACCATATCCACCAAACTGTTCGGTAGATCTTGATCCAAATTCGCCAAACTGTTCGGATCATGCGAGAACGCGTAGTATTGCCCTCGAATCAAATCGCCGGCGTACATTTCGCGGAATCTCTGCCAAATCAAAAATTCGAATTTGAAAAAAAACACACACAACCACACCTTCAAATCAACCACATAGAGCGCACTAATATGGTATTTCCGTCCCCGCAGCGTATTCTGCCAATATCCTTTCTTCCAGAAACGGAATCCTTCCATGTCGTCGCGACTATCGCAAAACGGAACATATCTGAACCATCATTTCCACACCAATTTTCAATTCCAGTTACCCATAAGGAGCACCCTCGAGATCAAAATCCATAAGCTCTTGCAAATCCGATCGTACGACTTGATCGGCATCAACGTAAATGATTTTCTCGACACCCAACGGGAACATTACGTCGAGGAACAAAATCTAAAATCGAATTCGAGACGAAAAACAAAAATAGCGGCATAATAATAATTATTATTATCACATACCTTATAGCCCCACATGATCCTCTGCTTCTCAGTTTGTCGCGGCAACCATTTCGGCCATTTGTACTCGACAAATTCGTACTCAAATCCATAGGTTTTCGCCAAATGCGAGATGGTGTCCTGCAAAATCGAAATGTGAACGAGAAACGCGAAAATTGAACACGAAATGGCGAGACCTTGAATCGCGGCGACAAATAATTTTTGAGCAGCCAAAATTTCACTTTGCTCTGCGTGTTCTTCGCCACCGAAACCATCATAATTCGCATGAATCGCTCATAGAGGTGTCCGGATGCCAACGAGAACACGTTGATCACCTTCCCCTTCTCCACCTCATCCTCCTCATTCGTCGGCGTCTCGGCGGTGTTCGATGAGGTAAAGAATGATGTGATTCGATTCAACACACCGCCGCCATGCGCATTCGTCGCCTTCTTCGCCGTCGCCACTCCAACATTCAAAAATTTGCCGGAAAACGAGTCTGAATTCAAACAATTGAGCAAATCTCAGCACAAATTGCATTCCACAAACCAACAACAACGTCAAATTCCGTCGCGTTCGTCCTTTTGCCGTCGACGCTCACAAATCGATGATCATCAAGCTCGTCGCGAATCTGCAACTTCCATCGGCCGGGATTCGCCTTCAATTGGAAATAGCCAAAGTTGTTCATCACAATCGTATCAAACGATTGTGTCGGCGATTTGAGAGCAAACTGCAATCCCGCCGCCGGTTGATCATCCTTCTCGACGCACGAGCCGACGAGAAGAACGTGCTCCAGCGAGTAGACCGCCTGAACGTCGCCGTCAACCTTTAAAAAAAACGTGAACATTCACAGAAACGTCTCGTCGCTACAAAATCCAACCGAGTCAAGCCTCAGATTGTCCAAATCGTGTTTCGCTTGCTTCAATTCAACCATCCATGCTTCATTGGTAATCATCGACATTGTGAAAAGTTGAGTTTTCGGCAACTTTTCGAATCTAAATGCAAACAATCAAAACATTTTTCCCAATTTTGAGCGATTTCAACAATAACAACAAAAAAGAGCACAAACCTGGCGACGACATCAGAAATTTCTCCATTCTTTTCAAATTTGAGCTCCTTGCGAATCGCATACCGATAGAATCGTTTCACCGGCTCATCGGTCACCTCGAGCAACGGATTCAAAACAATGCGAATCCTCGAATTCGTCACCGCCTCAATCATTCGAACCATCGGCGTCACGTGTTGCGCCCCATTCGAAGCCGGATTCACAACAAACGTGACAAGCAACGAAGGGCGATCCTTATGCCTCTCCTCAATAACCCAATTGTTTCTGAAAAAACGAAAATAACAATCGCGAATGTTCCGATAATCCATGACAAACCTTTCCGGCAATCCGGTGAACGCAACCCGCTCAACCTTCTCATCTCTCAAATGTTTGCCCAAAAGCGAATAAACGATGGGAGAATAATTGTTCGTCGAAAGTTCAGCAAGATTCTGCAGAAAAAAACGCACAAACACATACAATATAAAAGAGTCCAGCTCATCAGACCTTGGATCCTTTCATCTCCCAAACTCTCGCCAAAAACTTGAAATCTTCAACGCGAAGGCCGTCTGAATTGCGAATAATCAACGAATTCGAGACGATCGCATTCTCGCCGGCCGCTAATCCGCTTCTCGCGCGCACAAATCGAATTCTGTCCTTCATCGACTTCATTACAGCCATCGTATTTAACTCAATACTTAAAAATAAAAACGCATTCCAAATATGGCCAAAAAAAAATCGAACCCTTTGAATCGCGCATTCAGCTCCTCATTATCGGTGGCGTTGACAAACTTCAGCCATGACGATGGCTCGAGATGTTGACAAATCATCGACACAATCACATTCATATCGGGAATTGTCGTGTCCTGTTTGGGATTCGGAATCAACACCACATTCTCATCGCCTTCAACAGCCCCCTTCAAAGCCTCAACCGCCAACTCGATGCCGATTTTCGTTTCAAAATCGACCACAACAAAATTGGTAACACCCTGGCGAATTCAATTTTTCAAAATTGATGACCTTATTTAAAGGTTTCAAACCGCATTTCGATGCTCTTTAAAATATTTCAAATCGTCAAGGAATTCTCTCGCCGAACGATCCGTCAAATCAATAAACTCCTGCTTGTCAAATGCCTCAACAATTCTAAAAAAAAATCAACAATTAATAATTATATATTTATAATAATTGCTTAATTACCTCGGACTAATTCGCTTAACAATATTCGGATTTTTGACCCACCATTCGGCGATATTATCAGAGCTTTTAAGATGACCTAAAATTGGGGCTTATAGAATTATAATATCTATGGCCAAACCATCATGAATCGCAATTTGTAGCAATCTAATTTGGCGCCAAAGTTCGACGGCGAAATTCTGCATAAAATCTTTCGGATCGTTCTGAAATTCGTAAAATAGCCAAAATCAAAGAAAAAACCACCAAGTGTACCGCATCAATGAGATAGCCATTGAGAAGCACCGCGAATCGCCGTCCAATTCCACGCGATTCCATATAATCGTTGCCATACGCAACACTATTTACAACGTATTCTTTCGTGATTTTTGGTATCAATTTCTGAATTAGACGCCAATTCGTGTCGCTTATCGACTCATTGACATTCGAATAGAACACATAGCCGACTCTATAAAATAAAACATTATATGGAAATTTTTTAAATTCCAATTTTATGGATCCTCTACGAACCAGCATTGTATTCTTATGGAGCCATGCAGACTCAACAAAAAACATTTTTTTCAATTTTTTTTTGAAAAACGAAAATAGAAAACTTTCCCACATACTCAATACCAAAAAACAAATTTCTAGTTATTATAGTCCAAAAACTTGCCCTATAGAAATGTCTCGTTGTATACCTCGCGATCTCTCATTCTATCAATGTTTCTCGCTTTTTGTGTCTCTCAGAGATCGCAATCTTTTTCTCTACGTCTCATCTCTATCTTATTCTTTTTCTCTGTGTCTCTCATAATTCTCTATTGTTTCTACTATGATCACGGCGCACTAAACAACTGGGAAACGGGCAAAAATTGCTTTTTAAAAAGTTGATGAAAATAGGATTCTTCTATATACTCTAAACCACTTTTCATCCACTTTTAATCCAGTTTTTTTGTTTTTCTCCCAGTTGCAGTGTCTATAAGTCCGCGTTTTCTTCATTTTGGTATTCAATTCGATCAAGTCAGCTTGACCAAATCTCGTACACCGCACATCCACACCTACAAACACAAAACTAGCAATTGTACCTAATAGGGGCTCCATCGTTCAACATCGCGTGAATCTGGTGGACAATTCGAACAGTTTTACCATCCATCGCAATCGGATCGATAAATACGACCAAATTCAAAAAATTTTTCGCAATCGGCGGAATTATTCCTTAACAAAAAAATATTCGTTTTCTTTATCAAAAAAAAAATTGCTGAGAAAAATCAAACTATCTAAAATCCAAACCACTATGAGCAAACAGCAGATGATCAATATTCTTTCCCATATGCATATAAGCATAATCCTTTTCAACATTGTTGATAAACTGAAAAATAAATTTCCCGCCAAACACACTTCCTATTCTTACATATGGCTGAGCCTCAATGAAATTCAAGCCAAACTTCGGAAGCGATTTCTTTAGTGGAATCGTGGGCAGCAGCAATTCGCTTCGCTTCTAAACTCCCAATGGTGGGTCTTTAAGCTAAAGCGTCTTAAAATACCTCATCGTTGAATCCATTATCAAAAAGCGCCTTCGACAATTTCATTTCTCGTCGTATGTCTTTCATGAGCTCAAAAATGTCCAATCGCTCAATGTCAAGTTTTCTGCCATTCAAATAAAGAGCATTCGAGCCAGCGGCAACATCTGAAAAAAATGGCAAAATTCAATTTCTTTGTCATTTTTGGAAATTTTTCAAAATTCCCCCTCACCAAATTTCTCTAAATAATCATGCAAATCCGAAATTTCCTCTTTATACGCTCGTTCAACATTCTCGCGATAAGCCAAATATCTGAAAAAAAAAAAGCCAACCAAGATTAGCAAAAAACAAAAACAAACTTGAAATAACTCGGAAAATTCTGGCTGAGATGCTCGATTCTCGCCAAAATCTCCGTCTTCGTGACATTGGCTAGACTCCGTGCCGCCTAAAACGACGATGAAGCTCAGAAATGAGGCCGCCGTTCACTTACCTGCAACCCAACACCGCTGATCAGCCATTTGCTCACTTTTCCATTCGTCGCCAATTTTTGCAAATATTCTCGAAACGCTTTCAAGTCTTCGGCAAATTCCGCATGTTGATCCCTAAAACAAAATTCGAGAATGTCTTTCCCGCAATTTCCGAAATGCTCGCGCACCTCAACACATCGAAATCGAATCCATTGAGCTGATCGGCCTTCTTCGCCGAATCCATCGCATTGTATTCCGTGTTCTTTTGCGAGAGTTCAACACCATAGCCAGAAAGCGATACCGGATAGTCACGCGCCTACAAATCTCAACTGATTTTTTGAAAAACGCGCGTCGTTTTCAAAATAACCTCTGAAAAATGTCGAAAGACAAAACAAAACTCGCTGATGTTTTTCGCCGCGTTCATCATTTTCGACGTCGTCAATCGTCCGAGCTCTCCATACATCACAACAACGTCGTGCGTCTTTCGATTGCATCCATTGTCGATCACGTGCTCGTGTGTGAGCAACATCGGACTCAACGCCCCATCAACAGCAGCCAATTGGCTAATATCGCAAAGCGTTTTATTGTTGTAGATCAAAAATGGCAAACATGGAGCCGGATAGCCGTCAGCGATCTGAAACAGCCATAATGAATCAGGAATTCGAGAAGCAAATCAACACCGAAAACCATGGCCTAGCTTCGCATGCCTGTGGACGCCAATTCCTCGTCCACCACCACCTTCCCAAAACGAATCAAACTTACCGATTGGTGCACTCTCAAAATCGGCGAGAATTCGCGAATCGACGTGCTCAACTTGAGAAAATCCAACGCTTCGTCATTGCCCAAAATCTCGCTCGCCTTCGCAATTCCGTACTCGTATTTCTGACGTTGACTCCCTATTCAAAGAAAATCCATTAATTAAGCGACAAAATAAATAAAACAAGCAAGATTTAAAAAAAAATAAAGAAATAATCTCTTTTTACCAGCATTTTTTCTTTATTTATTAAGAAAATATATAGTCAACGGCCGGCGATTGTTGTAGATTTACGAGGTGCGCCTTTCGAAATGGGTCTCGCCACGTATGAGTGCTTATTTTCAAATTTCCACGAGAACAATTTACGGTGTCTTGATAAAATTGGAATTTCCTTTCAAACGTCATTCAAATGAACGATTATCGAATCGCCTTGTAAAATGCATTCCGCGTGAGACCCCCGCATCGCCGTAAATCTACCCACGTACAGCAGTCGTCGGACGCCGATTATATGAAACGATCCATACATTTGAGAAAATCCCGGTCGCCTAGCGATTTTGCGAATTTCCAAAATTGATCTTCACCATGTTGCGCGATCGCCTCACTGAAACAATAGAAAATCGAAAAAATCAGTAATTTGAAAAAAAAAACAGCAATACCCGATTTCTCCAATTATCGCGGTTTCCGTCCATGTCGCCTTCAGCCGAACGTTGACACTGGCCTGAACAGACCCAAGAATGGCTAGAAACAGCAGAAATCGCATAAAACCTGCAAAAAATCATTGGTTTGAAAAGAAATGGCAAAAAAAAGCGAAAATGACACGATATTGTGAAGAAAACAAAATTTTGAATGAAAAATTAAGAAAAAAATGTGTTTCATTTCAAGAGTGCCCATTTTGCGCCCAATATTCTTCATGCATCCTCAAAACCCATTCATCATTTCTCGCCTAAAAAATATGGGAAATTATTATTGTTTTTTCCTATAACTCTCAATATTCTCACATTTTCAATGCTTATTCATTGGGTCGGCTCGAAAACGAGAAGGCGCTTGATCAGACTCCGCGCGCCGTTCGTAACCACATCAGGAAGCTTATAATTGATCTGCAAAACAAAAGAAACGTGCCAAAACGATCTATTGCGCACAAAATGTCAAACTTTTTCGATGTTCTTCGTCGTTTCTTTCGGATCGTCGCAAGAAAACGGTGGAACGCCGACCATGAGCTCGTAGCAGAGCACACCAATCGCCCAAGCATCGATCGACATCGAGTGGTCTCGTCCAAGAACAATTTCCGGCGCCAGATAGTCTAATGTTCCGCAGAGGGTGGTCCTTCTAAAAGAGTGGTTCATTAGTATGCTCGAGTTTCTTGTTTAAAGGCGCATTCTCTTTTTTTTTGTTACCTATCCGACGGCGTATGGACACTCCAGCCAAAATCCGCAATTTTGAGTTCCATGTTGATTCCGAGCAGCAGATTCTCGGGCTTAATGTCGCGATGGATCACATTCTTCCGATGGCAGTAGCTGAGAGCGTCGCAAATCTCGAAAATGAACTGGAAAAGGTACAAGTCATTTTTTCGTGAAAATTCACTTCTTTTTTGTCAAATTGCCCACTTTTCCGACCATCACTTCGCCAAATCTGCCATCAATCTGACTGTGCATCATTTTGTAGAGTTCGCCTCTCGGCGCGTATTCCAACACCAAAAAGATTCGACGCTCATCCCAGAAATATGTGTAAAGTTGCAAAATGTTGCGATGGCGTAGATGCGTCTGAATCTCGATCTCGCGCTCGAGTAAATACGCCGATTCTTTTGCGACAAGACTCTTTTTGGAGATGACCTTGACGAAACCAATTTTTAGTAGGCGAACGACACAACTCTGCTAACTCAATACCAATCGTATTCTACAAAATTCGGCTCTGGAATTAACCTTATCCGATTGGTAATTCTACGAATAAAATTGGAAAATTGTCGAATCCGATTTGTTTTTTGGGTATTTTCAAATACGATTGGTAATTATTCGAATCCGTTTTGTTTTAATATTTCAATTCGAATCGGATTCGACGAATAACCAATCTTATCCGTAGAATTACCAATCGAATCCGGCAAAATACCAATCGTATTCGAAAATACCCAAAAAACGAATCAGATTCGACAATTTTCCAATCTTATTCGTAGAAATACCAATCGGATAAGGTTAATTTCAGAGCCGAATTTTGTCGAATCCGATTGGGTTTGAGTTACCAGAGCACACAAATTTTCAAAAAAACCTTCAACGCAACGTGGAAATGGCCATATTTGGTTCGCGCGAGGTAGACCCTTCCGAAACCGCCGCGTCCCAGCGGTCTACCAACCTCAAAATCGTTGAGATCAAGCCTTCTGAATGAAAGCGATTGGCCAGAATCTATGCGAATTGAACGCATACCCTCCTCGAGAAGGCCCATCCTCAGAAAAGCTTCTGAGATCAAAAATTTTTTTTTTTGAAAATTGCAACTTTCAGACGAAATGTTACCTGCAATCGTCTTCCTCGTCCTCGATTTCCACAATCGAGTCATTGCAAAACAAAAAATTATAGCAATTCCGCACACCACCCCCGTTTCAAATCTCCACCACTATCACACCATAGCAATAGTCCGTCTCGCTTCAGCCCCCAGTAAAGGCTAGAAGAACAATGCAATTTGGTAAAAAAAAAATCAATTCGAAACACTTATTGCGCAAAAAGTGGTATACTCTAAAAATCGGTGCGCGTCGAAAACACGAACCCGGAATCGGAAGGCGGCATCATCATCGTCGCATTTTCGATATTGTTGCAAATCGTCGAGTCTCTAAACAGAAAAAAACTATCACATTTCAAACGAGACTCGCGGAGCCAATCAAATTAACCCAGAATCAGAGAGATATATCGTCTTGTTGGGATCTGTCGGTGAAACATGACCGATTATTATAACGCTGTCGTCTTGAGAAGCAGAAGGGCTGGAAAAATAAAAATCTATTCGAAAATGTTGCAAATTTCCTACCATTCTTGAGGCTCTGTTATGACGATAACGCTGTCGTCAGGAGTCGAAGCTCTTTAAAATGAAATAATTGGCAAATGGTTTCAACAAATGTGTTTTGTCGCGCCATTCGCAAAGCGAAACCAACAACTGTGTGTACTTTGATTTTTGACAAATACTAGATGACACGTTTGGCTCAATTGTTGTAGGGCAGGTGGTCAATTTTTCATCGCAAGACATCCTGCAAGAAAAAGCAACAAGTGTGATTTTATTTTAGCGAGAATTTCCACACAAACTTTATTGAATTTTCCTTCATGACACTGCTTTCACCTCTGAATAATTTCAGTTTTCTTTTCTCATACTGTGGATGTCGTGTGACTGCCAAAAATTGTCTTCGACACAATTTCGTCAAGACTTCTTCTACAGGTTTTCTTGGAAAAATTCCCAATTTTCCGCAATCACCGACAATTTATCTCGATTTACATTTCCTGCGTGCTTAACTCTTTAAATGAATTTCGCGAAATCGAGTTTGCTGTAAATAAGCTTTCCGTTTCCT
The DNA here is from genome assembly GCA_902829315.1 of Caenorhabditis bovis. Taxonomy (NCBI): domain Eukaryota; kingdom Metazoa; phylum Nematoda; class Chromadorea; order Rhabditida; family Rhabditidae; genus Caenorhabditis; species Caenorhabditis bovis. The sequence continues at coordinate 121,204 of CADEPM010000011.1, forward strand.
TGCAGCTAGCAGCATTTATTTCCGCTTCATTTTTTCTAAATGATTTAAATAGCAAGCAAAAAATGGGCACTTCTCAGGGATTCAATAGGGACGAACAGATGACAATCGGTGGTATTATGTAATTGGTATAAGCAGAGAGAAGCATTCACTAATAAATTGGAGTGTCGTACTGGTAGGGTTTAAAAAGTTGTGGGGCAAACCGCGAAAGTTTTCGGGAACTCCAATGTTTAAACTAAAAACCAATCGCGGTTCGTCCTTTTCGAATCGCTGAGTTATATTTATTTGACATACTCTTCACCTAATTGTCCGTATAATGCTCTCTTCGGAACGTGTCGTCGAAACGATTTCTAAAACTTTGTAAACAAACAAAAACAAACAACTACAAATTTCATTTTTTGACACCAATTGTAAACATCGCAAAAAAACGCGGGCAAAACACACAAAAATAAAAGCGGCACAAAAAAGTGCGTGTGAACACCGTGACGCAAACCTGCACCGTTTTTCCCAATTTTCTTCCAAAACACATTCTGATGGCCGAATTTCTAGACAATTCTAGATTCTAACGAGTTGCCGACGTCAATGAAACATTCTAGGCAACGTTGCTTAACATAAATCAATTGGAAAAAATAAAGAAAAAAGGGTCACGTAACAATTTTTATTTTCAACAAATCAATTATTTCGAAGCCACCCTTTCGCAATATTCGAATATTTTTCAAAAACCATCGGATCAATCGTCTTCCCCTTTCGACAAACATAGACATAAAAATGAAACGTTTCTCCAAATTCGATAACCTCAACGGACCATCCATTCGATCGCATGAGGGCTGGAACCCGGAAATGGGGTTGGGTGAACGAAACTGAGATGAAAATTCCTGGAAATATAAAATAATGGTGAATTTATGGAAATTAACAAAGAAAAGGATACCATTCTTCTTTAAAATGCGCTGAATCGCTGAAAATATGCTATCTAGTGTGTTAAGAGCTTCATCGGAAGGGTCCCAAGGGCTCTGAAGCTCAAAAATTGTCGTCCAATTTTATTATTTATCAAAATTAATTTTGTTTACCGTTTCCAGAACCAATAAAGCTTCAATTGTAGCTTTTTCGAAGACCACATCAAAACTATTCGACGGACAATTTGCTAAACTCGTAATATCGTCAACTATCCATTCCATATATGGATGGGCCCTCTTTCCATTCTCTACGAGAACCTAGCAATTTAAAATTTGATTTTTTTGAAAGTATTTTTTTAAATTTACCTCAGAGTAATCGATATTCGTGATATTCTGATATCCTAGATCAAATAATTCCTTTGAAACTTGACTTGAACCGCAGCCAATATGAGCAATTCTAAAAAAAAAGATTAAAAGATCGATTTTTTTAAAATTCATTTTTCCTTAAAAACTAAAGTAGTTGGTTTTATAAAGAATCTTTCAATGTTTTGAGTATCAGTCATCGCGAGACCCAACTGCATGCGCCTTTAAAATTGCTCTATTTAAAAATTTAATATTGAAAATTAGATGAAAAAACTGTTGAAAACAATTTTGAAAATTTTGAAGAATAATTTTGTCGGTACTATTTTAAATTCCCCGCCTCCCATTTCGATTTTCGCTTCGAGACCCACTTGTCGTTTTTCCCAATAAGCGGTTTGACGATGTGCTCAAACGCCTTCAACCCAGTCAACCATTCAAATTCATCTTCTTCTCGGAATCTCTCATCCCAATATTCTTTTTTTCTATACTGTCCATTCGATTCCATCTAGAAGCTTCGATTCTTATTTGTCTTCCATAAAAGACATCACAACAAAATATTGGCAAATAAAACCATTTCATTAATTAAATATTTCTCGAGTTAAACAATTTCCGGAACAATGTTATTATTTGCTAAGCTTATATGAGATAACATCCAAGAAAAGAAAAAATCGGAAAAAAACGGAAGAAAAAACGAAGAAGACAAATCAGCATAAGACAGATATAAATTAAAAGAAGGATAACGAGAAAAAAAAAGGGGAAAATGAATTATAAAAAGTAATAAGAATATTAAATATTAAAAGCATTAAAACGAGAATAGCGACAAAACAAGGAACAAATCGACGGGGGGTTGTGTCTTCCTAATTCTCTCTCTCGATGAGATTTGATTTCACACTAATGCAAAAAAAGAACGAAAATAAAAATAATAATAGTGGTTCACAATAAATATGGGAAAAGCGTTCCGCCACATTGAGGGGAAGTTTATTTAACAAAAATTCGCGTATTCCGACGTTTAGTATGGAGCGAATCCAGGTCTTCTTCTGGAAAAAAAGAGTTATAAATTTAAATAAAACAAAAATAGCAACTAACCTAATTCCACGTCCTCTAGTTGGACGGAATCCACCAGTGTAGACATATTTGATAACGACACCTCCGCGTCCCCTGCCACGTCCACGGAATGGCGGCCGATTCGTTGTTGAGATTCCTGGCTTGTTCGTTCTTTTTGGCTCCACCTGAAAACGCGAAAAACTCCAATCAATTTATTATGCTTCAAAATTCAAACCTTAATCGTTCTACCGCGAAGCAAGCTGTCTGTCATGGCAAGAGCGTTCTTCATTCCATCCTTCTCGGTGAACTCAACATAGGCGAAGCCTTTTGGATGGCCGCTGTACTTGTCGCAGAGTATTGTGACACGAGCCACCGAGCCACATCCGTGGAAATGCTGCTCGATATCCTCCGCCGTCGCGCCATAATCAACGTTTCCCACGTACACTGACTTCGAGTCGACTTCAGCCTTCTCCTCAGCCGACAACACTGTTGTTGAGCTGTTGCTTCCTTGTGTAAGGTTCATTTGTCCCTGAAATCGATAAATTTTTAGATTTGTACAAGAAAATTAAATTGAGAAAAACTTACCACAAGTTCACTTTGGATCGCCTTCAATTTGCGCTGCTCCTCTTCGATCTCGGCCATCTCGCCTTCAATTGCTGAAAGATCAGTGTCATCTTCAGTCATTTCCTCGTTGTTGAGAAGATCGTCTTCGGTGATCTGTGTTTCGCTCATGGTGATCTGGAAACAAAAGACGAAAATGAGGGGAATTAAAGGAAACGGCAAAAGCAAATGTAAGGATTGCGTAAAAATCATGAGAAATGGACGTTGAGCTCGGTATTTATGCAAGACGCGAATGTGACAAAAATAGGCGGTTCGATCGACGGATGCGCACCGATCCGCCCATATATAGCACATGCCACGTGAAGGTAATGTGCCAAAGATAGCACTTCCGAGTTTGAAGCGACAACTGTCAGTGCCATCTTCGCACATTTAGATCGATTTATTGATGATGCCGACAAAAATGGCCATCGTTGATGGGAATGGGGAAGTTTTCGAATGACATTGTTGCATGTGGTGCCAAATTTAGCACAATAATGATGAGATTGTGCGACGTGCAATAAAATATCACACGCACGGGTGAGGTGTTAAACCACGACGAGGATAAAAAAGAAAGTTCAAATGCACTCTGACCTAATTTCGACGATATTACCAAAAATATGGAAAATCGATAGAAGCGCTCAATTGGCTATAAAAACCACGCAGAATTTCGAAATTAAATGCACGCCTATAAGGTTGAATCAATCATTTCCTAAAAGAAATTTTAAGCGCGACAACGTTCAATGTTTAATGATGCTCTTGGGTTTATTGGCGTCTTATCAATCAAAAATTGATAAAAATCACGAAAAACCGGCGAAAAAACGGAACGGAACGCGAAAATCGTTGGAGAGTTTCGAATTTTGGCTTCGGAGGCAGTAAAGAACGACGAGAGAGTATGGAATGCGCAGAGACGCCAGAGTTTCATATTCACGCCGAGACCGATGCAAGCGTGTCGCAATGGAGCGCGTTTGCAGCGCGCCCCCGAAATGCGATTCAGTAATTTTCAAATTTTTTCTCCTCATTTTTCCCAATTGTATCATTTTTCAAGGAAATATAATTTTGAATTTTTTTGCGCATTATATCGATCACAAAGACCTTGAAATTTCAGTGAAATGCCGCCAAGATCTACGAGACGGTTGCGGGGTAGAAAGAAGGAGGATTCTGGGACACCGGATGTTACCAAAACCCCAGAGGATAATGAGGAGAAGGTGGATGAAGGGAAATCGTCTGGGCGAAATACGAAATCGCGCGAAGTCAGCGAGGATAAGTCCTCTTCCAAAAGCGGCACGAAGTCGGAGGAGTCTAGCAGCGATGATGACGATACTCCAGCGGTATTAATAGCAAATTAAACATGAAATATATAATTTTTTGAGTTTTCAGGTGCCTTTAATGGTTCACGAACGCGTAAAACGATCAACAGCAGGAAATAAAATGGCCTCTCTGCTTTCATCGGCAGAGCAAGAGGACGATTTTTATAAAACCGCTTATGGGGGTTTTGACGAGAGCACTGAAGGCGATAAAGAGTTCACGTCTCCTGTGCATTCCGATGAAGATGAAGTAGACTCGGATTTCGACAAACCGGAGGAAGAAGATGAGCCGGTTAGCGGCGAGGAGGAAGACCCGGACAAGAAGAGGAGGAAACGCAAATTTAAGGTGAATTCGATATGAAATCTCGCGAAAAATGACTATTTTCAGGAGCCTCGACGGGGTTTAAGCGCCGACGAAATCGCGAAAAACAAAAAATGGGCGATGGCGAGGCTCGCCGGCAATTCGGTGGCGGCGAATACCGTCGATGAGAAGACACAAGCGAAAATGTTGAAAGAAGCTGAAGAAACCGAGCGGATTAATGTCGAATCACTGAAAAAGTTCGGATTTTTTTTTAAATTCTCATTTTACTTGTCGAAAATTTTCCAGATACGAGGAGTTCGAGCTCGAGAAGAAGAAGAAGCGCGAAAAGGCGACGGTGCGCGTTTTCCCGCCGGGACCCCGCGAGCAAATCAAGATGACTGCTGATGGCACCACGGTGACGTTGCCCGCGATTAAGGTAAGAACATCTGGAGCCCTATTATAAAGAATTTCTGAGAGGGCTTTTGTTTATAATTTGAAGCTTCTTCATTCTTTGCCAAAAAGAAAGTGATGTCACCCCCTTTATTATATAACAAACAATACGAATCATCAACATTTCATATTTTTTCCGGTAACAAATGTTCTATTATAATATAATATACGATTTTTTCGAGTTGCCGCAAATATCAAATGTTTTTCCGCGAAATTCAACATTTCGAAATTCCTCAAAAATATTAAGATTTCCACCTTGGTTCTCACATGGAAAATTATTTTGACGAATATTGGGATTTTTTCTAAATACTTAGAAAAAAGCACATGTTTGGTGCCTTGAAAAAGTCCCAACACATTGAGAATTTTTTTACTGGACCAATTGCGAGTTCGGCTGCGAAATTCAAAATTCCTGAAACAGTTCTTGTATGTCAGGTATTTTCAGTCTTAAAAATTTAATTTTTAAAAGTTAATTCCTAAATTTTTGAAAAGCCAGCACACAAACAAATAATTTTCTCTATTCTCACTATGTTGCTTGTTTTACGAAATTTTTTTCGTTTAATTTTTTTGCGTTCAATAATCGAATTATTAGTACTTTGATATTGTCGACGAAGTCGTGCGAATGCAAAAAATTGGCTAAAAACAATGACAGTGGTCTTGGCTCAAATCTAAGTGTAGATTTATGGGCTTAAGTCGTGCGCTCTTAATTTTTTTTGGCATTTAGCCAATTTCTTGCAATCGCGCGACGTCGACAATATTTATTTAATGAAATTATGACACGCAAGAGTCTCCTTCCACTTTCCCCACCGTTTGGCTTCACCCCTTTTTTGATGTTTTGAATTGAATGACGAAGAAGAAAAAGAAGAGAAACCAAATACGTCGGCCATCGTCTCACTCACCCGTGTTGCTATGGTGATTTGTTTATGCGAGACCACCTCGCCTCCACGCTCCCAACTAAACCATGATCCGTTTTCAGTTATTATTAAAAGAGAGAGAGAGAGAGAATATGGGAAAGTGGAGATTGGGCAAATTTTCTCAGTGCTCTCCCTTTTTTGGCTTCGTTTTCGTCGGATTTTATGGGTTTTGAAGCATTGGAGGAGCTCCTCCTCCTCTCCCTCCCCCGGCCTTTGCATTTTCTTGCCATTTTTGCTCAATCTTCGCGGCTCTCCGAGTGTGCTCTCTCGATGCCTCTTACCTCTTTTCCGTGTGGTTTCAAGCTGGTGCCTGCTTGTCGGTGAAGCTACTGCAGCGGCTAGCTACTAGAGCTTCTTCTTCTTCTTCTTCGTCTTCCATCTCGCGCTATGGGAGTGTGTGAGAGAGAGAGTGAGTCTTTTTGCTGAGAGCTTCACCAATATTTTGTCGAGTTTCTCTCTTCTCGTTCTTCAGCTTCTTCTTCTTCTTCTTCTTCTTCTTCTTCTTCTTCCTGATGGCTGCTGCTGTTGGTGCACAACTCTTTGCCCGCCTAACCATAATCTTCTCCAATATTGTCGCGCATTTTTTTTTTCGCAGTTGGAGTTACTCCAGCTCCATGCATTTTTTTGTGTCAGTTTTGCGAAAAAAAAGGTTTGAAAATTTTCCCACCCAAATTTGGATTTTCATCGAAATTGATTTTTTTTACAAAGCTTCTGACAAGAGAAGAAGAACAATTTCTTCTACTTGTTCGATCATCGTTCCGTCGTTTATTTTTTTCTTCTTCTTCTTCTTCTTCGTCGCATCTTGTTCATCTTTTGAGAACCGCACGAGAAAAAAAAAACCGCGAGGAGGAGATGAAGAAGACGCGGGAGGAGGGGAAGGGAGGAGACAACACAAAAAGAAAACGTCAAAAGTTTTTTTTTTGGTGTGAAATTTGTCGAAAAGCAAATAATTGCCCGGTGCTCTTTCTCTCTCTCTCTCCCTCTCTCTCTCTCTCTTTCTGTCTTTCCATCGATGCTCACAAATGCGCTCCGAAGCTCATTTACCATTACTACTACTCAAATAGTCGTCATTTTTTGTTTAAATTTGGCTTATGCGCTTCTCGCGGTTGGAATGTTGCGTTTGCCTCGTCGTTTCCTGCACATTCGATTTTTTTTGGGTGGAATTTTGATGGGATTATGCATTTTTGAGATGTTTTCGGGTCCCTCTTCCTCTCCTTCTCACCATTATTGTTGTGTTCCTTATTTAGAATTCCGTCATTGTTTGTCTCTCTTTCTCTCTTTCTCTCTCAATTTTTTTCTGATGATCGTTGACGATTGGTTGTCAATTCCAATCGGAAACGTTGTCAAACTTGGTAATTGGGCCGTTTCGGAGGGCCTCGACAATTTTTGAGTAGTGGAACTGGTTTCGAATGACCTTCCAATCTATAGACAACCTATAATTGTTGAAAATGCGAGATCCTCTCGTGCTCTCTCTCTCATCATTCATTTCAAAACGATGGTGTCGTCGCTAAAAATAAAATTACCGATTCTGAGCTTGTGAGCGTCTGCCCGACGATTGTTTTGGCCAGAAAATTGGCATCGATCAACAATTTTTTGATCTTTTCCTCAAAAATGTTGCGACCTTGAAATCGAATTTGAAGGCAAAAATCGTCGTGATGATTCGCTTTTTGTCGTCGCCAACCCCCCCCCCCACCTTCCCATTATTCGGTCTTGTTGTTGTTGTACAGAAAAAGGCCTGCTAATGATCATTTCTTGACCGGTCAATCGATATCAGTGAGCGCGAGTCGCCCCCCCCCACCATCCAAACGGCTGGGGCCACTGCGGGCATTTTTCGCGCATTCAATGTGTTGTTGTTGTCGTTGGCTTCTTCTTCTTCTTGTTCTCGTTCTTGCGCTGCCTGCTGCCGCGTTGCTCTCGCTCGCTCCGCTTGCGCGGACCCTGACATTACTATTTCATCGTGTTGGTAGACAAGACGCCCGAATGGTGTGTCTCGCACCAGCCGCCAAAAACTCCAATCCTCTGCTTCTCTTTCCGCTATATGTATATATAATTTTTTTTCGAGTGTCGCGCATTCCCCTTTTCTTTCTTTCTTTCGTTTTTTGTCTTCTACTCTCGCGCTCTCCTCATTGCGCGCCACACCAATTTCCATTGCGTCTCCCATCTCCAAAAATAGGAGGACCCTCCTCGTCGTAATTCGGTTTTGTTGTTGTTGTTGTTGTTGTTGGCAGGGCAGAGGACGAGAAAAAAAAATTGAAATTTTTCCAGAAATTCGAATGTTGCCGCGCGAAGCCGAGAAGTGTGTGCGCGGTGACCGGCCGACCGGCGCGCTACTTTGATCCGGTCACTCGCCTACCGTACTCGACGCCGTATGCGTTTAAGGTGATTCGCGACAAGTACAACAAGTATTTGAGGACGATTGAAGGCAATCCCGAGGTTTGTGACTAATTTGTTTTGTTTTTGAATTTCGCGCGCCACATACCGGGCGCGTAAAGCTGGAGCATCGTTGAGTTTGGCGTCTTATCATTTCCGGGGCGAAGGTTGATGTTCCTCCACTTCTCCTCCCCTCTTTCCCCCCCAACCATATTGCCTTATCAGATTGGAAATATTGATAATGTTTTGCAGGTTGATGCTTATTTGGCGCGCCTCAAACAATTGCCGACGCCTCCTGACTCGCCGGTGCCGATTGCGCTGAATCCGACGTCGATGGTGGCGGAATCTTCGATCTCCGCGTAATTTTGTACTCGGACGAGTTGCCACAATATATATATATATATATAAATATATATATATTAAATGTTTGTTCTTGTACATATCGCGTCGGTAGGTCGAAGCCCGCCCGTCGCCGCCGTCATCGTCTCCCGCTTTTAATTGCGTTTCATTTTGTTTGTAATTCTCAACCAAACATTGATATACGCTTCTTTCTGTCTTTATAATCTCTCACTTTCATTTTTTTGTTGAAAATTTCTCCAATTTTTATTATATGGGTATAAATTATCGATTTATTTCCATTTTTTGCAATATTCTCTCATTGCCAATTGGTCAATTAACGCCAATTTGAATTATCTCTCGTGTTTGTTTTTCGTTATCGTTTCGCCGTCGCATTTTTATTGATAATTTATCTAATTCTTCTTTCAGTTCTGGGCTTACTTGTTGAATAGATTGGTGTTTGGACGCGTAGAACTGAAACAGACAGGTTGGCGACGCGATTTGCTTCTGTCGAATTTATTGTTTTCCTTTTTGTTGTTGTTTACAGGTATACAAAAGAATGGCTGCGAAGGGCGATGAGAGCGCGACGCTGATGAACGGCGTCGAGAATGTTCGACTGAATCGGAACGAGGACGAGGAGACGTTCAAACAGTTTTTGTACAATCCGAAAAACAAGACAGTGCTGGGAAGAACCGGAAAATCGTGGTGCCAGGTGAGACGAGCCGCCGTCATTGCCTCAGAATTGTCGTTTTTTTTTTTAAAGATCACCGTCTTCTACATCATCTTCTACGCGCTTCTCGCCGCTTTCTGGCTCGCGTGTCTCACAACGTTTCTGAAGACGTTGGATCCGAAAGTGCCGAGATTCTACGGCAAAGGCACGATTATCGGTGTGAATCCGGGTGTCGGATATCAGCCGTGGCTCAAGGAGAATCCGGACTCGACGCTGATCCAGTTCAATCTTCAGGATCCGGCGTCTTGGAAGCCATATGTCGATCAACTCGACAACTATATGGGCAAATATAGTAGTAATGTGAGTGAGACGCGCGAGTGCGGACCGAACGACACCAACGATGTTCTCGAAAAGGATGGGGTAAGCTGATGAACCACGCTGGGGAGTGAATCTGAACGTTTCGATGAGTTTCAGGATGCGCTTCCATGCCGCTTCGACGTCTCCCAGTTCGACAAGGGTTGCAGCGCGAAGACCGGATATGGCTATCAGCGAGGAGCCCCGTGTGTCGTCATCTCGCTGAACCGATTGATTGGATGGCGCCCGGTGGACTATCCGGCCGAATCGATTCCCGAGGAGGTTAAGGATCGGTATAAGAAGGGTTCGATTGCGATCAATTGCCGTGGAGTGAACCCAGTTGATGTGGTATGTCGCCGCAAAGACCTTATAAGGAAGTTTTTGATATGCGTTTTGTTTTAGGAGCATATTGGAAAGGTTACCTACTTGCCGCCAAGTGGAATTGATGGACGCTATTATCCCTATGTGTTTGTGCCGGTAGGAGAATGCTTTAACTATATGAAGCATAATTAACTTTTGTGCGAATTTTGTAGTCGTACCAGCAGCCGATTGCGATGGTGAAGTTTGAATCGATTCCACGCAACAAACTCGTCTTGATCGAATGCCGAGCCTACGCGCTGAACATTGAGCACGACATCAGCACCCGATTGGGAATGGTCCATTTTGAGGTGATGGTTGAGGATAAGAAGAAGCAGGAGAAGAAGGAGTTGTAATAGGATTATTATGTTATATATATTTTTTTGCGACCCTTGACGAATATTTTTGTTTTCTTTTTGAGACGTAGAAAACATTTTTAGAATGTTGGAATTTTGCTCATAGATTGAAAAGTGTTTCTTTATTGTTTTCTTTTTTTTGCGTTTTTCCTTATCTCTCTATTTTTTTGATTATTCCAGCCCTGTTCATTCATTATCTCAATTATCAGCAGCTGCAGCATTTTTGTCCCCCTCCCGAATCTACTGAATTTGTTATGGTCCGACACTGCCCCCCCTCCCCGCGCCTCGAAATTTTCCATTGAGCTGAAATTCATTGGCCCTTATGTTCCCCGCAAACTGGCTTCGTTCCCTTTCCCTTTGAATTTTTGATCTTCTTTTCTTTTTTTCCCCTAATTTTTATAGCTTATATCTCAATTTTTTGGTTGAATCTTATCGATTCTCGGTTTTTTTAGACGCCACTAATCGATTTATGTCCGATTATTAGTTTTTTTTGGTCCCGATTTTTCCAAAAATTTGCCTTTTTTTGATTTTTTTTTATCGAATATAATAAATACTAAAACGATAGAGACATTTGTGACCTCGCCCCATCTCGCGGCACCTTCTCACCATTTTCCGGCATAGTTTAGAATATATGTGGTTTTATATCATATTGAATACTTTGACAGCGAGACAACAACTGACGGGGATTGATTTATTGCCATGTGATTGACTATTTTCGCGTTTTGTTCGATTTGATTTATATCATATAATTGGCATAGTTAAGAAATTTAATTTTTTTTGTTGGCAAATTGCATTTCTTAACGATTTCCGCTTCATGTTTATCATATAATTAGCATAGATAAGAAAAATATTGATTTGAGAGCAATTTATAGCGTATAGCTAGTATAAGATTTTTTCGAATTCTCTTGAAAATTTCCTATTTTTTCGCATATATATTTTGTATAGTTAGCATAGTTAAAATTAAAATTATTATTTTGTCAGGTTTTCGTTGGAAAAATAGAATTGGATATCGCTTTTAAAATTATTTATATCGTATCTGAGAGAAAAGTGCAAATTGGAATGTGGCTGGGCTATATTTCCAAGAAAGGGCGTGCGTAAATTGAATTGTTGAAATGGAATTTGAAGGCCGACATTCGTTTTGAGCGAGTCTAAAAGCAATTTTTTAAAAGCACCAGATTTCAGCCCGTTTTTTTTTGAATTTTTCACGAAAAAATCTTTAAAATTGATGAAAAATGCCGAAATTTTGACATTTTTTTTTTAGAATTCCCAAATTTGGATGGAATTTTACCTATTTTTATTAAAAATAGCTTGCAAGTTTGACGAATTCTTTAAAAAATGAAATTTTGCGAAAATGTCCCGATTTCGAACGAATATCACAAGTTTTGGTTGGAAATTTCCAAATTTGTGATGATTTTTGAAATTTTGAAAATTAGAAAGTCAATTTTTCCATTTTTTTAAATTTTTTTTGCCAAAAAGAACCTCGAGTTTAGTGTTTTTAAAGAAAACAATTGCAAATTGTCGATTTTTTATAAAAATTTTCCCATTTGGACAAAATATCGCAATTTTCCGTCAAGAAATAGCGAATTTGTTAATTTTTCTGAAAAAAAAAAATGCCAATTTTCCCAATAGCACGCAAAATTTGAATTTTTCCTATGAAATTATCTAAATATGAATTGAAAATGGCATTTTTTTTTTTCAATTCCCAATTTTTTATCTAAAAAATCTCAAAAATATCAATTTTCCTGCTTTAAAACACTGAAAAAATGCTAAAAATCGGAAATTTGCGAGCGAAAAAAGCGAAAATGGGCTTCGTTTAAAATGAATAGACAAAAAATGGCCATTTTTGGCCGAAATCGAATTTTTTTGTTGGCGGATATCCACCCTTTTGTCCTCTTTTTTCTTCGCCCTGCTCCTTCTAACTGATGTCGTCCGACCAATCGGACCCCCCCCCCCAACCAGTCCGTTGCATTTATTTGGTGAGCACTGGCAGCAGATGTCGTTCGTTGTGCGATATCGACGGCTCAACATTGTCATGCGCCTTTAATTGGTCCTCCTCCCAAAACCCCCGTTATTTTAGTTGGTTGCCATCGATTTTTTTTCTTTGGCGAAATACATTTTTCTTTGGATTTTTAAAAGCCAAATTGATATTTTTCGTATTAACTTGATTTTCTTTTTTTCTTTAAATGCAGAAAAAACTTAATTTTTCCCGTTTTGTGCGTCGAAGCATCGAAAAACGAAATTTGTCAAAAATCTGCTGATTATCGATTTTTAGAATTTTTTTTTGTGAATGGAGTTTTAAAAGAAAATCGAGCAATTTTTGCCGAAAATCAATATTTTTGTTTATTTTTAAAAAGCACACTACGAATTTTTGGTTTTCTTAAAGAAAAATATGCATTTGTTGTTTATTTTCAATAAAATGCTCACAAGGGAGGTCATTTTGCTGTCCGTCTTAAAATTTTTTTATTTTTTGCATACAGATTCTTTAGAAAATTTCCAATCGAATGAACTAGGTCGCTACCTGCGCAAACTTCTAGTTATCGAGATATGGACCTTCAAAGTTTTAGCCCCTCCCCACGTGAATTTTGCATACAAATGTACGGAAACTCGAAATGAAATAACGTGATGTCTTATCTCGCGCTTATATCCTGTTTCGGCAACACAGGCAAAACGCGACGGATGAAATCCGGGCGAATCACGGTCCGTTATTGACCGTTCCAGCGTGTCGCTGACGTACCGGACACGGACGTCTTAGCGTATCCGGGAACGGACCGTGATTCGCCCGGTGGCGTTTTTCACATGCTTTTTTTTCTTCCGTTCGTATAATAATCAAAATTAAAATTGAAATCATATAGACAGCATTATTATAAAAGTTTTATTTAAGAAAAATCGAAAAAAAAATTATTTACGAATCGCAATCGCTATATTCGTTTTGAATTTAATCGTATTCGATTGTAAAATGATTAATTCGTATTCGATACGAAAGAGTCAATTTTTTGTTTCACAATCAAATACATTAAAATTCGAAATGAATACACCGAGTTTCGCACCAAATACGAGTACATTCGGGTTTTTCCAAAGAGTAATCGAGTACCACAAATTTCAAACTTAATTTTCGATCAAGTTTGTATCCGAAATTTGTTGTATTCGATTCGAATCGAATTACTAGAACAAAAATAATTCTAAAAACAAAAAAAAATATTTGCACATTCCATTTGCACACGCGTGTTCTACCTGGATTGGAACATTTCCATTAACTCTTCGATTTTGGCGGTTTTTCCGCGTCGTTTATCATCGCTGAAACACAGTATATAGCATATATATAACATTCGCGTTGCTCACTTACATGAAGTTTCTTGTCATTTCTCGTATATGAGAAACGACGACGGTTTCTTCCCACCCTTCACTTTTTATATCGAAGCCTCGGTGTAATATTTCTGAAAAAAAGCATAGTTTTTACCATTCAATTTCTCATTGGCCAATATGGACTAGGCGCAAGTTTTTAGCCGGTCAATGTTACTTCAAATCTACTTACTTCCAAGAATTTCGAAGAACTTGTCCGGTATTTTGGGATATTTCGTTCGTTTCGTTGACGAAGCGGCCGAATAAATTACAAAGCCTTTTGAGCCTTTTGCATCTCGCCTGTTGGTATGTCTCTCCATTCAGATTGTGATGCTTGTTTGTCCCATTTTTTATTTCGCTTCTTATCCGATGAATATCTGTCCAGTACTCCTCCACTATCTCCGAGAGTTGCTGAATTCCTCCAATTCTAACATATTTAATTATAGTTCCACAACTGAAAACCCAAACAATAGATAAAAAGTGCCCAACGTCTATACCATTTTGCGAACATATTATTTGTTTCTTTCCCACAACTATTGCACACATAGTGCGCGTTATAAATAGTCATATTGTTCTTCCATAGCTGGAAGCTTTGCCGACGGAATGTTAAATCTTTATGAGAAGAAAGGAATCTCTTGAAATCTGTAATTGCCTCTTTACTTCTTCGTAATTTTTTCCTATTTACCCGCATCGGTACTTCGAGCTATGCACGCTGAAGTTACGAATGTCAAAACTTCGTCCGACACATTCGCTAAATACTGCGCCAAGTCTATTCGAAAATGGCGATTAGTATTAAGACAAATTACCTACCGCTGTGGGGACAATCTTCTGAAGATTTCTCATCGTTTTCCTCAACATCGTTTTCCTCAACATCGTTTTCCTCAACTTCGTCACAATTCACATCCCATTGAAACATTTCTTCCTCTTCATCGATGTCTATATTGAGCGACTCAGAAAGTTGAACATCAATCGGTTCAGATAAGTTTTCTTCACTTGAAGAAGATACTTCTCTTGATCCTATTGTAGTAAAAAGAGAGTATAGCAAATAGTTATGCAATTTTAACATACTTTTTGTTGGTAAAGATGGTAGAAATCTTCGATATGACCGTCCCATGACTGAAATCGTAGTCTTTATCAAAACTTGAACGAAAATTGGGAAATTTTTGTATTTATTTAAATGACCTAATGACCCATTTACAATCTGAAAAAACAATTTCAAAGGAACACTATTCATTTTTCAACTACAATGGAATAAAACAGTAACTTTTCCAAATAATGATACGGTATTGGAACCGTTAAACAAGTCGAGTAAACCTCAAACTTGGGTAATTAAACCTTCATTATTGAACGAAAACGAACAAAATGTTAACAAAGCGATACAAACTAATAACAAACTTGATGATACTAAATATGGTGGATGGTGGGCTTGGGAAACAACTTAATAAACTGAAATAATACGACTAAAAGCATAAGTAATTGACTAAATCGGTGTTTACGATTGGGGACTTGCATTTAAATAAAGGTGAACTTCGGCCGCGGCCCTCTTTTTGCTGGACATTGCCCGATGGCATGATGGCGTGCGTCTCTTCATTTCGCACTCTCTCTCTCGCCCACCGCCTCATCGTCTCGCCCACTCTCCCATTTCCACATTATCTCTACATTACAAAACAACGAATATAAATATGGAGCGGAACAGTTAGAACGCATAACGGTGAATCGACAGCAGCGAACTTAGACACATCGATCTTAGGAAAGGAAGTCTCGAGCCGTGCTATGGTTACCGCATCGGTATCGGGCAACCTGCAACAAGAAAATTTAATTATCAGCCATCGGTCGCCACAGCTTCCAGTGAAGCCGTTATATTAAATATTAATTAACTTTTGTGTCGTAACGTTTCAGCCAGGAAGTGTCGATCAGTAAATAGTCCTTTGTTTGTCGGTGACATTTTCACTCGAAAAAAATTGTCACGTAATTGGTCCGTTTTTTGTCTGTGATGCCTTTCAAAGAAATATTTCGTCCGTACTTAATCCGTTTTTTAGCCGTGGCGTTTCATACTGAAAATCAAGATCCGTAATTAACACGTTTTAAAAACGTGGCCAATAAATCTCCGGACTTTGTCCGTTTTTTGTCCGTGATGCCTTTCAAAGAAATTTTTGGTCCGTACTTGGCCCGTTTTTTAGCCGTGGCGTTTTATCCTGAAAATCAAGATCCGTAATTAACACGTTTTAAAAACGTGGCCTATAAATCTCCGGACTTTGTCCGTTTTTTTACCGCGGCGTTTTTCAAAGAAATTTTTGGTCCGTACTTGGCCCGTTTTTTAGCCGTGACGTTCAAATATCCGGACTTCGCCCGGACTTCATCCGTCGCGTTTTGCCTGTGAAGCAGTTGTGGTTCAGTGGTGTGTAGGTTATGTTGTCATGAATGTAGTTGCGGATTCGGTCCCGCTATCTCCAAACTTTTTTGCGTATTTTTTTTTAATTGGTGATATAGTAATTATGACAGTGCAATTTTGCGTTTTTCTATTCAATTTGCCATTTTCATCATGTTGAAAGGTCATGTATACGAAAAAAATCGTTTTAAAAAAATGTTCAAAAATTGAAAAATTTTTATAAGTTATATGGTTGTTGATCATGAAATGCTTGGAGCAGTGGTTGTCACAATAGAAGACTGCATTTCCTGCTCGCAAAAACTTCGACGTCCAAAGTTGTACGAAACCGGTGCAACCGGCAGGAATTGTTTCGGTCTTCAACATGTTGTTTCGAGAACTCTGGAACACAACTTCTTGGGGAAACCTTCTCATCAAATCCTTTGTCATGACACAATACGGTCAAATATGTCACCCAGAAAAAAGATTCAAAAATGGCTCCAGTACAGTTAGACAGCTAGTGAAAATCTTTTATTGAAGCCTTCTATTGTGACAACCACTGCTCCAAGCATTTCATGATCAACAACCACATAACTTATAAAAATTTTTCAATTTTTGAACATTTTTTTAAAACGATTTTTTTCGTATACATGACCTTTCAACATGATGAAAATGGCAAATTGAATAGAAAAACGCAAAATTGCACTGTCATAATTACTATATCACCAATTTAAAAAAAATACGCAAAAAAGTTTGGAGATAGCGGGACCGAATCCGCAACTACATTCATGACAACATAACCTGCACACCACTGAACCACAACTGCTTGCCGAAACAGGATATAAGCGCGAGATAAGACATCACGTTATTTCATTTCGAGTTTCCGTACATTTGTATGCAAAATTCACGTGGGGAGGGGCTAAAACTTTGAAGGTCCATATCTCGATAACTAGAAGTTTGCGCAGGTAGCGACCTAGTTCATTCGATTGGAAATTTTCTAAAGAATCTGTATGCAAAAAATAAAAAAATTTTAAGACGGACAGCAAAATGACCTCCCTTGTGAGCATTTTTCGATTTTAGTTTAGAAAATCGATGCTTTTTATTTCTTTGAAGAAAAAAACTAAAGATTTTGTTTTTTTTTTTTAAGTAAAAATGCTGAATATTTTAAAAAAGGTACACATTTTCTGATGAACTTGTAATTTTTTTAAGGAATTTTTCAACAAAAAAAAATTTTGGATTGTGGCGTCGAAAAAGAAGTTTTAATATTTTTTTTTCTCATTAGAACTTGAAATTTTTATTCAGTAATCAAATTTTGCCTCAATTTTTGTTTGAAATCATCTAAAATTTCCATAATTTTCAAGAAGATTGAGCCAAAAATCGATTTTTCTAAATGAACTATTTTTTAAAAAGTATATTAAATATCAAAATTTCAAATTTTTTCCCATCTTTTCCCGCCAAAAAAAACATTTCGAAATTGTCGATTTTTCTCGAAACAAGCAGCTTCTCGCCAAAATTGCACGTTGCTCACGGCGAAGGCGACAAATCTGTCACCCGCATTTTTTTTCCGATTTAATGAGGGAGTCCACGTCGCTCTCAAAACAATAATACTTGTATAATACTTGGCGTCACCAACAACGCGTGTTCGACTTGTTTTCATTCTTTTTGCTATCATCATTAAATGATCTTTTGCCATTTCTCGGTTGTGTCGCAGCCAAAAAAAATTTTCTCGTCCAATTTTCACATAAATGTGTTTAATGTTGTCGAAAACTCGAACTAATTCGCGTTCAAGGTTTCGTTTCGTCGGCCTTGATTCGTTATAGTGCAATTCATCTATGTGCCGCTTTGAATTTTCCATTTTTTTAGGGCCTGCCAAAAAGAAAGAAAAAAAATTTGGAAATGTTGCAAACGCGCTCCAATGGACACAGAATTTGTTCGAATTTGAATTTTTTGCGAAAATTTTTCTTTTGTCAATTTTGTTAAAGGCGCACGGCAACCGCTTTCTTGTAGTCACTTTTTCTTCAGAAACACGCTATAACTGAATTTTCGCGTTATTCTCTAATTTTAACCTCTTTCAGATTTTTTTTCTGAATAATTCAATTTAAATCCTTTTGAATGAATCATTTTTTTATGAAATCCTTCATTTTGATGGTTTTTATCTACTAAATTTAAATATTTAATTTATCATTTTTTTTTTCAGACAACCGTGCACAATCATATGTTGATAGGTATCGATTTACGGCGCAAACTGGCCGGATGATCGCGATGAGAGACACCAGGTCATCGTCGACGTCGTCGGCGGAGCCGATATCATCGCGCGTCAAATCCATCAATGACCGCAAATTCGCGTTCTTGAATCAGGTAGTTCGGCCAATCGCCCGCAAAAAGGTCAACAAATTAACTTACAGGTGACTACTCCTGATTATCGAAGTCTGCCGTCGTCGGTGACGGCGTCACAATCGTCGATTCACTCGGTTCCATCGAAGGATGGCCGCAATCATACGGAGCCGGCAATATTTCCGACGTATGGCGCACCGATTGCCACTCCCGAGGATGAGCTGTTCGATTTGGACGAGACTGCAGGACCTTCTATTGAGAAACGATCGATAGATGAGGCGATTGTTGAGCTGGAGGACCTTTGTATAACGGTAAAGCAGCGATCTGAAGCTTCCGAGGAGGGGGAGGAGCTGGAGGAGAGAAATTGCTTTGATTCTCATAAGGATGAAGAGGTGGAGGAAGTCAAGGAGGATGACCATGAACGAACTTACGATAAAGAGGTCGAAGTGGTCAAGGAGTCAGAAGAGAAGAAATCTAGTGAAGAGGGATCTGAGAATTTGGGACCGCAAAATTTGATGAAAAACGAGGTCGAAGAATTCAATGAGTTGGAGCAACAAAAAGACACTCTGGAACTCAAAGAGTCTGAAAATTCGAATCCAGAATATACTGAATCATTAAACAGCGATGTCTTGAATCAAGACAAAACTGGGGAGCTGGACTACCTCAGTGATATGAAATCGCTGACAGAATCTTTCGGAGCGCCGAAAAAAGCGATACTCGAACGCGTTGAGCTGGAGGAGGGCGATGATGAGCTGGAGGAGTATAGCAGTGACGAGGAGCCGCCAAAAGTGGGGTTTTTTTCGTTGTTGAATGAACAATGTTTGAAATTGGAGTCCATAAAAGGCATTCAAGCGCATTTATCTTGATTTCAAAAAGGCCGTAAACAAACGGAAATCTCGCATTTCAAAACGAGCGTTTTATTACAATTTTTTGCAGTTGCAGGAGCCGGCGAAGCTTGAGAAGCCGAAATCGTTGAGCCTGAATAATCCGTCGACGTCGAGCTCGACGACAAGGTTTCCGAATTGCACTCGCTCGAACAACTCATTTTTGTTCTTCAGATTTTCAATCGACGACGTCGAAACGCCCGACGATTTTGAGCCGATGATGACCGGCGATGAGAGCGTCCTTCAACAATCGATGCTCCAACTTCAGAAGCAGCTCAGGAAGTCGGACATTCGTTGCGCGCGGCTCGAGAGGATATGCGAGTTTCAGCAGGTGCGCGAACTTTTTTTTTTTGCAAAGCTATTCTAAATTTTTGGAATGGAGGTGTTTTGAAAGAATTTGCTGCGGACATTTTCAAGGTTTGAATGTCATGGTGATCGCGTTTTCATAGAAACTACAAATATAGTTTGTAGAAAAATCATTAAAATTCAGTTTTATTGAAGTGGCTGATTTAAAATCGGCCAGATTTAAAGGCGCATTAGGAGTTTTTTTTTTTGTTTTTTCTTGGAAATTGCTTTCTTTCTCAAAAATTAAAGGAAAAGTTGAAATTTTTTCTTTTTCGTTTATTTTTTCGCAGAAAAGTGTTAAACAGTGCCGAAACTCGACAAATCACATTCATTGGGCTCACAGTTTCGTTGATGAGCTTTAATAGAAGGTGGTCGAAGCTTGAGTCCCTCCTTTTGGCGTGTCTTCACCACTTCGCCAACAATTTCCGACGCAACGAACAAATTGATGACCCCCCCCTCTTTCCTTCCAAGTCGCATCGAAAATTGGTTTTTTTTTGTGTGTGTGTATTACAACAAACAACACCCTTCCATTTCCCATCCCATGTCCCAATCTCCGGCCCCCTCCGTCCCCATGTCACATTTTTTGGCGGTGTTCTGTATGTGAGTGAGGCATTTCGATTTCCCCCCGAAACCTAATTGCCTATGCGGCCCCGACCCTTGGCCCTTTTTTTGATTCATGCAGCGAAGGCAAACATTGCGCTCGATGACCTAGAGGTTTTCGATCTACGTGCGCCTTTAAACGCGATCTATAATCGGCGGACAGTTGAGATTTTGGCGCCATTGATTTTGTCGGTGGACCCCCACCCCCACCCACCCACGCCTCGATTTATTGCTCTTTGCTCGGCCAACGTAATCAATGTTTACCGTGTTTGGGAGGTATTCTGAGGCGGCGGGCCATTCCCATTTTGCGTTTTAAAGTGGGTCGTAAAATGCTTGTGAATAGGTATGGGCACTTCCCGCCCGCCCGTCTTGTGTGGTGTACAAATAGATCGACTCGTGTCTACGTTTGTGTCTATGTGTGTGTGTGTGTAAATCGAACAAAGATAATAATGCGAACGCATTAGCGAGGCATAGAATAACATTTGGTCATAATCGAGGAATGAGTTGAGTTGTGAGAAATTGGCGCCGATTTGGTGGAATGTTGTTCCCCATCGGTGATATGGGAGTTTTCTAGAGGTGTTGTGGATGGGACATTGATATTCTTGAATTCTCGCTCGAGATGAAATTTTGCGCAACTTTCTTTTTAAGCATTCACTGGAACTTTTTGGGAATCTGAATCGAATTATTACGGAAATCGTCTAGTTGAACCTTAAGGAATGAAAACGAAACTGGCATTATGCTGCTGAGAATTTGGAAGATCTCGAATTTTAAAAGATTCCAGTTTTTCTCTTTTTATTTTCTGAAAATTTGAAAAGCTCAAGGTTGATCAATGCGGTGAAAACTCGCGGAATTTTCAATTCTGGAAAATTTTTTCTTGAATTTTTTGAAATACGTTTTATATTACTAAAATATTTTGTTAAATTGATTGAATAACTAACTACGGTTTAGGTCTCGACACGATTTGATAATCGCAATATGAAAGGCGCTAGAATTCGATTTTTATTAATGATCATGACTACTGTAGTTTACTAGGCCGGACCCCCCGCGAGTTGGTGTTATCATTCGAACGCATTCGATTCTTGATTCGTCGTTTTTTTTCGGATCCCCGTTCACAACCGATTTGTCAACGATTTCAATAACTTGTCTTGTCATGTTCGAGTTTTTTTTCCTCACAACCCTTCTCTACCCACTTGAGTTAATCGACTATAACAGCCGTTTCGTCGTCGCCTCCAATTCGGCCGGTGTTCTTTCGCGTTCTCGAATTGCGAGTGTCGACGACCTCTTGTGTTGCTCGAAAAGAGAATCGGTTCACATATAATTTTTTTTTCCGTCTGTCTGTTGTTCGACGTTCAAGAAACTTGTAATTGTTGCGGGAGCGCGCATTGCGTGAAGTAGAAACGATGTAAGAGATGATGGATGGATTGGAGAAAAAGTGTTTACCTTGAGACGAAACATACACACAAACTCTCGGCCGGCGAGGGCCGCACATGACGATTATTGCAAAAATTGCGGCGATGAAGTGGAAAAGTTGAAACGATTTATGGAATTTCCGTCGCCTAGGATACTGTAGTTTGGTGGTTGGCGGCGGAAATTCGCGTTTTGGTTGATTTTCTCGAAATTTAGAAGCCAAATAATGGTATGGAAAAGGTGTGAATGACTCGAAAAATTGTCTAAAGATCGTTTTTAATGGTCCGAAACGCTTTAAAATGTTGAAATGGCACGATAATAAGTGATCAATTTGTCAAAAAGTTGATTCCATAATTTGCAGAAAGACATCGAGAGTCTGAGATTCGAAATGGATTGGAAGGACAAACGAATCGAATATTTGCAAAAAGCGCTTGAAGAAATGGAAAACGCGGCGAAAAAATGATGATGATGATAATCAACCCTTATACGGCTTTGTTTTTGTGCTTCTCGGCCATATCTGCTTATGCTTTTTTTTCTTTCACACATCGATTCGTAATAGATTTATTTTTGCATCAAATAAAGGAATGTAATGAGTGTGTTTCATTTGGTGATCTTCCTACTAGATGGGTGAAGCACAGAGAAAAAAATGCGAGAGCATCACAGAACAATCGTCTTGGTGTGTATTTACAAGATATGAAATAATGAACGGAGATCAAATAATAAAAATAATAGAATAGTATAATAGAATATATATAATTGATATAGTTAAGCGGTGTATTATGATTGGTCCGTAAATGGATATGCATCGTGCATGGTGCTGTGCTGAAAATTGTTGGTTAGTGCTGCTGAAACCCGCATCGGGAAATGAAAGACGGTCGAATGGGGACCCCTGAGTTTTTTGAATTGATTGAAAAGACACGAACCGAATGGGATAGTGAAGGAACAAGGCACCGTTTACTGAGTGATGGAATGCAATGCAATGCAGTGTGATGATGATGAGGAGGATGAAGGCTCTAGCCGTTGACGTCGGCCATTTTGTTGCGCGCGTACTCGATTCGGAGTCCGCCGCGATCGGTGGCGGCGATCTGGAAGCCTTGAAGCGAGACCATCGCCTGTGTGGCCTTCTGAAGATCGGAGTACTCGACGAACGCCACACAGCTGCCGTTTTTGTTGTGGAGGCGGAGACGCGTGAAGCCGGCGAACGCTTTGAACACGGCGCGCAATTGCTCCTCGTTGACGTCGGACGAGAGATTGGCGACGAACAGCGTCGAGCACGCCGACGTCGTCGGTTGGCCGATCGTAAGGCCGTGGCCTAGAAAATGTTTTTGTTTGTTTGTGAAGAAAAAAAGAAACATTTTCAGCAGCATGTTTCGAAAATGCGGAATCAATTTTCTTTTTGGGGTGTTGTGAAATTCAAATTTTAAATCGGCTTTAAAAAATAAGAAAAAAAAAGAGGAAAAGACGGTTTTAGTGAGTGTGTGTGCGATTTTGAGAGACGGAGACATTTATTTTCGTTTCACTGAAATTTGGTTTGATGAGATATTCAATTACTTTGAAATGTATTACTTTTCTTTTTTTTAAATTGAAATATAACATGTGGCCTAGAAAATTTGAAAGTGTGGCCGAGTTTCTGTTAAAAATTTTTGAATTAAAAAAAAACTCAAAATTTCTTGTATTTTCCATTTTTTTTTTCTTATTACTAAACATTTTTCTAGGAAATTCCAAATGTCAATAAAATATAGAAGAGTGGCTAGAATTTTGTGAAGTCATTGGGTTGTCGAGTTTTTCGCGTCATTTTAAAATCGCAATTCAAAATGTTGAAACGAATTTTCCGAAAAAGACAAGACTTTATTTTTCATTCATTCAGAATTACCTGCCACCATCGCCGCCGGATTCAATTGCGCGTAGAGCGACTGCTGATGAAGTTGCTGAAGCGTCGCCGTCGGCATGTAGGCCGTCTGAAGAGCGTGCGCCGCTTGCAAGTGCGGTAGTGTCAACGCAAGGAGTTGGGGATCATTGAGAAGCGCGTTGTGATCGAGTAGTCCCAAGTCGGACGGCTGAAGAGGCGCCAGGAATTGCGGAACACCGGCGGCGGCCAACGCCGCCGAATTCGGCGGCGGACTCTGCTTCGGTCTCGCCACCTTCGTGTTGGATTTGGCGAGCTCCAAACGCAAAACTTGCGCGCATTCCGGATCGAATCGGACGCCTACAAAACGAAAAAAAAGGTTGGTTGGTTAGATTCGTGTTTCATCGTGGGCCTCTCCCTCACCTTGCAGCTGTTTCCTCGCCTCCTGCGCGTCGCTCTGCGTCGCGAACGTCACAAATCCCACCGGCGACGTCTGCTTGCCGTTCTTGGCCGTCATCTTGAGAAGCGAGCCCTCGTAGCCGCGGCAACCGCGAAACAGCAAGTAGAGCTCGCGCGGTTTCGCGTCCATCGGCAAACCGGAGACGAACAGCGTGCGAACCTGACGAAAATTGCGAGATTTCGAGAAGAATTCATGTAAGATTATTTTTGTTTCTCTTGAAATTCGAGAAAAAAAAAGTGCACAATGATACCCCCCCCCATACCTGCGACGGATTTGACGAGGCGTCGGTGACGACGCTATTCAGCGATTCCATCGAAACGGCCGGCGCCAAACTGGACTTTGGCGCGTCCATTTTGCGTTTTCTGCCGTTCTCAATCGTCGTGATTGCTGGAAAAAAAAAGAAATGTTGTTGATTTTTTTTTATTTTGAAGGGGCGTTATTCTCTTCAAAGAAATTGAGCTCGGTGAGCCGACGACGAAAAAAAATGAAGGCAAGAATGAGAGAGGTGTGTGCGTGAGCACACGAAGGGCCGCGCGCGTGCGCACACGCGTCCGCACGCAACCACGCTGCCTAGCAACCATGAAAACATTCGATGTATATATGCATTATTCGCCTAGTAGCTCGGACCCCCCCCTTTTTTTTTTCTCTACCGTAGTTGCGAAATGCGATTTTGCACTTCAAGTGTCAATTTTACACCTCCATTTTTTGGGAGTGAGGGGGCTTTCTCTAAACGAGACCCACAAATTTCAATTTAAAGGCGCGTTGGGACTCGATGAGAATTTGTGGAACGCGTCTTGAAGCGATCGTTCTCAATAACTGGAATTTTTCATTTTAAGAGAAGAGATTGAGTGACGTCTTAATAATCGCTTCAAGACCTGAAATAAATCCGCAAAACTAAGCAAGATGATAATGTTTATGGGCGCATAGAATGGATTACGGTAGGTGGGGGTCTGAAAAGAGCATTGAAGCGATGTGTTGATGGTTTGAAGGCGAAAAAAAGTGTATGAAAAAAATTGATAAAGAATTTGAGAAAGAAAATTGAAAAGTGTCATCAGAATTTTTCCGAGAGAAGACCAATAAATTGCGTCGGAGCTCGCAAGAATCGGAATGAGACGCCAATTTGTGTTTTTTTTTTGGCGGACGCCTAATTAGCATGAGCCACAATCGGGCAATATGGTGGAATCGCAACTAAAAGAAACAAGGGCGAGAGAAATTCAGACAAATTTGAATTGCCGCCATTGGAAAGAAAACAATGGTCCACAATTAATCAATCAAAACGTTTCTTTTTTTGTTGGTAATATGAGCGCGTAGAAAAAAAACCACACACACAATAAAGATAAGGCGACGCGAAATCGATCGATAATCGATGATAGCGAACACAATGAAGGCATTTTGATTGGCCATATTTGGGTATCAAGAGAATGCGGGGAAAAAAGTGAGTTGTGGGGGGCGGTCGGCCAGCCCGTGTGTGTATATCTGTGGGGGTGACTTTGCGCGCCTCGCGCACGCACAAAAAACCGGTTCGATTCGAGAAAAAACTGTTCTTTCCCTTCTACACACGATGCTGAAGGTTAATGGGCAGACCGACGTCGTCGTCGTCGTTGAGAGAGAGAGAGAGAGATTCGCAAAATTGTATAGTGGGGCCCGGCCAGAAACCCGTCGGTCGGTCGTTTTGGCACCTTGTAAAGTGTGAGATATTATTATTATTATTGCTACTATGTGGTATAATGGGAATGTGGATGTTTTCGTGGTGAGAGAGACTGGAATCTGGTTTTCGGCGTGGGACCCGCCACTAAGCGAAAAGCTAATTCGTTGTGCCGGGAGCGTCTGGAAAAAAAAAACAATTGAATCGAATCCATTGATGGAGACCGGAATTTTTTTGGAATTCTCCATGAAATGAATAGGGGGAAACGCGTCGAGACCCGCTGAATGGATTACGGTAGATGATGAGTGAAGAAGTGGGATTCAATTGGTGGGGAGAACACCATTATTTCTTTTTTTGGTCGTGGGGCTGGGGGAGGAGAAATCGACCTTGAAGGACTGTATATATGAGAAAAGGAAGAGTAACGATAATGGCAAGGACGAGCGACTCTGGGGTGGGCGGGGGGTCTGAGACGCAGAGCGCACAAAAATGGGTGCGTCGTCCCTGTCACCATGGATTATATGCATCCGTACGCCATGGAATATAATAAATCGGTTGGCGGTGGTCGATGGGCGTGGCCAGCGACGACGCACCGCCCGTATTTTGGAGACGCAGGTACTGTAGGTGTGCGAGCGAGCGCGCGCGCGCGCGACTCCCGAGAAGCCTTCCCCCCCCTCCTCCTCATCACTTCCCCTAGTAGGCAGAACACAAAAACCTGATTGAGAATCTCGACCGACTACCGTAATTGATGGTTGTTGTTGTTGTTTGGTAATGCCGGTGTAGACCTGAAAGTGCATTTCAGCCACCGGCCGGACCGCAATGTCGCCGGGGGCGTCATTTGTGATGTTTTGGACGTGATTCGAAAAACAGAAGCAAATTTGTGTTTTTTGTCGTCATTTTTGGTGTTTTGGACGCGATGTCGTCAATTATGCTGCATTGTACGCAATGTGTTTTTTTTTTAAATGAATTTTTTTTAAATAAAAATTTGCACTTGGATGCATTTCATTTAAAAGTCTGGATTTTCTTGAAAAAATCGCCAAATTTTGTGTCCGCAACTGGAATGATCAAATTTTGAGGCAAGACATCATAATTGACGACGTAATGCAGAAAAATGCTTTTTTTAAAGCTAACGAAGAGCGGGGCTAATTTTAGGGTTTTAAAAAGTATTTTTGAAATCGAAAATTGAAAAATACGGAAATTTGAAGCGCTAGAAATTGGAAACACCCAATTTGACGACAAATTGCAGAAATTGGAAAAATCGGCGAAATTGCGATTTTTTTGAGCGTCCAACACCGCGTTTGTGCAAATCGTCGATTATGACGCTACAAAACATCGAATTTGACGGCATGATTCACAAATTCAATATTTGGCCAACGAGTCGAACACATCGATGAACAGCGACTTTTTTTTTCTCGGCGAGAAATGGCGAATTTTTGAATTTTCAAAGCGCACGCGAAATTTTGTGGAAAAAACGAAAAATAAAAAAGACGACGAATTTTTGCCGCCCTAATGAGCACACTCTCGATATGCCGCGGAAATTCGGATAAATATGACGACGCGAAATTGCACAAATTTGGAGGCGGACCGGGGGGGGGGCGAATTGAAGCACTCGAATTGACGCGAAATTGCGGAAAAAAAATAAAGGCAATTTTGCGATACTGTAGATCGTCATTTTTTTTTTATTTGAG
The DNA here is from genome assembly GCA_902829315.1 of Caenorhabditis bovis. NCBI lineage: Eukaryota > Metazoa > Nematoda > Chromadorea > Rhabditida > Rhabditidae > Caenorhabditis > Caenorhabditis bovis. The sequence goes on from CADEPM010000011.1 coordinate 148,417, forward strand.
ACCAATAAATATAATTTGACGCAATTCTGCAGACGAATGGCCAAATGTGGGAAAAATCGATGAGGGTGTGAAGGGGGGGGGTCGAGCACACCTGGCTAGATGAGCACAAAAAAAACGACTGGTGGTGTGAAAGCAGTCAGGCGCACACACACAAAAAACAACTGGTCGCTGTTTTGTGTGTTTATTGGGCTAGTTGAGGCGAATTTTTTTGTTCGGGTCTCGTCGCGAAATCCACCACAATATGCTGAAAATGAAGGACCCGCGGACAAAAGGTAAACGGCGAGCAGCAGCGAACAGGCTCGCCCTTCCTTCCCCGACGGCGAGAGGTGTGAATGAGGAGAGCAGCAATGAATGTGCACACACACACTCGACTGGGAGGCCCCCTCTCTCTCCTCTCCCCTTCCCCTTTCCCCTCTAGTCACCCCTCTCTCTCTCTTTTTATCTATCTCTCTCTCTCTCTCTCTCTGTGGAGCACAAAAGGTGCGCAGGGAAGCAGACACCCCTGTCCCCATTCTCCTCCCTCACCCTCCTCCCCCCCCCCCTTTAAATACAATCAAATGTGCTCCGTTGAATTGTTGGGAAAAAATGGGTGGAGTTGAGGATGTTCGCAACGAGACCCGCTGAATTTGAAGAATTTTTCAAGAGAAAAAAATTCGAATTTTCTGCAATAATATTTTTCTTTATTGGATTTTTTTTTGTTAGGAAAAATAATTTTTTTTTCTTCCAAAAATTGATTTTTTCGAGCAAAAAAATTGAAATGCGCCCAATTTCGGTGCCTCGTTTGAAATGAAAAGCAAGAGGTCCCTAAAATTTCGTGTTGGGACCCGAAAGAAAAAAAGAAAACCCAAAAGATTACGAAATGAATCGAAAAGTGGACGACAATTTAAATTTGGCGGCAAAAAAAAATTTTTTTGAGGGGAAAAAACCGAAAATTCAAGGGCGATTTCGGTGTTTTTTTTCGGAAACTCCCCAAAGCGCATCTAGGGACCATCACAAATGCATGAAGACATGGTGTGAGACCCGCTCACACCAATCAATTTAATATTTATAATAATAAGCGAGGAGGTCCGAGGAATCGAGGAATTTGCGCCGCAATACATTTTTGAGTAAGTTTTCGATGCCGCCCGATGAGAATGACCATATAAGGCGCGTGTGTGTCACATACATAATTAAGATGCCTCGCCTCGCCGGGGGGTTTTTTTTTCGATCCACCAGCTTCATCCCGAATATGGGCGGTTTTGGATTACAAATGCAATGATGATGATGATGATGATCGCCTTCATTCGGCATTCATGAGAATTCGTTCATGCGCGCGTTTCGTGGCATCCAATATATATATATGGGTCTCGATGCGAATTGTCAATTTACTAGGCATTGTTGAGAATGTGGTCAGACTAACGGCAATGGGTCTCGACGCGAATTGTCAATTTACTAGACTTTGTTGAGAATGTGGTCAGACCACCGGCAATTGGTGTTGAATGGGTCTCGACGCGAATTGTCAAATTTTACTTACGTCTCGACGCTTGGAATATGAAAAAACGTCGGCAGATGGGAAATGCGTATAATCGACACAACTCGACAGCAGCGACTGGAACGGCATTCAAAGGTCATCATGATGATCATCACAACGATGCGGCAAACGGATAAGGAATTGCGTATGACGATCGATGGGGTGTTATCAAGATGACCCCACTTGGTGGGATTCAATTTTTGGCGGAGTATAGCCGAATTATGGCGAAGAAGCGATCGCATAAGCCGAAAAACTAACACGAGCGTCATAAACTGACAATATATATATATAGTGCAATTTTTATGGGCAGTATATTGGAGAGGTATGAAGAGAGCGGGGGTGGGGGTGGGGGGGTCCAACTACTAAATGTGGAACATGTCAAGGTCGCGAAATACACATTGTTGGACATATATGGATGACGAATGGATTGTGGGGCGAGAGGGCGAAAGTTACAAACATGACGAGGTCGAATTGGAAATTTGAGATTTTCTTGTGTTGTTTTTTTTTTTTGGTTGGTCCGCTTCACCACCAATTCGGCAAAGTGGTCCCGCGTTTAGAAGCGTTTGTTTGGTTGTGGGAGGCGCTTTTTGAATGCTCCTTTAATCGTCGGGTCTCGACGAGACGGCAATAATGACCTATATTGTTTAAAGGTGGGGTCGCCGGGGGGAATAAAATGTTATTGGCGCGTCATAAATGGTCGCGATTGGAATTGGTTTTCGAGGTGAAAAAAGAAAGGAAAATGAAAAGGAAGTGTTGCACACACGACAAAATGGATTTTCTTCGAACAATGTTGCTGAAGAAAAAAAATGGGCAAATCGAATTTGTGATGAAAAAGAGAGGAGACATTTTGAAACTGCGGTCGATCTGCGAGTTTGCGTCGCGGTGAACGCGGTGGGCGCGCCTTTAAAAGGAATCAGAAAACTGAAGTATGTATATAATGGTCCGTTGCGTGGGTCTGATTTGAGGGTGTGCAAAAATGTGGAAAAAAATTTGCACAGAAACCATTGTTCGCTGCGGGACCAAACAGAAATCTCAAATGATGCGCCTTTAAGATGAGATGTAAACTGGAACGACTTATGCGCCTTTAAAAAATCTGAAAATTTAGATGCGAATTTTTGGGCGTGCAAAAATTGGAGCAATTTCCACAGAAACCACCAAAGCCCCAATTGTTCGCTGTGTGAACCAAACAGCGATCTCAAATGATGCGCCTTTAAGATGAGATGTAAACTGGAACGACTTATGCGCCTTTAAAAAATCTGAAAATTTAGATGCGAATTTTTGGGCGTGCAAAAATTGGAGCAATTTCCACAGAAACCACCAAAGCCCCAATTGTTCGCTGTGTGAACCAAACAGCGATCTCAAATGATGCGCCTTTAAGATGAGATGTAAACTGGAACGACTTATGCGCCTTTAAAAAATCTGAAAATTTAGATGCGAATTTTTGGGCGTGCAAAAATTGGAGCAATTTCCACAGAAACCACCAAAGCCCCAATTGTTCGCTGTGTGAACCAAACAGCGATCTCAAATGATGCGCCTTTAAGATGAGATGTAAACTGGAACGACTTATGCGCCTTTAAAAAATCTGAAAATTTAGATGCGAATTTTTGGGCGTGCAAAAATTGGAGCAATTTCCACAGAAACCACCAAAGCCCCAATTGTTCGCTGTGTGAACCAAACAGCGATCTCAAATGATGCGCCTTTAAGATGAGATGTAAACTGGAACGACTTATGCGCCTTTAAAAAATCTGAAAATTTAGATGCGAATTTTTGGGCGTGCAAAAATTGGAGCAATTTCCACAGAAACCACCAAAGCCCCAATTGTTCGCTGTGTGAACCAAACAGCGATCTCAAATGATGCGCCTTTAAGATGAGATGTAAACTGGAACGACTTATGCGCCTTTAAAAAATCTGAAAATTTAGATGCGAATTTTTGGGCGTGCAAAAATTGGAGCAATTTCCACAGAAACCACCAAAGCCCCAATTGTTCGCTGTGTGAACCAAACAGCGATCTCAAATGATGCGCCTTTAAGATGAGATGTAAACTGGAACGACTTATGCGCCTTTAAAAAATCTGAAAATTTTGATGCGAATTTGAGGGTGTGCAAAAATGTGGACAAATTTGCACAGAAACCATTGTTCGCTGCGGGACCAAACAGCAATCTAAAATAGTGCGCCTTTAAGATTAGATGTAAACTGGAACGACTTATGCGCCTTAAAAAAAATCTGAAAATTCAGATGCGAATTTGAGAGTGTGCAAAAATTGGAGCAACTTCCACAGAAACCACCAAAGCCCCAATTGTTCGCTGTGAGAACCAAACAGCGATCTCAAATGATGCGCCTTTAAGATGAGACGTTTTGTTTTTTTGCGACAATCATTTTCGTTGCGGAATCAGACAACTGGAAAGACCTATGCGCCTTTAAATAGTGGGTCTTAAAAATTTAGAAAATTCAGATGCGAAATTTTTCGAGAAACCACCTAATTCCAACTTTTCGTTGCGAGAATCAAAACGGTGCACCTTTAAAAGCCAGTCGGGGGGTGGAAGTGAAGATTTGAAAAAAAAAAGGTCAAAAATGTGCGATGAGCACGATCGAGTCAGTTGTTCGAGCAAAACGCCAGGTTGTAACACGACGACATCTCGCCTTCTAATTGGAGAGAACACAGACGGAATGGTGGTCGGAATGATGAGCCCCCCCCCCCTCCCTCCCAAAGTGCTCAACGACGTTTCGACAAATCTATTGATACATTTATTTATTTATTTATATTTTTGTGAAATTCGATCGCCTCTATCATTATTTTCTTCGTTTTTTTCCAGAAATAAACATTTGCGAATGTATTCGATGCGAACGCGAAGCGGCAGCGTCGAGCGATGCTCGTCGTCGTCGCGAGACCCGGCGCCGTATCGTACGAGCTATGGAAGGGAACGCGAGCGGATGGCGGTTGGTTTTTTGAATGAATTGCGGGCGCTGTGCGAGTTGGCGTCGCCGTGTTTGCACACTTCAATTCAATGTTGATGATTTTCGTATGCGCCTTTAAACGTCTAGCAGGAAATACTAAAGCGAGCAAATTGAGTGGCCGAAAATCGAAGCGAGAATTTTTTGTTGTGCGATATTTTTTTTGGCCTAAAAAATTGGTAATACGATTATACATAATTATTTTTATATATTTATATTGTTGAAGTTAAACGGCTTGACGAAATTAAAAAAAATTATTGGCTATGTGCCAATATTTTTTCTCGAGGCAGCGAGAATTACGCGAGACTGCGTACATTGCATTATAACGTACGAGCATTTAATATTCAGTCAACGATTAATTGAAATATACTCGAATTTCGCGATTTTGAAGGCTTCGCCTCATTTCAGTCATTTGACGTCGACAATTTATTTTGTCAAAAAAATAGAATGATTTCTAGTTTTTCAAAATTCAAATATTCTATTCTCGGATAACTCAAAACCAATCGGATCCGACGAAATTCGGCTCCGGAATCCACGCGATCCGATTGGTTTTTTTTTGGTGTATTTTCGGATCCGATTGGATATTTCTCGGATCCGATTCGAATGAACGATTAAAACAAAACGGATTTGGATAATAATCAATCGGATCCAACAATTTTACAATCTATTTCCGTCGAATTTCCAATCGGATAAGATTGATTCCGGAACCGAATTTTGTCGGATCCGATCCGATTGGTTGTGAGTTACCAGAGTGGTTAGCAAGAGCAATTGTGGACCATCGCATTTTCAAACTCACTGTGTTATTTTTTTGTGTGTGAACACCGACACGTAAAATTGCACGCTTTTGAATATACAGACGCTCTATGAAAAAAAAGGGAGAATTTTATTGAAATATTATTGCGGAAAATTGGCTAAATGCCAAAAGACGATGTTAGAGGTCCTGACGCAAAAACTAAAAGTGTCGATTTACGACCCAAGAATAGTTTAAAGGCGCACAAGAGACCTCCTTTTTTTTAAAATTTTTTTGGCATTTAGCCAATATAATTGGAAAAAAGTGTAAAAGTATGAATCGATCAATAAAAAAAAGCGAACGAGAGATGTGACCGAGATGAAAAATTGATAAGAAGCCGACGGGGGGCATGTGTTCGCACAATATTTGCTCGTTGCCAGAAGCCGCCGCCGGCGACGAACACAACAACAACCAGTCGGATGTCGAGAGCGACGTCGTATGATCCGTTCGGATCGTCGGCTCGAAGCAGCTCGGTGATCCGAAGCAATCCGTTGTCGACCAGCGATTATTCGTCATCGTCGTATTCGAGACCATCGATTTCGTCAAGGTTTGCTTCTTTTTCGAGAAGGTCCTTGAAAATCTCTAAAAACTTTTTGCTGGCCAGAATCTTCCAAATCACACTTTTCACCTAAAAAAAACTCTAGAGCAGAAAAAAAAATCCCGACAATTTCATTTCTTCGTTTCGAGACCCGTTTCATTTTCAGATACGGTAGTATCGATCAGCTCAATTCTTATAAATATCGATCGTCGGGATCAACATCATCGGGTGCGTCGAGCTCCTATACGACGAGATCAACGCGCGCGGGAAGTGTGATAGGCGGTAGGGAAATCGATTTCGTTGCGAGACCTTGGAATACATTTCTAAAATCCAAACAAATTTAATTCCGCATTCCGCGGTCTCGAGGCGAAATTAGAGCATCTGGCAAAAATTGTGGTGTTCAGCTTATGACTCGACGAACCGCGATTACTCAACATCACGCTATCGGCCATCTGACAGGTTTTGTTTTTTTTCGTGGTCCCGTTGAAAAATGAGAAATGCAATTTTGAAGCGCTTATTCATCGAAATATCGATCAGCTGACCTGTCGGATTACACTTCAAAATATCGATCGCCCGATAATAGGTTTTTGAGAGAGAGAGAGAGAGAGAAAATCAAAATTTGTTGTTATTTTCAGTAGCCGAGCTTCATCGACGTCCTCGTCTTCCAGTTATACGTCGCGATCGAATTTTGAATATCGTACGCCTATCAGGTAACTTTGAAAATTCATTTTAATAGAAAATTTGCGGTTTTGAGAGCATCGACAAGCTCGTATAGAAGCACGAACACTTATCGACGAGATCGCGAATATAAATCAATGAGTCGAACGAATGATGATGAGGTATTCAAATGTTTTATGAAATTCATTTTTAGTATCTTCAGGAAGACGATGTGGAATCAACATTCCGCAAACTTTATAAGAAATACGTTACTGAAAGCGATTCGGAGACCGAATCGCTCGCCGAACAAGGTTTCTGCAATTTTTTTTTGCAAATAATTGACCTATAATAATAATTTAAGTTACAAAACGATTTCAATCGAAGAGTGAAGCTGAAGAATCGGATGAGTCGTTGTGCGAGGATGATGAAATGCTGGCGAAACACCAGAAAAAAGGATTGAGAAGGGTGATTTTTTGATGGCAATAAAAAAAGAATTTCGGTTACTGTAGATGATAATAGTACATCGGTGTTTGCACACAATTCTTTTTCTTTTTTTTTTTCAAAAGAAAAAAAAAACAAATGCTTTTCCGATTTTTTTTCGTCGACAAAAATTAAATTGTAGGCAAGTTCGGCGTCGTCAATAACTCCGCGAGCATCTGTTTGCAATTCAGCGAACGCCACACCGAAATGCTCGCCACTGCCGGCTCGCAAGGTTGGCACATTTCATATTATATATGTTGTTTTCCAATAACCACCCCTTCTATCTTGATTTTCGTTTTTCGCATTCAAAAAATTTATTATAGCAATTCAACGAGGTCAAAGACGTTTCGTCGTCGTCGTCGGAATCAGAAGAGGACGAGGGGAAATCGCAAATCGCTGAAGTTCTCAGTGATCGGCAAAAATTCATGGAGAAATTCAGGGATGTTGAAATGATTGAAGGTTGGAAATTTTGGTTCGAATTTTCAAAATTAATTTCCAATTAAAATGCACAACGCAGATTTGCGAGTGGTGCATTTTTTTTTATTTTGCGAAATGCACAATTCGTTGCACATTTCTGAGCGCACAGTACTATGCCAGAGGATAAATTAATTTCACTTCTGTAAGATAGCGGAATTGCAAATTTTTTTGGAGTCGTAAAACGAAAAAAATTGTTCTTCCACTTTTCGGAATATGCAAGTCGCTTAAAATTATCGGTTGTCGAATTTATTTACGTAGAAGTCACAACCGGAGGAAATCGGATAAAATCAGAATTTTTGAGGAAAACATCTAATTTGTTCAATTTTTACCACTGTAACTTCAAAAATTTGTCGTTGTTCCGCCGAACCCAAAAGATTCCCCTGTTTGGTCCGATGAGCATCGAATGTCACGCAAAAATGCACTCAATTCTCAACTTTTAGCGAAAATCGAGGCGAGAGACGTTGCGGCGAGCCCATCGCACAAAATTGTGCAGAATCAGAAGATTGAGGAGAGAATCGAGGCGAAACCGCTGTCAAGAAACATTCAAATGGAAGCCACGATTGGCGACGCGAAGCCGACGCCGAAAATTGTGTCGGCGATCAAAATCAACGGGATTCCCGTGAAGAGCGAGACGGCTGACATCGGTGAGAAGAGCTCGACGTCGGCCAATGAGCCGGTCCGTCTTGTGATGAAGAGGAATCGCAGCAAATCGCCGAATCGGCATGAAAACGCCGACATTTGCGGTAGTTGTTCTCGATTATTATAGATGACGAATTCGGCGTTTCTTTTCTTCAGATCGCCGCTCCGCCGAGCCGCCCATTATTAAAACGAGTGCGGTTGTTGAGTCGATCGACGATGTACGAGCGAAATCGGAGGAAATTGAGCAGAAAGGTAGGAGGGCGAACAGTTGGCGTTTTTTTTTTTTTGCGAAATGAAAAATATGAGATGAATGAACGTTTCTAAAGTCGTTTTTTTGGAAAAAATTTAATTTTCTAATGCTTTTTGGACCTATTCATGAAATTTAAAATAAATTGTAATTTTTTAGATTCATTTATTCGAAATGGACCATATTCAGCAAATTGAAGGAAATTTTAATGGTACCGAATAAGAAAAAATTTTTTTCATTTTGTAGAATAGTCCCAAAAATTGTAAATTTGAAGAAAACCATTTTGGAAAAAAATTTTGACTACTGTTTTAAAAGAATGCCAAATGCTGGGGATTAGTTTTAATTTATTATTCGATTGGAAGCGTCGTTTGATTTCAGCGGTTCGACGACGACGCATTCCGAATCGAACGCTGGAGAACCTCAAAAATAGTTTGATGGCCGAGCAGGCGATGAATTTGGAGAAGAAGGAGGAAGACGAGGTTTTTTTTTCGTCGTTGACGGAAAAATATTAACTGATTGATTCATTTTTAGAATAAAACGAAGATTGACGAGGTGGAGAAGAAAGACGAAGTGAAGCCGAGAAAAATTCCGATTCCTCTCGTCCTTATCACGGCGCCATCGACACCATCGACACCATTGGCGACGACACCGGTCGCCACTTCTGCAAGTGTGTGCTTGTGGAACAAACGGGCGTCGACGTCGTCGGATGACGACGATGAAGACGTTGAGGAGGAGGATGAGTTCTCCAGTGGCGAATGGACCGAAGGAGAGGATGAGGAGCAGTGTGGGTCGTTTGAGATATGTCGAGCAACTTTTTGGAATTCATTTAGACGAATCCGATTGCGAGTTTTCGGTGTCGCAGACGTTCAGCTTAAAGGGACATATCCCGCTGGGCGAGCTTTATCCATTGGCGACGTCGTCGTCGAACAGCTCGGCGCGTGTTTCCGAGTTCGACGGCGACGCGTTTTTGGAGAAGAGTCGAAAAGAGGAATCGCGCGGACGCGTCGACAGTCTGCTCGCCAAACCGGCGCCGACGTTCACCTGTAGTGTTTCGTTCGACGGCGAAGAGGATGACGATGACGAGTGGGGATCCGATGAGGTGCATAGTTGCGAAGAAGGCGACGACGATGATTTTCGAGGTTGGACGATTCGTCGAATTTGTGATGAGCAGATGCCATCGTTTTTTGATCGACCCAAAAAAAATGGATTGAGTTTTTTTTTCTCCGTCTGTTGAACATCTGCGTATGGCGTTTTCGTGCTGGGGCGCGCAGATGGTCCGAGATGATTCCCGCGAATTGTTGAGGGACCAACACCAGTTTTTGGGAAATTTCTTAAGCATGGATTTTCGGAATTTTCTGTCGGGTTGTTTTTTGGAAGGAAAATTGATATTCGAGAAGCGTTGCTTCGAAATTTGCACTTTTTTTTGAAACTCGCTAGCCGTTAAAAATTCGAAATTGTTCAGTTTTGCCGATTGCTCGACCCGACTCGACGCCTCTTGGAGCCTACATGAGTCCGGGAAGTATTACCAGCGATGAGGTGCGTCCGTTCGATGATTCGCGATGGTCCCTAACACTAGTAATTCCAGGATTACGATGGGCGTACGGTGGGCTGCACGTTGAAGCTGGTTGACAAGGCGGCTCGCAAGGATAGCGATGAGAGCGATGAATCGGAATATTACGAGGATGAGGAGGAGTACTGGGATGAGGAGTATGAATATGAGGATGAGGATGAGGAAGAGTATGAGTATGAGGTTTGGCCGATGGCGAGTGAAGCATATTCTTTGGGATATTTCGTTGCAGGAGGACGAAGAGGAGCTTGAGGAGTATTATGATGAAGAGGAGGAGATGTCGTCGGAAGACGTTACTATGAAATCGGTTGAGTTTGAGGAGACTAGCGAGATTGTTGATGAGATTCAGGAGATTGACATCGTGGTGAGTTGTCATCGATTTGTTTTTCTTTTGACACCAAAATTTTAAGGAAGAATCAATCGAGAAGAAGCTGGCACAACTCACGCCGATGACAGTAAGTCAAGTTGAGGAGATGTTCGAGGAGGCTGAAGTTTGTGAGCTTCCCGACGAGCAGCTGTTTGAGCTCGACCAGATTGAAGTCGAAGATTATACGGTGGGCGCTTTTTTTTGGAGAGGGTGATTGAATCAAATAATGGTTGAAGGGCAAAAAGGATGTGAACATAATACCGACGTTTGTGCGCGAAACGACGGAGAATATCAAAGAAGAGAGGGCGAGTCGTTTCGCCGATGCGAAGCCGTCGACGGACTTCGCGAAGAAGGCCATCATTCAGCCGGCGAAGCTCGAGAAGGTCCAGATCGCCAAAGTCGAGACGAAAGTGATGGAAGAGTAGGCGAATTCACGCGTTTTCACCAACCATTTCCGATTTCAGGAAGCCGAAACCGCCACCGCCGGACGCCGACGTCAAAACGGTAGCAATTTGATGTCATTTTTTCTATTTTTTGCATTTTTCTAGGAGGATAAGTCGGCGATTCGAAAATCGGCGCTGAACATGAAGGAGGAGGACGCGAAGAGGAAGGCCGAAAGCGATGAGGTTGGTTTGGATTGAAAAAATGCCTGATTGAGATTTGCTGCGGACAATGTTCCAGTTTCGAAACTCACGTTTTACACGGTCTTTGAAAATTTGAAAGCGCGCCGAAAGTCTTTTGTTTGATGCAATTTTTATTTTCAGAAAGCCGCCGCTCAGAAGGCTCGTCGCTATGGCACGGTGTCGGCGTTGACCGACAAATTCAAGAAGACTGCCGATGAGCCGATTGTGTGAGTCATGCCATTCCCCCCGCCATCGATTTATTATTGAAACGGGACCATTTAAACATTGAATAGGCTCAACGAGCTTGGTCCCGTCTTTTTGTAAGCGTCGCAGTGCGTTTTGAGGACCCACGCGGCCGCGCATATCGTCAACGGCACGTTCATCGGCGTCAGTTTCGAGGTGATGATGTCGCGCTCGAGTTGCGAGATTTGACGGTCCGCCAGAAGCACGTCGATGGTGCCGAGGAAGAGCTTCCTGAAATTGCTAGAGCGTTTTGAAATAAGGAAAAATTTTTGAGAAGCAATTTTTCGCAATTTATTTCAAAACTTGGCCATTTCTCGTTTTTTTTTTGTCTTGGGTCTCATAGGGAAAATCGAGTTTTTTTTTTGGCGAAAAAAAAGCTCACTTGTCGATTTCGATATCGGCCAAAGCGATGCCCAAATTTGTCGACAACGTCGCCTCATGACGAACAAACTCGTGACGATTGAGCGCGAGCCAATCGAACGCCTCTTTGCGCGTCTCGTGCATCCCTTGACGCTCCAAATACATTCCCGCGAGACCGATGAGGTCCATGTCGATTCGCGACGCCGATAGCGGATGAACGGTGCCGCCGGTGGCTTTCACGTAGGCCTCGGGCGCCGGCATGACGAGATTCGAGCGTTTCACATCGACGGGCACCTCGACGGTCGTCTCGACGATTGGCGCTGCAAAATGAAAAAAAAAATTGATTTTCGTTGCTTCGCATGGATTGTACAGAGTGTCGTCAAAAATTTGGCACTCGAAATGCTCGAAAATGACGGTCCAGTCGATTTTGTTTGACGCGTCGCGGTCGCGTTGCGGTCTAATCGAGAGGGGAACGACGAGTCGCTGACTAGTCGATTGGCGGCACGCCTTGCGGTATAGTTTTTTTTTGGTGGAACGCGTCGCGGTCGCGTTGCGGTCTATTCGACTTGGTAGGACGTGTAGCGGTCACGTAGCGGTCCAGTTTTTTTTTTCTTGGATGGGACGCGTCGCGGTCGCGTTGCGGCTCAGACGATTGAGTGGGATGCGACGCGGTCGCGTTACGGTTTTTCAAATCATAATTGTGAATTCACGTGAGCGCACAAATTGCACAGAATTGCCTCTTCCTTCGAATTTTTTGCCAAAATGTCGGGAATGGTCTCAAGAGGAACCCAACAAGTATGTGTGGTGCTTCGCACTCAACGGTAGAGCGCGATTTAAAAAAAAGAATGGTTTGGAATTGGACCTACGCGATTCTTGCGTTTTCTCGACCGACAACGATTTGGACTTTTGATTGGATTTCGATTTGTCAGCAATTTTCTGCAAATTTGCGTCGTTCGCGATTCGGACGATATCGGACGGCTACCTTTGGACGGCTATCCTCGTCATCGTAGACGTCGTACAAATGACGGCGGATTTGACTCGCTCGTGCGCCCACTTTGAGCACCGACGATTTTGGAGACGGTGCGACGGGGAGAGGCGACGGAGGAGCTGGAGGAGCCGGAAGAGCCGAAGGAGCTGGTGGTGCTTGCAGCGACTTGTAGGCACTCTGTAGATAGATTAGCGCGAAAGATTCCATTTCTTTTTTTTTTCTAGCAATTTGTGCAAATTGTCGTCAAATGTGAGGCATTGACCGCGAAGCGGTTTGAAATTGAAAAAAAAACGATTGCGGACAATGCGCTTTATTTGACGACAACTTACACCCTCCGTTCAAACCTCGTCATCCTTGTCGCCGATAATATCGTAAAGTTTGCTGCGGACACTGTTCGGGGTTAGCGGTTGCGGTGGCGGCTTGTGATCTGCCGCCTTCTGATGTTCGACATCCTTCGGATCCTTCTTCTCCTTGGACTCCCTTTTTCGATGTTTGGCCTTCTCGCCCTTGTCTTCGTGAAGGCTCGTCTTGATCTTCTTCTTCTTCTGCTTCTCCTCATCCTTCTCCTTTTTGTTCCCATGCTTCTCCTTCTTGATGTTGTCGTCCTTCGGCTTCTCGACGGCGCGCTTCGGCGGCGACGCCGATTGAGCCGGTGTGAATCTTGTCGGCGTCTTCACTGGCCGCACCGTCTTGATGCGTTTGAGTTTTGAGACGCCACCACGACTGGCTGGCGTTTTTGGCGTCTTGGGTGTTTTCGGCGTCTTTGGTGTTTTCGGCGTCTTTGGTGTCTTTGGTGTTTTCGTCGTTTTCCTCAATTTTGGCGTTTTTGGTGCCTTCGGGGTTCTTGAAGGCCTCGAAGCCTTCTTGGTCCTCTCTGAAACACAAATTTTCCAACTAGACGCCGTCAATTGATGATTACTCTTCTTTTGCTTCGTGTTCTTCCTTCGTTTAATCGGTGTTTGCGCCTTTGGCTTACTGTAGAATTACGGTAGATTCGCTGAATGCTGGGACCCCCACCCCCTCGGACTCGAAACATACCTAACCATATTGAATAATAGAAATATGAAGAAATGAGCGACGTGTGATCATTTTTTAAATATAATATTTGTTTTCAGATATAAAAAATCGGCACTTCTTCAGCCGGCTGAGAAGAAGCCGAAACGAACGTATGAGGTTGTCAAACCGGTTATTAATGATGATTTTGACAAGCAGGTTTGATTTTTGCAATTTTTATGGGGGTCTTCTGACGTTTTTGCTTCTGCCCTCCCGGAAAAGTGTTCAATTTTAATTTCGAAATTGACATTTTCACAGAAACATGAAAAAAATTAAGTTGGAAATTGAAAAAAATAATTAAAAGATTAGATTATTGACGATTTTCGCGCCAAGACCCGTATAACTTTTTTGCGTGTGCCTTTGACGGAAGACTGCTTTTTAAATGTGGATTTTTGAGTATAATTGTGCAATCACGCCGTTCCAACTTTGCGGACTTGCATTTCGAACCCAGTGTACCGAAAATATGAAAAAAAAAATTGAAAAATTGTGTTGTAGTGTATAAATAATTCATTTTTTCTCTCGAATTTCCTGATTTTCAGATGGAGGAGATTCGCGCGAAGATGAAAAGCGGTGCGAATGATTTGCAGACGAAGATGAAGGATCTCTCGAAGGGCATTCTGACGGTGTCGGAAGAAGCGAAAATGAGAGAGCTCGAAGAGAAGCGGCGAGCAACAACCGAGAAGGTTAATGGAGCGATTGGGTAGGTTTTTGATGGGTTTTGAGAGAGAAGGTAATTTTTGAATCGAGCGATTTTTTATTTTTAAACAAATTGAAAGATGAGGTGATTTTTTTGTGAAAATTTGAATATTTGACGATTTTTATCGAAAAAAAGAGAAGGTCGAAGAAATTGCACATTTTTTTCGATGCGGGGCTGTAAAAATGCAAATTTCGTATGAATTTTTACATTTTTTGTTGTAAAAACCATTATTTTTTCTAATATGGGAATATTTTGTCGATTTTCGAAAAAAATAATAATTTGAAATTATGGTTCGAATCTGGTTGTGTTTTATTTTCGAAACTGATTTTTCGCGAAGCCCTGTGGCTCGAAATGTAGGATTATTGCCAACGTCGTATCTTTCCGGCGTTCTCAGGCAAATCAAATCAAATATTTTGAGAATCAAATATTCCAATAATAAAATCTAAAATATTATGAGAAATTCTAAATTTTCTTGATACTTTCTAAAGCTTCTTGAGAATCGCTAAACTTAAAAATAATTTTTTTTAATCTTATAAGATTTTCTAAAATTTATTGAGCAAATTCTGAATTATCTCAATAAATTCGAAAATCTTATAATAATTTCTAAAGTTGATCGAGAAACATCTAAAATATTATAGAGACACGTTAGTTTCTCAAAGAATCTCGAAATATTTTATTTTATTTGTATGAATTTTTGCGATCGAACGACATTTGATTTTGTAGAAAAGCGGCCGAGGAGAAAGCCCGTTGGAAGGCGTCACGTGATGCGGACGCCGAGCGCGAATATGCACGAATTGAAGCCGAAAAACATTTGAGACGAAAAAAAATAATCATTGATAAGCCGCTGAACGACGATGAGGCGAAACCGGAACCGAAACGGACGATTCGACGATGGAAACCGCCGCCGCCGGATCCGAGTAGGAGTTTTTCAGCATTTTTCTTTTTTATTTTCTAGCAAAATTCTTGATATTAGTTAAAAGCTTTTGGCTCTTTTTTTAAATTGTAAATTCTGAAATGTTGATCTTAAAATGGAAGAAAAAAAATTGCGAAATTTGAGTTCCCTGGTTGCTCTTCGAAAAAACCGAATTTTTGGCGAATTTGGGACCCCAAAAATTGACAAAAAATTGAAGTGATTTGTTCTAGACGCGAATATTCCATCGTTTTCAACGGGACCGAAAGAATTTGTGAAAGCGACGCCGAAGACGTCGGGATCGAAGCCGACGACGCCAATCGCGGCGAGAAGGGCGGTCGAAAGCGCGACGAAGACCAGCACGGCGGCCGCTGGAAATGAGGTTGTCTCTTCGTATTTGGTCTCGAAACGATTGCGTTTCAGGAAGTTGGTGCGACGAAGGGTGTGAAGGCCGAAGGCGCGGCGGCGACGAGAATTCGGAATAATGTAGGATTTTGAGAGGTTCTCGTCTGGTGTCGATGAAGACGGTTTTTAGGCGACTGCTGCTGCAGCGGCGGCGGCGGCTTCTTCTGCCACCGGAGCGGTGCCTTCTGAGAAGTCCGGCTCGCGGCGATACAGTGCGAGACGGAAGACGCAGGAGATTGTGAATGAATCGGTCGTGCAGCCCAAGGTGCGAAATTTTTTTTTCGGTTTGAATTTGAAAAAAGAGTATTAGGATTTTGAAGAAGACATGCAATAAAAAAATGATAAAAATTCTTAAATAAATTAGCCAAATTTGTACATTAAATAAATGGGAGTATTTTAGTGTCTAAAAAAGTGAATAGCGCATTCTGGGGGCCCATAAAAATTGCCAAACAATTCGTAATTATTTTAGTCGGGCGTGATGCATACGGTACGCCTTTAAAAGTGGTCTCGCCACGATAGTGTCGCTGAAGGCGTATTTTGTGAATTTCGAATTTTTTTTTGCTGATTTTGGTTTTTCCATGAATAATTGATATCACCGAAATTCAGAATTAATGGAATGAGCTCTAAAATATAAAATGTGCAGTGCAGTCCGTGTGGGACCATAGCGAAGGCGCATTCTCGAAAATCTTCCCGCGGACGAATTTGACAAATTTGAATGATCAAACGCGTTAGTCATTTTTTTTAATCGTAAATCAACAAATTTTCGCATGCGCCTTTGATATCTATTGTAATTTTCAGTACATTTCATACTAGATCAAATCGAAAATTATTTTTAGAAAAAGCCATGGCGCCAAAATTTGAATAATAAGCCTAAACCCGCCCTCCCCTGAACTCGTCAGTCCTCGACAATATTTTTATTGTATTTTGAATGAATTGTACAAAAAATTAAGCTGCGTTTGAAATTGATATCTTCTTTTCGACATTGGTAATTTGCAAAATTGCCGGAAAATTGCGAAATTAGGAAAAAAAACATTAAGTTAATTTAGCTAAACCGAATTGGTCCCAAATTTATTTTTTTTTCCGAAATTTTCATCAGAATCTTGAATAATAATAATAGAAAAATTGGAATATCAATGCCAAATAGTGGAACAGTAAAAAATAGAATAGTTTTTTTCCATGCGAGACCCGAAATCCATATTTTTGTTGGCAATTTTATCAATATTTTTTTGGTTGAAGGTCGAATTTTTGGTTGAAAATGAGAAAAAGAATGATTTTTTTTGTCTCAAGGACACTTTTTTTGTGTTGAATTTTACGCCGGAATCCTTTTCTCTCATTTTTTTTTCTCGCAAAGGTCATATCGATGTTTTGAAATTGGAAAATAATTTCAAATTGTAGACAAAGCGGCGAAAATCGGCGTCGCGAAAAAAGCGATTCGTGCGAAACGAGAAGGATATCGATGTGTTGCTCGGCATCGCTCAGAGGATCACTTTTGAGCAGGTTTCTTCGATTATTTTCTTCAATTTTCATTTGAGATTGTTGGCGAATTTTTGCAAAAATTGATTTATCCCTCAGGCAAATCAAATCAAATATTTTGAGAATCAAATATTCCAATAATAAACTCGAATATATTTTGAGAAATTCTAAATTTTCTTGATATTTTCTGAAACTTTTTGAGAATCGCTAAACTTAAAAATAATTTTTAATAGATTTTTTTAGATTTTCTAAAACTTATTGAGCAAATTCTGAATTATCTCAATAAATTCGAAAATCTTATAATAATTTCTAAAGTTGATCGAGAAAATTCTAAAATATTATAGAGACACGTTAGTTTCTCAACGAATCTCAAAATATTTTATTTGATTTACCTGAGCCCCCAATTTTTCTCTCTTTTAAAATGAAAAAATTCAATAAAGGGTGAAATTTAGAGGAAATTCAACAAAAAAAAAGAAAAAATTGAATTTTTAAAATTTTCTTTTTAGTTTTTTCTACATTGCCTCATATTAATAATAATTTTTAGATTTGAATTTCGATTTTTTTAAATGTTTCAAATTTCGCAAATAAAGCATCCGAAATTTGAAAATTTATTTTTTTTTGTTGAATTTTGAAAAAAATTGTGAGTAAAGACACCAATTTTTGAGAAATGTTGACGTTTTTTTTGGTAAAAATTTGAATTTGACGGAAAATTTAAAATTGGTTAAAAAAATAAGAAAAATTGTATTTTCTTGGCTGAAAATTGACATAATTAATTTTTTATTTTTTATTTTTTAAGGTTTTTTTTCACAATTACAAAATTGCTTGAATTTTTGCGATTTTCTTTATCAAGTTATGTGAGAAATCAGAAATTTCAATTTTCAGTTAAAAAATTGCTGGATTTTTCTTTTTTTTTGCTTCAAAATTTGCTTAAAACTTGAATTTTGGCAATATTTTTTGCAAAAATTTGGCAAATTTTGACTAGTTTTCAAAAATTCGGCAATTTTTTTTTGGAAAAAATTGCCAAATTTGAAGTTTTTGGCGAAAAAATCGGCATTTTTCTCATTTTTCTTTTTTTTTGCTGGGCGGAAATTTGAAATTTTCGAAAAAATTGAATTTTTTGCTCAAAAATGTGCAAACTTGGCATTTTTTTGACAGAATTTTTGAAAATGAAGAAAAACGACGATTTTTTTTGGAAAAAATAGAAATTTTTAAATTTTTTTGACGAGAAATTGTGGATTTTCGGAAAATTTCAGAATTTGACGATTTTTTTTTCAAAATAAAATCGAAATGAATTTTTCCTTTTGGTTTTGCCTGCTTGGAAATTGGTCGAAATTCGAATTTTTGTGGATTCGCGCCAATTTCTCAAAGCCGTTGTTGCAGCTTGAATTGATGTATGAGCAAGCGTCGCGCAATCGTCGGACCATCGAGGAGACCCGACGGAAGATTCGCCGTC
The DNA here is from genome assembly GCA_902829315.1 of Caenorhabditis bovis. Classification (NCBI taxonomy): domain Eukaryota; kingdom Metazoa; phylum Nematoda; class Chromadorea; order Rhabditida; family Rhabditidae; genus Caenorhabditis; species Caenorhabditis bovis. The sequence goes on from CADEPM010000011.1 coordinate 166,846, forward strand.
TGATGCCCTCGCGTGTGTTCATCAGCGATCTAACGGTGAGTTGTGGTCCCGAAGCGAACACTCAAATTTTCCGCGTTTCAGGACATCGACAAAATCTACAAATCGTCGGAGATTCGAGACATCATCGCCTCAGTTAATTTATGCTAACTATATTGGATTATAATGGTGTGTGCTTGTGTGTGTATAAATTGGATTCGATAAAGCGGATTACGGTAGGCGATATATATAATTGTCGTACTTGAGAGATGAAATTGCGTTTGTCTTCGCCTACTTGAGATTTTCAAATGTGGGCGTGGCTTGTGCGGATTACGGTAGTTGTTGTTGTTTTGGGGGGTCCTACCGTAGGCGTCCACTTTCGCATTTTTTTTCGCACAAAAACAAATATATGGGGGAAGAGGATGATCATGAGTCACGGGCGTATGAAAATTTGCACTTTTCATTTTATTTTTTCTCTTGTGTCGTGTCGAGACCTTGTTTTTGTGTGTACGTTTTTTTTATTTTCGTTTCGGGACCAATTTGCCTCGGTTTTGGAATGCGTCTTTAAATTGATATGCGCTTTTCAATTAAAAAAAAAATTTTTGAGAAATGCCACCCCCCTTGCAAAATTTTGGCGAAATGCGCCAAATTGGTGTGGGCGCCTTACGCAATTAATTATTCGATTTGCGCGCGCCGATTTTTTGGCACATTACCATACACACACACGCGCCAAATCCAATTTATCTTATTGTCGACGGCAAACAAAGGCGATGCCGATGGTCCGTCACAATGAATATTTAATCGAGTCCCCCCCCCCCTCTCCATTCTACGGTATATTAGAATTTCCTCATTTTTGAGTCAAAATTGGATTTCCGGCATCGTCGGCGTCGGCCGGCCTTCTTCATCAAAAAGGACGCCGCCAAAAAAAAAAAATTTCGAAATTCATATTGGTGGCTGGACGAGACGGACGACGAAAAATGGTCGCGTCGCCACTCTCATCAATTTGTCAGCGACGCCGCCGCCGCGCAAAATTTTTGTTGCACTTATTTGTGATTCGGACCCCCCCCTCCTTCCAACCCCCCGATGAGAATTGGAACTTGTCGTGATCGATTTGGGAAAAAAAAATCGAGGTGGCGAATTTGAATTTGGTGGTGCTGCGTCTCGACGCGATTGTCGACCCCGATATGGTGCGCCTTTAGAAATCGATTGAGCAGGCGGTGTGATTTGTTGGGGGTGTCTCAACGCGAAAATCCGACTAAAAATTTGGGTATTGAGACGCGATTGAGGCATGCGCCTTTAAAAACTCGGCAATATTAATTGCTCTGATGCGCCTTTAAATTGTGTCCTGTCGCGTCGACAAGAGCAAAAAAAACCCCCCCAATAGCATTGAAATTTTGGTCTCGTCACGAAAATGGTGTGAAGGTTTGAAAATGCTCAATGCACTTGTTGATGAGCATCGCTTCGAGACCACGAGATGCTCCTTTAAAGGCAATCCACGCGAGACCCCCCCCCATCAAAATTTCGATGGCAAATCGTAAAAATGGGAATTTCGATGTGAATAAAAGAGCAATATCATATATAATATATGTACATATCTATCCGCCCAATTGATACAGTAATATTTGTGCAGGCGTCTCGATGTGTGGCCATTGTCTGGCCACCAGGCGAGCCTCAGAGAAACGGAGCAGCAGCAAAAAAAATGATCGAGGAGGTGGCACAGAGAAAAACAGAACCAAAATTTTATTATTTTTTTTTTGCGCTTTTGCGATACAAAAATTGGCGCGGTCAAAATTTGGACAATTTGTTCAAATATTTGCCGTGGGTTTCCGCAGTTGATTGGAATTTTTTGGCCGATTTTCGCTTCGAGACCCTCGCCGTTGGGTCCTGGCACGCGATACTCGACAAAAAAATGCGTTTTAGCCCCACAAAACTCGATTGATGGCAATTTGATGGGCCCGCAAACATGTCCGCAGATGGGATTTTAGACAACCAAATCCCTTCCTTTCCTTGTTGTTCTCCATCAACACCACGCGGAATTTGGTGTCGATAATTACAGATGAGAATTGATACGGTCTATAATTACCGTATCGCGATTTGTCGGATTGCGCAATTCGCGCCAATTGGCGACAGTTGGTGTCAATTACCACCCACCTCAACAAATTTAGGAAGGGTGTACAATTTATTTTTGGCCCCATCGAATTTCCTGGAATTTTTTTCGCTAGCCGTCCTCATTGGGGAATTTCGTGTTAATTGCGACGCACTCTTCGTCTCCTTTCAACTATTTATCGTCCCTAACTATGCTAGGTATAATTATCGCAAAGTTTTGCGGGATTTTTTGATCTACCCTCATAAACCACATTTTGTTGGGTCTCGACACGAATTACAGTAATCCGCAAAATAATTGAGAGCGGCCGAAAATGAAACCCGCTTTGAAGCGTACCATATAGTTTACACTAACTATGCGTTGTAAACTATTACTATTTGTTGTTGTTTACAAATTTCTCGTTTTGTTGTTGTTATTGTTTTTTTTTGTCCATTTTTGGCATCATTCTTATCACCAACCCCTCGCGATGGTGTGCTAATTGCGCAATTATCAATTGGTGGCCAAAAAGTGGCCGGCGAATGGCCGCCAACCGAAATAGCCGGCCGCGAATTATGCCAAAATAAACACTATTAGGCGGCGACTTGAGACCGAAAGCTTCTGTGCAATTGGTGGGGGGAAGGGGAGGGGAGGGGAAGAGGTTGAGGGGGGGGGATGGTTTTCGAGGAGCGCGCGCCGTGCCTCCCAGCGAAATGTGTGTTTGCGCGGCGTGTGTTTCGCGCGCTTCGTGACCAGGCTGCTCCAGCTCCTCTCCAATCTCCTCCAGCTCCTATCGATTCCCCAACCCCCCACATCTCTTGGTCACTGTTTTTGATGGTCCGGCCTGACATACAACAATCATTGATTCTTCGAATTTTTCCATCCCCACCATTTTCCATTGTTGGCTTCTTCTTCTTCCTCTCCTCTCTTCTCCTCTCTCTCCCCTAATGATTCATTGCTACCGTAACCCGGCTCCATCTCTCTCAGAAGTCATGATTAAGCGATTCTCGTCATACATATATATATTTTTTTTTGGCAACGTTACTACCGTAATCGGTACCTCGAGTTCGGCGGATTTTAAAAGCGCGAACGTTGTCCGCAGATGCCCGAGAAGTCCCTTGAGCGCGATATTTCATATCGCTCAAATTGCCCGAAAAATTAATATATTCCATTTTTTTTGGGTGCGTTTTTTTTCTCTCCTTTTTTTTCGTGACATGCTCCTTTAATGTCGTTTTCGCTTTTTCCCCTAATAAAATGTCGAAAATTGTCCATCAAAAGCGGGATTCTTTTTACGAGTTTTATGACAAATGATCATCGTCGCTTCCTGATGATCAGCAAAAAAAAATTCCAAATGTTTCTTCTTGTTTCGTGGGCTTCTCGGTTTTTTTTGAGACGCTTGCGTTGACGATTAGCAATGTTTGTGGCTCGCGATTGCAAATAGAACACGGTCTTGCAAGAAGGAAAAAAAAGGTCGCGCGCGCATGCGGAGTCGAACCGGCGATGCGTGCCGCGCGGGATCAAAACGCGTTCGCCACTAGACTAATGAGACATTGATGGAGGGGCGAGTGATTGGCGTATAAGTGTCGCGCGCGCGCGGACGCCGGTGTAATGATGGAATCCGAAATTTTTCTGGGTTATGAAATGAAAACGAAAAGCATATCGTGGGGGGGAGCCCCCCTGCTGTGTGTGGGTCTGGCGCCCTGCGTAGTGTTAAGTAAGTCCTTCAAATTTTCTCGAAATCCGTTTTTGGTGGGCGGTGGCCTTCGTTTGCAACATTTCTCGAGGTCAAACCGGCAGCTGGTGTCGTTTTCCTCATCAGAAGCACCGTCAATTTATCTTCATAATTTCCGTTTTTTTTTTGGGGGGGGGGAATTCCTTTAAGGGACACCTGGCCAACTTTTTCGACTTGAAATTGATTTTGACGACAAATCATAGATTATCGAAATTGTTGCTAATTTTCAATGTTAAAAAAGTCGAAAATCAAATGATTTTGTTGGCTTGACGCAAAAAGGCACACAAAATGAATGGGTTTGGTGTTTGCGGACATTGACATTCGAATTGACGACAAATTCAATTTTTCCACTTTTTTTTGAGCAGCGATTACGGTAGCCGGAAAACTTGATTGTTATCCAAATTAGGAGATGCAATACGGTCGACTAGACACTGAAAAGCACGACGCCGCGAATTGCGCAATGGTTTTTTTGGCGTCTACCGTAACCCCCGACGACGAGCAACCGCCAAAAAAAAAGTTGATTTTTAGTGATGCTCAATGAGGCATCAAAGAGCACGAAACACTGTCTTTTTTTTTGGGGAGTTCGGCCCATATTTGGTGGGTGGAGAGGAAGAAGCTGGAAGGTTTCGGCGGCGACGGCGGCGCGGTAATTTGCATTTGACAAGCCGCGCGCCTAAATTTATTCGTATGGTGTATGATGAAAGGGCCCACCCATCGCGTTTTAAACATTCGCCCCTCAGATATTTTCAATTTTTTTTTTGTTAAATTTCGGCTTCACCTCTTATTTTGGCGGTTGCCGATTCTACTCTCGTAATTAGGCTGTAAACCGTTTTTGTGATGTTGCGCGCCCGATCGCAATTTTGGCCTGTTTTCAATGATTGCTATAATTGAGGGCGCATGACACCATGGTGTTGTTGCACCATTGGTGGTGTTTCACACATTGCGCCAGGTGATGATGATGGCAATTGCAGGGGGGGGGGCAGGTTGCTCGCTTCACGTATACGCCACCTCAGGCGGTCGCACATGTGTCCCATGTGGTCTAGTGGTTAGGATTCGTGGTTTTCACCCACGCGGCCCGGGTTCGATTCCCGGCATGGGAAGGCGTGATTTTTGGATTTTTCTAGAGAGAGAGCTTCGCGCCCTTTCACTTTGAGTTCCAGTTTCGGTTGCATTCCCCCCATCGTTTTTGTCGATTTAATTGCCCCCACCATCGTCTTGCGACGCTCATATTCGTGATGACATCGCTCATCATCAAATGAGGCAGAGACCTACCGTATCGCTAAATGTCCCATTGAACACCAACCCGAAAATCGAGGTTGTTGCAAAAATCGGTGTTCGTCGCCGACGTCGCCCCACACCGGAAACGAACGATTTGATTTGAAGTTTTTTTTTTGTCTGGGCCGGTCTATCGGCTGAGCGAATCGATGTTGGTTGGTTTCTCGACGCCATATGGGACCCTCATAATCATAAATCTTTCGCACAGTTTCTTTGTCTATGTGTTGTCATTTTTGCGAAGAGCTCGGCTTTCGGAGCCTCCGAGCGCCAAAACGTGTGTTGTTGGCGATGGATGGGTCCTCACACGATTTTATGACCCCCCTCCCTTTGATTACTGTAGTTCCTCCCGCCAGGCGCGAAATTGAGAAAAAATCAAGAATTTTTAGCGAGTAGGTCAAATCATCTTCGCCATCAAATTGAATAATCTAATTACCGGTTGTTTCGAGGGGGGTCTGATGTAAGAATGAGAGGGGGGGGGTCAGAGTTTCCGTTTGACCAGCTCGTGCCCTACCCTCCGCTCGAACTGTCGCAATGTTGTTGGGTGAAGAGCTCGCGCAACATTTTTTCTTTTGCGCAATTTTTCTCTCGTCGCTCTCTCGCCTCCACACACTCTCTCGCTCACTCAATGTTGTTGCTCCATCGTTAATTATGTCCGACGATTTCACCCCAATTTATCAATTGACGTGTGTGTGTGTGTGAGTGTGTCTGTGAGCTGTTAAATCGCGAAATCCCATAATTGGATGATTGTCTTCCCCCACCCGTCTCCGTGCAGCATCACCCCCCGGAAATTGTTGCTTTTAACACCTCGACAGTATCCGGCCATGTTTGGTGGGTCATCACAGTTGGAGATAATAGCAAATAATGTTTCCTGTTTGCTTCCTTATGGTGCCAATAGTATAAGGGGGCTTAGCACGTGGTGTTTGAATTAGGATGTCCCAAGATTTTTGGGTAAATAATGTCGACAAAACAGTTTTTCGCGCCGGGTGGAGTTGAACCCGCGATGGATGGCCTGCAAAAGCGACGCGATACCGCCTGCGCTAGAGGCGCGACACAACCGGCTTGCGGCAACACCTAATAGGTGACCTCCTCAGCAACCTTGTCAAGTAGCTTCTCCTCTTCAAAAGGCGGCGAGCCGCCATCGTGTCAATACTGCTCGCGTGTCCCTATTGTGTCGGATGATCAATTCCAACAAAAGGAGGGGTCAGCTTCTTCGCACCCCCACGGCCCTCAAGTGGCGGGACCATAAAACGTTGGACCACTTGACATGAAACAGGTTGCAAGTTTCGCCAGTCGACCACCCATCGTGTGTCGATTAGGGGATTAACATGATGTTATTGGAATGTTGATTGACATCGGATTACCCCCCGCCGTACGGACCATCATCACAATGGGGTCCTTGAACGGACGAGTAGCTGACAGTCTTAATCCTAATAGTACACAGTGTTGATTGGTGGGCGCCACATGGATATACGGCGTTCGCGCAGCGCCCTCGTGGAAGTGCCAATGGCGCAGCGGTCCGATTTTGGCGCGCTCTCGCGCCTACCACCCGGGTTCGACTCCAGATGGCAGCGCGCCGATTTTTGCGCGCTCATAAATCGTTGTTTGCCACTTCGTTGTTCGCGCGCGCGCGCGCTCGCGTACGTCCACTGATTAATGGATATTGTATCGGACCACCCTTCGAATTTTTTCTGTCGATTCCCAAATTTTCGTACCTCATTTGAATGTGCAAATAGTAGTATAGTAGTGGTTGAATTACTTATCAGAAAGAAGTGTGTGTGTGTGTTTCAAGTTTGATAACAACTGTTTCTTTCCGCCCCGTTTGCTTTTTTGTATTTTATCGTGTCTAAAAGCGGTACTCACAAAAACGTACTATAGTATTAGTCGGTCATTTGGCCAACCAGTTTTTCTTCGCATTTTCATGGTCCCATCGATTTTTTGAGCGAAAAAGCGAGACTACAGTAAGTCGAGCTCTTCGAATTGCGTTTTGTGAAACCCGCGAGATGTCCGCAGCATCCTTTATCTTTGGGACCCGCGAGATGTCCGCAGCTTCCTTTCTTTTTTGGACCCGCGAGATGTCCGCAGAAACCTTTATTTTTTGGACCCGCGAGATGTCCGCAGCTTCCTTTCTTGTTTGGACCCGCGAGATGTCCGCAGCTTCCTTTCATTTTTGGACCCGCGCGATGTCCGCAGCACCACATTTTCATAACCCCCACAGCTCGCCAATTGTGTCTCGTCTGTATTTCGAGACCCGCGAGATGTCCGCAGCTTCTTTTCTTGTTTTGACCCGCGAGATGTCCGCAGCACCCTTTCATTTTTTGGACCCGCGAGATGTCCACAGCGCCGCATTTTCATAATCCCCACAGCTCGCCAATTGTGTCCCGAGACCCGCGAGATGTCCGCAGCACGTGTGTCTCCTTATCCCAAAACGGCGACTCTCAGCAATTTGCGCCAAATTGCACCAAATGTATCAATTTGGGGTGGGTGGGCGTCCCGTAATTGGGCATCACACACGTGCCGACATAAATCAAACTGAGCCGCCGGTCGGTTTTTCGAATGTTGTTGGTTGGTTTCATTAAAAACGGGCCCCAATCGAATGCCCATAAATATGTAGGCGGTATGGCCATTAACAGCCGACGACGATGACGGGGGGGGGGCAAAAGGGCAGATCGTAAACGGACCACATAAAATTCCGCAACAACGGCTTTCGTCGATTGATCTATTTTTTCCCTCTCCGTCTGTTTTTGTGCCGAAACCCGCTAATTGGTGCCAGTGTGAGTGAGATGGCAGGTGCAGATAACCGACTATGGTCCCTTTTTTCTTTTTTCATCATTCGAGTTGTCACCTAGCGATAATGATCGCAAACATTAAAAAATTGTCGCGAGTTTGCCGACGTTTTCTACTCTGTTCACCTGGTTTTTATGTGTGCCGCTGTTGCGCAACACGTGTGCCGGTTGATTGGCGCGAAACTTGCATGATTGTCCGCAGCATGCGTTTTTTGGTTTTGATGGAGGCGGCGCAACTCTGGAATTGTACGCAGCTTGAATTTGATAAGCCGGCGAAACCCTGGAATTGTCCGCAGCAAAATTCCAATGAAGCGCGCTAGCCTGGAATTGTCCGCAGCTTGAATTTGATAAGGCGGCAAAACCCTGGAATTGTCCGCAGCAAAATTCCAATGAAGCGCGCCAGCCGGAATTTGCCCGCAGCTTGGATTTGAGAAGGCGGCGAAAGCCTGAAAGTGTCCGCAGCTTGATAACACGCGCAACACCACCCGCGAGTTGTCCGCAGCGAAATTCCAATGAAGCGCGCTAGCCTGGAATTGTCCGCAGCTTGAATTTGGCAATATCGCGCCGCTCGTCCAAAATTGTGGGCGTTCGCGAATTTCGCAACTCGACCCGTTCCCAAACGCCGTTTAAAGTTGTGTTCAGCTTCAATCGCCGGCAATGCCGTAAAGGTCACCGTCAGCCGCCTCGCACTCGTGTTCGTTCGCTTCTCATCTTCAAAATTGCAATTTTTTCGCGTTGTCGTCTCAAGGCCGAGGCGATCGGTGAGGAAGTGGGCGGAACGAGTCGGTCTTCGATGGAGGAGTTTTTGGAGGCACGCGCGCCCCGCCGCCGCCGCCAACTCGACTACGGTAGGAGGATGTCGCGTGCGGGCGGGCAGACGGGCGGGCGGGATGATGATGGTGTTGGTGTTGGTGCACACACGACGGACCCCGCCTTCTTGCCTCCTCGTTACACTTGTTTGGTCCACCTCCACGCGTGTTTCTTCTCATTCTTTTTGTATTACTGTAGTTTCCCTTCGAGACCCTGCACATCATAATTCGAATGCCTCCCAAGGCAATCGTTGTGGGACCCCGAATTGATGTCGGTGACAAAGCCTTGGGGTCCACTATTAGGGTAGGACCCTTTTCCTTCTTTCCACTCGGGACCCGGCGTTCGCCTCGTTCAAAACTTTCACTGATTTGCGCCGATGATTTGATAAACGATGATGATGAAGCTGGCTGGGCGAGGGTCGCTTCTCGACCGACGATGTCACTTTTTCATTCGAGAACTACACACACCGTCACATACCCGTTCAATCTCGGGCTTCATCTCTTCGCGCCGCCCGATTTTCCATCTCATCATCAACGTTTGTATATCTCGATCGCTAAACTGATACCGCCGGCCCTCAGGGCAGGCTTACACACTTGTGCGTACCGTTTCATTAGCCTCCGACCCCCCGCCCGCCCTCTAAAGCCCTCGTCGCCACTGTTTTTTTTTGTGAGACACCTGCCATCGAGTTTTCACTTGTCTGCAATCTTGCGTCGCCTACCCCTTTAAACGATATCAATTTTGTAATTTTTGTAGTGCTTCTTCGATATTTCCAAAAGTCCGCAATTTTGCGTCGCCTACCCTTTTAAACTATATCAATTTTGCAATTTTTGTAGAATTTCTTCAAGATTCTCAAAAAGTCAGCAATTTTGCGTCGCCTGTCCCTTTAAACGATATCAATTTTGCATTTTTTGTAGCGCTTTTCAATATTTCCAAAAGTCCGCAATTTTGCGTCGCCTACCCTTTTAAACCATATCAATTTTGCAATTTTTGTAGAATTTCTTCAAGATTCTCAAAAAGTCAGCAATTTTGCGTCGCCTGTCCCTTTAAACGATATCAATTTTTGTAGTGCTTCTTCGATATTTCAAAAAGTCCGCAATTTTGCGTCGCCTACCCCTTTAAACGTGAATCTTCGAAAATCTTCTATACGGTCATCACACTACCCCTTTAAACAAGACAATTTCATTTTTTTTTCTCTTTAAACGAAAAAATTGATTTGTCCTAGTGTGTAATTCTTATTATTCTGACCCCCTCCTCCCTCCAACCCTTTGATGGTAACCCCCTTTAAACAAGACAACTTTCGCGCAATGAATGAACATCGCAATTAAACACAATCAAAATTTGGGCATCACCCGACGGCATTTTTTGATTATGTGCATTTTGGCGTCTGGTGAACACACACAATGTGCATTTTTTTTTAATTGTTCGACATTTGTCGAAATGTGCAATTTTTCGAAGAGTATAGAGCAAAAATTGAATTTCTGCATTTTTGCGTCGTCTACCCCTTTAAACAAAAAACATTTTTTTTGCAATTTTTATCAAATTTGAATCTAATTCTCATTTAAAAATATGAAATGTTTCGTAGAATGCAGTGTAAAATCGAATTTCTGCATTTTTGCGTCAACTACCCCTTTAAACAAAAAAAAAATGTTTTTTTGCAATTTTGGCCAAAACTGAATCAATTTTTCGTCAAAACGCTAATCCTTTTTTTAAGAAATGAAAAAATGAAAAATCAAAAGTCCGCAATTTGTCGTCGAATTCGGCGCAAATTTGGCGTTTTGACCCCCACGCGAATTCGTCGCGCCGGTTTAAAGTGGATAGTTTAAAAAAGGTCACGTGTTTGCCATTCTCGACGTCGACAAGCTTTTGCCGTCGACGGTTTTTACACCCACACCCGCCCACATTGTTGGTTGGCATCGAGGGGCGATGGTACTCGAAAAAAACCGTCCTATTCATCACGATACTAACTTGTATTATTATTATTATTATTATTATATATTATATATTATATATTATTATATAATCGGTCGGGTGCGCGCTTCGAGACCCCAGCAAGACAGCCAGCCGAGAGATGAACCTGTTGGATGGCGGGCGGGCGCGCCGGCGGGGTGAAAGTTCGACGATGGTGGCGGTGAAAAGCGAGAGTTTTTGTCGAGAATAACGGCACCCCACCACGACGCCAACGGCTTCATCCTAGCTTTTTTTTGTTGTTGTTTTGTTGCGCCACATTTGACGACATTTTGCGTATCGTTTGTTGAATTTGATTTTTTTTTTGCTTAGAGGGGGCTTGCCAATCTACTTTGACGCGAAATTGCAGAAATTTGAATTTTTTTTGTTTAAAGGGGGTTGGCAATTTACTTTGACGCAAAATTGCAGAATTTTGAATTTTTTTTTTGTTTAAAGGGGGCTTGGCAGTCTACTGTGACGCAAAATTGCAGAATTTTGAATGTTTTTGTTTAAAGGAGGTTAGCGTGCCAGCTTGACGCAAAATTGCAGAATTCTGATTTTTTTTTGTTTAAAGGAGGTTGCCAATCTAGTTAGACGCAAAATTGCAGAATTTCAAAATTTTTTGGCTTAAAGGGGGTTGGCAATCTACTGTGACTCAAAATTGCAGAAATTTGAAATTTTTTTGCTTAAAGGAGATTGGAAATCTACTTTGACGCAAATTTTTGAATTTCGAATTTTTTTTTTGTTTAAAGGGGGTTGTCAAGCAATTTTGACGCAATAATGCAGAATTTAGAAAAAAATTGTGTTTTTTTTTTGGGAAATCGCAAAACAATCCAAAAATTGCAGAATTCTTGCAAAAATAACAAAAAATCGAGCAATTCGAAATTTTGTTTAAAGGGGGGGGGAGGCTGCAAATTTTTTTTTGTTTAAAGGGTGGCTGCAAAAAGTTGGCGAACATCCGCAAAACGCGCTAGACACGATTCCCAAGCTTTCTTGACGGTTTCCCATAGCACCTCGAGGCGCTCACCAAAGAGGCACCGCCAAAAGGATGTGCGGATGGGGCGACGACGTCCGTCAACACATGCCGATTTCCCCGACGTTCACATGATGACACCCATCCGCCAAAAGGTGCCAAAAATGGGCGGAAAGCGTCGATGGCCCCTCCAAGCCCAACCCCCCACCCCTCGATCTTGATTTCCTCATTAGCCAATTACTATTCGCCATCGTCGTCGTCATTGTAGTCAAGGCCTTTTGGCATTGGCAAAATACCAGTTTTTGATGTGATGCGCGACCCCAGCAGCTTCAACCCCACACACACTCATTCTCGTTGTTGTTTAGTAGTTTTCGAGTAGCTGCTTCTTTTCACATCGAAGCTTCTCCTTCATCTTCCTACCTTTCGGGCGAGAGAAAAAAAAGGGCAACCCCCCCGACCCAGTTTTGAGATTTCGTTATCGCGCCGTCTTGATCAAATCCGATTTCACTTGTTCGCCCTTTCAATACCAAATATATGAGACATTTTCACTTTCAGAATGAGCGCGATTGCTCAGACGAACGCGCCGCCGCCATCGGCACCAACCGCGCCAATTCATCATTTCGGCGAGCAGGAATTCATGATGCATCAGCTGCAGTGGAATCCGACGGCGATGCCGTTTGGATCGTTCAAGGTTTGAACACGGTTTATTACACTTGAATTTCAGCTTTTCCCTCTCTCTCTCTCTCTTTCACCAATTTAATTCGAGAACAATGGCATTAAATAGTTTTTACAATGTTAATGATTGAACTTTGTTTGGCGCGCGCGCGCTTCGCTTATACGCTAAACGCGCACAAGCAGACGTGTTATTGAATGATCGAGGGGTTCGGATGCGCGTTGGGATGCGGGAGGTCTCGCGCTCGACCTCTCCCCCCACCACCCTTAGCGTGGCCGTTTTGCACTAAATTTTTCTAGTTGCAGGTGCAGAAGCAATCGACGACGCCGTACTCGGACGCGACGAATTGCAAGAAGAGCTCGAATCACATCAAGCGTCCGATGAACGCGTTCATGGTTTGGTCGCAAATGGAGCGACGCAAAATCTGCGAACATCAGCCGGACATGCACAACGCGGAAATCTCGAAACAGTTGGGCTCGCGTTGGCGTCATCTCACCGAAGAGGAAAAGGCGCCGTTCGTCGCCGAAGCCGAACGATTGAGAGTCATGCATATGCAGGTGCGGAAATGTTTCGCTTAATAGGAATTTCGAAAAAAAAAAATTAATTTTTTTGATTTTTGATCGATTTGCGTTCGATTTTTGCAGGAATACCCAGACTACAAGTATAAGCCGAGGAAGAAGCCGAAAAAGAATCCGGACGGTTCGATTCAGCAGGCGGCGTCGAATCAGCGCGGCGTCTCGCCGAATCGCCAACGAAAACGAGCGCATCCCGTCGAGCAGCATCGTCAGATGGCGGCGAAATCGATGAAAATCGAGCCGGTCTGGACGGCCGACGATCATCAGAAGGCGATCAAAATGCAACTCCATCATCAGCAGCATCAGCAGCAGCAATCGTTCGCCTCGTATCCGTCGCCGTCCGAATATGGGCATGCGCCGTTGACGCCCGAATCGGGCTTCTACGACGACTTCTACGGACACGCGGCGTTCCATCAGAGTCCGTCGGCGGCGTCGGCGATTCCGACGATGCGAATGCCGATCGATCATCCGATGATGCACTTCCCGCATGGCCATCCGTTCTATTTGTCGCCGTGCACACAGGATCAGGTGAGCGCGATTTTTCGAATTCGATTTTTTGAACCGAAATTTTTGAGAAAAAAAAAATTTTTTCGAGTTTTTCGCAAATTTCTTTGTTCGCCTGAAATTCGCGTTTTTTTTTTAATTCGAAAATTTCAATATGACAATTTTGTTTTTGGAGTTTTTGAACCGCAAAATTTGCATTTCTTTTTTTTTCAACTCAAAAAATTTCGAAAATTTCAAATTTTTGCCAATTTGACCAAAAATCGCCATTTTTTTGATTTTTGAATAAAAATTTTTGGCAATTTTTCAAATATGCACAATTTTCAACATTTTTCGCCCAAAAAAATTTCGGGGGATTCGTTTTTTGATGACCATTTTTGGCGATGGAAAATTGGAAAAAATAAGAAACCGCCATCAATGTGCTCGATTTCAGGACGACATGCGCTCACTGTCGTCGGGCTCATCCGGTTACGGTAGTGTGCCGGGCGGCGACGTCACCGAGATGCCATCGACATCATCATCAGCATCATCATCATCATCATCGTCAACGACGACAACCACCACCACCAGCTCGTCGACACCATTCGGCAGCACGTCGGCGATCGACGAGCTGTCGACGATCTGCCCGACGATCACCGAGTTGCCGTTCATCGGCTCCGGCGTCTGGGAGGAGATCTACAAGACAATCTTCTAATCCTCAATATATACCTCGTTCCCCTTCCCCTCCCCCTTCCACCGGTCCTTCTCCCCACCCAAAACAATTTCGTTTTCAGTATTTTGTTCCGTCTAGCCAAAGTATTTGGTCCAACTGTATTAATTGACATAATTAAGTAATTAAATCCGCCGTCGGAGCTTTATTTTCCGTTTTTTTTTTTGTATTCGTCGTTTCGTTTTGCCACGTGGAAGCTCCTCCCCCCCAATCCTTCTTTTTTTCTCTCGATACTCTCTCAATTCTATTCAATATTTCTTTCACCTTCGATTGTTTTTTTTTTTGGTTTTTTTTTTCCGATTATCACCATCGCTTTTGTGTATATTTGAACCACAGATGATTATTTTTTTTTCTTGAAAATAATTTCAGCTTATTTTTCTCATTTTCTTGTGACACGCATATTTATCGAATAAATCGACGTTTTTTTTTCGAGCCGAACAATTTTTCCTCTCCCCCAACGGGACCCCACTAGTTTTGGCTTTTTTTTCAATGGTCCCATTGAATTTGTTGACTTCTAATAGCTATCTGTCATTTTTGAATCGTTTTTGAATTTTTTAGACCAAAAAAAAAGGCGAATTTTCGAATTTGCGACATTTTTTTTGGCGATTTTGAGTCGAAAAATTTATTTTTGCGATTTTTTTGAAAAATCACGGACCACAATTTGAATTTTTTTGAATTTTCTATCGAAAAACGCAAAAATTGATTTTTTCGAATTGTGCATTCTCAAAATATCGAATAAAAACGCGAAATTTTGTCGATTTTTTCAATTTGTTCGTTTTTTTTTTTGGAAAAACCCAATTTTTTCACATTTTGGCGACAAAATTCAAGATTTTCGCAAAAATTGCTAACAAAAATTTTTAAAAATGAGCATTTTTTGGGAAAATTCTAATGAATATCGCAATTTTCTACTTAAAAATTGATTCCGCTTTTATTTTTCTCCACAATATTTCAAATATTGATTTATTCATTTATCTTTTTTGAAACAAATCTCACCCTTATTTGGTTTTCGCAAATTCCAAAATCGAATTTACCGTTTCAATTAAAACTTGTAACGGTGAAATGTAGAAAAATTAAAAAAAAACGAAGATTCGCGTTTTTTGGTGAATTCGCATCGAGACCCATCGCATAAATAAACGGCATGCGCCTTTAAAAATACCGTAATTTTGCTGTTTGATTTTTAGGAATTTTACTGAAATTCCTTCGTTTACGCTATTTTAAGACGCATGGGTCTCGAAGCGAATCTTCGAATTCCAGAAAAAATTGTAGGAATTCGATATCTAAATGAAACCTTCTCACTTGGTCCCTTAGAAAATTCGTCCTTCGCCTGTTGAGGCGCGAATCACATGCTTTATGGTCCTTAGCTTGAGAAGAAAATTAACAAGGTCCCACTAAACCTAATCGATAGTTTTTTTTTTCTTGAAGACTCGCTTTGAAACCAAGCGATGTCATCAAATCCTCCAAAATGTGTGCATTATCGCGTGTCGGTGTACCACACCAAAAAAAGAAGAAACCGAAGCAAGAGGTCAGCGTTTTTTTTTTCTGTTGTTGTTCCGCCGAATCGTTATCTCCTTCTTATTCATTTCCAAATCTGTGTGTCCCATTAAAAGTGCGAAACGTCGAAAAATGCAAAGTTTTTGGCGATAAGATCGCGAACACGCGACCACCTTGACGAACAAATTGCACCATTCGCCGCCACCCGCCACCCAGAAACTCTTCTCAATTTTTTTTTTCGTCAATTTTTCCCGTTTTTTCTGATTTTTATCGCAAACGAGGCGCGCGCGTGCGCCGCCCGACCGATGAATGAACGCCGAGACGAGAAATTCAAATCGTTGTCGAAATTGACAAGTTGTGATATTGGCGGGGGGATTTGCCATCAAAACTATGCGCATCGAATTTCGCGTTTTTCTCGAGAATCGATAATTAGTCGATCTAATTAGGAACGAATTATTGGATATCACGAGATTAGAGTACTAATTAGTTAATCATCACCTTTTTTTTAATTCGCTTCAAGCATTTCTATTCGATATTTAGCCTACTAGTAATTAGAAACCAATTAACCTAACTTCAAAAAAAAATTATGTCATTTCTCAATTTATCAAACTAAATTGCCCGAAAATTCGACATTTCTTTTTGAAAATCGATAATTAGTCAATCATTTCGACGATAATTACCGATATCTCGAAAATTCCGTGTTTAGCTTCATTCGAACATTTGAATAAAGGTTCAAAGGTGAAATTGTGGAATACCCGCCAATTATGGCGCATTTTGAGCTCTGAACTCTTGTTCGCCAAACGTTTTGACACCAACACCAACGCCAAATTTTATTCGATAAATCTTCAATTTGAAATTTGAAAAAATTGCGACAATTTGTTGAATTTGAAGCCAATTTTCTGAAAACGCTCGAATTTTTGCTCTCGAAAATTTCACCCCGATTTTCTTGCCAGCAATTTCAATCGATGAAATAGGTCTTGTCGCGATTGTGCACCGTCACCAATGGGCCGCCATTATGACCAATTAGCTATAATTAGACGTCGGGTAATTAGCGAAAATTGATCAATCAGTTATATCACCTCGATTTCGCCTTCCAGCTCGTTGTCATCGTTGACGACCTCGAAGTTTTTTGTGGCTTCTAGTAAAAAGCTGAAAACCAGAAATGCGAGAAAATTGGCCAATTTTTGCCAATTACCGACGAAAATCACTTCCGGGCTGATAGAAATCTATGGAATTTCGATTGTCGTTGACTTTTTGAAACGAAAATTGGCTGAAAAAGTTGAACATCCAGAAAAATCTCAAAAAAATTTGTTTCGCCTACAGTAATCCTTTTATGGCAACTTCGAGAGCACATCGCAAATAGCCGAATACGGTAGCCGCTGGGAACATTCTCGGCACTTTCTGTAATCCATCAAAATTTGGCGGAAATTCAAAAATTCTGCTTTTTTTTGGGCCAAACCTCGGCGAACTCGAAATCATACAATGTGCATGCGGCATCGCAGCCGTCGAGAAGCACTGACGTCACGTGCGGCACCTCCATTAGAGCGATTTCATTGATCTAAAAAAATTGCGCCGCCCGAAATAATTCAACACGAAAAATTGGGCGTACAAATGAGAAAGTGATGTGTTTGAGGCGAATGCACGATTTCAGCACTTTTCCCAATTGGCGATCGAGTTTGATGAAGCAGTATAGGCGAATTACTCTAGAAAAATTTTAAAAAAATAAATGAAACTCATTTTTCATTGATTTTGTCGGAGGAAAAATATAGCGAATTCAAAAATCGTCATTTTTCCTCTGTCGCGGCTCTCACCTTATCGTCTCCCACCCGCCATTTTTGATATAATTCTGCAAAAATTCCAGCACGTAATCGGCCTCATTGTCAGGAACCTGTAGGAATTTGAACTTGGCGCCAAAACAAATATAAATTTCCAAACCAGCGGCGCGGTTTTTCGCTTCGCAATACCGATGTTTATCTCGTATACCCTGAAGAAAATTTTGAAAATTTGCAGAATGTTTTGAGTCGAGAAAAAAGGCTTTGAAAAAAAATTGACACCAACCTTGGCGCAATTTTCGCCATGCAATTGGCGAAGCTCACACCATACGTGAAATCATAGCAAAAGAACACCAATCGTTTCACCATTCCCGGCGCGCACATTTGTCGCCGATTGAAATAGACATCAAAAACCTCCTAAATGTGAATTTGGCACGCAAATTCGGGGGTTTTTAAGACAAATTTTGCACCGAAAACCTCAATTTTGCATTTATATTTCGCATCGACGGTGTGGATTTCGATTTGAACCTTTTGCAACAAAATGCGAGAGTCCGTAATGATATCCAGGCATTGTTGAGCCTCGCTGAGCGGAACGTCGACAAAACCTGCGGAAAAAAACCATTGCAATTGATTTTTTGATGCTTCATGTCGCATTTATTACAATCCAATTGGCAAACGACTTCTTTCCCGGTTCCTTCCTCTTGCCCTCCTTTGTTTAATGTGTAAAACTTGATGAAAAATGTCTCGATGTTTGTGCCGAGATTGATTTGACCGAATTCGGCGTCGTCGTCGCTCGCTTCTATTTTAGGGACTTGTTTCCATTTGCAGCTGAAACCAAGAAATTGCATTTAAAAAAACGCGAATTGCTCTTTCTAAGGGGAAAACTTTATGTTTGGAGAAATTAGGTCGCCGCATGAGCTCAGTGAGGAAATCGACGTTGCTGGGCTACTCAATAAGCATATTGAATTCGTTGAAATACTATCCACATCCTAAAAATTTGGATTTTTGCGGTTTTTGTGGAAAACACTACCATTTTAGGGCAAAAATTCGGGAAAAAACATAATAAAAAACAAGGTCACAGTATCGATCCTTTCGAGACCATTTGCATAAATAATTATGAGCCTTTAAATCGTACTGTAGATTTATTATTTGCCAATTTTTCTTGGATTTTTTCAAAGTTTTTCACCCAAAATTCCACTTTTGAATGTTTTACAATTTTTAATAATGTTCTGATTCGCATGATGAAGAGTTGTTGCTCCAATTAATTACATAATATCACTCTTTTATTATGATTGGCGTCAAATAAATAGTAAGTCCGTAGGGAATTGATAAAGTGTTTACACGAAAGCACTTTGTTTCACGACGCCAATGTTATTATTCTTGATAAATCTTGCGCCATTTCTAGTTCCTATTGAAATATTTATTTATAGTTTTCAGATAAAACTATGGGATGCATTCATAGTCAAGAGGAAGACGCACGTGATCGCTCAAAACGAATCGACAAAATGGTAAAAAGAAAAAATAAATAAATGAATTTTTTCGCGAAAATTAATTTTCAGCTCAAAAAAGAGGCGGAAAGCGAGCAGAAATCAATAAAATTGCTGCTTCTCGGCGCCGGCGAATCGGGCAAATCGACAATTCTCAAGCAAATGCGAATCATTCATGATGACGGCTATTCCCTGCAAGAGTGCCGACTATTCCGACCGGTCATTTATGGAAATATTCTTCAAGTCGGGCTTTAAAGTGCGATTTATCCCAATAATATTGATTATTAGAGCTTGTACGCGATCATCAGAGCTATGGCGAAGTTGAAAATTCGATTCAACGATCCCGACCATGAGCAGGACGCCATCAAATTGTTGAAGTTTCGAGTCACCGGGCATGAGGATGAGCTTCCTGTGGAGCTCAAGGACATTATAGGGAACGTTTGCTCGGACATTGGTGTTCATAAGGCTCTGGAGAGGTGAAATTGGAAATTGCTTGTAATTTTCTCAACAAACTTCGAGATTCAGATCGGCCGAGTTCCAATTAAACGATTCGGCGTCATACTTCATTCATGAAATTGCTCGAATTCTCGAGTCCGACTACACGCCGAGCCTGGTTTGTGCTCAGAATTCGATCGATCAATCATTTTTTGTTGGTTTATTCAGGATGATGTCCTGCACGCGAGAATTCGAACGACAGGAATCGTCGAAGCCAGCTTCTACTTCAAAGATCGCCACTTCAGGTATTTTCAGAAGCTTTTGTGAAATTCAGAGAGCCTTTCTCAAATCGGCATTCTAGAGTTTTCGACGTCGGCGGTCAACGATCGGAACGCAAAAAATGGATTCATTGTTTTGAAGACGTCACCGCTGTCATCTTCTGCGTCGCACTTTCCGAATATGATATGATAATGCTGGAAGACCAGAAGACGGTAGGGTGCTTATAGAAAATTCGCATTTTTTTTTAATAGACGATTATTTTGCGGAAAACTTGCGCCATCCGGGTCTCGAGACGAAAATGTTTGATTTCAGAACCGAATGCGCGAATCGCTGAAGCTTTTCGACTCGATCTGCAATAATGAATGGTTCATTAACACGTCGATCATCCTATTCCTGAACAAGAAGGATTTGTTTGAAGCGAAAATTCGGCATTCACCGATAACGATCGCGTTTCCTGAATACACTGGTCGGCGAGAATCAAGAACAGAATGCTGAAATTGCGAATTTCAGGCAAAAACGAGTTCTCCGAAGCGTCGACGTTCATTCAGCGCAAATTTGAGGAGGTCAACAAGCGGCAAAATAGCCAAAAAGTTTGGCGTTTTTTATTTTTTTTGACAATTTGCCAAATTCGTTTTTTTTTGTAGGAGATTTACACGCATTTCACGTGCGCCACTGACACCAATAATATTCGTTTCGTCCTCGACGCTGTCACCGATATTATTGTGCGCGACAATTTGCGCACATGCGGTTTTTACTAATTGCTAATCAATTTTGGTGTTGACCCATTCCTCATTTTTATTTGGCTCTTCGTCTTGTCGAATATTCACTAATACTTAAAACGAACCATTTTTTTTCTGGGTTTTCCCACTCTCCTTTTTTTTTCCCATCATTTTTGCTACTGGTAAATTAAAAATAAATCGTTGATTACTGTAGATTTGTTGAAGGCGCATGATGGGATTTGTATGAGGGGTCTTGCCGCGCGTGCGCTGCGGCGACAATGATTTTTTGAATCTTGAAATTTTTCATTCATTTTTTGGCGATTTCGAGGATTTTTCATGGTTTTCTTCATTATTTTCGGATTAGTAAATTATTTTGGTTATTTATTTATGGTTCTATGCAAATTTCACGGAAAACAAACGAAATACCTTATGCATATTGCGCAAAAAACAAGATTTTGAGTTTTCTGAGTGTTCTTCCCAAAATCTGCAAAGAATTAAGCAATTTTTATAATAAAAATCAATTTTTCAGATGATGATGGACATTTCCATGGGTCCTGCGGTTTGTAGGATATGTATGTGCGGCGAGACTTCAATTCCATATCTTGGAAAAGAAGCCGGCGAGCCGCTGATATCGCCGTGCTGCTGCTCGTAAGAGATTGTTTTTGGCGGGTTTTCCGCAATTTTTATATTGCCGTTTGCAGAGGCACCATGGGATTGTACCATCGAAGCTGTCTGGAACACTGGTTGACTTTGACAAAAACGAAACAATGCGAAATTTGCAAATTTCGATTCCAAATCGAGCAGTTTGTGGACAAAAATTGTCAATTGTTCGATTGAAAATTGTTTGCGATTTCAGAAAGCCGAGAAGCTTCTTCCAGTACCTGAAACTCCGCGGATATCGAAAGCGACGAGCCGATTCGGACAATCGCAATCCAATAGTTGATTTCATTTTTATTCTGGCCATCACACCATTGGCGTTTTGCGCCCTTTATTTATGCATTCGAGGCGCCGCATTGGCCGGCCAAAAGTTGGTTGATTTGTGGCTGCAAATTCCTTGAATTCTCCAATTATTTAGGTATCATATTGCTTTTGAGAATCGATTCAACGATGAGGATGGCACAAATTTACAAACCAGAAATGAGACATCGATGGGTGAAAGAATTTTTGCCGAAATTTTCTTAAAATGGAATTTTCCAGAATTTGCCTTATTCGTCTTCGTCGCCATTATTTTATTTTTTGCTTACGCGGTTTTCATGCTGGTGATGTGTGGCAGTCATATTGAGCAATTCCGAACTTGGCAGAAGAGAAATATGGTGAGACATCACACCATGCGCCTTTAAATTCATTTGAAAAATTTGCAGGTTTTGTTCGTGATTGACCAGTTGGACGCCGAGCAGTCAATGCATTACAACCCGCAATGGAAACATGAGAAGCCGTCGTTGATTAAACGCGTCTTCGGGTTCTTGGTGAGATTTGTGTGGTTTGATCCGAAAATTGTGGAAATTTTTAGAGAAATGGACGCTCACGCGATCCGATGGATGCAGAAATTGCGAGAATTGAAACCGTAGAACCGAGATTTTTCGGCGATTCCCGACAATTTCCGATTTTTCAGATTCCCATCGAGCCTGTCGGTCTGGCGCCGAGCACATTGAACGTCAACTTCAACACAATCGACAATGTCTCATTGCACTGCCCGAAGACGCCGATTCGCGGCCATATGGACGTCCACGCGTCGCCGGATATGTACGCCGACGATCGATTCTCGCCGATCATGCCGACACGGCCGTTGTCTGAATTTCGAAGTCATCGTTTTCAGAACATTTTTTTTCGTTTTAATTTCTCGCATTTTTTTTTCCAGAAACCCAATCGATTTATTCGGTTTGCTCATTCTCCAACGGTCGATTCTCGTGCTCGACGCCAGTTCATGATCGATTCAATCGGATTCATCAAAATGATGTTCAATTCTCGACGTTCAAGGTTGATTGTTTTTAAAAGGGAGTTGTGACGCATGACAGCATAGCGGTTTACGTGCGTGCGCCTTTAGTGTGGTCTCGAGCGGATTTATAATGTTGCCGGAAAAGTTACTAGAAAATCAATGTGAAAAAATATAATAATTTTAAAGGCGCATTCCCGAAAATGTAAAAAGCCAATGGATATAATGGAAATTTATAGGATCCTGCTCCGACCGTCCAACAGGAAAATTTGGAAGCGAACCATGAGCTGAATGAGATGAAGGGAAGATTCCAAGTGCAGCGTCTCGAGACCCCTTAAAAGGGAATTTCTTGTAAAAAAAAATAACTAATCCATTTCATTGTTTTTCTCACTTTTTTTACTAACCAATCTTCTTGTGCTCGAATTATGCGCCTTTAAAGTGCCTACCCGCATGTAACTTACCTTACTATTTATTATTTCTGTAAATTTTCTTGTCCTCACTTTTTTTTTCTATTAAATATATTTTCTTTATCTTTATTTATAATTGCTCTATAACTTTGTATAATATTGTATGTCAATGCGTGTGATTTATAAGTTGCCTGTATTATATCTATATATTATACGTAATTTGTATGCAAAAATGACCGGCGATGGTCTTAAAATGAAATGTTGTCATGCGAATTCATGAGATTCTTTTTTTCTTGTTGAAATTTCAATTTGTTTTATTTATCGCATTTTTTCAGATTAAAATTTTGCGCTTATATTTCTTAGAACAGAATGGAGCAGAATTTGGATGAGGCGCGAGAGGATCAAGAAGAAAAAAATCCGATTGTTGAGGTATTTCTTTGTTCTTTTGCCATCTGACCAGGGAGGTGGTTTTACTTAGTGGTTTGGATTTTTTTCCTAATTTTGTACACAAACAGATCGGGAAATTCCCTATCCAGTGTGCTATATCGTTTTCTGCAAAAATTCCAAAACTGACTGAAGTATGGCAAAAATCAAACAAAGTATAAAAAGATGGTTCAAAATTTGGAACTTCGGGCCCAAAATTTTGGAACTTTTGCAGAAAACGACATAGCACACTCGATAGGGAATTTGCCGATCTGTTTGTGCGCAAAATTAGAAAAAATTCCAAACCACTAAGTGAAAACACCTCCCTCGTAGACGAGGTGTATTGAGAATGCGATTTGAGGAGCAATTGTCATTTGGTTCTATGTTTGAACATTCCAGGCGACATTCTACACGAGAGCCAGCATCAATTGCTTCATCTGCTATAAGAGGATTCATGGTCCCCTTGATAATGTTGAATATTTTCGGCCTTGCAAGTGCTCGACGTAAGATTCATTCTCTCTAAAGGGATTAAGCAAATTCGCGACTTCCAAAAATTGTCGTCGAATTGAATGCATTGTCGTCATTTCATTTTTTTTTGCACGGGAATTTGAGCATTTTGAAGCTTAAAGAAAATTGCGGACAATGCATTTTATTTGACGGCACTTTTTTGACACACGGCGGGTTTTTTATTTTTTTCCGAAATGTTGCTTGTTGGAATTGGTTTTCCAGAATTTATGCCCATAAATCGTGCGGCAAGACGGAGTTGAAGAAGCTGAGCGGTTCGATGTGCTCGAGATGCGCGGTGCCATTCGGTTACGCGGTGCCGAAGGCGCGAAATTGTGCGATTTGCGACGAGGAGAAAGACGCGCGCAAAATTGTCGAAAAATCACTCGAGCCGATGATTGAGCCGTGCTTTTGCGGGTATTCTTTTTTTTTAAGATTTCGAATCGAACATTGTTCTTTTTTTCCAGAAACTCCATTCACTTCTCTTGCATGGAAAACCTTGTAAAATCGTCGAGTGTTTGCCAGAAATGCAGTGTTCGATATTGCCAAATTAAGGTATCGTCGTTGAATGCGCCTTTAAATGGGGTCTCTCGCTTCAGGCGAATTGTGAAATTTGATTATTTGAGCGTTTTGAATCTCGAAAAATTTTTACTGTGTCGAGACCAATTTCAAGGCGCATTTTCTATGCAATTCTGTCATCCAATTTTAGTATGACTCGATTTCGACGTTCATCTGCCGACATTTCGTCGTTTTTCTCGCTTATATCGCTGTATTGATGATTTGTGGTGGATTTCTGGTCGTTTGCTTCCATAATAGGAAGATTTGGACGGAGTTCTCGACAATTATGGAAATTGGTGAGGAATTTTGAAGGAAACAATTTTTTTTTCTTTTTGAAAAAGTCGTTGAAGTTGAGAAAAATTGAATGCATTTTTTTGAATTTTAAAACAAATCGAAAAGCTGCAAAAAGAAATGAAATATTTAGAGAATTTTCGAACATTTTAAAGCTTTTTTTGAAATTTGGAGGAAAAAATTGTCAAAAAATCAAAAATTTAGAGAATGAGGTCCTGAAGCGACGAATTTTCTCATTGTTTTTCAAATGCCAATTTTTGGCAGAATGAATTTCGCGTTTGAAACACGAAAATTGTAGATTTAAAAAAATGGTGCAAAATTGGCAATTAATTCTCAAAATTGAAATTTTTTTTTCGTTTTGAATT
The DNA here is from genome assembly GCA_902829315.1 of Caenorhabditis bovis. Classification (NCBI taxonomy): domain Eukaryota; kingdom Metazoa; phylum Nematoda; class Chromadorea; order Rhabditida; family Rhabditidae; genus Caenorhabditis; species Caenorhabditis bovis. The sequence goes on from CADEPM010000011.1 coordinate 191,541, forward strand.
GAAAATGCCAATTTTTTGCATTTTTTGCACACGCACATTTTGATTTTTGCCATTTTTTTCCCCTCCAGTAATTCTCTCGATCGCGGCGATTTGTTTGACGGGCCTCGTCGGCGTCACCTACTATCTGCTCAACATTTTCATTCCGACTCATTGGCGAATCGAAAAGCTGAAACACGCGCGAATCCATGTGGAGCCGTTGAAGGTGGCGAAGCAGAAGAAGAAGAATGGCGAGACGAACATCGACATTGAAAATCATTGAATTTCCATTCCAATATTCTGTTTCTTTTTTTTTCCTTTTATTGAATATATTTTGATTTTTGTACTACACAGATTAACCCCCACTCATCGTTGCGAAAACCTGTGAATAAATTTTGAGTTTTTATGCCATCATGGTCCTGCCACGAATTTTGGCATCGCGGCGAGACCTGTTGTTATTTGTATATTGCCGAAAAACCGTTTTAGATTTGTTAACGATTGATGGGCTACGGTAGTTTTTGTTTGATGATGATTTTTGGGTCTCGCCGCGAATCGCCATTTTCCTACGGTCACTCGAATTCGGAAGGCATAGTAACCTCTTGTGTGGTGTCTTCATTGAAAAATTGATCGCGTCGAGACCCAAATGCGATGGATTTGCTACTCGAATCAAATTATATGGGTCCTGTCGCGAATTTGCACTACTTTTTTGTTTCACCAATTAAAAAAAATTGTGCGACACAAATCTCAATAAAATATTTATTTTATGCGCCTTTAAAAAAACCGCTGAAAAAATGTGTTAATGAAAAATATTTCAGAATTATTTAATAGAAAAATAAACTGGCCATGTAGGCTTTGAAAAACGTGGCCGTGGCCGTGGTTTTTTTCTTCCACCTTCCACTTTGAAAATGATTTTTCCATTTTTTTTTTGAGGCGGTTTTTGCTTTGGCAAAATCTGTACCATAAAAATTTGTCGAGGGGAGGAAGCCGAATGGGACAAGCGGATTAAAAGCGTGTTGAATCATCATGACGAGTTGCGTAAACTGGTTGCGACATTCGAATGCGGATCCCCCGAACAAAAAAAAAAAGAGAGAGAGAGAGAGGGAAAGGGAACGAACTAACTACTATACGAATTGCGTAGAGGAGCTTCATCGTCTTCCCGATGCTTCGATTTCGACGCCTAGCAATTTTGGTGTTTTTTGAGTGCGCGCTGGCGCAATGGACAGGTTTGTCAATTTTTCGCGTCAAGACCCAACGCCCGATTTTGTTGTTCGCTTTCCCAATTGTGGGGTCTCGCCACATGCGCCTTTAAATTGATGATTCTCGACTTCAGAGCTCGAGCAACGCCAACTGCTGGATTCGGCGAATCTGCGCGCCAAGGAGATCGAGCGGATGACGAAAAACGCGGCGATTCGACAAAATCAGGTAGATCAAAACGAATCGCCTTCGGATTGAGCTTCGATGTTCAGCTCAACATGGCGCCGATTCCGTCCGGCGGTGTGCCGCTCAACGGACCATCGAAACCGGCGCCACCCACAATCGATGAGGATCGCCTATTTTTAGCGAGTTGGTTCGATGGCGAAATCGAGAAAACCAAAAAAAAACAGAAAAGAAACCATAAAAAATTTTTTTTTTCGAGAAAACCAAAAAAATTTTTTTTTTCGAGAAAACCAAAAAAAATTTTTTTTTTCGAGAAAACCAAAAAAATTTTTTTTCGAGAAAACCAAAAAAAAATTTTTTTGCCATCAATCAACATTTTTTTTGTTGCAGAAATGGGAGAGCAGGAGGCGCTCGCCAATCAGATAATTGCTCGCGAGGCGATGGCGCGACAGGGAATTTTGGCGATGGGTAATTTAAAGGCGCATACGGTGGGGGGGGCGATCAAAGTGTTTTTTACGCGAGATCGAACATTTCGCCAAAATTGCGAGAACCTTTGAAAAAGATTGAAATGGAGTGTGCGATGGAGCGCGTTTGCATTATGCAATTTTCAAATGTGTTGATTTGATGGCGCAAAACAACGATTTGCGATGGAGCGCGTTTGCTGCTTTTTTGGTACTGTACATCGATATATTCTTTTTGTCTTTATGTCTAAGGCTGTTTCGTAGGAAAAAAGAGCGAGTGTGCGATGGAGCGCGTTTGCATTTTTTCTCAATTATGCAATTTTCAAATGTGTTGATTTGAGGTGCAAAAAAACTATTTACGATGGAGCGCGTTTGCTGCTTTTTGGTACCCTAGATTACTGTGAATCAATGTATTTTTTTGTGTAGACGTTTCGTCGAAAAAAGGCGAGTGTGCGATGGAGCGCGTTTGCGACACAAAAATTCGAAAATTGCGATTTTCATCAATAAAAGTGCAATTCATTTTTTGAGCCTTGATGTTTGGTCTCGCAACGCTTCAGGGGTACGGTAGATGATTCTTGAAAATTTAGTAGAATCATCATCGCTCAATCGATGACTGTCGTTTCGTTTCAGAAGCCACAATTCTGGAAGCGCTTCAACCGTTGACGGCGCCGCTTCAGCGGCCGATTCCGGCGCACTTCATCGCCGTGCCAACGGTACCGCGTCAGTCGGCTCATCATCGGCGTCGTCCGATCAAGAAGCATCGATTTCAGGTTGGACGAGCGACGAGAGAATCGTGATCGCGGCGAGACCCGATCGCGACGCGTCGCCGATTCGCATCAACGACATCGTTGAGATGGCATCGTCGAGACGACATCGCTGAATGTGTCTATATTATATATTATATGATATAATTTATAAATTTTCAATTTTCAAATACACGTTGATTTTTTTTTGTGAGATCCTAGAGAGGGGGCTCGAATATCGAATGAAGTCTTATTTTTTCGACGAGCAGCTACCTGAACATTTTTTGCTGAAATTTTCTTTAAAGGGGGTCGGGCGGCTTACCGACGAACACTGACAGCAACAGCGGTAGAAATACGAGGCCGTGAAGGAAGCCGATCGAGATGGCCAGGAAGACGGTCTTGAAGAATGTGACGATCATGTAGGCGGGCACGTTCGCCAGCACCGAGACGGCTAGGATTGTCGAGAAGGCGCCTTTGACATTGGATTGATGATTAGCGAGATTTTTGTTGATCTACCTTGCGCCACCGGCCATCCCAAATCGCCAAGCGCGTCGCACACGCGCTTCGTCGTCGTCGCCTCTTTGGAGATGACGTAGGCGTAGGTGATGTGCGCCGAATAATCGACGGAGAAGCCGACCGACATGATGATGGTGATCATTGAGATCGCGTCCTGGCCAACGCAAAATCGTTGATGAGATTGCCGCAAACGCGACTCACCAGATTCACATCCCATAGCGTCATGAAGCCGAGAACGCCGAGATCGATCGAGGCGATGGTGACGGCGACCCAGAGCGAGCAGACGGCGTGCGGGATGAGAAGCGCCGAGATCAGAAGCATACAGATGACGGCGACGACGATGTCTTGAAGCTGCAAGCAAAAATTGCGCGCAAATTTCAAGGCGCATGATTACGGTATTCGGGACGACTAGAGCGTATTGATCGGTGAACAACCATAGCGGCATATAGGTGGTCACATTGTACTTGTCGAATCTCGACGCGATCTGAACACGATTCGGATTCGATGATGCTGAAACTAGTGCTACCGTACCTCGCGGAACGTGTTCGTCGCCTCCGTCTGTTTCGTCGTCGTCGAGATGTCGCGCATTCCGATCATGAATCGAAACGTGCTGATGCGGCGATCGGTGGCGTTGCGACTCCAGACGACGTCGACGACCCACGGCTGCGAGAGATCCGAATAGATGAACTCGGCGGCGTGCTCATAGAACCTCTGGAATGATTGATTGATTTCGACGAGACGGGGATGCTCACCTCATTGGTGTACTCGACGCCACGGATCTCCTCGAATCGGAGCATCTCGCGAAGCCAGAATTGGACGCCGTCGTCGCCGATCGACAGCGGACAATTGGCGAACGTTGACGCCTGCAAAATGACGATGTCAACGAATGGATCAACAATGATCCATCTACCATTTTGTCCATGCTGATGCGCTCGGCGGGATCGCGAAGGTCCGGCGGATTGCTGACGACGATCTGAAGGCTCGCGCCGTAGTGCCAATAGTGTTTCTCGAGGGCGCGATAGTGCGGCGTCGCGTACGAATCGTCGACGAGCAGATTCGCCGGCTCGAGGCCCTCCTTGAGATGAACGCATCCGTAGACGGACAGCGCCAAATAGATGAGGTACCAGACGGCCGACAGCGTCCGAATCGCCGGCTGCATCAGCACCGGCGCGTACCAATTGCGGAAGAACGAGGTGCCGGCGCAATGGTGCTTCGACGACGACGACGACGGCGTCGAGCCGAGCCAGAATAGGCGGACGACGAGCGGCGACGTCGGCGAATAGATGACGGCGTCGCGAAGCCACACGCTGTGCAGACACTGCTCCTCCCATTTCGTGTAGTAGACGAGAAGGCCGCAGAAGAAGGTGAGCTGGTAGAGGAAGGTGAACAGCAGCGCGCACATCGTGTACAGGCAGAAGATCTGCACCGCCGGAATTGTGGTGATCGTGCCGACGCCGAATGAGAGCGCGTCTGCAATCAATCACTCATGCGATACCGGCAATTTCGAAATCGATTTTTGAGGACAGCCAACACCATCTTTGAGATTTTCGCCTTGAGACCCAGAAATCTTGTTTTCAAAAAAAACACTTAACGCAATTTTGCGGTCATTTTTTTGGGGGCACCCTACCTCTTTAAGATTTTCGCCTTGAGACCCACAAATTCGAGAATTGAGGATCTCGCGGAAATGAAGAAAAATATACCTGCCGCGTTTACTCTCTTCAATTTTTTTTCGCCTTGAGACCCAGAAATCTTGTTTGCAAAAAAAACAACTTGACGCAATTTTGCGGAAATTTTTTTTTGGGAGGGCACCCTCTTTAAGAAATTCATTATTTAAATTCGATTTCCCTCTTCAAAAAAAAAAGAAAGAAAAATGTTCACACCGCACTCGACGCACAATTGCACACACTCTCTCCTACCGTACCCGTCAACGCGGTGATGAGTATCGAAACGGCGGCGTCGGCCATGCATTCGGCGATTCTCAGCTCGTACTTCATTTTGCGATCGGTGCGCTTCAGACTGGCGACGATCAGAAACATGTTGTCGGTGCCAACGGCTGAAAGTGTCGATTGCAAACATCGGCTCCGCCCCCTCCCTTTAAAACGACCAACCGACGACGAGAAACGGCATGACGGCGATGATGTCGTTGTACTGGATGCCCAAATACGTCATGAGGCCCATCGCGCTCGCGATTCCCATTCCGGCGTTCGAGACGCCCAACAGCGACAGTATCGGCTTCGTGACGACCCAATCGATGTACGCCGAGCCTTTGATGGTGACGATCGAGCAGAACACCGAGAATATGACGAGAATGACGAACGAGGTGACGAATCTGACAATTTCATTTCGTTTCGTGTGATGATGGTCCCGCCCCGCCCCCCCCCCGCGACTCACTTTGGCGCCAGACTCTCGGCGTTCTTTTTCAGCTCGTCGGAAAGCGTTTGCGAGTGAAAGTAGGTGATGTCGATGTGCTTCTGCTTCTTTCGGTACTCATCCATTTGCTCTTTGAATTTCTGCAAACCGTGATGTTTCTTTCGCATCTGCCGACATTTGGCGGGGTTGCGGCAAACCCGCGAGGTGTCCGCATGTGGCGTTCAACAATAAAAATCAAGATGCGCAAAATTTCGTCAAGTTTCTGGCACAGCGCGCAAACCCGCGAGGTGTCCGCAGGTGGCGTTCAATAATAAAAATCAAGGTGCGCAAAATTTCATCGAGTTTCTGGCACAGCGCGCAAACCCGCGAGGTGTCCGCAGGTGGCGTTCAATAATAAAAATCAATGTGCGCAAAATTTCATCGCCAAACCCGCGAGTTGTCGTCAGCTGGGGGGGGGGTGAGCAACTCGTAAAACCGTCAAAAATTGTTACCTTCTCCCATAGACCCGACACATATGAGACATTGTTCGGATAGAATTTGAGTTGATAGATGAACAACCACGCCGACGCGCCCACAATAATGCTCTCATCGCCATTTTTGGCGAGTTTGACGCCGCCGAGCGCCGCCGCGATGTAGGCGCTTCTGGAAAAAAAAACCAAAATTTCCAACTATCTCAATCGCCCGTGGCGACCAACTTGTCGGCCAATCGAACCGTCGGATAGGTGATATTGATGCCGTGCGCGTAGAGCCGCGACACCAACTGTATATGATCGTGATTGGCGCAACGAGCGTCGGGACCAGCGAGACACAAATCCGACAGGCCGTAGGTGCGATTGTTGAACTCGACGCGAATCGCGTTGCGAATGTAGTCGTCCATGAGCTTCAGCTCATTGGCGTACGCCTCCTCGAGAATGTTGCCGTCGTGTTTGGCGACGGTCGCCACCTCAAATAATTGGAGAATGTCGGCAGCACAAAATTGATAAGCAGAAAAAAAAATAAAGGCTCTCAAATGTCGGCAGCACCGATTTCATAATTACCTGGACTTCTCGCGACTGCGTCACCGCTCGACCAGCCACGTAGGTGCCGTCGACCAGCGGCCACGCATCATGAATGATCCGACGCTCAATCTGAAATCGATGGGTATGATTTGGGAGGCACTGGTGGCCGATTCGACCTTGCTCTGCGCATCGGTTGGTGTGTAGAGGTAGAGAGCATCGCTGAGCGGCTCCAAACCGATGAGACCTTGAACAAGACAAATTTTTTTTCTCGATGATTTTTTTTTTGAATATCGATTTTACCTGTCGCCAAAAACGCGGTCGACAACAGCGGAAGAACGATGAAAATCGCCGGATGCGCCGACACCAATAGGCCGTAGTTGTGGAAGAATTTCGCCGCTTTCGGCTCGAGACAACCAAACTCGAAGCGCATCGGATTTTTCTGCTTTCGGCCGATCGATGTTTCGAATACGACGCACTCCCAGCCTCGACCGCGTTTGACCCACATTTTTCGCCGGCGAATTTCGAGGTCGTTCAATGGATGAGCGAGAGAGAGAGTGCGCGAATCGAGGAGGGTGCCAGACAGCGTCCTGTTCGCGCATTCATCGTATCAATTAACTTGTTAATTGTCCGCAGATGACTTTTTATCAAGTCGACATGATAGATAGTGTTTTGAGGCGACGCGCGAAACCCGCATAGTGTCCGCAGATGGTTTGTGCCAAGCAAATCGTTTTCGCAACGTCGTCGCTTACGGAACCAGCGAAATGTCCGCAGATGCCTTTTTTTTATGAAGTCGACCCGATCAGTGCTGTGTTGAGGCGGCGCGCGAAACCCGCAAAGTGTCCGCAGATGACTTTCTATCAAATTTTCCCAGACTGTAGTGTTTTGAGGCTGCGCGCGAAACCCGCAAAGTGTCCGCAGATGGATGGATTTTTTATCAAAGCGACACGCGAATTGTGCGATGTTTCTGGCAATAAGGTCAATTTTGAATAAATGGTAAAAGGAAAAAAGAAAAAAATGAGCGTTGAAAATAATAATTTTTTTCACAATAACGAATTGCCAAAAAATGATGGCGCCAGAGACTCAAATTTTTGCAATTTTTCAAGATGTTATCGATCTTCTTCGAATTTCAAAATTTCAATTCGCTCCCCCGTCAACAAATTGTTTTGAGCCAAAAAAAAATGTGAAAAATGGTCTCATCGTCGCCCAAACACCCATCATTCCATTTTTTTTTTCGGTAAATTCGCACACGCATAAATTATAACGTCGGGTTAATGCGATTGGAATTGCCAATTTCGCTTCAATTCGAGCCCCCCTCTAACACAAACAATATTTGTTTCTTGTGTGTGTGTGTGTGTGCATTCTCATGTCGACACCGCCGTCGCCGACCATCAGCGGCTCATCGTCATTGTCGAGCCTCAATTCGTCGATATCGTTTTGCTATATATGGACGACGAAGGTAGGTGGCTTAGAAAACTCGAAAATTGCCTAGTAAATGAGAGAGAGTGCTCACAATTGAGAGGGCGCAGACAACGAGAGAGAGTGTGCGGTGAGGGGAGACGCAGGCATCGTCTAAAAAAATTATGATGAAAAAATGGAATTTTGAGGTTTCCATAGCAATTGGGATTATTATTTTTACCCGAAAAATGTATGCGCCTTTAATTTGAAACACAAAAGAAAAGAGAGTTTTTTAAATAAAACCCAGAGAAAATTCGATTTTTAAAAAATAATTTTTGGGTTTGTAGATCAAAACTCGAAAAACGACCGACGGCGAAGCGACGATTCTCTCGATTTCGCCCAAATTCGCCACCGTTCACCAATCGATATCGTTTCAATGGAACGTGCGAGTTCATGCGACAATGGCGTTGGTAATCAATTTTTGGCGGCTGAAAAAAAAAAACTCAATTTTGATTATTTTCAATTTTCAATGGTTTTTCCCATTAATCGTTTGAGAAATTTCGATTTTAACGCGAAAAATCGCCTAAATTTTCCACCGCCCAACGATTTACGATAAATCGAGGGCGCGTTTCGGCGGAGTGTCGTTGAAAGTGGCGTCGTTCGATTTCTTCGATTTTTTGCGTGTTTTTCGATAATTTCTTTATTTCTCTCGCGATTTTCATTAAAAATTTTGAAATTTAGCATAAAAAATCGAGAATTTCCAAAAAAAAAGAACAATTCGATGAAGAGCTCAATTTTTGTTTTTTTTTTTGCAGGAAGACGAAAACTCTGAGGATGAGAACTACATCGCCGTGGATTTGTATCTCGTCGATGGTCCGATCAACGAGGTCCGTTTGATGGCCGAAGTGGCGGCGCTCGACAAAAACGCGATGATCACCGCCGGCTACAATCCGGCGAACGCGCTCGTCCGCGAGGCCAAATCGATCAAATTGCAAAAAGGCGTCGGTTGCGAGGTGACGGACAGCAGTCGATCGTGCGTTTCGAGCTATTTAAAGGTACACGGTAGTAAATATTAGCAAAGCGGCGAAAAATAATTGTCAAATTTGTCAGTGTTCTTCTTTTTTTTCGAAAAATGTGCAGTGTGCAGGGTGCGCCATAAATACGGAGCCGCTTTCAAAACGGTGTAAAAAGATTAGTTTCAAAGATTTTTTTCTGAGATTCAACCAAAATATTGACTAAACTATAAGAAAAAAAGTAGAATTAACAGTTTTCGAATCTTCCTCATTTCGCCTTGATCACAGCTCGGAGTCTCTTCGGGTAGTTGTAGATGAAGGCTAGCAGGTGATTGTCGTCTAAATCGTTCCATGCATTCTCGAATGCGATCTTCAATGCTCCCAAATTGGGATAGTTTTTCGTGGAAACCTTCTGCGTCAAATATCCACACACCGACAAGTCCATCGGGTTCAAGTCCGGGCTGTTTGCTGGCCATTGAAATAAGTTGCTTGGCACGGTGGGCAGGTCTTGCTGAAACGTCCAATCTCGATTCCCAAAGTGAGATTGGGCCCATGGAAGTATGTACTGCCGATTCAAGAATCTTTTCGTATCGACCCGGGATCCCGGGAATATCGTTTCCCGCGTCTCGTCCCGGGTTCGTCCCGCCCGAAATTCATTTCCCGGAATTTTCGTATTTTAATAAGATTCCAAATTCAAAATTTTCCAAATAGGGACTTCCTACGCCATTTTCTAAGCATTGGAATTATTTTAAAATAAGAAAATTCACTAAAAAACGAGAATACGCAATATTCGAAGAGTGTGCGTTTGCGCACGCGGTGATTGCAGACTTTTTCCCGGGATCCCCGGAAATTAAGTTTCAATGAGTCCCGGGGTAGACACACTGAAAATGGGCGCTCTGGCAGAATTTTAAGCAAAAAATTAAAAAAATTTAAAAATTAAAAAAAAAATTAATTAATTAAAAAATTTTAAAAAAAAATTAATTAAAAAATTTTTGGCATTTTTGGATTCTCGAAATTGAAAAAAATTGATATTGTTGCAGCAAAACATTGAAAATGTCGTGAAGCTGTCGGTGATCGTCACAATGGAATCGCGATTGTTCGACCCGTTCACGTATCTCGACGCGATTTCGCCGACGCCTCGCGTCTCGTTTCTCACCGCCAACTACAACGCGAGAGTCAACAGCAAAGTGTGGAAGCGTAGATCGCGGAAAAGGCGCGTCGAAAAAAATTTCAAAAAAGAACATTGTTTTTTTTGGTTTCAAAAAAAAAAAACAATTATTGTTGAACAATGACACATGTATCCAGGTGTCGTAGGATCCTGTGTTTTGTACGCAATGCCAAGAGACAGTTACCGTAATCCTCGCAGCGGGAATTTTTTTTTAATTTCGCATATTCATTTTTTTAATTTTTCGCTCAATTTTCGTTTTTTTCCTTTGAAATTTTGAAGAAACCAATTTAAATAATTTATTTAGCAGAGTAAGCACTTTTAAACGATTTTTTGGTAAAAACAGCAAAGAATTAAAAGAACACAATCGGATTCGAAGAAAATCTAATCGGATTCGAAAATACCCAAATAACGAATCGAATCCGACAATTTTCCAATCTTATTCGTAAAATTTCCAATCGGATAAGGTTAATTCCAGAGCCGAATTTTGTCGAATCCGATTGCGTTTTGAGTTACCAGAATTTTTCGCCCAATTTTCTAATTTCCCTTTGAAATTTTTGTTGTCTTTGAAAAAAAAATATTTTTGAAGAAACCGATTTTAATAATTTTTTTTAGCAGAATAAGCACTTTTAAACGAAACGATATTTTTAAAGGTAAAAATAGCAGAGATTTAAAAGAACACATTTTTGTCATTAATAAAATTATTTATTCGTCTTTTGCTTTTTGTACGCGTTTCTATTATCTTGTTTTTGTATTCTTCATTTTCAAAATAATTTTTAGAGCGACAAAATCTTCACAATGATTCCCAACTCAAAAAATGGAAAAGTGCATATTCTGAAAACAAAATAATTAAATTCGGTTTCTACAGGTTTTAAATAAAAGATTTCTGAAAAATACAGCAAAAAAATTGAAAGAAAATTACAAAAAAAAAACTCCGTAAATCGCTGCGAGGATTCTATTGCGTACAAAACGCCGGATCCTACGACACCTGGATACATTTGTCATTTCTCCGCAATTAATTATTTTGGTTGGTTCAGAAATTGTCGGGTTGAACGGCGCGCCATCACCGACGACGAGAAGTTGGAGTATGAGAAGAAGGTGCAGGCGATTCTGGATCAGGAGAGGGGAAAGGTTGCTCGGCCATTTTTGGCATCATTCTTCTTTTTTTTTTTTGAAGCTTATGGATCGCCTGACGATTCCCGAATCATCGTCGCGTCGTGCCAGTCTGATGTCGCAATTCAAGGAGAATCAGCACGAGATGATCTACGACGATCACATTTTTAAACGAGTGGGTCTCGCGGCGCAAAAAAAAACGAGCGCCAATTCAAATTTGAATCGAAATTGAATTTTTTTTGTGCGAATGCGATTCAAATTTTTTTCTTTTTTTTTGAAATCAAAATCCCCATTCCCAGATTCTCGTTTCTTGTTGCGAGTCGTGCGAGCAACGCCGACGCTCATTGATGTACGATAGTCGGACCGAGGAGGATTCGGAGGATGACGGCGATGACGCGAAGGCGGAATCCGACGGCGACGATGATGAGCCGCATTTTGAATGCGATCAGAGGGACAAGGAGCATATTCATGATGTATGCTCCGGGGGGTCTCGAAGCGATCTTTGTTCTTCTCATTGATTTCAGATGCTCGCCAACTTGTACTTCAACAAGGTCGTCCTACCGCAACTCGAGTTTATTGAGGATTTCATGGATTTTCTCATCGACGCCGAACTCAATGATTTGCCGGTGCTGAAGCGCGCGTGCGAGCGCTATTTGTGCAGCGAGCTCAGCACGGTAAAATTCAAAAAAATTTGATTTCTTGATTTTTCAAAAGAATATTGAAAATTGCACCATGCGCCTTTAAAATTTTGAAGCGTTTCGGAATTCTGAAGGCGTTTTTTTTTCCATCGTTTCGAAGCGACAAATTTTTAAAACGCAAAAAAATGTAATTCCGATTTTTGGGATGGAATTTTTTTTTGGTTTTTTTTCTGAAAAGAAACAGTCTTAATTTTCATTCATTAAATTGAAAATTCGAGAAATTTCTTGACACGAACATTCCGGAAAATTAGAAAATTGGAAAAAAAGGGGAATTTTAGAAAAATTTAAAAAAAAAGGAAATTTGAAAAAAATAAAAAAGGGAATTTTAGAAAAAAATAAAAAAAGGGATTTTTAGAAAATTGAAAAAAAAGGAAATTTTAGAAAAATAAAAAAAGAGATTTTTAGAAAAAAAAAGGGAATTTTAGAAAAATAAAAAAAGAGATTTTTAGAAAAAAAAGGGAATTTTAGAAAAATTAAAAAAATGATTTTTAGAAAAAAAAGGGATTTTTAGAAAATTGAAAAAAAAAGGAAATTTTAGAAAAATAAAAAAAGAGATTTTTAGAAAAATAAAAAAAGGGAATTTTAGAAAAAAAAAAAAGAGATTTTTAGAAAAATAAGGGAATTTTAGAAAAATTAAAAAAATGATTTTTAGAAAAAAAAAGGGATTTTTAGAAAAATAAAAAAAGGAAATTTTAGAAAAATAAGAAAAAGGATTTTTAGAAAAATAAAAAAAGGGAATTTTAGAAAAAAAAGGGGAGTTTTAGAAAAAAGACATCAGCACATGCCTGCTGTTGGATCTTCTCTTCAACGCGATCGTCTTCAATTTGGCGGTGATGAAATCGATGACGCTCAGCGAGCTTTCGAATCGCGCCCACGAGTTCGTCGACGTCGAGCTGCTGTTGCAGCAAGAGGAATATCAGTTAATTTTTTTCGATTTTTTGATTTTCAAATTGGCTAGAAAAATTTGTTTGTAGGAATCTCGACAAACGCATGAAGAATTTGGCGGATCGCAATTTGCCGGAGCTCATCGAGCAGTGCGTCAATTTTCGCGAGCAAAAAGTCGATTTTCCCGAATTTTTTTTTTCAATTTTGATTTTTTCTTTTTTTTTTTGCAGGCTCGCGTTCGTGTGTTGCCCGCTTTCCATGAGGAAATCTCGTTCGCCAATTCGCCAATCGAACAATAAATCGCTTCTTTTTCAGTTTTAGCCTAGTGGTTTTTTAAAACAAAAATGCGGATTACGCTAAATTGAGGGCACTGCGTCGTCCAGTGTGGAGTGTCGTTTGCTTTTCGCATCATTTCGCCCTAGAAATGTGATTTTTAGGTGGAATTAGAGTAATGGAATAAAATTGCATGAATTTTTCGATTTCAAAATGAGAAAGTGGGAAGTTTTGAACGAAATGAACTTGATTTTTAATACTAGAATTCAAATTCGCGCTGGAGAATGAGCCGCGTTGCGTATGCGTCGCGGTCGGCGTTAGTTTTAAATAAAATTGCAATCGCTTTCTTTTTGGCAGCTTTTTTTTTAGAAAATGACCATGGGATTAAAAAAAATTTTTTTTTGTAATTTTTTGTTACAAAATGGATCAGAAATGATTTTTGAAATCACCCGTGCCCATTTTTTAGCGAATATAGCAGATTTTATAGAAATGGTTTAATTTATTTGAGAAAAATTGATTTTTAAAAAATTTTTACAATGCAGAAAAATTTTTGTGAAAAATTAATTTTTTCAATTTTCTACTTTTTTTTCTGAACATTTTTCGTTGGGTTAACACTTTGAAAGGCTATCGCTGCAAGATCCCAACTCATTTTTCGCGTTATGCGCCTTTAATCGTTTACTCACATTTCTCGATATTCGATTTATCGAAAAATCATTTAAGTCGGCAATTAAAAAAATTTTATTTTCGATAATTAAAGTTTTTTGGCTTCTAAACAACAAAAACCGATTTCTATTTTTTGGTTTTGTTTTTTTTTTTGGAGAAAACTGGCAGCCACCAAAAATAGTCATTTGCGCACTATAATTTACGTGGTTCGTCAACAACTAAATTTGGGTCCAAAAAAAGAAAAGAGGAAAATTCATATTTCTCACGTTAAGGGTTTTTAAAAATATTACAAAATGTTTTCATGGCCGTGAAAAATTTAGGTCAGAATAACACGGCCGTGAAATAATTCGTTCGCCGCAAACAGAGGACCGCAATAGCGCAGTGGCTAAAATTTTGGGCTCATAAGCGTTGAGGTCGTGGGCTCGATCCCGCTCGGACGCAAAGTGGATTTTCTTTTAGCCTTACCTGAAATTATGTGTTTGAAACCAATTTGCTTTAGCATTTACTGCTGCAAAAAAGAAAAAATGCCAGACGGGAGCGAACCCTTGCCATAAATTTACTATCCTGCGCACTTGCCCCTTCACCTCATCAGCACAGGCAAAACGCGACGGATGAAGTCCGGCCGAATCACGGTCCGTTATTGACCGTTCCAGCGTGTACCGGAGACGGACGGAATCCGGAAACGTTTTTTTTTTTGTTCCGAATAATAAAAATTTAAAATTGAAATCATATAGACAGCATTATTATAGAAGTTTTATTTAAGAAAAATCGAAACAAAAAAATGATTTACGAACCGCAATCGCTAAATTCGTGAAAATTTTAGCACTTATTTTTCATACATTTAAATGTTAAAAGCAAGTTCATATTATAGAAATTAATATTTTTCATGTATAAATCGCAAAAAATCGAATTTTCAAAAAATCATGAAAATCGGCGAATAATTTCAAATGGCTGTAGAAACAAAATTAGATCGTCAAACCCCAAATAACTTTTTTTTCCAAGGTTTAATAAACCTAATACTTAGTCGCCATACCATTTGCTTCTACAGAAGCATAACATCTTTCAGGCATGAACGGTACTGTATGTAAAATGATTAATTCGAATTCGATACGAAAGAGACAATTTTTTGTTTCACAATCAATTCCATTAAAATTTGAAATCAATACACCGAGTTTCGCAAAAAATACGAGTAGATTCGGGTTTTTCCAAAGAGTAATACGAATTTCAAACTTAATTTTCGAACAAGTTTGTGGCCAAAATTTGTGGTATTCGATTCGAATCGAATTACTAGAATAAAAATAATTCTAAAATTGGACACGTAATTGGTCCGTTTTTTGTCCGTGATGCCTCGCAGCGATTTACGGGGGCTTTTTTGTAAATAAAAAAATTTTTTTTTCATCCTGAAAATCAAGATCCGTAATTAACACGTTTTAAAAACGTGGCCAATAAATCTCCGGACCTTGCCCGTTTTTCAAAGAAATTTTTGGTCCGTTCTTGGTCCGTTTTTTAGCCGTAGCGTTCAAATCTCCGGACTTCATTCGTCGCGTTTTGCCTGTGATGCTTCTCCGCAGCGGCAAGAGGCGGATATGTAACCTCTTGCCCAAATGGTTGCTGACGGAAAAATGACCTTGAATTTTCAGATGGTCCTAATTAACCCTCGGCTGGAATTTTGCCTCTAATTCCAAAACGGGTATTAAAAAATATCTTCCCGGGTTAGAGAGTTGTCAATCCGTCGCCATGAGCAACCGGCGAGGTGTTGGTGTTCATCACAAGAAGAGAAAAAAAAAAGACGTCATCTCTCTCTCTCTCTCTCTCTCTTGTCCAATTTTTTCCAATCGAATTGCGTCGTTGAATGTCGATGGAGAGATTCTCGGAAAAAATTGAATAATGAAACAATTGGCCGCATTTTTTATGCGCTCACTCTTTATATATATATTTTTTTTTCATATATTTTCATTTTATTCACTCGTTTCTGTTTTCGCGAAACCCGCTGGCATGTCCGCAGCACGATTTCGATAAGCATCGAAATCACGCGAAAGCGCTTTACTAAATTCTGGTAGGCATTAAAATCGAAATTTTTGCAAAGTCTTCGAAATCCCCAAAAAACCGTCCTAGTTTTTCGAATTGTTTTTCGAAAAATTTCAAAATCGCAAATAATATCCATTTTTTGCGTTTTCTTTTTTAAAATCTTGATTTAGAAAAAAATTGAAATAAAAAATTCCACACCAAAAAAAAATTTTTTTTTTGAAAATTATTGAGCGTGGGTCTCGAAGAAGCGCGTCTTACGGTAGAGCGATTATATTAAATCATATGAATAATAATAATAATAATAATAACAAATGCGCATTTTCGCGAGAACGGCTAAAAAATTTTGTGTGCTAATCTGTCTGAAATCGGATTTTTTCATTTTTTTTTTCTGCCTGACAACCTTTTCTCACGTATGTTTGCTCATTTCTCCCGTCGGCCCACCTTTGCGTGCATTAAAACAAAACAAAAATTGATTAACTATATATATATATACATATAGTTAATCCGCTGTTTTTGCTACTTGCAAAAATCCCAATTTTTTTGGTGATTTTCCCCCGACGACAAAAAATCGATAATTAGTGCAACGCAGGCGGGCGGGGGGTCTGAGCCCGAAATCCAATTAACACAGGCTGGCTGCTCATATTCGAGCAGCCTCATCCCCCCCCATTCATGGTGTTATTTCCTCTCGATTCAATTTCACACCAATTAGGCGAATGTCTTCTCATTTCTCAATGTGTACAGTGCGTTTCACATTTTTTCAAAGCCACTCCCTGCCTTTTTTGGGCATAATTTTGTCAATTGTAAATATTTTTGAAGTCGGTTTTCAAAATTGAATTCAGGCCTTAAAAATATGTGGGTGTGCCAATTTTTATAAGGATATCTGCAAAATTGGCCAAACGATATCGAAAATTCTGAAAATTGAAAATTCTGAAATTGTGGGGGGACCTGAAGAAGAATTAGCAATGTACCTTTAAATTGAGTACTGTACGATGCTTTCATTTGGCTTTTTATGACCAATTCAAAAATTTTCGATATAATTCGGCCAATTTTGCAGATATCGTTATAAGGTCATATAAAGCCAAATGAAAGCATCGTACAGTACTCTATTTAAAGGTACATTGCTAATTCTCCTTCAGGTCCCCCCACAATTTCAGAATTTTCACGGCGATAGCAATTTTCAGAATTTTCGATATCGTTTGGCCAATTTTGCAGATATCGTTATAAAAATTGACACACTTACATATTTTTAAGGCCTGAATTCAATTTTGAAAACAGAATTCAAAAATATTTACAATTGACAAAATTATGCCCAAAAATAGGGGTGGCTTTAAAAATGTGAAACGCATTTTTTATATATAATTTTTTGTTTGCCAGCGATGAGCAATCGGCGAGTATCGCTGCCGGTGGCGTTGACGATTCCGAAGGCGTCGCCATCGCGCCTCTCGCCGCCGTCGTCGTTGTCGCCGGCGAATCGCAGGTAGGCCACCCATCGTGTGTTCGCATATCGCCCCCCCTCAACACGTTTTGTAGATCGCTGCCGACGTCGCCGATATTGCGACGAAGTCTGCCGAGCACACCGCGGACGCCGTCGCCGCGACGCAAACTTTTGCCCGATGTCGATGAGCATTTGCCGAGCACCAGCTCGAGGTTGGCCTTCTTTTTGGGAAATTTCTAAAATTGTTTCGCAATAATGGAAATTCATCTGCGGGCACTTTTCCGGGTCGCAAAATCATTTTACCCAAAAGTCTATCCGGCCTTTGAATTGCAATTATGGAAATTCATCTGCGGACACCTTTCCGGGTCGCAAAATTTTTTTACACAAAAATCTATTCGACCTTTGAATTGCAATTATGAAAATTCATCTGCGGACACCTTTCCGGGTCGCAAAATTATTTTACACAAAAATCTACCCGGCCTTTGAATTGCAATTATGGAATTGCATCTGCGGACACCTTTCCGGGTCGCAAAATTATTTTAAACAAAAATCTATCCAGATTTTGAATTGCAATTATGGAATTGCATCTGCGGACACCCTTGCGGGTCGCAAAATTATTTTACACAAAAATCTACCCAGATTTTGAATTGCAATTTTGGAATTGCATCTGCGGACACCCTTGCGGGTCGCATTTTTGCAATAACCCTAAAAATAGATCGATTCCTCCAATTTGACATCCAATTAATTGTGGGGACCATCATTTGCATTTTTCGCCGTCTCTCCGACGACCAAAACGTTCGAAGTCCCCCCAATTTTTTTTTTGCTGGTGTGAATTATTAGCGAGTTTCATTTTTTTTCCTTCGGACCTCATTTCTCGATGAAATATGATGCGTCAAATTTTCTCATCCAACTTCTTCGATGTTTTTTTTTTGCAGCTCCGAAACATCGCCGAGGCGTGTGAAGAAGCGCAAAAATTCGCCAAGGTATCAATTTTTTTTGGCTGTCTCTTTTTTTTCGTGGTTACGGTAATTAAAGGCGCAGCAATTTCTTCGTTTTCCAACCCATGCGCCTTTAAATGATAATTACGCTAGTTTTGATTGGGAGACCTTCTCAAGAGTTCCAACAATTTGATGCTCTCCAGCTCCCCATGAGCTTGATCTAGTGAAAACTCCAGCTCCTTGAGAGCACTTCACCAGAAAAAAAAATCGTTGGGGGGTTGCAGATTCTTCAGATACCAATACTCGCTTCAAACCGCCATGCACAACGAGTGTCGGATAGAGGTGGGCGAGCGGACCGTTGAGACGTCCGCAGCACGATGTGTTGTTGTTATAGGAGATGCCCGACGGCGCGTTGCGCAGCTTCAACCTCGAGCACGGTCGAGTCGTCGACAACGGCTACATCAAGACGAGGCCGTCGATTCCATTGTCGCGTACGTCATCGAAGGGGGGCGGGGCGGGGGGGTCCGAATAGCCACAAGACGGCTTTTCAATTTTCAGGTGATGGTCGCGCCACATGTCCCGAAGTCTGGCGAACACCCGACGAGCCATCGAACAAGAAGCACGTGGTGTTTCGATTGTACGGCGCCAAAAATTCGGGCAAACGCACGATGCTCGAGTCGATCGAGCAGTACGCCACCAAATTGGTGACACGCTACAATCGTGAGCGCGCCACAAATGGTGGCTCGAATTGACTCGCAATCGATTTTCAGACAACGATTCGTCGCCGTCGAAACTCATCGATTTTGTGCTCAACGACGAGCGAGCCCAACTCGAGGTGCTTCTCGAATCGACGCTCGAGGTACCAGAAATTTCGGACCCCACCCACACCCATACCCTCAGCAATTTTTAGAGTTCACCGTTCGCCTCGTGCCTCACCATGTACGGAATCGTCTACAATGTCGATAGTCGCGAGTCGTTTGCGATGGCGACGAGCCTATTGAACAGGTTTTCCAAATTTTTTTTTTACGCTCAGCACTACGATACTCCAATTTACACACCGCCCTCGGTTTAGTGGGGCAAAAATTTTTCAAAAAAAAGTAAAGTTCAAAAATTGCTGACGCGATTTTCTGGTGATTTCCGAAAGAAAAAATCGTTTAGTTCCGGTTGCCTAATGCGATTTTCGATAGATTTATTGCAAACACACCAAATTTCCGAAAGCTCATTCGGATTTTTGATAGCAATTTCAATCTGCGGACATTCATGCGGGTCGAAAAATTGACGAGGATGAAACGCCACGGCTAAAAAAAAATATTTCTTTAAATATTTTCTTTTTTTCCGGCAAAAAATTGAAAGTTTGCAGACTTTTGAGTCGAAAAATCGCCAAAGACCAAAATGTGATATTGATCGGCAACAAGGTGGACCTGAAGCGCAATCAAATCGTCTCGAAAATCGGTATTCTCTTTTTTTTATTCCATTCGCAAAAGCCCGCGTCGATTTACGATGAATTTCATTCATTCCCTCGAATTTTTCATTGTTCAAATTCAAATTTGAATTGCCGCCTCGAGAAAAGTGCGATGGTCCACAATTATAAGCAAGGCACTCGTTTTGGTTATTTAAGAAAAAAAAAACGATTTGGCAAATTGCGAAAAAATTCTGATGGCCGTGGCCGCGAATAATTCGGCCACCACACATTTCTCTGAATTTTTTTTAAATCTGAATGTTGATTTTTCCTGCATTTTCTTAAAATCTATTTTTAGATAAAATCAGAAATAGCGAAAAATCGCCAAATTCATCAAGTCGCCTAGAAAATTTATATTTTTATTATAAAAAAATCGAAAACCACCATTTTTAGAAAGCTTTTCTATACGAGACCCAATGTGAGAATAATTTGAACAATTTTCGTCACACACAAAAAAACTCTGTGGGGGGGGGGTTCGAAAAACGACCATTTAGGGACATTTTTGGAAATGACGGGTCCCAACGCGAAATTCGGCCAATTTGCAGAAGGCGCGTGTCTCGCGAAAATCCACAATTGCAATTTCATCGAGACGTCGGCGCTGCTCTCGATAAACATCGCCGAATTGTGGGCGATTCTTGTGAAGCGTCTCGAAGGCGTCGAGACCGTCGAAACGAGCTCGCCGAGTTGGATGCACAAATTCGTCGCGCGACTCGCGCACTCGGCCGAGCAAATTGTTAGCAAAATTTCGATCTAATCGAAATTTCGCCCAAAATTTGTTCTTTGTTTTTTTTTTCGTCGCTTCTCTCAAATATACACGATTTCATCATTTCACACGAACAGAAAAAAACGAACAGAGAGAGAGAAATGAGAAGAAACAAGCACAAAAAAAATGGACGATGAAAGAAAAAAAAAATATACACATACACACGGAATTATGACTAACAAGGCAATATAATTGGCATCATAATTAATTAGCGAATTATTACAATTGATATATTATTATGTAAATTATACAACAATAAACTATATACCATATATTTTGCTCGCAAAAAAGAAAATGAACAATGAGAATCTCTATGAATGGGGAAGGGCACGTTGAAGGGAAAGACGATGAAGTTCATGTCCAAATTTTTTCGTTTTCGCAAAAAATTCAAAAAAAAATCATTGAGGAATCACAAAAATGCTACCGGATGGCGTTGAAAAAACCCGCAAAATTACCAAAATATTCGACAAAACAAAAATTGATAGCAAATTTTGGCGCACTTTTTTTGGTGGAAATGATTGGCTGACAAATTCACATTTTTTTTTTCAGTGTACCCCCAAAAAAACTTTCAAAGAATTTCCAAAAATTCTTTAAAATGGTTTAAAACCTTTCGAGGATCTGAAAATTCGATGTCTGAAAAAAAATTTCAAAACTCCCACCAATTTCACCAAAAATGAGCACCCAAAAAAAGAATTGTGGTGAATAATTCTAAAACTCTAGACGACATCTGATGGCACGATTCCATAAATATCCGAATAGACTTGCGACGAGTCGTCGTGCGCCGATGTCGAATGATGAAGCGGCATTCGCGACGGCAACGATGAATGGAGAAGCGTCCAGAACAGATGGCTGCTCATGTCGATGCGCGTGTGCTTCCGCAGAATCTGTCCGAGCTCATCGTCGAGAAGATTCGCGTCGACGCCGTCGCCGAGCACGGCGATCACGCGTTTCGCGCGATTCTTCGCGAATAATTGATGTGACGTCTGCAAAAACAAAAAAAAATTAATTTCGAAAATTTTTTTGACGCAATTGATTTTTAGATAATTGAAAGAAAAAAATGCCGATTGAAAAAATTCGCAAAATTTTGGCTCATTTTTCACCAATGTTGATAAAATTCAAATTTCTTTGCCCAAAAAATTCACGTTTTTCCAACTAAAATTGCAAATGAGAAATTTAAGAAAAATGAGATTTTCTAAAAAAAAAATTCAGAAATGTCTCATAGATTCAAAGAAATCGATTTTTGTGAAAATTTCCAGAATTTTCTGAAATTTTTCTAACTTCAAAATGTTTGGCAAAAAATCACGACTTTTCAACTAAAAATTATGATGAGAGAATTTTCCGAAAAATCTCAATTTTCTAAATTTTCTCTTGAAAATTCCCCCCTTAAAATTTTGATATTTCCATAATTCAAGAAATTTCGGGAAAAAAAATTCCAAAATCTACCTTAATCTGCAGCGTTTTCCACTCATTATCCAAAAAGTGTCGCGTCAGGACCAATATCAAACATTGCGACGCCTCCATCTGCGCAATCAGCTCGTCGGAAATCGCGTGAAGGTTCGAATTATACGTGGGACCATCACGATGGAGCAGACATAGCTGATAATCATCATCTTCAAGCGGCCTGCAAAACAACAAAACGACTAATTAATTGCGCGACCAATTATCGGGCTAATTACCGGCACAACTGATCGATGACCATCTTCTCATCTTTTTTCGAGTAGCTCACAAACGCGTGATAGCTCAACAACGGCATCGGAAGCGGCGACGAGCCGGCCGACGTCGAACAGTTGAGCGACGACGCCTTGTATCGCCGCTGATTGATGGCGTCGTGCGATCGGCGGACCATCGACACACCGATTATGACGAAAATGCACAAAAGCAGCGAGCACGAGACGGCGAGCACAATGAAGATGATGCTGTTCTGCGGCTCGTGGCCGAAAAATCCCGACGAGATTTGAACGCATATCGAGACGTTGTAGTTTTGTAGGAACTCTGCAAATAATTTTACTCGGTTACTGTACGTGAATGCGCCTTTAAATATGAAATTCAAAGAAAAAAAAATGGTATTCTTAAAGGTGTATGTGCCTTTAAAAATTTGCAAAACAAAAATTTGCGTCATCTGGAAATGAAGAGCTTAAAAAGGGCATTCCAATTTGTTTTTCTGGAATTGAAAAAAAAAATCCAACAAAACCAACCATCCATTTGCATCACAAAAATGTCGCCATTCACATTCGGCGGTCTCGCCGACAAAATTGTGGTGTCGTTGGTGATGAACGCGCGCGTCACGTTCTCGACGCATTCGACTTTCGGCGCGTCGACGACGAGATGACGATTGTGGAACATCCATTCGACGGCGTTGTGCTCGATCATTGGCGGCGCGAAGCCGTCGTTCGACTGAACAAAACAAATTATTAATTAGTATAATTGGGGAGGGGGGGGGGTCTTGAATGGAAATAATACTAATTATTATTATTATTCGGTGTCGATTTACGGTTAACCCGAACTTGATAAAATTTGTTCAAGAAGCTTTTGACAATATCGATTCGCGGTTAAAAAAAACGAATTAGGTCTTAACGCGAAATTAAAAAAGTCGAATTGAGGGAGAATGTAAAATTGGGAATTTTTCTGGCATTGACCTACCAATCGAAATCGCGTCTGCTGGGCGGCACAATCGCAGCGGAGCGGATTTGCCGACAACGAGATTTGTCGAATCGCCGGCAAATTCGACAACGCCGCCGGAATGTCCTCGAACGAGTTGTTGTGAAGTGTCAACTGCAAACATTGGCAATTAATTAACAACTAATTAATTGGCTGGCATTTTTTCTTTTCGAATCTCTCAAATTTCCATTTTCGTTTTTCTTAAACCAATTTTATTGTGGAAAAACGATCAAGATTATTCCTCCTGTGAAAATTAATAAATTTTTAATGTGCAATTCGAATTTGCATGACGAATTCGAAAAACATGCGAAAATTAATTTTTAAAATGGCACAAAATTCAAGGAAACGCTCAAATTAAAAAAAAAAACAAAAACTCACAAATTTCAAATTTGGCAACTTCTCGAAGACGCCACGACTCAGCGTCGTGAATCGATTGCCGTTTAAGAACAACTGCAGAATTTGCGGCGTCTTGAGAAACTCGTCGCCGCTGAGACTATGAAGCGAGTTGCCGGACAAATCGAGCGTCTATAACGAAGAAGAGATTAACATCGAATCATTGCAATGATCGGGGGCAAACCTGAAGAGCCGGCAGTGTGTGGAACGCCTTCGGCTGAATCGAACGAAGTCCCGTTCCGTTGATGTGAAGCTTCTGTAGTCGAAGGCGTCCGATGAATGAGTGGGTTCGGAGTTGCGGCAACACGACACCCGACAGCATGATCTCGGTCGCCGACACCGGAAGCTCGGAGACGACGAATTCGCGTTTCGGCAATAGCTGCAACACAAGATTCTTTAATTCGCTTTTTTCTTCGATGTCTCGAAGCGAATCGTAAAGAATTGCACAATTCCAAATTTTTCATCCAGCAATTTCCATCGTAGTAAAGACATTGTCGAACTCATTTTCGATGGTCTCAAGACGAATTCTACAGTAATACAAACCAACTGAGATTTTCTCAACTGTTACGATTTTTTTCTACAGTAATCCTAGCTGCTAAACTATCTCGAAATTCGTACGGTATAACGTGTCAACGCGTTTGCGAATTTAAAGGCGCTTACCGTCTCATTTCGCTCGCAACGCACAATGTTGACGTCGAATGACTCGTCGCGGAAGCAGCGACACGACGCCGGACACACCGATTTGCAATCGCAATTGCCGTATTGGCAACAAATGCATTCCGGCTCGCACACCTGCGAATACCGGCATAGCATGTCATCCTTCTTCAGGTTCCGCAACGAAATTGTTCGTCCGTCGACCGCATGACGACACGTGGCATTCGCGTGATCCTTGACGGCGACATACGTGGATTTCTGACGAAACAGATTCATGATGTTGCAGTTAGTTTTTGTTCGACTTACCGCCGAATTGCTTTGATAGTCCTGAAGAAGCCACGTCATCTGACACGAGCATTCGAGCGGATTGCCGGCGAGCAACACCTCAACCGGATGGACCGCCTCGACGACTCGCACCGCGTCGAGCTCGACAATCTCGAGCTCATTGTCGGACAAATCGATTTTGCGGAGTTGCGATTTGTGCGCCAACGCGCCTTTCGCCAAATGCGCAATGCGATTCGACGCCGCGTCGAACGTCTCAACCGAATCCGGAATTTGTTCCGACGTCAACATGTTGAGGCGATTCTCGCGCAACGACACCGTTTTGATTCTGAAATCGTTTGTTTGATGGTTTGATAGTCGACATTCAACGCCAATGAATACTTTGAGCGCGACGATGCCGTCAGCAGATTGATCTGATTGCGATCGGCGACGATCGTCTCCAAACTCTCCGGAAACGAGGCCCATTTGAGGACGACAATCGAATTGCCGGAAATGTCGAGTTTTCGAAGGCTCGTCGCTTCGAGGAGACCCTCATCAAGCGAATCTGAAACCAAAGGCATATTGAAAAAAAAATAAACGATCATTTTCGTTCCAGGACCAAATTGAAATCGAACTATGCGATTTAAAAAAAACCCTGCACGTAAAGAAAAAAAAAAGAGCGTTAATTTTGGGCAAAAATAGGATTTTTTTTCGCCTCAAGAAAATTTAAAACATCCTTTTTATATTGAATTTCAAAAAAAATATATACTATGTGCCTTTAATTTTATGATATAAAAGAAAAAAAATCAACATACTCATGGCATTCTCTCTGAGAATGATTTTCTTCAATTTCGGGCATTGCGCAAACGAATCCTTGAATATCAACGAGATTCGATTATTCGACAAATCCAACGTGTGCAAATTGGCGCTCGACGAGAACACGTTGGCCGTGACCTAGAAAAAATAAAAAGAAAAAACTCGTCCATCATTCTTTTTGCCAAACTTACACTCTGCAATTGATTGTGCGACAAATCGATATGGTGAAGGTCGGCGATTTTCGAAAACGTGTTCGCCGCCAATTTCGCAATCCGATTTCGACTCAAATCGACATTTTTGAGTTTGACGACGTCGCCGATCGCCGACGGCACCTCGACGAATCGATTCGTCGACAAATCCAGCGTGTCGAGTTTCAGTCCGCTGAGCGAGTCCGACGCGAGACGTTCGAGCGCGTTGTCGCCGAGATTGAGGCTCGTCAGAATCGGCGACGCCGGAAAAATTTGCGCGGCGAACTCGCGGATCTTGTTGCCGGACAAGTCCAACTAAAAAAAAAATACATCAAAAATTAAATGAAAATTCCATTTTTAGGCAAAATTTGATCAAAAAATAACAAATTTTTCCGATTTTAATTATTTTTAATGGAAAAACTCGCTCAGAAATCGTTGTCAATCAAAAATTGTGAATCTTGAAATTCGAAATTCCAAAAATTTCAAATAAATTTCCCACACAAAAAAACTGCTCCAAAACACGTCCCGCGCCAATTTGTGTGCATTTATCGCTAATTATCCGCCTCTCACCGATAAATATTTGCATAGCGTAGTATATAATATACTTATTTGCCCAAATTTTCACACTTATGGTGTTGGTGTCATTCACCATGTTCGAGTGGCGTCTACACATGTATGGTTAAGTGGTCCCTATGTATTACAACACCAAACATGGCCCCAAATGACAGTTTATGACCATCCATGTTGAGACAGATTGTTCATAAAATCGCGAGAGCAGGTGGTGACCCGAGTGATAAAACTCTCGTACGACTACCGTAATCTCTTAACTATACAAATAGTCGTAATACTTGACAACAAAAAAAAGAAAATTCGATTTGTTTCAATTTTTATTCTAAAAATATTACTTATCTTAATTTCTATTAATAATTTGGGTCTTACAAGATAATTTCTTGATTTAATTCTCTTTTAAAAAAAAAAAATTCCACAACTTCAATTTCTGCCAGGTGACGCGAATCTCGACACAAAAATTGCGCAATCTTCGAAATTGCTCGTAAAACGAACCTCCTAGATTCAAGGGTCCCGAAACGATTAATGAATCATACAATAATAGTAATCGCGATTCTTTCCCTTCATTTAGGAGAATGCAAGATACTTGAAATGATTCAAGGGTCTCACAACGATAATCCTCCTATCTTGCCTATTACGGTCTTGAAACAATTCAAAAGACCATTGGAGAGGTCCCGTGGCGAAAATTGCGTAAGAAAACATTTCTCTTCCATATTCAGGTCTCAAACAATTTCATTAAAACTATTCAGCTCGCAGAATCTCAGAAGGTTCTCCCCACAATGTCATTAATTCATTCAATTGGTCCCGTCTAATCCCACCCTCCTCACTCCCACATTTCCATTCATGCTCAATTGGAGTCACCCAAGCAAATGGCAAAGATGATCCGAAAATTGGGTGCCCAAAAAAAAGCACCTGGCGCAATTCGACCCCCTTGAGGATTAACAAAAGAAAAGGACCCCCCCTTCTTCTCCGTCAAGATGATGAAGATATTATGATACTATTACACCAAATGCGAGGTGACACCTTCTGGTGAACTCGACGTTTCCCACCACATATAATTAACACCTTTTTCCACTATATTGTATAGTTATAATAATAATAATAGTGTTCTTCGCACCTGTTGGCCATCCCCTCATATGGTCAACCAAAAAAAAAACACATAGAGGGTGAAAAGCGGAAAAAGTCAATTAATATCGCTGTGGGACCACATACACATTTGGTATTCATGGGACTCCTCAATAAATTTTCGTCGGACAACGAAACCCTCGTAAAATATTGAAAATGCAATTTCGTGGCAGATGCTGCTTGCCACGAATTTTTTTCCGATCAAATTTGATCTTTAAAAGCAAATATGGTTTAAAACAAATCTATTCAATCTCGATTCAACCAAAAAATGATTAAAGGCTCATAACACTGAAAATGAGCCGAGTGTTTAAATGGTAGTCGCAGTTTTCTGTTTTCAAAAATCAAATTTCAGATACACGTACCGTTTGAAGGTTGGTGGCGTTCGCAAAACTCCCGCGCGCGATTCCATCGATCAAATTGCGCTCAAAATGCAAATGAGCCACCGAGTGCTCGCAATTCTCCAACCATTCCGTCGGCACCACCGTCAGCTGGTTTCGCGACAAATCGAGCGATTCAAGCTCTTTGGATTCTACAAAAAAAAAAACACACACATTTCTTCCTTTTTTTCGGCATTTTTTGAAAACGCTTACGAAACGCCGTCGAATTTCCGGAAGCGTCATACGCGACACGATTCGCCGAAATGTTGAGCGACACCAAATTCGGCAACGCGAATATCGCCTCGGGTATCTCGGTGAAGCTATTCGACGCGATGTTCACGTGAACAAGAGTGTCTGCAACAAAAAGAAAATATGAAATCTACAGTAATCATTCATAAAGGTCTCGCGAAACGAACATACCCGGCAATTTTCCGCTCATCTCGATCAGTCGATTATTCTCGGCTTCCAAGTGTTGAATGAACGGCGTCTCGGCGCCGATCGCGATCGTCGACAATTGATTGTGAGCAACGGAGAGCTCGCGAATCGCGGGAACACCGCGCAAAAATTGCCTTGACGACGAATTGAATTGAATTAAGTTCGGCTGGATTACTTACTCGATGGTCTCGAGACGATTGCGCGACAAATCGACGATCAATAGCTGTTGCGCAACGCACGGCTCGTCGCGTCGCAACGTCGGTATCGCGTTCGCCGACAAATTCAACACCTGCAACAACAAGAAAAAAGATGTTATTCGTGTTTCCGGGTGTCTTGTATCACAGCGCGGCTCTTCAATCGGGGATGTCGTCCCTCGTCGCCTCCCTAATTAGTAGTCATGAGATACAGCAGCTAATGAGCTCATATTTATTAATTCGCTTCCGCGCAAAACAACACCGACGGCCGTTATTGAATAGCGCAACATTGTCGCCGACATTCGGCGGCGGCTTCCCTTTCAACGCGCATGTTTTGACTAATTATGATCGATATCATCAAACTAATGAGTGTCACAAGTCACTAAACATCAATGGACTGTTCAAAATAGCTCCATTTGTTTTTCGAGTGTCTTGAAGAAAACCAAAAATTTTCAGATTGAAAATCACGAAACAAAAGCCAAATTTTGAATTTCAACCTCAAAATTTTGTGAAAATTTGCGTTTTATTTTAATGGGAAATTCCATAACTCTCGCACTTCAATATTATGGTATTATTTTTCAATTTTCCAATAATGGGTCTTAAAGCGAGAATCCTCAACTAAAAAAAAGCTTCTTGTTCCAATTTTTGGGTTCCAAGACAAAAAATCAAATTTCAGTGGCAAAATTGATGAAAAAAGAATTTCTCGACTATAGCTTGAAAATCCCAAAATTTTTTCAAAAAAAAAAAAAAAAAAAAAAAACAAGAATTCTGAGACCCAAATTTTGTCAAAAATCCCCCAAAAAAATTTCGCGTTTCGAAACCTCAAATTGGCCGAAATTCTATGAAGAGGGGTCGTTGTTCCTAATCGAGCATCGCGTTCGCCCTCGAGGCTCAACCAGCCCAAATCCATCATCATAACAATCGTTTGGTGGTTCCAGCCGGGACAAATGATTGATGTTGTTGTCAAGGAACGCGAAACGCATTTTGCATATGAATACACGTTTGTTTTGTCGAAATCCGCGAGAGACCTTCGATCCGCACCGATCCGATCCGATCCGAGCGGGTCTCACCTTGACTCATTCATGAATGTACGTATGTACGGATTATGCGGGTCCCGCCGCTTCGAGACGCGCGGCTCATTAGCTAAATGATGCGTGATACCGCATCGTCGGCCTTCTGGTCGCCAGCAGAAGCAGCAGCCGGTATGAACAATATACCTCTAATTAGGCCTCCCATTTCGATTGGCTTTCAACGAAAACAACAATTCGCGTCGAGACCCAAAAGAAACCCACCGACAAAATCGGTTTGAATCGAAAATTCGCGAAAACCAAAATTAGGATCCAAATCGACAAAATTCCAAAATTCTGAGGACCCATGATTTGAAAAATTGAAAAGAAATGGTCCGCAAAGAGCGAAATTCCAATCTGGGGGACCAAGACGGACAAAAGGTGTGCTTCCTGCGATGGTTATTACTTAATCATGGGTGGTTTGGGCGTTTCCTGATATTCGACACTTTACGGTGAATGCCGCTCAAAATTTTCCAATAAAGCCCCCCCCCCTCTCTTCTCCTATTGTTGAACATGGGCCAGCAAGAAATAGAGAAAGAGCGCGCGCTCGAGCAATTTCTCATTGAATTGCCGCCGGGTTCCAGATGGCTTCGAACTCGACCAGCAGAATGGCATAAGCCCCTCACCCCCCCTTAAACCCCCCGCCGTACTCAACACCCTAATAAACAACTCATTTGAAATGACCAGGACAACGACGACGACGACGACGAACCTGAAGATGTGGTAGATGGCATAATAGGCGTGATGGGAGCTCGACGTTCGGCGAGTACGTCACACTGAACTTCTCCAGACGGGTTAGTGGAGTTAGTAGATCGTCGGTTAGTTCGATGGCGGTGGGAATCTGCAAAAAATCACGAATAAGTGACCAACATCTTAAGATTCTCGGTGTGCGCCTTTAAACAATATCCGAGATTCTTGGTTTCCAACGGGAAAGAGCGAACCGAAATATTGAAATTTTTAAAATTCTCGTTGCGAGAGAGTTTAAAATTTGCCATGTTTAATGGCGCATGCCAACAATCAAATTCTAGTCGACCAACCCGTTCAATCTCCAATTTTCTGAGCGCCGCAAGATCGTCGAACAATTTCGTCGGCAATTGCGAAATTCCGCATCCCTGCAAATAAAAATAAAAATCATAGTCGGTTGTTTTTCTCTCTTTTTCGCCTCGTCGTCGCTTTAAGACCCGGAAACGCGCCATTATTCGTCCTGTCAACTCGTTTATAACTAATCATCATCATCATCACAAGTGGGGGGGGGGGTTTTCATTGCCAATTCATGAGCGTCTCGACGCGAAACAATACAAAATGTTCACGCATCTGTCACCAGACACTTGACACGCCCATCTACTACAAATATTAATCGGCCTAATCAGAGCATCTGTGATTCGGGGGCTCTCAGGAGCAGATTCGCCACAAAAAATTGGTTTTTTTTTTTTGAAACAATCTGCCAAATTACAACCAATGTTGTGCAATCAATGTTGTATGCTTGTAAACTCGGAGATGACCGATACGTATCTGCTCGGATGACGCAACCCGACGAGACTAATTAAAAGGAGCACAAACCAAG
Source organism: Caenorhabditis bovis (assembly GCA_902829315.1). NCBI lineage: Eukaryota > Metazoa > Nematoda > Chromadorea > Rhabditida > Rhabditidae > Caenorhabditis > Caenorhabditis bovis. Next base: position 222,109 of record CADEPM010000011.1, read on the forward strand.
CGCATACATACATGCACAGACCAACACCTTTACACAATGACCTATTGAATGTGATTGGCTTTCTTAATATCCGTGAAGAACACGAAACAAAAAATAAGCCAAACGTCGCGACCTCTTATATGGCTTGTAATTAGCGAATCGCGTCAAGATCATTTTTTTTGAGCATCGTCAAAAATCTCACCTCGATTTTTAAATGATGCAGTCCGGTGAGTCGATGAAACAAATCGTGCGGGAAACTCGTTGGTCCGCGACACGTGATGAACACGGTCCGAATATTCGATGGCACCGAATAGCCATGAGCAATTGGAAGCGCTGAAGCGCCGATGGGAATGTCGCACATTAAAAGTCGCGTTGTCGGCTGAATAGGGTCCGGGGCGCATTTGCACCTGAAATTGCAACATTTTTTTTGAGGGGGGAGCTTTTGAGAAAAAAAATTGCTTACTGTTTTGGGCATTGCTCGAATCCGGCGGCAATTCCAAATAATATATATAATAATAGTAATATAGGCATATCTCTGTTCTTTTCACCGCCTGTCAGTTATCATGTGCTGCAAAATATCATATTAATGTGCATCGTGTCATAAATTGCGCCAAAAACTCGAGCGTTTTGTGATAAGAGCGAAAAATTGCGCAATTAAACCCGACGGGGCGAGCGCTCGCTCATTTCGTATGCAAAATTCGATTTCGACAAACGCCGGGTGACAAAATCGGATTAGCGGAAAGCGATGGTGAAAGTTTTTCGCTGTACAGTTATTAACACCTATAAATGGTGGAAATGCGCGAAACGATTTTGTCGACCTTGTGCGACATTGAGAGAAAATCGGAATGGGAAAATATATTCAAGCAAAAAATGAGCAAAACAGAAAAACAAAATTTTTTTGAACAGTGATTTTTTCGAGAAAAATTCGGAAGCGATTGAATAAATTTCAAGGCGAGAAAAACAGAGAATTAAGGCAAACTTGAAAAAAACACGATTCTAAGAAGAGAATCCAAATTTCAGCCAAACTGTTGTAAAAATCACGGATTGATACGAAAACCGGTAATGAGAGAGAGAATGAAGCAAGTGAATGAGAATGAGACAACCGCAACAAAAGAGATGTCGAATGAATGAATATGATTCGAAAGATCAGGTGGCGAACACCCAGCCAAGAAACATGTTATGCGAATGCGCAGGCAGCGATGGGCGGGCGGGACCGACGGGTTTTGGTGCAGGGTGCATGGTGGCGAGGGTCGGGGGCGGGGTCATCTAAACAACATGTTGTGAGGAAGGGGGAACGATGTTATCAGGTGATTAGTCCATAAAAGGAACAACGGATTAGCGCGTTTTCGTACTTAGCGCGTCGGAAACCGTTTTGACGGGCACCCGTCCGACGGTACTTGAGAAGAATACAAAAAAGGATGAGATTCCGGATTATGGTTGAGGAGCCGCCGACGTTTTTCGTCTTCTTTCTTAAAAGAGTTTTTTGAAGAGTTGAAATTGAAAAAAATTGGTGGATTTTTTTGCCGAAATTTTTTTTTTCGAGACCTAAAACCTGAAAAAAAAATGATTTTTTGGGAGTCTCAAAAACCAAAAAAAATTCGAAATTTTCAAATCGAAAAGAAAATCGCCAGGAAAAAAGGTGGAAGCTTTGAATTGCTCCAACAAACCAGGTGAATTCGAAAATTGAACGAGAAATGAGAGAAAAATGTCGGCGCGAAATTTCAAACGTGAAGAAAAAGAACCAAAATTTTGTCGTCCGGCGACGTATCGTAAAAATTGCATCCATTTACAATCGGCCGCCGGTGAGCGGGCCGAGCGCGAACGAATGAACAACTTATTCAATAAACCGCTTCCCACCACCGCCAATTTTGGGCAATCCGATCTGTCAATAATCCGAATTACACACAGAAGAACGGCAGCGATTTTTTTCTCGTCTCTCGTTCGTTCGAATATCTGCCGAAATCGAACAGAACCATATGTTGGTTTGAAATCAATTAAACAAACGTGAACGGCGGCGGAATTGAAATCGAACGGGAGAATGAGAAGAAGGAAAAGAAAATATACATAAAAGATTGATTGATTGATTGCCAGATGCTGACCGAGAAAACGATTTCGAAAACGGAGAATCTGGAAAAAATCAATTTTCAAAAATTTGCAAAAATATTCAAAACGTCAAAAATTTAATGAAAACGGCATCAAATATGGAATCCTTTAATAAATTCTAGAAAGCTTAAATTCTGAAACTAGTTTAACTAAAAAAAATCGCAGAGAAATCACTTTAAAATCAATAAAATCGAGAATTTTGGGAATATTGGAAAATAAATTAATTGTGTGCAATAATATGTAAGGTGTTGGCCTATGGTGTCGGTGTTTGCGGACATTCACAATTTTTTTTCGAAAATTTCCCATCTATCGAGTATTATTAGCTGAAATCATGAAATGAAACATGGAAAAGAGCACGACCAACAAAAAAAAACAACGACTCAAACCGAAAATGAATTGAGGCGTGTCGAAAACGGACGGGCGGCGGCGACTAATGGAATATTTGATGGACATTGGTCGAAAATGTTTCCAAAAAAAAAATAGTAAGAGATGGAAAACATAATAAATGTGTGGGATTGGAAAAAGAAAATCATGGTACAATGCAAATAATGGGCCAAATGCACAAAAGAGAAGCGGTATATTACAAAGCGCGTTTGTGGGGGGTGCACCGGTGGTCCTCAAGAGACCGAGAAAATGAGATACTGTAATAGGAGTGCTAATGGATCATCACCGATTGCATAATGCAGGTGCCGCGAATCGGGAGGGTGAGTTCAAATAAAGAAGTATCATTCCAAATGGGTATTTGAAAATCAATTATTTTTTTCCAAAAATCTACTGCAATTTGAATTGTGTGCAATTTTGCGTCGCGGTGTACCACAATCATTTTTCAATATTTTCATAAGTTTTTTGCCAAAAATTTCTGAAACGAAAAAATCATTTAAAGGCGCATTAAATGGATTTCATAGCGAAAGGCTTTTTTTGGCTTTTTTTTAAAGCGCGAAAAATTTTATTTTTTTTAAGCGCGAAAAAAAATTTATTGAAAATTTCAGTTTTAGAAAGATTTTTTTTAATTTTAGATTTTTAAAGGCGCATTGAAAATTGCTTTCACGGGTCCCACAACGATTTTTTTTTTGAGAGAGGCGCCTTGAATAGAAAATTTGAGAAGAGATTAGTGATGATTAAAAATGGGTCTCGCAGCGAAATGCAAATAAATTGGATACAGTGAGACAGGGGGGCTGGCGAAGGGATTTGGGAGTGTCACTTAAACACGTCGATATATTATTGCGTCTCGGTGGTGGGTCAAGTGGTTTTCGCCACGACGAAAAACCGTACCAACGGTTACTGTATTCACCATTAATGGCGAAAAAGGATTGGGACCATCATGCGCGTGCCGCTTGTCGTTGTGTTTTTGCTGAGCAAACACGACATGACATGAATGGTCCGTCGGTGGACACACAAAATTATCGAAAGGGTACTAAAAAGAAAAAAACGACCGTCTCGAGAGATATGGGTATCATCAATTAGAGGGCCCCAATTTTTATGGTCCATACTAACACACACTTATTAGATAGGGACCACTAATCAAGCGATCCACCGTCATGGTGAATATGGCGATTTTTTTTGGCGCAAAAAAAAAACTCTTATGGTCCCTTGAAAAAGGAAACGGTGAGAATTTCAACAAAATTGGGAAGCGAGATTTTGTTTTTGAGAAGAATGGTCCCTAAAAAAATATTAAAAAAAACGAATTCGTGCAAGTTTCTTATTGGTTTAAAGGCGCATGGGTCTCACAACGACAAATTTAAAGGCGCATGGGTTCACGATGACGAGTTAATTTATTGGCCAATTTTAAAGGAGCATGGGTCTCACAACGACAAATTTAAAGGCGCATCGGACGCACAATGGCTTTTTGAATTTTTCGATTAATTTTAAAGGCGCTCGGGTCCTACAATGAAATGTTGATTTTATGGCAGATTTTAAAGGTGCCTGGATCTCAAAACGACAAATTTAAAGGCGCATGGATCCCACAACGACAAATTTAAAGGCGCATCGGACGCAAAATGGCTTTTTGAATTTTTCGATTAATTTTAAAGGCGCATGGGTCCTACAATGAAAAAGTTGATTTAATGGCCGATTTTAAAGGCGCCTGGATCTCACAACGACAAATTTAAAGGCGCATGGATCTCACGATGACGAATTAATTTTTTGGCCAATTTAAATGCGCATGAGTCTCACAACGACAATTAGCCTCTTTTTTTTAGTACATTGATTCAAGTTTGAAAAATCGAGTGAAGGGTTGCTTGGAGTGGGTGGGGGGGGGAGAAGCTTTGTGGACGACAGCGTGCCACCAGATGCGAAATAATGGATTTCGGCGGGGGCCGACAGACGAACGCGCGTCGCAGCAGCAAAAGTTTATTGCGAAAACGACACCCCCCGAGTTCTGACGGACCACTGGGGTCTTTCGACAACCGGGCGGCTCATCGAAACCACCCGAAGAAGAAGAAGAAGAAGCAAACACGCACAAAACTCACAAATCATTAATTTTGCAGGACCCGTCCTGCTAATAACTGCATGCGCCTTTAATTACCGTATCAACAAATTATACGATTTTTTTTTGATTTTTACAATTTTATTAAAGGCGCATAAATTTGTGGGGGGGCGGGGCGAGTCATGCGCCTTTAAGATCAATAAAAATTCGCCTTTAAAATTGCATAGCAAAGTTTTCAAAAGAAAACAAATTTTGAAGCATAAAATGAGAATTTGAATTTCTTTAAAGGCGCATACAGTTTTTTTTCGAATCGGGTCTCATTATTAATCTAGAAATAATCGAAAGGTGTGTAATTTTGCGTGTGCGTGCACACGGACCTGCCAAAACAAAGAAGGGGTTTTTTATTAAAAAAAAAAACGCATTTTGAAAAATTTCAGAAAATCCAAATTTCAGTCTTTTCCACAGATTTTTAATTTCACAATTTTGAATTCAAATTTGAATTGGCGCCCACCGGAAAAGAAAAACGATGGTAAATAAATATTCGATGGTCCATAAAAATAGTTTTTTTTTTCAAAACCAAAAAACCAAAAGGAGATGAAAAGACACATTAATGCATCGTTTTGATGATGGTCCCTAGATTCTTCTGTTTTTCTGCCCAAGTGGTCCCTGCCCAGAGACGCTTCTCAGCTAGTACGATAATGATTCGAAAACTCGATGGTCCCTAACACGATTTCAATGGTTCTTATTAATTCCGAAAAAATTTGCTCAATGGCCCTACTAGAATTTTTTTTGAGAACAAAAAAGGCAGCATATCAATTTCTCGAATTATCATGGTCCCTAGGCGCCGTTTCTAGTGGTCCCAGCGATTTTTTTTGTTGAAATTGAATTTTGATGGTCCCCAGGAGCCCGGTTTTCAGGGGACAAAACTGGGATTCAAAAAATTTTTTTTGTTTAAAGGGGGTAGCCACCAAAAAAAAAATTTTTTTTTTGATTTTCGGACATTTTAAAGGACGATGGTCAATGTCTAGTGGATAAATATAACTAGCATAGTTTATAAAGACAATCTCGAGTTGTGTTTATGCCATGTTGATCGATTTGTTTACAAAGAAAAAAGGAAAAACAAATAAAACTTTCTACTTTTTTTTTGGGGCGAACAACAATTTGTACAAATATGGTAACCCGATGCCCCCGCTGATAAGGTCAGACATGTCGAGAGCACTTCACGCGCGGATTTATCCCACCCAAATATGGGGGGACGGTTAACTATGCGTAATTATGCGGGGGGTGCCCCCATATGTCAAAAAACTTAATTGCTATTTCTCGTCTCGCTCTCAAGGTGTGCCCCCGAAACACATAATTATTAATACTATTATTATTATTATTATATGCCATAGTTAGCGGCAAAACGGAGCGAATCGTATAGTTGTGTTCATCATCAATTTGAAGATTTGAAACTTCAAATTGTTGAAGCATGAGTTTGCTTTCAAATTTTATTTATCAAATTCATGCTGCGGACATTTTTACGGGTCGCGCTTTCGTTTAAAATTGCCATATTTGGTCAAATTTTGTCGGCTTCCATTTTTCTTGATAAAAATTGTCCGCAGCTGAATTTCAATATACCATTGCGAGACCGCAATAATGTCCGCAGATGGAATTTAAGATAATCTGCTCGTCAAATCATCATTAATACGTAATGAATTTTCATTGAGGAGATGAAAGCGAGCTGCGGACAATTTCGACGAAGCATTAAATTTGGGGGAACCTCGAAATTGTCCGCAGCACGTGCGGGCAATATAAACGAGAAACGGGAAAAGCGACGATCATACAATCGATTGTGGTAATGCGACGACGAAAACCAGTGGCAGAATTCGATGAAAAACTGGCAACAAGGGCCAATTGTTTCGAGAAACTGGGAGGGAAAAAACCCGCCGACATTTTTGTTGTCATGGCTGTCAAAAAAATGTCACAAAAATGGCCAACGAGTTGGGCACGTTTTTTGAGTTTTTCCGGGAGAAAAAAATCAAAAATTTTCATAGAAATCGCCTCAAAAAGAAGCCCCAAAATTGTGGAAAAATGGTTGAAAATTCAAAAAAAAAATAGTGAATGTAGGAATTGAAACGAATGGTATATTGACAAGTCATTGATAGAAAAATAGGGACTTCCAAAAAAGTGGTTGCATTCAGCCGAAATCAATGCAAACCGAATGAATGGGGCCTCAATACAGACAGACACAAAACGAGCGCGTATTGAACTTTAATTATTTTTCCTCTCGGTTTTTTTTTTTTGGTTGTTGTTGTTGGCTCAATTTGTGAGTCACAAAACGGTGTGTGTGCGTGCGCGTTTTGAATGCGCACCAACAAAAAAATGGGCGGCATAAATACCACATGCCATTTTTTTTTTTCTAATTTCAATGTGCGCCAGAATCGGTTGAAAAATGGTACGACCAATTGAACTCAACCCCGCCACTCTCTTTTATCTCATTCCGACGCCATTGAAAGGTCAAAACCCGAGTTAGGCGCGCAAGTCGAGTTATGGGATTCCAGCTGCGGACACCGTTACGGTTCGCCCGTCATTTTTTAAATCGTCATAACTTTGTCAAATTTGCTCCAATTTTGATGAGCAAAAAACGAAATTGTTGCAAATTTTGTGGGCTTCAATTTTTCTTGATAAACTTGACCCCAAAATTTGCTATTTGTTGAGATATATCTTAAAAACGAGGAACACCTACTATTGTCCGCAGCAGAGATTCTATATAATATTCAATCGCACAAGATTGCGTAATTATTCATTCTCTGCTGTTGGAATTGAACATCGAACCCGAAACATTGTCCGCAGCATAAATTTTCTTATAGCTATTTCAACATCGAAAGAAGAAATATCAAGCGCGAGGTTGTATGCAATTCCATCAAACCCGAAACATTGTCCGCAGCATACATTTTCCACATTCTTTCTGTTTGATGAACAAAAGTTTGAATTTAAGGAAAGCTAGTATTTCTTAGTAAACTGTATGCCTAAAAACACTTGATGTTGAGTTGTTTTTTGAAAAATTTGCAAAAAATGTCCGATAATTGTGAAATATTGAATTCGGCGAATCAAAATGATAAAGAAAACCAAGACAAAAAATTTTCAACAATTTGTTGACTCATTCAATCTAGTATTCAATGTTGATGATACTGAATGTTCGCATTAGATTGATTGACAACACGCGAAAAATTCACATTCGTCCTTGGTAAAATGAATCACGCGACGGAATTTGCAAAACACTTAAACGCGCGGCGCGGAGTCGAACTCGCGAGGCGCGACGCGGCAAAAACGCGCGCTTTACCGCCTAGACTATCGCGGTACACTGCAAAGGTGGGGGGAAGGTGCGTATAAGAGCTGGCGCACGCTCGAGGCGGTAAATGGCGAATATAAAAAAAAGAATACGAGGAAGTTGGATTATTTTGAAACATTTTGGTGGAGATTGGGTGGCTGGCGGGTTGGTGTTCGAACAACTGACTGCCAGGCGCAATCAACGGCCGACAACTGTCATCAGTCGGCGCGATGACTCAATTCGACAACGGATACGCAGAACGCGTCGGGGGTTGGGTGGGTTCGTCAATGTGTGATAGTGCGAAAAAAGCACAGATGATATCTATCGGTTGGAAATCGAATGAGAGAGGTGACCGCGATTATTCATTTATCTCACCTGGCGTTCTACACGAGAAGACAATTTTTTTCATCAAAAAATTGGAAACAAAAAATGTGGCGACCCGTAACGGTGTCCGCAGCTGGAATTGCATACAACATCGGGCTTGGTTTTCTATTTCTGCTTTCGATGTTGAAAAAAAGAAGAAAATTTATGCTGCGGACAATATTAGGTGTTCCGAATTTTCTCAACAAATAGCCATTTTTGGGGTCAAGTTTATCAAGAAAAATTGAAGCCCACAAAATTTGCAACAATTTCGTTTTTTGCTCATCAAAATTGGAGCAAATTTGAAAAAGTTATGACGATTTAAAAAATGACGGGCGACCCGTAACGGTGTCCGCAGATGGAATTGCATACAACCTCGCGCTTGATATTTCTTCTTTCGATGTTGAAACAGCTATAAAAAAACTTATGCTGCGGACAAAGTTTCGGGTTCGATGTTCAATTCCAACAGCAGAGAATGAATAATTACGCAAGCTTGTGCGATTGAATTTTATCTAGAATCTCTGCTGCGGACAATATTAGGTGTTCCTCGTTTTTAAGGTATATCTCAGCAAATAGCAAATTTAGGGGTCAAGTTTATTAAGAAAAATTGAAGCCCACAAAATTTGCAACAATTTCGTTTTTTGCTCATCAAAATTGGAGCAAATTTGACAAAGTTATGACGATTTAAAAAATGACGGGTGACCCGTAACGGTGTCCGCAGATGGAATTGCATACAACCTCGCGCTTGATATTTCTTCTTTTGATGTTGAAACAGCTATAAGAAAATTTATGCTGCGGACAATGTTTCGGGTTCGATGTTTAATTCCAACAGCAGAGAATGAATAATTACGCAAGCTTGTGCGATTGAATTTTATCTAGAATCTCTGCTGCGGACAATATTAGGTGTTCCTCGTTTTTAAGGTATATCTCAGCAAATAGCAAATTTAGGGGTCAAGTTTATTAAGAAAAATTGAAGCCCACAAAATTTGCAACAATTTCGTTTTTTGCTCATCAAAATTGGAGCAAATTTGACAAAGTTATGACGATTTAAAAAATGACGGGTGACCCGTAACGGTGTCCGCAGATGGAATTGCATACAACCTCGCGCTTGATATTTCTTCTTTTGATGTTGAAACAGCTATAAGAAAATTTATGCTGCGGACAATGTTTCGGGTTCGATGTTTAATTCCAACAGCAGAGAATGAATAATTACGCAAGCTTGTGCGATTGAATTTTATCTAGAATCTCTGCTGCGGACAATATTAGGTGTTCCTCGTTTTTACGGTATATCTCAAAAAATAGCCATTTTTGGGGTCATGTTTATCAAGAAAAATTGAAGCCCACAAAATTTGCAACAATTTCGTTTTTTGCTCATCAAAATTGGAGCAAATTTGAAAAAGTTATGACGATTTAAAAAATGACGGGCGACCCGTAACGGTGTCCGCAGCTGGAGTGACACAATAACAACGGGTATCGACTGAAATGTAGCTGGCGAGACAAAACAAAAGAAGATGGTCCCCGGGGAGCCCCACGAACACCTCAATTATTGCGACATTTTCTTGTTTTTCGGGTTTTCGCCAAGAAACGTGTGCATGATGAGGAGGTTGCAACGAGTTGTCAAATATTTGCGCACACCCCCTTTAAGAATAATACCATATATGTGTATATAAAATGGGATTAACAAATCGGCCAATTTAGCCCCCCCCCCCTTAATATTGTCCGCAGATCGAATTGTTTAAAGGCCACGAATTGATGAAAAGGTCCTGAAGTGAAAATTGGGCGAAAAAAATTTTTTCCCGAAGCGAAATGGCTGTTTGATTGAAATCGACTTCGGCACACCTCAAACGACCGGAAAACGGAGAAATGAGAGACGACGAGATAAATATTCGGCCGTCTGGGTTCTCTTCGACGGCGGCGGCGGCGAACCGGTCCGATCCGATCCGGTCCGGTCCGAATATGGGAAGTCGTTGGACCCTCCGGAAACATTGCATGACAGCCTCAAACAAATGCACAAAAACGCAGCTCTCTCATTAATACTCGACGACAACCCCTCCCCTCTGTCGACATGAAAAAGCTTAAATCGTATAGTCGACATTGGTTTGGATCGGATCGGATCCGTGGATCAATTCCGGCTTCCGTCAAAAAATTGAAAAAAAAAATTTTTAAGTTGAAAAATAAAGAAATTTAGGGATTTGGTTTTTCGAGTTTTTCGAAATTAAAAAAAATACACAAATTTATTTTTTTCTGATTTTCAATTTAAAAAAAGGTAAAAAAAATATACTGACCAGTTTTTTTCTCGATGTGTGAAGACGGACTATTGTTTAATTAGCAAGAGTTGTGCATCTATTGAGATTGTGCTGCGGACACTCTTACGGGTCGCCACATTTCGAAAACACCCGTCAAATATTGAAGGGACCAAAAAAAAAGAGGCGGAGAATCTCGAAAAATTCGGTTTGCACAGCTATCAATGATACTTTAATAATTATTCAATAATATATCAAACATGCTGCGGACACGTTTGGAGGCCTCCAGAAATTTAATACAATATTGAACAAACCCGGAATGACGTCCGCAGCTTCAAATAAAAAAAGATATACGCCAAATGCCACCATAAATGGTGTGTATTCATCACTCTCCTCAAACTAATTCAGTCGCGTGCAATTATCGGCGAACGGTTTTCAAGGTTTTTGCTGTTTAGCGTAATTATAAACCGATTTCCTGCTGCCGACAGCGTTCCGGGACAACGAGGGGATTTGTTGAATCAAAACGAGCTGCGAAATGTCCGCAGATGAAAATTGACAATAAATTTGCTTATAGTGGTCGGCAGGGTTGATGAAAATTCGCGTCATGAATATCAGCTGCGGACATGCTTGCGGGTCAGCAAATTGGAAAATTCTATCATATTGTTGAAGAAAAATTGAAAATTTTATGGGTCTCAATGTTGTTTTTTTTTTAAATTGAAAAAACCTAAAAATAAAATCCTTAAGAATTAAGCACGGTGGATAAATTGTCGGCAGCTGAAAAGAAACTTCCAACCAGAAACCAATAAACATTTATCGTGGCCATTAACGCACCGAACAAGGACATTGCGCGTTCGAAACTTGCCAAAACGATGATGGGACAAAAAATTTGGGGCGACCATTTTAAATAGTTGATAGTACAATCATTTAGAATTCAAAATTCATGTGAATCTCAAAAAAAATCATCAAGAACCGTCAACTTTGAGATTAGCTAGAATTTGACGACCTAACTCGTATAGTCCATTTCATCTGCGGACATCTTTCCGGGCTCACATTATTTGAACCATATCTCGACAACGTGCAATTTTTTCGCTATGGTTTGTTAAGACAAATTGAAGCTCACAAAATTTGCTACAATTTCGTTTTTTGCTCATCAAAATTGGACCAAATATGGCGAAGATATGGCGAATTAAAATAAATGGCGACCCGCATGGATGTCCGCAGCATGGACTCTATAGATAAATAACTTGCGTTTTTACGATATCCACGAATAATGATAAGATTGGCGATGATAAATGAAGATATATGTTGAATGGAACCGGTTTCGGAATGAAATTGAAATCAACGAGGACAGGGGGGTCCGAAAGCGAGCATCAAATTATGCAAAGTGCTTTTCGGACCCCTCTCCCTTTAAACGTCCTCTAGATATCATCGAATTTAATCTTGATTCGAAATCTGCGCTAATTTGATGGGTTCCCTTGGGTTACATGAACAACGACAATGAGGACCATTATGGAATGTATGGGGGGACCACTGTAAAACGATGAGATTTTCCACCCCATCTGGTAGAGATTGGTGAACTAAATTGGTGCCTAGAAGGTATTCGTTTCGCACTCATTCGCAGTTTAGCACCACAAATGCGATTTTGTACGAATTTTGATGCGCGCGCGAAGCGCACTAAATTCGTCAAGTACTCGCGTTGCACACCAGGAAATTCGATTTTGCAACTTTCATGAGGCCACAACGAACTTCAAGCAAGAAAAAATCTTGAGAGCTTTAACACCAAAAATGGGCCGCCGAAGCCTCTGGGGACCATTCAATCATTAATAATGGTTGTAGCAATAAATCAAAGGCGTGTCAAAGAGGAGGCGGCGCGCGCGGCACGTGTACAGAGTTTGCGCAACGGCTGTCAGCTGCCAGCATGGCTCAGCCGGTTGTTTTGCAGATCTTGCGCGCTGACACTCGCGGGTTCGAACCCGCCAGCGGTGAAAAGCGTTTTGCAAGACATTTGGAAGCCGCCGAACAAATCGAAATTGAAAGTGGATTAGTGTGAAGTGACCGGCCCGCGGTCATCATCATTTATAAATGTTATTATAATAAATAATTATACATGTCCTCCTCCCGCGCGCCGTTAATTATCTATACAACAAAAGAGACGCGGGGGGTTTGGAAAAAGTCAAGGTTGGCGAGATTTTGTAAAGCCCGAAAAGAAAAAGCAAAAAGAAGGTAACCGAATTGAGAAGCAGCGAGGCGCGGCATTATTCTATTCAAAATTGCATTTCGTTTTTTTACGGTCAAAAAAAAGAAAGAATGAAAAACGGCAACAAAAGCCGAATCCTCTTGAGGGACTCAAAGTGCGCTGCTTGCTCACAGGCAAAAAATTGGCAAGCCGAAAAATGGCGGGTTAATCCGGTTGGTCACTTCTTCGACATTTTCCATACGCCGCCCTGCTTATCAAGAGGAAGGCGAAGCGCGCGCGAATTTTAATGGATGACATCTTTTAGTGGAAATTCGTCGACTTCATTTTTCAAAAGTTCGCCGTCTTGCCGACAGGCGATCGAGGTCAATCGAGGAAGCGCAATGAAATATTTGGCAGCCACGCGACCTCGAACCCGCGACCTTTCGCGTGGGAGCGCGTGCGCACCCTGCCGCTACACTAACAGTGAGCGGCGCGCTGCCCCACAGGAAAGCGCGGGCGCCTACGAGTTGCAATATGAAAATAATCAGCTGCGGACAACATTCCGGGACGGTGCCATCTTGAGAAAACCGATCTGCGGACAATTTCGGCGATACGAAGAAGATGAAGAATATGAAAATCGATGAAAACGGCGGCTCGTTTCATTATTTGGATTAGACGCCGCGCATTTCGGGTTAATTAGAAAAGCTGCGAGTGTGTGGAAGGACAAAAATTGAAAATGCTCGGCAAGAAGATTCCATTTTCGAAATGAAACTTTGAGCAAATGTCATATGCAGCATTTTTTTTCTCGGAAAAAAAGAAAATTCACAGAAACGGATTAGGTGACAAATTTTGAATGGAAAAGTGCCTCGATGGTCCGTTGCACTTTTTTTTTCAAGGAATATCGACATGAGTAGCACATTTCATAAATTTCAATATTTTTTTGTGAAAAACCCAATAATAATTATTTTTCGAATTAGATTAATTTTTGAATGTTCTAAATAAGCTGAAATCAAAAATTTGCCATATTTGGTCAATTTCTTTGAATTTTTCTTTATTTCCCGTCAAAAATCCAAAAAAAAACGATAGAATTCGAGCAAAAATGAAAAAAATTTTAGCTACAGTAACCGCGATTAAAGGCGCATGCAAAAAATTGTCACAAAAATTTCAGGCCTGAAATTAAAAAAATCTAACAACTGCGTCAATTTCAGCAAAAAATTGGAGAAAGTGATCGCAAATTATTTCAACCTAATTTGTTGGGTTTTAGGGACCACCGAGCTCGTTTTTCAACCATTTCCAGACGCTCAAATTGTCCGCAGATGGGATTTTTTAAATATCAAGTTCGAATGGTATGTTCGTCCTTAATATGGTTTTACAAGCTAATTATAGAGGGACCATAAAATACAAAAAATTTATTTTAAAAAAAATTGGATAAAGCATCGAAATAGGCACTTGTCGGCGAGAGAAAAAAACGAAAGTGGTCCTGAGAAGAAAAACCCGCAAAATTTTTGGTGTGAACCATGTGAATCGAAATCAAACGCAACTCGAATGAAGCATCGGCTCCGTCGGCTCGACGCTTCTCGCCGATTTCCGCCCCAATTCCGGATCGTTTCTGAAATTGCTTCGATTTTTTTTCTGGCAATCAATCGCCAAAAAACCGACTTTGGATCGTAATTTTTGATCATCCAATTGTAATTGATGACGAAGAATCGAAAAATGCACCGGAAAATCGTGCAATCGGCTCTGGAAACAAAAAAAAATGTTTTTTTGCGGCCCGGAAGCGTGTCGGCAGCACAAAATGGTTACCTGTATTGGGCGCCGATGCCGACGCCAAATGTGAACAGAAACATGCCGACGCACGTGTAGATGCGCCAATCCATCATACTAGCGAATATCGGCTTGTTGTTCGGATGGAATCTGAAAAAGTGAGACGTCGAAGCGATTCATGCGCCTTTAAATTACGGTCGCCTATCGAACGCCTCGTCGTTGTAGCCGCGACGGCTCCAATAGCTTGCCGATGAGACGACGGCGAGTCTGGAAAAAAAATATTTTTTTTTTAAAGGCGCATATCGAAGGAGAATCTCTTGTTCGACTCACTTTGATCGAGTTTGAGTGTTCTCGGTGAGAAATTGAAAGATGAAGTACCAGCAGAGAAGCGAGATGATCATGCAGGTGACGAACACGATGTTGAGCACCATCGAGAATTGATCGACATATGGCAAATGGAGTGAGCGCAGCTGGAAATTGCGAGAGACAATTGAGAAATTTGCAGGCCTTTTTTTGGGCATGAGGGAAGCTCTGTTTAAACTAGAAGTTCAAAATTCCAGTTTTGGTCGTCTGAAAATCCAAAGTGATTTTCCATTACCGGCATCATCGATTTGGACAAGGGGTTACATAATCGCTGCTCGGCGCACCAAACTATCGGCGAGAATGGTGGTGGGGGGTAGTGTGCGGGCCAGTAATCTTGTTTTGAGGGTTCGATCCCCGCCCCCGCAATTTTGCATTTTTCTTTCTTTTTTTTTCCAATGTCACTGATTTTTTTTATGAAAGCATAATAAAAACATTGTGGGAAATCTGTGGAACGGAAATTTTCTGTAATTCTGTTGAAGAAATATTGGACGAATATGCTTCGGGTGTTTGCGATGAATATGAATGGAATAATCATATATCATTAAATAATAGACAATTGAGCGACCAAGGCAATTTTCACAAAAATCAATAAAATAAACGTATGCTTGTCGGCGACTAAAGGGAGGCGGGACCTTCAAAACCTTCGAAATATGGGTTGATTTAAATTTGGCACATAGCCAATCATTTTTTTAAATTTTGTCTTGTCGTTTTTAAATAATAAAATTTTTGATTAAATTATACATATTTGACGATATTTAGCTTCGACAATTTGATGACTTTTTTTACATTGATTTATGTTAATTCAGTCAACTGTGCCTCATTTTGTTTAAAGATTGCCAACTACAATTTAGTCAAATTAATATATTTTTCCGGTTTTTCCAATTTTGATATCACAAACTACTCAAAATTTGCGCCAAACTGGGAGAAAAAAGCGCATAGAAGAGGTGTGCCGCACAATTGCAAAACTGTGCGCCGCTTTGTGGCCACGCCTCACTTTTTTCGAAATTTGCCTTTTCTCAATGGATTTTCAAGATTTTTTTGTGATTTTTTTCAACGTCATTTTCAATTCATAAAATTTTTGTGAACATGATGGTGTCTGCAATTTTTTTTGGAGGCGATTATTGGCTAACGAGCTTCATTTTTGCTTTTCTGCATCCTGACGCAATATTGCGTAAAAAAGAGCGAAAATTCTATGTTAAATCGTCGTGAAGTTCAAAAATTTGTGAATTGTCGTCAAATAAAATGCACAAGTCCGCAATGATTTCAATTTCGCTTTTTTTTTTCGAAATTCCTCCTTCCAACTCATTTCTGAGACTTTGAATCTAGTTTCCATCATATTAAAGGCAGTTTTGCCTAAAATCGCTGCAAGACCCAATTGTGGTTCGGCGCTATGCGCCTTTAATATCGAAATTTATCGAAATGCGCCATTCAACTTGGGACGATGAAATTTGATTGAATGCGACCCGGAAATGTGTCGGCAGATGGAATTTGATATGAAAAACCCCACCCCCAATGAGCGCACCTGACAAATATTGCCGCGTCGAAAATCGTAGCCGCACAGCTCGCATTTCGGCGACGGCACCATTTTTTGCGACGACATCTCTAGCCAACGCTTCAAACGAATCGAGACACATTTGATCATCGCTTCAACGAAAACTCACCACCACACATCCCCGATGCACATATTTCAATGTGCCCGAACAGCGGCACGGCGAAATCAGCGGATTCGATCGCGTCGACGACGTCGTATGACATATTCGGCACATTTTCGCGTTGGGCAGCTGCAGCGACACTGGAATTTCGCATTTTATGCTAATCGCCCGCCAATATGTGTCATTTTCAATCAATTTCCCGATTTTTGTTAAAGCGCGATTCGCGCGACACATATTCGCCACATTCAACACGCGCGTGAAGTCACTACTGTCGTAATTGATAACTTTTAGGGCTGTCGCGCTGAAGGTCATGGGTTCGATTCCACCCGTTGTCAAAAACGTTTTGCCGGCCACTTACAACTGCTCGAACACAATTTCGACGTCTTCAAGAACTCGCAGCCCTTCCAAAACGTCAACGGCTCGTCATTCGCACTTGTTGCCACCACCGCCGCCATCGCACTATCATCATCAATCAACGGCTCCTTCTCCTTTTCCACGGGATTCTTCAACTCGGCCATGGGAAGAAACCTGCGCATAAATTGAGCCAATTTGATTAAAAGCACGAAAGCACAAGCATTTTTCGCCGGTGTTGTCTTCTCAATGGAAAAATGAAAAGAGTGAGCCGAAAAAAAGAAATTAGACATGCGCATACTATATATATAAGAGGAATGAGCAAAGAAATTGTATGCTAGGAGAAAAGAGAAACGAAAAACGGGGTTGACATGACGACTTTGTACTAAAATGGAGGGATTAAGCGCATGCATGCAAGCGAAGATTTATGGGCCCCTTTAATGAAATCGCGGGGGCGCCGCGACCTATACGGCGTTTCCGCCACATCCATCAGGAGGAGTTGTGGCGCAGGCGGTGAAGCGCGGGGTCGCTCGGTGCAAACGAAATGCTCCAGTTCGGACGATAGCGCTCGATTGGTCGCCGACACACTCCCGAACTGGGACCGATAGGTTCCCACTGGTACAGTTCGGGCGATAGCGTTCAATCGGTGGCAGGCGGACTTCCGAACTGGAGAGGATTATTTCAACTTCCGAACTGCAGCCAATTTGCATCCAATTGGGAGCAGGGGTTTTTAGCGGTTGACTCCAGTTCGGGCGTGAGCACCCGAACGGGAGCAGTCAATGGTGTGCCGCAGCAATTCGAAATACCGCGCCGCGGAATTGCCGCGTCGCGGTTGTTTTTTTTTTTTCGAAATGGCGTCTTTTATTTTAAACACTTTTATTGCTTTTTTTCGATCATTTCTCGAGCTTTTTTCGTAATTTTTTTTCTAAAACTTAAGGAAATGTGTATCTATCAATTCGCTCGTATTTTAGTGGAACTTTTCTGTTTTTTATTAAACTTTCGCATATTTTTGTTATCCTAAATTTTGAACTGAAACTTTTGGGCATTTTCATTGTCTTTTCTAAGAAAAAAGTAGTTTTCAGACACATTTGTATTGATTTTTGCCATTAAAAGCCGGAAACACGTTTTTGGATGGTTTTAAATGCAAAAATGATGTTAAATTAGGAGAACTTTTAAAGTTTTATTATAACGGTGAACGTTCGATAAGTGAATAGAAATTGATTTTAAATTTGCCCATAATTTATCGTCGTTTTTCGCAATTCTATTATCTTTTAAACACTTATAATTTAGAAATGAGATGGCAAGCTGCGATGCTGATTTCTGATGCTGAATGCGATGCTGGATGAATTTGCTATATGCTTACTGGAGGACCAACTGTTTTTTTTTGGAACTATATATTGAGTAAGTGTTATAAAATATGGATGCTATCATCAATTAACCCTTGTTTTACAGAATGAAACTACAAGCTGCTAACTGCTTCAACCTAGACCCAGCTCATAATGCGAAGACCTAGGAAACTTCCCAAATGGATGAAATGTCAAGAGTCATGGGGAAGAAGAATTTGTATCCCCTTCCTGTTGTAAGATGGTTTAAGACATTTATTAATTGTATTTAATTGTCGCAAAATTGCGGAAAATTACAAAGTGCCAAAAATTGAAGGAGATGTCTTGGTGCAAAACTAAATGTGTAGATATACGGACAAAATATAAGTATTGAGGCTCATGCCGTGGGCCAAGACATTTCTCATTTTTTGGCATTTAGTTTATTTTCCGATTTCCGCGACAGTAATTCCTCGAACCCGCTTTTAATGTTCTCTCTCTCCCATTTTCTTCCTCTTCCCTCGATAATTAATATTTTTTCGTTTGATATCTATTATTTTATTTAATTACTTGATTTAAATAAATCGAATGCATCCAATTTGTAGTGAATGCACAAAAAGAATACATTTGACTGGAGCCAGTTGGGCGTAATCTGGCGCCAGTTCGAACGAGAATCTGGCGTGAATCGGGCCCAATTCGCAACCAATTTGTCGCAGTTTGATAGTAGTCTCACATCGGTTCGGGCGTGAGACTGCTCCCATTCGGGCGTGAATTGTCCCCCTTCGGACGTGAAACTGCGCCCCCTCCGACGTCGAGCGAGAGCAGTTTTACATTCGAACGGGAGCAGTCCCACGTCCGAACTGGAGCATTTCGTTTGCACCGAGTCGTCGTGCAAAATGTGGCGGGTTCAAACCCGACCACTCTATAACATTTTGCATCGTCCGGAAATTGACACGAATGAATGAAGTGTCGCGCTTTTCCTGTCCGTGCGCGCGCAGGGGGGGGGTCATTTCCTCCATTAAAGGATTGAGACAGCAAAACACTTAAAATAGGAATTGCCAGTTTCGCACTTGAGCTCCCGAAAAACACGAAAAAAAAATTTGAGAACGGCTAGGCTAGAAGGAAAAGCTAACAGAATTCTAGTACTACTATATTTGGGCAACGGCAAAGAGGGAGGAGGCGAAGGCCGCCAATTTGTGTATATGCCTCGAGGCGTCGAATACAATGGGTGAGAAGAGGGGGGGCGGTTGAGGGGAAGCGGGGGGGGGGGGGGGTCCGAAAATGGCATAATTGAACGACGACGGCGAACACATGGCTTCTCGCGCGATTATACAACAATTCCCTTATATGGGAAAGTCATAAAATTGTGATGAACATCTGTTTCTCCAAGCGCGACACTTTCGCGATGAAAACGAAGAAGAAGAAGAAGAAGAAGGGGGAAGGGTGTCCGAAAATGGGCGGAGCGACGAAGTAATGAATAATTAATGAGGAGGTGAATATTATTAGACACTTTGCACTAACTGTGCTGCGGACAATTTGAGGGCGTCGGCGCCGGGGAGCGCGAAGACCAAGTGCTATGCGTGCTGCGGACATCTCGCGACCCTAGTGGATCAGATTTGTCGATCAAAAGTCTAACAGCACAGAGAGACCATCGAGGAGCCAATGGCGGTGTTATGCAATTCGTGCTGCGGACAATTCGGCGGGGGCGGCGCCGCGCCCTCCGCCGATGGCCTAGTGGTTCGCGCGCACGTCTAGCAATCAAGCGCACGTCGCGGGTTCGAGTCCGGCCAGCAGGAAATTCGATTTGGGCAAACGAAAGCGTTCGAATTGGCCAGATGCCCTAATGATAACGACCAGCAGCGATGTTATTCAAATAAGGAAACCATCCCCAAAAAGCGATAACGACTAGTTTCGACACAATAATAACAACCCACTCCCCCCATATATGGAGAAAATTATGCGGCCAACCCACCGTAACAAATCGCGCCTATTAAAACGAGAAACTTTTGCGGAAGGCCGGGCCAATTTGTTCACATTCAACGTTGAATTCGATTGCGAGAAGTAGGTGGATCAATTTGGTACGATTCGCCGCTTGTTGATTAATTATAATTTGGGACCATATGGTCCCGAGAATACCTAATTTGGACAAGACGGATGAGCATTGTCGCGCGAAAAATGACCACTCTTTCCCATGGAATTGCCAAAAAACGCACTTTTTGTGGGTATTTGAATGGAAATTTTGATACGCGAAAGGTCGAGGGTTCGAGTCCGGGCCTCAGGAAAATAATTTTTGCAAATTTTTTGTCGTGATATTTAAGAAAAGAAATACCTAATTTGGACAAGACGGATGAGCATTGTCGCCGAAAATTGACCTCTCTTTTCCATGGAATTGCGAAAAAACGCACTTTTTGCGGGTGTTTGAATGGAAATTTTGATACGCGAAAGGTCGAGGGTTCGAGTCCGGGCCTCGAGAAAATAATTTTTGCAAATTTTTTGTTGTTGTATGAAAAAAGTTTTGCAAACCGAAAAAAAAACGCACAAAATTCGTGGGAGCCTCATTAGTTTTTGGCCTCGAATTTCTTGCACTTCCTTCATTTAATTAATTGGGGAATATTTCGTGATATTTGAGAAAAGAAATACGTGCTGAAGCACAAAAAAAACAACCAAAAAAGGGAGAAGCTGAGAAATGAGAAAAAAAAATTGAGATTAAATTTTTTCGTGAGATTAAATGGCACTCGTTATGTCAAAATATATCGAATTCGTGACGAGACCCGATTTCAAGGCGCACGCTCGAAACGAGAAAGAGAGAGAGAAGGAGATATTTTTGAGAATAATTCAACAAATTTACAATTGATGAAAAATAGTCAGCATGCGCCTTTAAACATGGAAAAGGAAATTTTAGAAAATTCTGTATGCGCCTTTAAAAATTGGAAAAAAACGCTAAAAATTGGACTTGAAAAAAAACGTCCAGCAATATGCGCCTTTAAAATATTCCAACGATTGGCATGCGCCTTTAATGAAGGAGAAAGTGATGGGTCGGTTCGGACTCGTCCAATAAAAACGCTGTGGTGCGATGGTGAAGTGGTGTGTGGTGGAAGTGAGGGTGTCTGGCGAGAAAGGTCGCCAGACACCCCCCATTTTTAGATTATTACAACCAAAGGCGGGTTGAAACCCGACAAAAAAGGGAAAAATTCGGCATGCGCCTTTAAACGAGAAGCGAATTAATAAATCCGTCTAATCAGATAATCGAAATTTCGTTTTCGCCGAACTCGTTTCATCGTCGCCGGCGGACAACAATACAAAATGTTTGATGTGGTGAAATTCGCCCCGGCGGGTGTTAATTCGTTGCGAGACCCTCCCCTCTCTCTTATTTGCTTTGTATTACTATTATAATAGTAATACATGACGCGAAATGCACACATTCATATATATATACTAGCATTTCTATGTTGAAATATGGATTATTTGAAATTGGCGCCAAATTTTGCAATATTCAGAGAACTCGAAACTTTCGATAATTTAAAGGCGCATACATGATTTTTGTGTGAAATGCGCATTTTTTTTAAGAGGGTTAAAAAGCAGCGAAAAATATATAAGAAAAAAGGCGATGCTGAAAAAATGAGATGCACGAAATTTCGTTTTTTGACATTTTACGGTTTTTCCACAAAAAAAATTTTAAAAAATTTTTTTTCATTTTTTTGTGCGTTACGGTAGCAAAGTACGCAATGGACATTACGCAGAAATGAACAGAATTTTACAAAATTGGTTGAGTGGTCCGTTTTTTTGAAAATTTAAGTTCCGAGACCCGTTTTAAATGCGTTTTTCGTAAAAAAAAACTAGAAATGAAGCCAGAGGTACGGTATTTTAAGACGCACACCATTTAGCTATGCGATGGGTCTCGATGCGAATTTTCGATTCTTTTTTCTGCATCGCATTTTCCTTTCTTTTTGCGTCGCCATTTGGTCCCTTGAAATTCGCGCAACCGGCCATGGCCGTGGCCGACTCGTGCCGGTGTACTCCACTCGGAGGAGTGACGAATAATTGATTGTTCGCCCTTTGAACCGCCCATACTATCTAAATCACATGCATAATAAAAACGAGCAGCCGATTTACGGCGAGTTTGATTCCCCCCGAATTTTCATTGTTTAAATTCAAATTTGAATTGCCGCCTCGAGAAAAGTGCGATCGTCCCCACAATCATATAGGTAATATTCGCTAATTATCACAACCACGTGAACAAGATCTTCATCGAGAGGACATCCGCATCATGTCTAAAGTTCGGGACCCCCTACACCACATCACGAAGAGGAAGATGACCTGGGCTGGACACGTTGCTAGAAGAACAGATGGAAGATGGACTACTCTTCTAACGGAGTGGCGGCCGTGGAATTGGACCGAAAAGCTTGGAAAGCTGTGGTTCGCGCCTCACCAGGCGAAGGACGAACCTACTAAGTGACTAAGTAAGTAAGAATATTCGCTAAATCGAGGACGTTATGGAAATGGAGTGTCGTACTGACAGTATAAAAAATTTTGGGTTTTCGAATCGCAGAGAAATTTAAGAGCGATCGTTGTCTTGTTTGCTGTTCCATTTCAGTTTTATCGCTTGCTTCATTATGCCAATAAGGTTTAATTACCCAAGTTTGAGAAAAGGCAAGCGAATTGTATTGTTGCACGTTTGGAAGCAACGTTGAAATGAATGGTAGCGCGCGAAAATGTGTGCAAACACCGTGACGTAAATGTAACAGAAAAAAAAGATACCAAAAAACCACTTATTTCAAAATTTTTTGCTGGTTTTTTTCACAGCAAAATCTCAAGGCAGCGAGAATTGACTGTGATATGACTGGAAATTCGAATTTCGCGCGCTACGAATTTTTTATGGCGGTGTTTTGTCAGAAAGAGATTTAAAAAATTTTTGACTATGGCCCAATGCGTCTCGAGGCAACGAGAATTACGCGATATTGCGTACATTGCATTATACCGAACGCGCATTTAATATTCAGTCAACGATTAATACAAATCTACACTGATTTCGCGAATTTGAACGCCCCGCCTCCTTTCATTCATTTGACGTCGATAATATCTGATTCAAATATGGCAAAAATTTATGCACTTAAAAAATATCTACCAAAAATTGAAATGACTTGAAATTTTCAAACAAGCTTTCAAATCATAAAAAATTGAATGCTCATTGATTTCTTCAAATTTCCGTTTATTATATATTTTCAAAAAATTGGTTTTTTTCCAAGTATTATACAAAACCAAAAAAAATGATAATAGAAAATGGTCACCCGATACAGAATATTTTCATTGTTTGAATAATTCATTAATCTTGCGGATTAGCCGCCGCGTGCGCCTGAATCTGCTCCTGAAGCTTGTCGCCTTCCAAAATCAGCGAAATCACCACTTTATCATCGCGTCCCTGGAAAAGCATCTCTCCTTCGAATGTGACCATTCCGTGCTTTCGAGCCCTCAATAATGTGCCAACAACCTGCAAAATTTTGATGTTTTATTATTTTTTGAACAAAAAAAAACATATTAGCGAAATGCGGCAGGTTTATTTTGCACACCGCCTCAGGAAAACGATCAAAAAGTTTACCAATTTACTATATTTTAAGTTTTTTATTAAAAAAACTTAGAAAGCATTATTAAATTATAAAATTCATTAAAAACTTTCACATTTTCTCTGGTAAATGAAAATCAATTGGACGAAAATGAAATATAAATAATCTGATTTAAAAAAATTGAAATTCGATTCAAAAATCTTTGAAATTTATTCTCAATTTTGGAATAATTCGATTGAAAACTAATTCATTTTTTATTTTATTTAAAAATTTAATTTATTCGAATTCGATATTCATTGATTTTCATTTTCTAGAGTTTTTTAATAAATTGAAGAAATTCCTACACGATTCAAAAATTTTTCAATTTTATGAAGTCTCCATAAGTTTTTTGAAATATTATTAAATTTTGAAATTTCTTATAAAAATTTAGAATTCCTAATACGTTATTAAAATATTAGAATACTTTCTATCATTTGCCTGACACGAATTATGGAAAAAAATTCGCCGAAGAAATTTGTCAACAATTTCTAACCTTGTCGGAAATCGATGTGTAAATTCGAAACAAACTTCCAAAATCGATGCGAATCGGCTCGTCGGCATTTTTCCTTCGGCCGAAATCCTCAATTATCTCGCAGAGCTGGAGCATCTCACGCGCGACATGGCTTGCTGAAGAATTATTTTTTTTTTCGAAAATCCTAAAATTCAAAATTTACCCGCTTTTTTAGCTCGCTGATCCGATAGACTGCCTTCTGGAGGTCTTCCGTAGCCGTTCGCTTCCTTCTTGCTTGTCTTCTCCACTTCTGAATCCGGAAAATTAGTAAAAATGACGAAAAATTGGACAAAAATTTGAAAAATGTTTGGGTTTCGTAGTGCGCAATTTGCCGTCACGTGTTTACACACCTCATGGCTACAGTAACCACAAGTCAATTTTTTATTTAAAAAAATTCAAAAAAAATAATTTTTTGCGATATTTCCAAGCAGATTAGAATTTAAACACAAAAAACTGACTTTTAAATAAATTTTCACTGGAAAAAAAATTAAAAATAACTGGTATATAGCAAAGAAATTGTCAATTTTCTTAAGCAAACATCTTACCCTCTTTCATCGGTTGAGACATTTCCACAAAACCTGAAAACTCGCCAAAAATATCAATTAAAAAGTACTAATTGAAAATTCGAAGAGGAAAAACTGAAAAAGCATGGATTTCTCGAATTTGTAATCCGTCTGTCACTCTGCGCTCTCTCCGCTCCGCGTGCTCTCTCGTCCGCCATCGACAGCTGATACCATTCGAGACAAAATCAAATCCAAACCGAAATTTTTGTCAAGT
This sequence comes from Caenorhabditis bovis, assembly GCA_902829315.1. Taxonomy (NCBI): domain Eukaryota; kingdom Metazoa; phylum Nematoda; class Chromadorea; order Rhabditida; family Rhabditidae; genus Caenorhabditis; species Caenorhabditis bovis. The sequence continues at coordinate 247,045 of CADEPM010000011.1, forward strand.
GCCGTCCGTGCCGTCTTTTTCTCGGCGTCTCTATCTCATCCCACACTATTTCTATGTGTACTTCACGAGGAGTATCGGTGTTCGTCGGCAATATCGACCATTTATGAAAAAAAAATGAAGAAGCAAGAATAGGGCAATAAATTGAAGGAAAGAAGCATGCAGAGTGCATAAGCTCAAATTTTTTGTGGAATATTCAAAATCTAGAAGGGTCTTAACACGAAATTTCATCAAGGTGCCGCTTCTAAATGGGTCTACGATGAAAAGCGACTCAGCGCATTTTTTTGTGGCTTTGAGACCATCAAATAAGGCTAGTTGATTTTTTTTGGGTCCCGAAGCGAAATGAGACGTGTTAGTCCCAACAATTCCGAGATATCGTGGAGCAGTTTGATTTTCGTCGCGAGACCCAAATTTGATTACTAGAAATTTATTATTGGCGCCAATTTGTTGTTAATCGATCAGCTCGACGGCAATCGGAATCTCGGGCGTCGTTGTGCGATCGAGTTCGACGATCGGTCGTACCAACGCGTCAATTCGTGTACAATTTTGGTCCCATGTGAACTCGCCGACGTTCGTTTTGTGCATTTCCACGTACATCGACGTTTCGGTTTCTTGAAACGATTTGACTGAAACAAAAAAACGAAATGCGAGAAGCCCCCCAAAATTAGAAGAATGAGAAAAAAATTAGGCATGCAATCGAACATTCTCGACTCACCCTCGATTCTCGGCGTCGTCGAAACCTTCAAAAATGAATAATCTGCCGCCGACAATTCACGGGTTTCGCCCTACCTTCTTTTTTTTCCTTCTCGCCACCGTCTTTCTCAATTTTTTCGGCTCGTTTTCTGTGTGGACGTCGAACGCCGAAAATCGCGGAGGTCTGCCGCCTTCTGAAATCGTTTCATATTCAATTCCGTCTGCGGACATGCTTGCGGGCCCGCATACACGTCGGCAGATGGGTTTCGCTAAAAATGACGCTTATAATATAAGTATCGAAGACTAGTTTTTTTCGGATTGCCTCATTTCAATTATGAATATTCATCTGCGGACAAATTTCGAGTTTCACCAAAATTTGTCCGCAGATGATTTTTTATTCAAATCACTGTCTTATTTTTGGCTCTGATAACACATACAGCGAAGACGTCAAATAAAAAACGAGTCCGGCTTGCTCTTTCAGCTTTTCCTTCAATATCGGACCATTTTTAGACAATAATTTGTTAAGCATTATTAAATTTCATGAAATTGGCGTCAATTTCATTTTTTGCTGGAACAAAAATGGAAATGTTTAAATTTCAGTATTTTATGATCCTTTAAATTCCCTTCAGGACCAAATCTCGAAATTCTTTTTTAAATATGGCTAAAACATCAGAATTTACGCACAAATGCAGAAATTTGAATAGAAATTGCGGCGCGATTTGCTCAAACACCACAATTGACGGAATTATGCAGAAAACGAGTGAAATGTCGAATTTGAGTTACCGGAATAAATGGTGACGGAAATCGTGTGAACCGCCGGCGGCGGCTGCTTCTTGATGATTCGAACTACCGCCATTTTGTCGTCATTTGTGGGTCCCTCAAAAAAAAAAGATGAATTAATAATCATTTTTGGATTGGAAGGGGAAAAAAATGAAATTTTTGTTGTGCATTTTCACCAAACGGACATGTTTGCACAAGTTGGGCGACTCGCGGAGCCCGTCGAACACACACACACACACACACACATACGATTCCAATTAAACAGATGTAACACATTTTGTGGAATTTTATTGGATTTTTGTTGAGAACATGTCTTAATGGTATCGGAAATGCGAAAAAAAAACATACACCCTTTGACAAGATGAAGAAAAATATTTCCCCGAGGCGATTGATGAAACTCAAGATTTATTGCCGAAGGATTAACGCAGATTACGCGAAAATCAATTTTTTCGCAAAAAAAAATCAGTTTATTAAAACCTTTAAAACAAATTTTTGAAGGTTTCCAAACATTAGAGAACGATTATAATTTTAAATTAAAAATTTTTATTATTTCTCGGGAAAAACACCTTTTTTTGCGCTGAAACAAACCGAATTTTGGAGTTACGCAATATCTGTTGACAAGTTGTGAGAAATTCTGATGAATAGCAAAAAATTGCGCAATTTTCAAACGTTTTTTTTTCAAAAATTTCAAAATTTTCATTACCCAGTTTTTTTGAACCGAAATGGCATAGCTAGTTCAAAAATTGCCCAATTTCTGCTCAAATTTTAAATGGTTTTCTCGATTGCATTTCAAATTAGTGATTTTTTTCAAAAAAAAATTTGAATTTTAAAAAATTTTCTTTGAAAATTTTGAAAAAAAAATGTGTGCAATATTGCGTGCGCGTGCGTGCATACATTTTTTTCGTCGATTTTCTCATTTTAAAATTGTGGGTTTCGGAATTTTTTTGCGATTTCTAGCGGATTTTTTCTATTTTTTCTTGGAATTTTGATTTTCAGCGTTGCCCGGCCACCGAAAAATGCCATCATTTTCAATTGAATCGCAATTTTTCCGCCGGAAATATCGAATTTGTTTTAGGTACAAAATTTAACCCTATTTCCAACGTTATCAAATTCAAATTTTGATATTTTTCGACGATTTTTGGACCGAAACAAACCCAAGATTCTTATCGAGAGACGCAGACACTTAGAGTGTTGGTTGGTTTTCGATTTTCTCTCTTTCCACGATTTTTTTTTTCGTTGAAATTTGAATTTAGAAAATGGCTGAAATCAATATTACCGAAATGGAGGCAGCGTATCAGCGGACCAAGGGGCTCATACACAACACACCAATAATGACCAGCGAGCAAATCAACAAAATCACTGGTAATGGCGATTTTCGAAATAAATTGCCAAATTCCAATTTCAGGCAAAACTGTTTATTTCAAATGTGATCATTTGCAAAAAACCGGCTCGTTTAAAGCTCGCGGAGCACTGAATTCAGTACTACTGGCGAAGGAAGAGAGCACACAAGGAGTTGTCACCCATTCATCCGGCAATCACGGTCAAGCATTGGCGTGGGCTGCGGGAAACGCCGGCCTCAACTCTGTCATAGTGGTCCCCAAAAATGCGCCAAAAGCGAAAATTGACGCCATTTCGATATATGGTGCAGAGATTGTCATGTGTGAATCAACGATGGAGGATAGGTTAGATTCTAATCACATTTTATTCGATTTTTTTTTATTTTTGGAAGAACACGTGTGATAAACTGGCTCGGGGAACAGGATTCCGAATTGTTGAGCCATCAAATTGTGTTACAATGATTAATGGACATGTAAGTCATTTTATTGGTGGAACACCGATATGAGGATGAGTATTTCTGTGATTTCCGTCGAAAAATAATTAAAATTTGAAGAAATTTTTGCATTTCCAGTCAAGCATTGCGTTCGAGCTCGTTGAGCAACTCGACGGCAAAATCGATTCCGTGTTTCTGGCGATCGGCGGCGGCGGACTCGCAGCCTCAGTTGTCTATTGCCTAGCCCATTTAAGGCCTGACATTCGAGGTAACCTCATAAAATGGCTTCAAGCGATTGATTTCCTCGCCAATTTCCAGTCTTCCTCGCTGAACCCGAATCGAAGAATTTGCAGAAGCAGCTGAATGATGGAATTCGATGCGAGAAAGATATGCTCGATACAGGTTGGGTGATTTTCGCCTGAAAATTTTGCTGAAAGCTTTTAGTGGCTGATGGAGTCCGTGTCGCTCACGTTGGGAGTCTGTGTAGGCCAATTCTGGAGAAATATAGCTCGAACAATATCATTTCTGTGGTAGACTCTCCAAAATTTTCTTTCAATTGCCTTTTATTCAATTTCTAGACTGAAAACGAGATTCGCGAGGCTTTGATCATCTTGTGGACACGATTGAAGGTAAAGTCATGAATTTCGTCGATTCGAAAATGTTCCTTCGTTTTAGCAACGCGTTGAGCCCACCGCTGCTCTCGCATTCGCGCCTCTTCTCTTCCATTGCCCGCCGGGCGTCGAAAATGCGGCGGTGATTCTCTGCGGCGGCAATGTCGACGCGAATTTTATTCCCTAAATTGTTTTTGCTTTAATAAAATAATCGATAAAGTAACATTTGACCTACAAGTTTGAATATGAAGCGGAACCAATTTCGGTTTCGAGCCACAGAACCAATATCTCGATTTTTGTCTGCAATTTTAATTAAAAATTGTTTCAAAAGTGGAATTTCAATTAAAAATTTGCTTAATATCAAACATATTTGGCAAATTTCTGCGAAAAATCCAAAAAGATATCAAAAATTTTCGAAAAACAAATTTGCCTACGAGCATTGGCGTCTCGGTGTTTGCGGACATCCGTCGCCTACAGTACCCGTAGCCATAAATTCACTTATTTTCTACCGGTTTCAACGCGAATATTTCGATGGAAATTTGCATAAATGCTGAGTTTTTCAGTTGACCCGTTGTCGACGACTGTCCGCAGCCAAACAACTATACCTACCGCTGTCTGCCTGTCGATTTGTGTGTGTGTATCAGGCCCGCAAGGCTGGGTGGTTTTTCGCGCACTTTCATCTGTTCATTCTTATCAGTTCTTTTACAAAATCATTCGTCATCTGGCGACTGACTTTCACTCGGCATCGATTCATTACAACGGATGATGTGAGCGAAAATGAGTTCCGAGGTTGGTAGTTTTTTTTTTCGAAAACATAAGTTTAACCAGAATTTCTGGAAAAATTAACATTTGTCAAAAAAATCTCATCAATTACTTGTTTTCCCTTAATAAATCTCGCATTTTAAAAGTTTTGACAATAAAAATCTCACATTTTGTTGGCAGGAAAACGTTCGTTACAAAAAATGGCTTCTATTGTTTGAGATTGAGCTGAACGAGTCGAAATCGGGTCAAACAATGAAACATGATATATTATTCGTCGTCGTTTTGCACTTTTGTTGGGTCCTAAAACGATTTCGCAATTTAAAGAACGTAAAACTGTAAATAAGATAGCGTGCCTTCAGCGGGAACGTTTTCTATATCATTTGCGGCGACCTTGCGACGCAGAGAAACACGCAAAGTCCGAAATGTGCTCGTCGAAACAGCTGGCCATTACATTCGTCCATTTCACGATGGAAATCCGCCTCCACTTCTTTTCACATGAGAGCGCAGAAAAAATTTTTTTTTGCTTTTAAATGGTGCGTCATATTTGCACACAACGCTTTCGCGATTTTTTCATTCATCCATCTGACTCATTTCGTTTTTTTTTTGAAAACGATTTTTTTCGTTCTGCCCTTGAACCGATTTGAATTCGAAATTGCGTCTTCTCGCAGTTTCGCCAAAGTCGAGTGCATCGCATTGTTTGTTTATTATTTGTTCTTCACCTGCAATTGAAAAAATTTCGAGGTTTTTCGAGAAAAATCCGTAAAAAATAAACAATTTCGCCGCCCAAAAAAAATTTGCAAAACGCAAAAAATTACCGTAGCGTGTAGTCAAGGCGCATTGCCGTTTTCGGCAAAGTGTCTCGTCGCGTCGTTCCCGATTCTGACTCGGTGTATGCGTACTTGCATTATATTTGACGGATTTTATTGATTTTTTTAAAATTTTTGCTCAAATTTCGGCTCGTGATCATCTATTATCAAAATATTCGGTGGTCATTATTATTATATGTAATAAAAGAGCACAATCGTTGATAATAAACGAGGTCTTTGATAACGATGACCACGCAAACTTGATTTATTTCCATTCTATTGTTCCTAAAAAGTATTGATGTCCCAAACGATTTTAATTAAACATTGATTTTGATATTGATTTTTTTGTTTCAGCACGACGATCAAAGCTTAGATGATATTATCATCCCAGTTCCCCAACTTCCAGCGGCACGAGAGGTTTGAGATATGGACAAAATTAAAAATGAAAATGATGGGTTTTGCAGGTCAATATAGATTTTGCTATTTCTTTATGCCACACGAACTCGCTGGAAACGATTGCGTTGGTTCTTTTTATCTCATAATTATCTAATTGGACATAATTGCAGGCAGCCGAGAGTCGAAATGAGGCGACGGTATGAGAAGCGACGCGAGAAGGAGGAGAAACTCCTCGGCTCGGATCACAACGATGAGGATGAGGAGGATGAGGACGAGGAGGTGTTCGGAAGCAATCAGCCTCTGCAGGTAAGCCTCGTTTTTTTTTTAAATTCATTTTCATATTATTTTGAATTTTTTTCGAATAGTCGCCCAACTGCATCACATCTGTTCGGCAACAGATGTTTTGAGAAATTTATGACTTTTTATATGAGTTGTTGCCAACTTTTTGCGCATTTTGCTCGCAAATTGATGATGATTAGTCGCTTTTTCTTCAAATTATATGTGATTTTTAGGTGGAATTAATGTTTTTAGCTATTTTTGTCGAATTTTTTTGATTTCTTCGATTTTTTGAGACTTTTATGGTATTTATTCCAGATAATTAAAAACTTTGATATTTTTTGTCTTTTGAATACTAGATTTTTTTTGAAATGGAGCGCCCACAACTCAAAATGTCAAATTTTTTTGAGAATTTCTGAAAATTTCCAGAAGTCTTGCTACTTTTCCTAAAAATATTCTTAAATATTTGATTTTCATCGAAAATTTCTTTTTTCCCCTTCAAAATTTGTGAAAATTCCAATTTTGGCTAAAAAAAAAATGCAAAAACATTTAGAATGATCCAACAATTTTCAGAGATTTTATTCAGTACCAGAATTTTCTTTTTTTACAATTTCAATCTGTCCGATAAATTTGGGATTAAGCGTTCGGCGCCGAAAAAAAAACCGGTCAAAGCGTTCAAGAAAACCCCATTTTGTATGATTTTGTTTGGCGAATTCGTCGAAAACTCGGAAATGACCTAATTTGGCCTTTTTGACCGCCCAAAAAATTTGAAGGCAATTGTCCGCAGAAGGAATTATTGGGGACCCAATTTTTCAAAAAAAAATTGTTTAGTTTAAACGTTTTGTTTTCACTTAGGAGTCAAATTTTGAAATTTCGCTTCGAGACCAGTTTTCTAGAAATACCAGTTTTGTTTGAATTGGCAAGGTTTCATGGTAGTGAAAATGTCCGCAGATGGATTTTTCGGTTTTCCTGGCGGCGCGCGATCGAAGAAATAAATGTTTTAAAAAATATGAACCCCTAATTGAATGCCAAACAATATTTTTGCCGATCAGTGTTTTCGCGTCGAGACCCGCACAAATGAATAAGCAACCCGCAAACAAATTTTTTTAATGGTATTGGGTAATTAGTCATTCGCGATGTTTACAGACATTTTCATCATTAGGCCATTGGCGCGATTTTTCGAGCAAACATTCCCACTCGCCATAATTGAATGATCTTTGACAAATATTGGTGCGAATTTTTAGAAATTCCTCTTCAAAATAACCTAGACGCCATTAAAATTTGATAAGGCCCAATATAATCAATCGTTTATTCATTTATTCATTCATTCTACACCCATTTATGGTCGAAATTCAATTGTTTCGAGTTTTGAAAGGTTGGCGGAAATTCGAATTTTTCGGCTATCTCATTTGAAAATGGTTTTTTTTTCCTTCAACTGTTTGCTTTTTAGATGCGCGTATTCGACCAATTGACGGTGCCTGAAGAGCCGACGTCGAATAGTGTTACGAATCGCGAGAAACTGCGCAAGAAGTCGAGGAAGCATCGACGAAGGAGAAGCGGTGGGTCTTGAGGCGAAATTGTCCAATTGCTCTCTTTCTCAAGGCGCGCGCCGACTATTAAAAAAAATGCAATTCGTTGCGATTTTCGGAATTTCCCATTTTAAAGGCGCATTTTGATTTTTTGGGCCTTTTGAAATATTTTGACCCAAAAAACTTGGATTTTGAACAGAATAACGCGTCTTTGAAATTGGTCTTTGCGCCAAGACACATTTTAAAGGCGCATGCCCATTTATTTCTTTTTCCATATATGCTGCGCCTTTAAAATGGGTCTTGATGCGTTTGAAAATTTTCCGTATGATATCCATTTTAAAGGGAAGCTAATGCCGATTAGTTTTTCTTCTATTTCGCTCTGCGCCTTTAAATTTTCGCATTTAAATGATCGTATCAAAAAATCAATTTTCTTCGAAGATGATTTTTTCCGAAACTTTTTGATGCCATCTTTTTTTTAATTAATTTTTTTGATTCGAGATTTGTTGAATTTTGGGTTTTAATTGGATTTCGAACAAAATTTGTTGATTTTTTTCTAAGGGAGAGTATTGGAATTTTTTTAAAATGAGGATTCAATTGGCAAAATTTTTTGATGTTTTTATTTTTCGTGAAGGACCCATTTGTCTTCCAATTCGGACCATGATTGGTTGTTTGCAGGAAGTTTCACGGGCGGCGGATGGCCGCGAAAAGGCCACCGAAATCGAAGCCTTCTGGGCTACGCGATACCGCCGCCGAATGTGCACACGACCGATTGGCGGGATATGCTGGCGATCACCGATTCGAAGGATGCCGCGCTTTTGAAACAGGTATTCTTCATTTTTGTTTTGTTGAATTTATCGATTTTTTAACGAAATCATTCATTTTAATCGCAAAACTCGCTGAAAATCTCAAAATTTCGTCCGCAAAACCAGGAAAATCAAATCAAATATTTTGAGAATCAAATATTCAATAATAAAATCTAAAATATTATGAAAAATTCTAAATTTTCTTGATACTTTCTAAAACTTTTTGAGAATTAAATTATTCAAAGACCGTCATTTCATTTTTGATATTTTTAGTTGCCCCGGAAATTCTCGAAAAAAAAAGTTGAAAATTCGCTTGAAAAACCTCGAGAAAAAATTCGAGATGGCCGAATCTCGAACAAAATTCACAAATGTGAAGACGATTACTTACAAAACGAAAATGACGAGAACCTCAGGCAAATCAAATCAAATATTTTGAGAATCAAATATTCCAATAATAAAATCTAAAATATTTTGAGAAATTCTAAATTTTCTTGATATTTTCTAAAACTTTTTGAGAATCGCTAAACTTAAAAATAATTTTAAAATCTTATAAGATTTTCTAAAATTTATTGAGCAAATTCTAATTCTATCTCGATAAATTCGAAAATCTTATAATAATTTCTAAAGTTGATCGAGAAAAATCTAAAATATTATAGAGACACGTTAGTTTCTCATTGAATCTCAAAATATTTTATTTGATTTGCCTGAGAAAGCCAATTTTTTAAAATTTTTATAATGAAAATTGCATTTATTAATGTCATTTTACGACCTGCTTGAAGAATCGTTCAAATGGAAAAATGAAAATTTATTTTTTGAATAGAAATGTCGCTTTTTGAATGTAAATTTTTAAATTTTTTTTGGCAAGTTTGGGCAAGCTTTTCAATTATTTTCTCAAAATTTTCACAAAGATTATAAGGTTGAGTTTTTTTCGCCGATTTTTTTTGTGAAATCTTCGTAGTGCTAAGAAATATTTGGTTTTTATAAAAATTTGACTCCCATAATCTGAATTTTAATTTGTTTAAAATTCTATCGCGATAAAATTGTGCTCCTTTAATGTTCCAAATATTCAAAAATTTTTGAAAAAATCTTCGAATTTGTGGGATTTCCTTCAACCATTGTGAATACAGTAATTAAAGGCGCATGGAGTTGGGTTTAGTGATGCATAATTATGGTGTCTTATCAAAGTATGTGAAATTTTGAGCATTTTCCTTCAAAAAATAATTTTTTTTTGCCATTTTTCATTCCTAAAAATTAGTGTTTTTCATTTTTTTTCCGTCATGAAACTCCGAAATTCAACAATTTTTTGAAAATAGGGAAAAAACGGCAACAAAAATCAACATTTTCAGACACGCTGGGTCACGAATTTCAGTTTTTGCAAAAATTTTGAATTTCGATTTTTTTTCAAGCAGAATTTCCCGATATTCTTAGAATTTGTCGTTTTGAATTTTTTTTTTCAATTTTTTTTTTGAGGATTTTTACGTGTTTTCTGAAAATCGTTCAACGTTTTGATGAGAAATTTCTTATTTTTTGATTGGATTAAGAAAATCATGGCATTTTGCAAGTTTCCAAAAAAAATTTCAAATTTGTGTTGCTAAAATTGGGAATTTTCAAGATTTTGCAAGAGAATCTTAAAATTTTGCGATTTTTTCGAACCATTTATTGAAATTTTATTGTGAAAATTGGCAAAAAGAGACAGTTGTGTGTGTGTTGTTCTTCCAGTCAGTTGAATGAGACAGCTGCCTGAAAAAAAAAACACACACAACACATTCCAGCCGATCGCTGATATTTACGTTCCGGTTTTAATCATTTCCTCACCCCGTATTTGCACAATCACGGGGGGGGCTCTTTTTTTGTTGTTTTTCCGACACCAATGGTCATTTATCAGAACTCTCTTCCTCTTTTGAGGTTCTCAGTCAAATCAAATAAAATATTTTGAGATTCATTGAGAAACTAACGTGTCTCTATAATATTTTAGATTTTTCTCGATCAACTTTAGAAATTATTATAAGATTTTCGAATTTATCGAGATAGAATTAGAATTTGCTCAATAAATTTTAGAAAATCTTATAAGATTTTAAAATTATTTTTAAGTTTAGCGATTCTCAAAAAGTTTTAGAAAATATCAAGAAAATTTAGAATTTCTCAAAATATTTTAGATTTTATTATTGGAATATTTGATTCTCAAAATATTTTATTTGATTTGCCTGAGGTTCTCGTCATTTTCGTTTTGTAAGTAATCGTCTTCACATTTGTGAATTTTGTTCGAGATTCGGTCATCTCGAATTTTTTCTCGAGGTTTTTCAAGCGAATTTTCAACTCTTTTTTTTCGAGAATTTCCTGGGCAACAAAAAAATATCAAAAATGAAATGACGGTCTTTGAATTATTTGCTAGACGAGGTCCCAATCGTCGAGCAATGGACCTTTAACGTTTTAACGAGTCCCGTAACCCGAATCGTCCGCTTCGAGACCCACTTAATTTACCGCATTATGCGCCTTTAATCGGTTTTTTTTTTAAATTTGAGTTTACTCGCAATTTTTATGAGACCCTTTTTTGGATTTTCGAAGCAGCAAAAAAATTAAAATAAATTGAAATTGAATAGAAAATATCTGAAATCGGTATTTTTGTTTTGAAGAAAATTTGAGGTGTTTTCGAATTTCGAAAATGCATTTTTAGAGGCCGACGTCGTCTCGAGACCATTTCTTGCGTTTAGCCAATTCGTCGTAGTCGTGTGGATTACGACAAAATGAAATTGAAGGAATTAGCAGACGTCGGCCTCCTTATGCGCCTTTAAATGATGAGAGCACCATTGGGGGGGATGTCGTGTTGTTTTTTTTTGGTCGAGAAAAAAAAAACACGGCGAGTAGTAGTAGAATTAGCGAGAATCATAACAACACTCGCAATCTTTGCCTGCTTTTGCAAATGTTTGTTAATTGGATTTTGTGTCGACTAAATTTTTATTGATTCAGCGTGATATTTGTGGGGGAGCATCAACACAGCAACACAGGGTTGATTATCAGACCCCCCCCCCCCAACTCTGTAGTGATGGTCTTCCAATCATAGCTTTTTTTTTGTTGAATAGGTTTCCATTTTTGTTTTTGGGAGGAATTATGGCGAGATTTTTGGTTAATCGCAATTAATCCAGCAGATACCGACCGACAAATTTTCATTCTTCAATGGTTTTTTTTTTTGAAATTGCATTTTTCGTTGTCCTCATTTTCGGAAAAATAATTCCTTTAAAACATTTGTAAATGCGCCTTTAATCAGAATTGAAAAGTAGCAAATGTAGAAAATACTTGAAACCCATAAAAAATCGTGTGGTACTGTAGGTTTTGAAAAACGTGGCCGTGGCCGTGTTTTTTTTTTTAGAAGAAATCTGATTTTCAGAGGTCTTTTACACCTTTTTATTTTTTTTTTCAGTTTTCGCAAAATCTTCATAGTATCATTATGTTCTTTAAGATTATGATCTCTTTCCATTCGAGACCCTCTTCAAATGATACCGTAATCGCACCCGCCCTTTGACTATACGGCTTACTGTCGTTTGTTTGTTTATTTTCTTCTTCCATTTTGCGCGCTTCGAGACCCAATCGCAATCGGTTCACCCTCGTTTTGTGTCGGTTGCCTCTCGAGGTCGGTCGGTCGGTCGGTCATCATCATCACAACAAAAAATTTTTCCATACCTCCCGACCGATAACATCTTTTGTCGTCGTCGTCGTTTTCAGACAGTCAGTCGTTTTTTTTTTCAATTCAAATTTCTCAATTTCGTGGTTTTGAGCAAAATATCAAGAAATTTCCAATTTTTTTTTTAACTCACCCAACGATTTTTTGCTGCTGAAGCTTTATCGGTTTGGCCACGCCCATTTTTAGAGTTATTTTTTGCCCAAAATTTTTTAAAGAAATAAAAAGAAAATAGTTGATTTTAAAGCTTGAAATGAATGGAATTGGAATTTTTTGAAAGGTTTTCTTCAAGAGTTGTAGTTTTTTGAAATTAGAAGCGAAAGATTTTTGAAATTTTGAAAATTTCTAAATTTTTGGAATTTTGCACGATTTTTATTGGATTTTCAAAATTTTTGAAGAGAATGTCGGTTTTTAACTTTAAAATCGTCGAAATTGCGTTTGTTTTCTACATTTTTAGAATTATTCTTGAAAAAATTGGAGATTTGAGCAATTTCGTTTTGATAACTGTCTTCTTTTGACCACGCCCACTTTTTTTCAACTGCCCGATTAGTTTTTTGAGCTTAACATCAGCATTTTTTGAATATTTCTTCGCAAAAAAATAATTTTAAAAAATATATAATGATTAGATTTGTTGTTTTTTGTTGGTAATGAAACCCTTGAGATGGGGGAAGAATATCCTTAAAGAGTGGGCGGAGCTTGTGGTGTCAAATGAGTTCGACGCCGGCCGCAAGTTCAAAAGCAGTTCGATTTTATCGCGGAAAAAATCTCGATTCATCGTTTGTATGTTTTTTTTTTTCGCCGCCATCGCCGTTTTGACCGCGCTCGAGAAAACGCGAACGAGTTTGGCGAATTTTGCATTTTTTTTTTCTGCAAAAATCATTTTTGGCCCAATTTTTTTTCTTGGGGAGTTTTTTTTGGGAACCGTCAAAATTGTGACGACAATCTCGGAAAATTATTATTATTTTTTTTTGAAGATTGGACCGAAATTTTTCCAATGCAATTTTAGAGATTTTCAAATTTGAGATTTTTTCTATAAATCCGAATTTTTTTTTTAAAATTATCGCTTCGAGACCTTGAGAAGAGAATCGTCGGTTTCTTTCTTTCTTTCTTTCTTTTTTTAAAGAACACCGATTTTGCTGTAATGCGCCTTTTCTTCTTCTTCTCCTTCTTCTTCTTCCTGTTGCCATTTTTAGAAATTCTCGACACCCAACTTGTTGGTTGTGTTCCGTTGATCGAAATCGAACCCCCAACCCCCTCTCCATACCCTCGTGGGTACCTCCAAATAAGGAAGAAACTTTCTCCCCCCCCCCACGAAGATAGCATCTTTCAATTATTTACTAACTATCGGTTGTTTGTTTCGTTGCACAGCGTTCTTTAAAAATTTCCCGCCTTCCTCGCAATTTTTGGTGTATTTAATTTTTTTTTTGGGGGTCTCGCGACGAATGACTACTGTATCTATGCAGATTTATTGATTTCGGACTCTTCTTACTCAGCAACAATCAGGATTACTGTAGAGTTACAAAAAATATAAATAGTGTCGTGCTCTATTCTAGAAATTGTGCCTCGCGCATTGTCCGTGCGGAGTACACAGGCGCGTCTTTTCGTGTTGGGACCAATTATTATGGAGCTGTTTAAAGAAGAGCTCGAAATTTTTTCGAAATCCGATTTTTGAAGTTTGGGTCTCGTAACAAAAGACCCTAATCGACTTAGTACTGTAGATTTATGGGGTCTTGTAGCGAAGTCGTTACAGTAATTCACATTTGAAGCTGTGGTTTCTCGAAGCCAACAATAATTCTACTAGACTACTGTAATCCATGTCGCAAGTCCCGAAATAAGAATACTGTAACAATTGTTGTCTCAGGTGTGTTTTTAAAGAGACTACTGTAGTAGTGGTTGTCTCACCTACCGTAACCGTCAATTTTAAAATTTACAGACTCCCAAAATGATTGTTCGAGACCCCCTATTTTTTTAAAATTAGTTTTCCTATTAGATGGCGGGACCCAATTATTGATTTTTCGGTGATGTGCGCCTTTAAAATGTTGGAGCAAAAAAACCAACGAAAGAAAAGAAAGAAGAATCGAATCGTTTCGAATTTCAGCTGGGCGTGACAACTTGTTTGCAAACGAAACCGAGAGCCGCGAATGACGCGGACGAGGCGTCGGCCGGCTCGACGACGCAACTCATCGGCAACGGCGCGATGGCGGCGGCGACGACGACGACGACGCCGGCATCGGTGACGTCGACGAGCGGAATGCCGCCGATTTTGTTCAATCAGGCGAGATTCGAGGGATCCGACATGGTAATTGATTGATTTTTTGTTGAGAAATCGCCTAAAATGATCAAATTTGCGATGGAATTCGCATTTCTCGCCTCATTTTTGAGCTATAGAAAATCCGATATCAATTGAATTCGTTTTTGGGCTGAAATTCCGAGAGCTTTTTTCTTTGCTCTCAACAGCGATTTTATTTGTTTTAGCAATTCCCATCTGAAAACAAAAAAAAATGAAGAATTGGAATGAATTAATTGATTTTTTGAAAGGCGATATCCCGACGCGAATAGAAATTCAAAGCACTGCGAAATTGCCTCAATTTGAGATTGGCTTTTTATGGATTTTTGTTGAGACATTGAGAATTTGGCTTGAAGCGATCGCGAAAAAAAAGAAACCGTCAAATTTCCCAATAAAACAAAATACATCAGGGCTGTGCGGCAATGGAATTGTCGAAATTTTGATTTTCGGCAATTTGATGTCGAAAAAAAAATTCGGCGGAACAAAAATCAATGTAAATTGAATAATTTGGGATACCGTGAAAATTCGGTATAGTCCGGCGACTGCTGTACGCGGGTAGATTTACGGGAATGCGTCTTTCTCTTGGTCTCGCACCGACTAACAGGATATTTCGCATTTTATGAACCGGTTCGATAATTTTTTAATCGAATGACGATGGAAATTCCAAGAAATGCCAAACTCATCAAGAAAACTGAAATAAGCGTTCACGCGTGGCGAGACCTTTTCAAGGCGCATGCGCGTAAATCTACCCGCACGTACAGTAGTCGCCGGAAGCCCGACTATATTTATGTTTCGAATTATCGTTGAAAAAAATTTAATAGCTGAAATTTTGATTTTCGCCAACGGGGCGGGTCAGAGTGAAAATTCTACCGACCCGCCCCGACCCGCTAATAGATTTTTTGAAGAAAAGTTTATTTCAAAAAAAATCGAAAACGAAACAAAAACAGTGAAAGCTGGTTCAATCAATTTTGTTTGAGGACTTCTGAACAATTTTTGTTGCGAGAATAATTCATTCTACTCAAAAAACGTAATTCGAAATTCTTTTTTTTCGCTAAACAAGGGCCTCGCTGTAAACTTGGAGTGTCGTTGCGGCTCGGCGGGTTTTTTACTGACCCGCCCCGGGTCGAATTTGCAAGTATGGAAATTTCCGATTGCCGCACAACCCTGAAATACGTGTGGCGAGACCCATTTCGAACGGCGCAGTGGGCACATGTTGCCGGACGCTCTTAACAAATCAAGCCATTCAATTGGTTTTTTTTTCGTTTCAGTCGCTGAATCGCAACAATTGGATTATTGAGACGTTCACGCGACGCGAATGCTCGCGATTCATTCCGACGAGTCGCGATTTGCAAAAGTGAGCGCATACGCACACAACGAACCCCTGAAGCCGATTGATTCAGATGCGGTTGCGGACGAGCGAAATTGGCACACGACGAGATACCGAAATTGACGCTCGAATATCTCACTCAGAAGCGTTCGCTTCAACAATTGGAGCAGTCGCGCGCGATTGGCAAAGACGATTCGGAGATCAACACGGCGACGATGACGACGACGGCGACCAACATGGTAAGAGCGAGATTTGAATGTCCGATGAGGGGTTTCTTTTTTTTTTGAAGAGACGAGATGGCATCAATGAGAAGTGGAGCCTTCGGAAGCATACGGTCGTGTTGCCGACGAACGCCTACGGGCAAATCGAATTTCAAGGTTTGACGCTTGTGGGACCTCTATGCCACGCCCATGCCCATTATGAATACGATTTATTTTGTTTTTTTTTTTAGCATATTTTGAGACTCCAAAAAAAAAAAGAATTGAGATTTAATATTAGTTAGTCGTTGCTCGATTTTGTTTCGGACCTCTACGCCACGCCCCCTAGAAGGAATGTGATGCCAACAGAATCGAATTCTAGGCTCCGCGAATTTCGAGAGCAATTAGTCTCTATTCAAAATAGTATTTAAGCCCCGCCCACTTTGTTTGGGACCCCAATGCCACGCCCACTAGTAGGGGAGGAGCTGCCAACAGAATCGAGTTCTAGGCTCCGCGAATTTTGAGAGCAATTGGCCTTTACTATTAGTCTCTGTTCAAAATAGTCTTTAAGCCCCGCCCACTTTGTTTGGGACCCCTATGCCACGCCCAATTTTATTTTTTGCAGGCGGCCCTCATCCGTACAAGGCGCAATATATTCGATTGAGTTTCGACACGGAGCCGGCGCTGATTATGTCGTTGTTCGAGCATGTCTGGCAGATCACACCGCCCAGATTGATAATAACGGTGCATGGCGGAACTAGCAATTTTGAGTGAGTGCCGCTTCATTAGCTTGTTCTTATTTTTTTTGGTGTCCATATTAATTTCTGTTTTTTTTTTCATTCTGTTCATTCTAGTCTTCAACCGAAACTCGCGCGCGTCTTCCGCAAAGGCCTTCTGAAGGCGGCGTCGACGACGGGAGCGTGGATCATCACTAGCGGATGCGATACGGGAGTTGTGAAGCATGTTGCGGCGGCGCTTGAAGGCGCCGGCTCGGCGCAACGCAACAAAATCGTGTGCATTGGAATCGCGCCGTGGGGATTGCTCAAGAAGCGCGACGAGCTCACTGTGCAGGTATGCGGATATTCAAGGCGCATCGAGGACCTTGGTGTTTTGTTTTTCTCGTTGTAGGATGAGCCGGTGAAGTTGTATGCGTCGGCGCCGAAGGGCAGATTCACGGTACTCAACAATCGGCACTCGTATTTCCTTCTGGTTGATAATGGAACCGTTGGAAGGTTGTTGTTTTTTTTTTTTTTTTTTTGATTTTTGACAGAAACGTTTTTTTTGGAGATTGCAAAATTTTGAATTTTAGGGTTTCAAATCGAAAATTGATAATATTTGGTGACAATAATTTTTTCGGAAAATTACAAAACAACGATTTTCTGGGGGCAAAATCTCTGGAAATTCATTTGGGCTCCGAAATAGGCCACTTTAGATTCGAATCTGGTCGAATTCGAGTTGGAAATGTCAATTTTTCGTTTACGAGCCATTTCGAACGAGCCATCTGAGCAATTGATTTCAGATTCGGCGCCGAGGTCATCCTTCGGAAGCGTCTCGAAATGTACATCTCGCAGAAGCAGAAGATCTTCGGCGGCACCCGAAGTGTTCCGGTCGTCTGTGTGGTGCTCGAAGGCGGCAGCTGCACGATTCGATCCGTTCTCGATTATGTCACCAAGTTGGTTTGATTCGAAAATTGAATTGCTAGACAAGAAAAAAAAATTGCCGAAACTCGAGGCAAAAATGCGCAATTTTTTTTTGTGAAAAGCCGAATGCGCCTTTAAAAAGTGATTTTTGAGCGTGTGCCATTTTCTAGTGTGCCCCGCGTGCCCGTCGTCGTCTGCGATGGAAGTGGCCGAGCCGCCGATCTGCTGGCGTTCGTCCATCAGAATGTGACAGAGAACGGGTGAGGATTACGGTAGCCATGATGTTTCAAAATGAGAGACCGACGTTTTGAAGGCAACTCGCCGATGAGATCCGAACGCAGGTGCTCGAGCTCGTCGAGAAGACGTTCGGCTGTACGGAAGCGTCGGCGAATCGCCTCCTTCACGAGTTGATCGTGTGCGCGCAGCAAAAGAATCTGCTGACGATCTTTCGGCTCGGCGAGAAGGGCGAACTCGACGTCGACCACGCGATTCTCACCGCGCTGCTCAAAGGCACCAATTTGTCGGTGGCCGATCAGTTGGCGTTGGCGTTGGCGTGGAATCGTGTCGACATTGCGCGATCGGACATCTTCACGAATGGCAATGTTGGTGTTTTCTTTTTTTCTTTCTCTCTTATCTGAAAATTCTTGAATGCGATTCCTCTTACTCTAGGACTCACGATTTTTGTCTTGATCGTCTATTGAATTCAGGAATGGCCGCAAGCCGCCCTTCACAACGCGATGATGGAAGCGCTGATTCATGATCGCGTCGATTTTGTGAGGCTTCTCCTCGAGCAGGGCATCAACATGCAGAAATTTCTGTCGATCACACGACTCGAAGAGCTCTACAATACCGACAAGGGACCACCGAACACGTTGTTCTACATTATTCGCGATGTTGTTCGCGTCAAGCATGGATATCGATTCAAGTATGATGATTTGAAGAGAAGTTTTGTCTACATTTGTTGTAGTTCGGGCGTTTGGCGACTGATGCACACGGTGCGCCTTTAAAAATGGTCTCGCCACGCGTGAAGGCGTGAACTGTTCAATTTTCATTGATTCCTTGAAGATTTTATATCACTGAATTTAAAATTAATGGAATGAGCTCTAAAATGAAAATGTGCAGTGCAGTCCGTGCGAGACCATAGCGAAGGCGCATGCGCGTAAATCTACCCGCCGGCCGCGAGGTTGAGTGGCGCGAATTTTGAAAAAAAATTTTTCACTCCATTAATTTACTATAAAATCTTCATTATTTTGAATATTTTGAAATGGTTTAAAGGCGCATTTGAATGTTTCCAGAAAAATTGTTATGCAAGCGAGCATTTTTACAATTTTTTGAAAATTTCTTTTTCTTGATGATATAATGCATTTAAAGAAATTTCAATTTTTTTTTAATTTTTGGTAAAAATTTCATTTTTTGAATAGGTCCATAATGTGTTTTTTTAAAATTACAAATTGAATATGACGAATGCAAGATTTATTTTAAATGGGTTTCTCAATTTTTACGATTTCACCGCTCAAGACTTTTTTAAGCAAATATTTTTTTCCCAAAATATATTGTAATAAAAAATAGTAATTGAAAATTCTGGGTTTTCTTTTTCTAATTGTTCGTCGAATTGCAAAATTTGTGTTCTTCCTTTTTGGATGAGACCAAACAAATTTTGATTTAAGGCTTCCCGACATCGGATTGGCGATCGAGAAGCTGATGGGCAACGCGTACAAATCGAAATACACGTCGTCGGAATTCCGCGAGAAGTACAAAGAGCGACAGAAGCGCACGAAAATCATGAAGAAGAAGGGCGCGACGACGAATCCGTTTGTGATGCGCTCGCACGGCGGCTCGGCGGCGATGTCGCGTCAATCGACGGAAGTCGGCGGGCTGTTCGGCGCGAGCTACAACAATCCGCAGGACACCGTCTGCGAGGCGGTCGGCGTGAACGCGGTGTGCGGCAGTCGCGCATTGAGCAATCACATTTTGTGGCGGAGCGCCTATCGGACGAATGTGGGCGCATCGCGAATTTCAGAGCCTGTTTTGAATTCCAATTGATTTTTTTTTCAGACGAATGCCAATCGACCACCGAATATGGGCGACTCGAGAGAATGCTATAGCGATTTTGGAGATGGTAAACACCCCTTTTTTTTAGTCTTGCAAACTTAAAAGAATCTATAGTCGGGCGTCCGCGGGTAGATTTACGCGCATGCGCCTTGAAAAGGTCTTGCCACGATTTAACGCTTATTTTGCTGTTTTCACGAGAACTGCTTCATTTTTCTTGATGAGTTTTGCATTTCCTTGAATTTCCAACCTCATTCGATTAAACAAATTATCGAAACGGTCCATAAAATTCGAAATAACCTGTTAGTCTTTGCGAGACCTTTTCAAGGCGCATGCGCGTAAATCTACCCGCGTACAGCAGTCGCCGGACGCCCCGACTATGTTTATATTTCGAATTATCGTTGAAAAAATTTAATAGCCGAAATTTTGAATACGCCCCGACTATATCATGGAATGAAAGAAAAATTGTTTTTAATCAATTTTTTTCATGTGAATTCCCTATCGAAAATTACAAAAAAAAATTGACGCGATATATCGTAATTCTCGGCTATTTATTTTCAAAGGCGCACACGAAAAGTTGCGCGGGGTCACGTCGCGAAGTCGGTACTGTAATTTTTTATTTTCATTCTGTGGGTTATTTTTTTCGCATTTTTTCGAAAACTTCGAAGAGGAAATGTGTAACGGATTGAAGAACGAGAAAAAAAAAAACAATTATTGCTATAATTACTCCAAATTCGACATGTTATGTCTATTTTTCGTTTTTTTAATTATCATGAACAATCGTGATACTCAGGTAGGGACCTAGTTCATTTGATTGGAAATTTTCTAAAGAATCTGTATGCAAAAAATAAAACAATTTTAAGACGGACAGCAAAATGACCTCCCTTGTCAGGTAAATGAAAATCAATCAGATTCGAAAATGTTTTATTTTTCAATCGAAATCGAATGTAAATTAATCTGTTTCGAATTATTCCAAAATTTCAATCGAATGCGATTTTTTAAATTAAAAATGAGAAAAAAATCGATTTCGAAGATTTTTGAATCGAAACCAAGATTTCAAATCGAATTTAAGCTTTTCTTAATTGAATTTGAATTATTTTTCAATCGAAACAGGTTAATTTACATTTTTTTTCTTCCAATCCTTTCGATTTTCATTTACCCGAGTATTTGTGTTGATTTGATGTAGACTTCGCTCGATGACGCTTCTGATGAACATTTAACGTTGATTAAACAAGATACTTTTATAGATTTCCAAAAAAAAAGACGTTTTAAGCACTCAGAATTTAAAAAATTACAGTACCGACTTCGCGACGTGACCCGCGCAACTTTTCGCGTGCGCCTTTGAAAATAAATAGCGGAGAATTACGATATTGATTAAAAAATATTTTGTTTTTGATTGCATGAATTTGCATTTATTTTTTCGCGTTGAACAGAGCAAACATTGTGCGCACATTTTCAGATTTGTCGCTAAGCGGCGGTTCGGTGAACTCGAGCACCGAGCCCGACTTTCGCTATCCGTACAGCGAGCTGCTCATTTGGGCGGTGTTGACGAAACGCCAAGAAATGGCGTTGTGCATGTGGCAGCACGGCGAAGAGGCGTTGGCGAAGGCGTTGGTGGCGTGCCGTTTGTACAAGAGTTTGGCGACGGAAGCCGCCGAGGATTATCTCGAAGTCGAGATTTGCGACGAGCTCAAAAAATATGCCGAGTATATATTTTTTGGAAAAAAAAATTATCATTTTTTATTTTTTGAAGAGAATTTCGAGTGCTTTCTCTTGAGCTCCTCGAGCACTGCTACAATCAGGACGACGCGCAGACGCTTCAGCTTCTGACGTATGAGCTGTCGAATTGGAGCGACGAGACGTGTCTGGCACTAGCTGTCATTGTGAACAACAAGCATTTTCTCGCGCATCCCTGGTTGGTCATGGCTTTTTTTGTTGTTGTTGTTGGTGTTGTTTAAAGGCGCACGCCATTTTTTGATGTTTCATTTCGTGTTCGCTGCGAGAGACGCGCCACTCAAAAAATTGCGTGTGCCTTGAAAAAAACTGCTAATTTTATTTTGAATTTCTATTTTATACCGAAAATTGAAGACAAATTACAATTTTAACAATATTGTGGTTTAAATTGGGATCATTTTTTTTTCGAAATTTTTAAAAATTTTGAATTTGGACCCCCCTTGGACACTTTACACGTTTTCGTTGCAAAATTTTTTTCTTCTATTCGGTAAAAAAGTTTGATAGAACGGTTTTTTTCTCAAATTCTAATCAAATTGAATTTATATTAATTTAATTATTAAAGGCACATAACGCTGAAAATGAGATGGGTGTTGTGGCGACTGAATTTGGGAGGTTTTTTTGTTGGAAGATGACTACTGTATTCTCAGAAACAGGAACCCAAAGAATTTGTGGACCAGCGCATTTTTCTTTCTAAGTTTTTTAAAATTCAAATTTGAATTCAAACTGGATACCGTACTAGGGAACCACGCTGCGAATCAAACTCGACCGTTCTAGATTTGGTTTTTTTTTTGTTTCCAGCTGCCAAATATTGCTCGCCGACCTTTGGCACGGCGGATTGCGAATGCGAACGCATTCGAACGTCAAAGTCGTGCTGAGCCTGCTGTTTCCGTTCATGGTGCTGTGTCTCGAGTTCAAAACGCGCGAGGAGCTTCTCAATCAGCCGCAAACCGCCGCCGAGCACGAGCAGGACATGAACGAGATCGTCTCGTCGTCGTCGTCGTCGTCGAGCAGCTCGAGCAGCTCGAGCGAGAGCAGCACGAGCGGCTCGGAAAGCGACTACGAGGACAACAACAATGGTGGCAAAGATCGACGAAGTCGCAAACAATCGCAAGGAAGTGTCCAGTCGCTCAATATCGCCTCGGTATGCGCCTTTAAACATTTCGTCTTTTTTTTTTTGAAGGGGGTGGGGGCTTTCGAAAAATTTTGTGCAATTTTGCGTGGTGGTGTCTACACAATATTCAACGCGAGATACCGTAATTTCATTTTTGTTTTCGTAGAATATCCAATTTTGGTGCAATTTTGCGTCGCGGTGTCCTCACACAGACACACTCGATCTACAGTAATTTGATTGATATTTTCTAAATGCAAAACGTGTTGTGCAAATTTGCGCCGCGGTGTTTGCACAACTACAACTTTCAACGCGAGAGCGACAGTAATCGAGCAAATTGTTTGTAGTTGTTCAACAGTAAGCGCAAGAAGGCGAAAAAGGATCGCGAGCCCGATGTGGCGACGATAGAGAATGGCCGAGTCGGACCGACGATCGGCGAGTACGGCACATTCGCGTCGAACGGCGCCCTCTCGCCGATTCCGATGTATCTGAAGCATCGCAATCGTCACACCTCGTATAGGGACAACGATATGGAGAGCAAATCCGGATCGATGCATTTTGGATCGAATAGTAGGCTGTTTTTTTTTCTCTCTCTCTCTCTCTCTCTCTCTCTCTCTCGTCTCCAACCAGATTGATTTGAACACTTCGAAGGCCGTCTTTGATTTGCAGAGAGTTTCGACAAATCGGTGAAGTTGAGCGGCGTCTCGTCGGAAATGCCGAAGATTGGAATTCTCGAGCAGTTCCAAGGAACGGTAAGCGCTTTATCATTTGATTCCTTTGTGTTTTTTTTTCTCCTTATGAATCATTAATGATAGTCATGAGTACTCTGGTAACTCAAAACCAAACGGATTCGACAATATTGGGCTCCGGAATCAACCCGATCAGATTGGATATTTGGGGATCTTTGGATCCGATTCGAATGGAAAAAAACAAAACGGATTCGAAAATTTCCCAAAAAAACCAATCGGATACGATTGATTCCGGCATTTTGTCGGATCCGATTCGATTGGTTCTGATTTACCCAGAGCATACTCATAGGGATAGGTTTTTACGAGGAATAGTTCGTTCTTTTTTTTTTTGGTTGAACTAGATGGGTCAGAATCAGACCCGATTGATTTCAGCGTCAACTCAAATACCGCCGTCGATTCTACGAGTTCTACACGGCGCCGATCAGCACGTTCTGGGCGTGGGCGATCTCGTTTGCGGTGTTCATCGGCACACTGACGCACACGTTGCTCATCAAAACGCCGCCGTCGCCGACAATCACCGAGTGGTGCCTGTTCGCGTATGTCGTCGCGTTCGGCCTCGAATACACGAGAAAAGTTTTTTTTGTTTGCTCTTATTCGATTCGAATATTTTTGCTTCCAGATGCTCATGAGCGATATGCGAACGTTTTTTGAGAAGGTGATCGCGTTTTACAGCAACTTCTGGAATTCGGTCACGATGCTCGCCATCGTCTTGTTCATTGTCGGATTCTTGATTCGAGTGTTCATGTGAGTCGTTTTCTATAGTTCATTTTTTGTTTTAAATCATTTTCCCATTTATTTTGAGGAATAGCGGTTGCACGGAATTCTGTTGCCGCTGGAAAAAAAATCTGAAAAACAAAAATTTTGTTTTGAATTTATTTTTTTTTTTCTGGCGAAAAACGCCCCAATTTTATTCGATGAACAGAAGGAACATTTTTTTGATTTTTTTTTCGAGCTCGCTTTTTTCATAAAATAGCTTTTAAAAAAAATTTGACGAAAGGAAAATATTTGAAAAAAAAATTATAAATTGCGAATTATTGAAGAAAAGCTGCCAAATTTTGAAGAAACGTTGAAATTCGATTTTTTTTTTGTATTAATTATTGAAAATCGGCGCAAAAATTGCGAGGTTTTACACGAATAATTGTTGCCGTGCAATCCTGTGCTGGAATTTTTTGATAATTTCAAAATTGTTTGTTTGTTTTTTTTTCCAGAAGTGTCCCGTATGGAAGAGTCATTATGGCGACGGATTCGGTTTTGTGGACGATGAAGCTGCTGGATTATATGAGTGTGCATCCGAGACTTGGACCATATGTGACGATGGCCGGCAAAATGGTAACTAGTTTGACGCCTTGTGCTGGGAAAAAAATATATATGTCATTAAAAAAATTTTTATTAAGAAATAATGGATTTTTGAATGAAAAATGCCCAAAAATTGTTTTTTTTCTATCAGAAAAGTTTTTTTTTTTGAAATCCTATTCCGATAGTTTTTTTTTTTGCCGAGCTCCTCCCACTAATCATCAGAAATGGGGAATTGAAAATAATTTTTTTCCAACCAAAAGAAACGCTATTAAAATGTCTGAAAAATGGCACATCGATCTTTGCCAAAAAGAAATTGGGCGCGAAATTTGAAAAATCCGATTATTCCCCGAACAGTTTTCGAAAAATGTTCAAGATTTTAGATAAAAGCTTGTAAATGTTTTTTTTTTCAATCGAAATCGAATATGAATTAATCGATTTCGAATTATTCCAAAATTTCAATCGAATGCGATTTTTTAGATTAAGAATGAGAAAAAAATTGATCGATTTCAAAGATTTTTTCAAATTTTTTCGTCTCATTAAATATTTTTCAATTTTTCTATTCGCTTTCCGGACTGAAAATGTAAGAAATATTAATTTCTAAAAAAAATTTTAGCAATTTTGGTTTTTTGCTTAAAAAGTAGGCAAAGGGCCATTGAAAACTGTATTTAAAGGTTTTCTAGTGTGCGCCTTTAAGCGTCTACAGTTCCAGCATGCGCCTTTAAGCGTCTACAGTTCCAGCATGCGCTTTTAAGCGTCTACAGTTCCAGCATGCGCTTTTAAGCGTCTACAGTTCCAGCATGCGCTTTTAAGCGTCTACAGTTCCAGCATGCGCTTTTAAGCGTCTACAGTTTCAGCATGCGCTTTTAAGCGTCTACAGTTCCAGCATGCGCCTTTAAGCGTCTACAGTTTCAGCATGCGCTTTTAAGCGTCTATTACAGTTTCCAGCATGCGCTTTTAAGCGTCTACAGTTCCAGCATGCGCCTTTAAGCGTCTACAGTTTCAGCATGCGCTTTTAAGCGTCTACAGTTCCAGCATGCGCTTTTAAGCGTCTACAGTTCCAGCATGCGCTTTTAAGCGTCTACAGTTCCAGCATGCGCTTTTAAGCGTCTACAGTTTCAGCATGCGCCTTTAAGCGTCTACAGTTTCAGCATGCGCTTTTAAGCGTCTACAGTTCCAGCATGCGCCTTTAAGCGTCTTCCGCATCCAGTTTCAGCTCTAGTGCGCCTTTAAGCGTCTACAGTTCCAGCATGCGCCTTTAAGCGTCTACAGTTTCAGCATGCGCCTTTAAGCGTCTACAGTTCCAGCATGCGCCTTTAAGCGTCTACAGTTTCAGCATGCGCTTTTAAGCGTCTACAGTTCCAGCATGCGCCTTTAAGCGTCTAAGTTTCAGATGCGCTTTTCGTCTACAGTTCCAGCATGCGCTTTTAAGCGTCTACAGTTCCAGCATGCGCCTTTAAGCGTCTACAGTTCCAGCATGCGCTTTTAAGCGTCTACAGTTCCAGCATGCGCCTTTAAGCGTCTACAGTTTCAGCATGCGCTTTTAAGCGTCTACAGTTCCAGCATGCGCTTTTAAGCGTCTACAGTTCCAGCATGCGCTTTTAAGCGTCTACAGTTCCAGCATGCGCTTTTAAGCGTCTACAGTTTCAGCATGCGCCTTTAAGCGTCTACAGTTTCAGCATGCGCTTTTAAGCGTCTACAGTTCCAGCATGCGCCTTTAAGCGTCTACAGTTCCAGCATGCGCCTTTAAGCATCTACAGTTTCAGCGTGCGCCTTTAAGCGTCTACAGTTTCAGCATGCGCCTTTAAGCGTCTAGTGCAAAAGCTTCTCGCAATTTTTTTTTCCAATAAGAGATTTTCAAGAAAAATACCCATTGCGGAATACCCGTTCAAAAAAGAAAAAAATGCGAATTGAAATGAAAATTGCAGATCCAAAACATGTCGTACATCATTGTGATGCTCGTCGTCTCGCTGCTGTCGTTCGGACTCGCCCGTCAGAGCATCACCTATCCGAACGAGGATTGGCACTGGATTCTCGTGCGCAACGTGTTCCTCAAACCCTACTTCATGCTCTACGGCGAGGTATACGCGGACGAGATCGACACGTGCGGCGACGAGGCGTGGGATCAGCATTTGGAGAACGATGGTCCGGTGATGCTCGGCAACGGCACGACGGGATTGTCGTGTGTGCCCGGCCATTGGATTCCGCCGCTCCTCATGACATTCTTCCTTCTGATTGCCAACATTCTGCTCATGAGCATGCTTATTGCGATATTCAAGTGAGATTCTTTTTTTTTTCTTGATTTCTTGAAAATTTTGCTGGTTCGGACCTTGAAATGCACTCTTTTGACACCAAAAATGTGAGGTTTTTTTGAAAAATTACTAAGATTTTGTGGATTTTTGCAAGTTTTTTTTGCTTTTTTTTTTAGATTTTCCGTCTTAAATTAGGCTTGTTGACCGGGAAATGATGAGAAACAAAAATTGTTTTTTTTTTAATGAAAATTCCGATTTTGTTTGAATTTCTAGGATTTCAGCGTTTTTTTTTTTTTTTGCAGTAATTTCATTTTTTAGATTCTCGAGTTTAAAATCAGCTTTTCGACTCCGAAAATGTTTATTTTAGGCTCACAATTTTCGAGTTTTTTTTAATGATCTGAAATTGCGATATTTGTGAGAATCACCAGAATTGTGTGGTTTTTTTTTTTTTTGAAAAATATCTATGATTTTGTGGAGTTTTGCAAGGTATTTTTTGGCGAAATTTGGCCTTTTTTTCAGATTTTCCATCTTAAATTAGATTTTTCTTGATGAAAATTCCGATTTTGTTTGAATTTCTAGGATTTCTCGATTTTAAAATCAGCATTTTGACGCCGAAAATGTTTATTTTAGACTACTCAAAATTTTCGAAGTCAGACCGATCTGAAATTGCGATTTTTTGTGAGAATCGAAGCCAAAAATTTTGGATTCCACTTAAAATGGGCATTTTTGGGCGCGAAAATCGTGAAATTTTGGCATTTTTCGAGAAAAAATTGAACGATTTTATTATTATTTTTTTGCTTTAGCCACATATTCGACGCGACCGACGAGATCGCCCAACAGATTTGGCTGTTTCAACGATATAAGCAGGTGATGGAATACGAGTCGACGCCATTCCTGCCGCCACCATTCACACCAATCCACCATGTCTACATGCTGTTCAAATACATTCAATACAAATTGACGACGGATGAGCAGAAGAAATTGGAGCAGAAGCACTCGATTTTCGATTTTTCGCTGAGTTTGATTTTTTGATTTTTTGGCAAACGTCGAGCCAATTTGTCGAACCTTGTAGAGCTTTTCCTCACCGATGATCAAATCGAGAAGCTTCATGATTTCGAGGAGGACTGCATGGAGGATTTGGCGCGTCAAAAAGAGAACGAGAAGAACACGAGCAACGAGCAGCGAATTTTGCGCACCGATCAGCGGACGGATCAGATTCTGAATCGGATGGTCGATTTGCAGGCGAAGGAGACGATGAGTCGCGAGGCGGTGTCGGAGATCGATCAGCGATTGACGGCGGTTGAGAAGAATCAGGTGAGCGTTGTATATCGAATTGTCCCAACATTGGGTAATTCGAGAATCTCTTTAGAAGAAAAAAAAAAGAAAGAAAGTAGGTTGTGTCGAATATTCAAATTCGCGCGCTTAAGCGCCTGCCGCGTTGCGTATGCGTCGCGGTCGGCGTTGGTTTGAAATCAAATTGCGTGGAAATTGAATTCCAACGGTTTTTTTTTGTTTTTTAAATTTCTAATTATAGAATGAATCAGAAATTGGAAATAATGCGATTCTTATTAAATGAATGTCAGAAAAATGTGAAGAAAATTGCGGTTCATTTTTTTTGCCCGAAAAAAATTCAGTTTTTTGATAGATTTTTTTGTCCAAATTTGAGTAAAATGCGAGTTTTCACTCATTGCAAGAAAACATTTTCTGAAATGTTTTTTTGTCGAATTCGGCGATTTTCGGAAATTGAGCAAAACACTATCGGAATTTGCGAGATTCCGAACAATTTTGACCATTTTTTTTGTTTCAAATATTCGAATTTTGAAATTGTATTGAAAATGCCAAAAATGGGCAGGTGATTTGAAATTTGTGAGCATTTTTTTTAAAGTGGAATTTTGAATTTTCCAATTTTCACCTTTTGGTCTTCAAAATTCAGCTTTTCCCTTTCCCGCCTCCCTCCCTCTTCACTCTTCTGATCCCATAGGGTAGGGGGGGTCCTTTATTGAGGAGACCCTAAATGAGACAACCAATTTGCAGGCGGAGATTCTCGACATTGTGCGAGCGCTTCACGCCGCCGGCCAACCGCCGCCGTCGGCGATCGCGCGATGCCTCTCGCCGGCGTCGGACACGCCGGCGCCGATCATTCTCAAATTGCCGACGACGAGCGACGCGATCGGCGACGAGTTGCGCGCATCGCAAGACGACGCCGACCACCATTTGCGTCCGGTGCGTCGGAATCGCACGTCGACGGTGTGCGGCTACACCGTCGACGTCGACGCGAGCGGCGGCGGCGCGGCGCTTCTCTCGCCGAAAGGATTGGAGCGTCTGACGTCGGTGCCGTCGATCGACGTCATGCCGGGCAACACGACGTTCGCCGCGAAAACGTAAGACCGGCAATGATCGATCGAATGATTTCGCCAAAACCGAATTTCCAGAACGATGGTGTCGATTCGACGCCAACAGCGTCATGAGGAGTACACGTCGATCACCGACTCGATCAATGTGAACTACGGTCGAACGCCGAGAATGAATCGATCGAACAGCAGCGATCGACCGGTTTGGGGGAATGACCGTCCTCTCATCATGCGTTTTTGAATTTGATTGCAGGAATCGCCGATCGACAGCGACGCGATGATCGACGAGGTGGTCTCGCCGCGAAAACGATCGACGCGCGACATGCGCGTCGGATTGTCGCACGATGAGATTCGCGATGTGATTCCGCCGCCGGTGGTGAGACGCGTTGAGAATCGCCTCATCAGTTTTGTTTCGTTTTTTGTTTTCTAGGATGAGAGGCACGACGAGGAGGAGGAGGAAGGCCAAGCGGATTGTGAGCTCACTGACGTCGTCACCGACGAGGAGGAAGAGGACGACGGCGACTATGAGGAGGACGACGAGTTGGAGTTTCAGCGAGCGCATGCTCCGACGCTGGCCGAACGCGATATTGATGATTTGCCGGTGAGTCGATGGGATGTCGGCACACGCGACGCGACCGCAACGCGCTTGACCGCATGGCGATGTTTTTCGAGTTTTGTCAAATTTCTATAGTGACCGCGACGCGACCGCAACGCGCTTGACCGCATAGCGATTTTTTTGGGTTTTTGTAAAATTTCTATGGTGACCGCGACGCGACCGCAACGCTCTTGACCACATGGCGATGTTTTTCGAGTTTTGTCAAATTTCTATAGTGACCGCGACGTGACCGCAACGCGCTTGACCGCATGGCGATGTTTTTCGAGTTTTGTCAAATTTCTATTTTGACCGCGACGCGACCGCAACGCGCTTGACCGCATGGCGATTTTTTTGGTTTTTTTTTTGTAAAATTTCCACTGTGACAGCAACGCGTGGCCTTCGAAAGGGTTTTTACTATAATTAGAATTGGGTGACGCGAATTTTTTCACTGCGATCTTGACGTCGCCAATCATCATTTCAATTCCCTTTCAAAACCCGTATCGGCTGGCTGGCTGGTAGATCAAAAATTAGGCATACGCTCTCAAAATATTCATCGTGTGTGCTCTTCTCTTTTTTCTTTTTTTCCTCATTCAACTAAAATTTGATATTTGGATGATGTTTCGTCGGTCTCGCTATATTTCGATGATGTATTTCAGGTGGCGGCGCGCTTGTTGCGTCTGGACATCGTCGACGAAGAATGCGGCGCGGTGCATCCGACGCCCGAAGTCGCCTCGCCGACGACGCCGCAGCGAAGCGAGACGACGGCGGCGATGATGTTGAAGAAGCGCGAATGAGGCGATGTCGGACTGCCTCTGTGTGTGCGTTCATTTTTTTTTTCATTTTCCAACTTTTACCCATTTTTCTTCCATCCTCAATTTTGCACATTATGGTCCCTAGTTTTTTGTTTTTAATTTTTGCCTCATCCCAATCGTTTTGGTCCATGATGGTCCCTATTATTGGGAATCGCACGTTTGGCCAGGTTGTGCATGGTTCACTATTTTTTGTGCACTCTTGTATATGATATTTGGAATTTTGGGCTTTATGGTCCCTTGAGTTCCCCCCAGTTTTGTTGAGCTTTTATTTTTTGGTGCTAATTTCCGTTTTGATCACATCAGGACCCCCGCCCGCGGACTTATCCAATTTTTTTCGTTCACTTAATTTCCACATTTTATGGGTTTGATTTTTTTGTTTCGTGAATGATGATAATGGTCCACAGATGTTTGGCCGCGAGTTTCGATGGTCCCATTGGTTAACACTTTTTTAGATATTCCAAATATCGACTCTGTTTTTTTTTTGTGCCGGTCTAGTTGTTTTTGTCTTTTTTTTTGGCTTAAATTTGAATGCTTTAGAAACCTCGAAGATTTTTTTGTTTCACCAAATTTGGTGAAAAATGATATTGCTGCCTTTTACGGGTTCCCCTCCCCTTCCTCTCCCCTCCCTCACCTTCACACACACAAACATACAGGGTGTCATTTAAGTTCCCGCACAACTTTGAAAACGTATATTTCTGAAACTAAAAGTCCAAATCAAACGAGACTTGAAATATTTTTTATCTATAGTATAACAAATAATTATCTAGTAACTCTTTTCGATTCGGCCTCCTTTCGCCGCTATGACTTCACGGAGACGCTTCGGGTAGGAGGCGACGGTGGTACGCAGGTATTCGATGGAAAGATTGTCCCATTCCGCCAGTAATGTCTTCTTCAGAGCCTCGACACTTGAGTGGGGTTTTGCGTTGACCTTCTCTTGCAAGACTCCCCACACGGAGAAGTCAAGCGGGTTCAGGTCTGGGGAGCAAGCAGGCCATTCGGATGACTTGATGAAGTCGGGAAAATGGGTCTGGCACCACTCCTGAGTAGTTTTGGCAGTGTGCGCGGGTGCTCCGTCCTGTTGAAAGACCCATTTCTGCCCACCGAAATGCGTTTGGGTCCAGGGCATCACATGCTTCTCCAAAATGTCCCGAACGTAGACTTCTTTGTTCACTTTCACCCCCTGATCCACGAAAACCAGGGGGCACTTCCCGGTTGAGCAGATGGCACCGAAAACCATCACACTGGCAGGATGTGAGGCTCGATGAATTGTTCTGCCTTTCTCAGAAGCTTGCTGGGATGTCTGGGCAAGTACTCGATGATTTTGTGGATTGAATGCCGCCTCCACAGTGAACAGCTTCTCGTCGGAGAAGACAGTGACGAGGTGTTGTCCAGACCGCGTGCGAGCAAGAAGTCGTTTTGTTTTTTGGAGGCGTCTCTGCCTGTTGACGGCCGATAGAATTGCCGCTTTTTGGACACGATATGGGGTCAGTCCAAGCTTCGTTTTGACGATTTGTTCCATAGCGAAGATGCTCATTCCCATGTCTGACGCCATCTTTCTCATGCTCCTGTGGGGGTTTCGCCTGATCCTCGATTTGACGGCGTTGATCTTCTGAGGAGTGGTTACCGAGACGGGTCTTCCTTGTCTGGGACGGTCACTGGTTGTATTTATCTCCTTGAAACGTTTGATGGTGTCATAAACCGTTCTACGAGGCACACCGAGGCGTTGAATGATCTCTGTCGGGCGCTCATTTCGCTTATGAAGTTCGATAATGGAAGCGCGATGGATGTTAGCCTTCGCCATTTCTCTGAAACCCATCCAAATGAGGTGAAACTTGGAAAGTAAGTAAAATATACCTTATTTAACAGAAATAAATTGTATTGGTGCACGAAAAGTGCGTCAGCGAAGCTCTTCATGACGTCAAACTTTTGTGCGGGAATTTAAATGACACCCTGTATATTTTTTTTTTTGAGCCCGCCTGTGAAATATTTATATTATTCACATATTTGAATCTATAATAGATTATTTATTATTATAATTATAATTATTATTTGTTGTTGATTTATATATTTTCTTTCTCTCTTTTTTTTGTCTAATGTGCCTCACAAATTTTTTTGCTTTTTTTTGATATCTTGATGGGTTTTTTTTCCAATTAAAATTTTTTATTTCAATTTATGTCTAGTGATTTTTTTTCCGTCGATTGCGTGCGCGGAATTGCCGATGAGCTTATATATGCACGTTTTTTTTTTCTCTTTTTCGAAATTCTCGCACAAGTTTGTTTTCTTTCTTGTGTTTTTCTCGTTTTTGGATATTATTGAAGCGCTCTTCCGGAAAATTGGGGGACCCTAATTGGCTGTTGATGGGGGTTCTTTTTTTTTTTTTGAGGGGGTTTTGGGACCCGTTGAAAACAGTGGGCTTGGAATTTTTAGGTCGGCGCAAAATTTCTGGGAGCTATTTTTTCATTTTTTTTGCTCAAAATCAAATTATTGAGAAATTCGCTTCGAGACCACAATATTCGAATCTTATGCGTCTTTAAACCCCTCTCTATAGTTGTTTAAAGGCACATATTACTTAATGGACGCTTGTCCGCGTGGAGTACACACAGAGCATCGAGACCATCAATGAAAATTGTAATCGCGATTTGCTGTCATTTTTTTCGGTTAATCGGAAAACTCTTAATGGCCAATTTTCTTCAATTTAAAGGGGGGGGGGGCAGGTTTAAAGGCGCATGGGTGGAAAAAAAACCCCAACGTCTCTCTTTTTCGATTTTGAACAATTTTCATTTCGTGCGAAAATCGCACAAATTCCAGAGATTCGTTTTTGGGCTTTAGTCATATGCGAGCTGATTTGAGCGCAAAACGCGTTTCGGTGTGTCATAATCCCATCAAGCAAGCGCGATTTGAAAACACGACCAATCATTTTTTTTTTCATTTTTTTTGGCGACGCGTCACGTTTTTTTTTAATTGTGCTATGCGCCTTTAAAAGCTGTCTGATACGGTAGCACTAGTTTCGAATTATTCTTTTTTTTTGGCGACTCGTCACGTTTATGTTTTTATGTCATGCGCCTTTAAGCCTGTCTGTTACGGTAGCACTAGTTTCAAATAATTCTTTTTCTTTTTTTTTTGGCGGCGCGTCACGTTTTTTTGTTATTGCACCATGCGCCTTTAAGCCTGTCTGCTACGATAGCACTAGTTTCGAATTAGTTTTTTTTATTGTGCCATGCGCCTTTAAATCTGTCTGTTACGGTAGCACTAGTTTCGAATTAGTTTTTTGTTTTTGCACCATGCGCCTTTAAATCTACCTGTTACGGTAGCACTAGTTTCGAATAGCCAATATTTCAGGCATACGGGGGCACAACCGATAATTTTATGACCAAAGTTGGGCCAGCGAGCGATCAAATGAACGAGGCCTCAACATCGAAATTTGCCACCAAAAAAGGCATCGAGTCGCTGGTGGCGTGCGTCGCAAAGGTTGGCCAAATTATCGATGTTTCGTGCTGCCGACATTCTTGCGGGTCTCGCGATTTGCGATTTGTTTTCGTTTTTTGAATCATTCTCATCACTTTCATCAAAACTGCAAAATTTTTGAGCGTCGAATTTATTATTGAGTGAATTTCGCGTTTTTTTTTCTTTTTTCTTTTTTCTCATCAAAATTGGACAAAATATGAATGTATTACGAATTCTCCGAATTTCTCCTCTCATTTTGCACTTATGCAAATCCATCTGCGGACAATTTTCGAAGTTTGAATGTCCGCAGATGAATCATTGTTTTGGAAGCCAAATTTCGACAATCTGACAAGCATTTTATTAATTTCGCGTTTTAGAACAATTGAAAATGATAATAATCATCTGCGGACAATTTTGTTTTTCAAAAATTGTCCGCAGCACAAATTGCGTGTGTCTCATTATTAGCGCTTTGATGTTTGACGTTCGAACAACAAAATTGTTCATCGAATGCGTGTTTTCCGGTGCGAAATTTTTTTTGCGCGCCCGTGAGTTGTCCGCAGATGACTTTTTAGAAGCCACTTGCTATGAAAAGACAATTGCTAGATTGTGATTTGAGATTTTATAAACGCAAATTCATCTGCGGACACATTGCGGGAAAAACTCGAAAATTGTCCGCAGATGAATTTTGAGAAGATCGTCATGATAAAAGACAATTACGAGATTGTGAATCGAGATTTCTTAAATGCGAATTCATCTGCGGACACATTGCGGGATAAACCCGAAAATTGTCCGCAGATGAATTTCAAGAAAACAAATTGCGCAAGTCGACCGATTTTGGTCCTTCCCTCTTACAACTACCATATTTGGTCCAAATTTGATGAACAAAAAACGAAATTCAAGCAAATCTCGTCGTCTTCAAGTTTTCTTAATCAACTATGCCCTCAAAATGCGGCGGATTTGAGATAAATCGAAAAATGTGAACTATTCTCAATGACACTAGTTGACGTTTCTTTATTTGATAACAAAATACGGGCTGCTGAAAAAATTTCAGTGGTTTTCTCTCAATTTCCCTAATTAGGTTTCTTTTTTTTCATAATTTGTTTAAAAAATTGATTTATTCGGCTTGGTTACTGTAGTTGGCCAAGTCCGCAAACACCGACCAGCCAATATGTTTCGCTTGCAGATTTTCGGCACAGTCACCCGCAAATGGGATCGACGGCCGTCGAGATGTTCGAGCGATGAGAGTATCGAGAGCGGCATCACGACACCGAGAGCATTCAATGTGAGTGAGCGCAAAAAAAAAATTTTTTTTTGTTTCACCAAAATTTCTTCGATTTTTTCCAGATTCCTACCTACAATCAATCGTCGACGAGAAAGTGAGTGGATGCTCCTTTAAATTCGTTTCAAGATACTCTCCATTTTGACGAGGTGTTTTTGAGAATTTTTTCCATTGGCCTAATCCTTTCATTTTTGATCGAATTTTGTTGAAACGCGAAAAAAAACGAAATTTGAGTTTTTTTGGTGATTTGAAGAAACGTGCTGCGGACAAATTGCTGGGAAAACCTTGGAAATTGTCCGCAGATGAATATTGAAAAATCAGACAATTGAAAAGTCTATTTTTGATAAACAAAAAATTAATGTTTTACATTTCTGATTATATCTCGATAATTAGTCACATTTAAGGTGTAGTTTATTACGAAAAACTTGAAGACGACCGAGATTTGCTTGAATTTCGTTTTTTGTTCATCAAATTTGGACCAAATATGGTAGTAGTAAGACGGAAGGACCAAAATCGGTCGACGGGCGCAATTTGATTTCTCGAAATTCATATGCGGACAATTTTCGGGTTTGTCCCGCAATGTGTCCGCAGATGAATTTTCATTTAAGAAATCTCGAATCACAATCTAGCAATTGTCTTTTCATAGTAAAAGGCTTCTAAAAAGTCATCTGCGGACAATTTTCGGGTTTGTCCCGCAATGTGTCCGCAGATGAATTTTCATTTAAGAAATCTCGAATCACAATCTAGCAATTGTCTTTTCATAGTAAAAGGCTTCTAAAAAGTCATCTGCGGACAATTTTCGGGTTTGTCCCGCAAAGCGTCCGCAGATGGATTCGCATTCAACAACTTCGCCATTTCGTCTATCTCTTTTGCAGACTGGCGTTCGGCACGCCGGCGACCGACGAGCGCAAGCCGCTCAACGACTTCTACAACAACACGACGCTCACGAATGTCTCGAAGCTTTTCTGCGCCGTCGTGCTCATCACCGCGTTTTTGCTCGTCATGTCGCGCAGTTTGCAATTCGTCTATGATTTTCCCAATTCGTCATCAATCAACGATCTCAATTATATTAATATTAATCACGAGAATTTTCGAATTAACGACACCGACTTTTATCAAGAAGGTTTACTCATTTGACGGCTAATTTTGAGAACACAATCGGGTTTTTGTTTTAAATTTTAATAAATTGATCACTGTAAATCGATGTATGTGCCTTTAAATACTTAAAATGTCATTTCTATTTCAGAAATCTCGAAATTTGATTTAGTTTTTTTAATTTCCAATTTTCCCCAATTTTTTGGGTTATTCAAATCCATCTGCGGACAATTTTCGGGTTCGCCCGCAAGCATGTCCGCAGATGGAATTTTTGGTATACTTTCAAACTTTCCAACTTCCCCCTAATTTTTGGGTTATTCAAATCCATCTGCGGACATGCTTGCGGGAACCCGAAAATTGTCCGCAGATGGAATTTTTCGAAAACTTTCCAATTTTCCCCAATTTTTTGGGTTCTTCAAATCCATCTGCGGACAATTTTCGGGTTTGCCCGCAAGCGTGTCCGCAGCATTAATCAAGAGCTCACTCGAGCTTTTTCGACAAATAATGCCGCGGAAATTAGTTTTGAATTTAAAGAAAAGAACCCAAAAAAAGTGGCGGCGAAAAACAACGTGTTGTTCATAATTTGCATCGAATCGCGAAAAAAAAGGTTGCGAAATTATAATATTGAAGGCGAGAAGCCGAATAATGGTTGGCCGACGGATAAATAATTGCGGTGCGGTGCCGAAATTTTTCGAGGCTACCGTAATTTGCCGTGTTGCCACGTGGCATTTTTTCTACCGACAATTTTCCGTCAAATTTTGAGGAAACGCTGAAAATCTGCAAATTTTCGCAAGCTTTTGTTCCAAAATGAGTCCAACAAAAATCAAAAATTTCGGAACGCTTGGAAATTGTCCGCAGATGACAATGAACAAGTTTGGAAAATGCATAATTCGGAGATTTTTGGTCTTTTGAACAAAATTCAAAAAAATTTGGAATACAATTTCGAAAATTCGAACTTTATTCCGGTAAGTCTTTGAACGATTATCTCGTTCGCTCGGCGTTTTAGCAAAACCCCATCTGCGGACAATTTCGCGCCAAAAAATTGCACATTTTCGCGAAAAAATGCATTAATTGACTCAATTTCGGCGTGTTCTCGGAAACGTTTTGTCAGCAGCCCGTATTTTGTTAACAAATAAACAAACGTCAACTAGTGTCATTGAGAATAGTTCACATTTTTCGATTTATCTCAAATCCGCCGCATTTTGAGGGCATAGTTGATTAAGAAAACTTGAAGACGACGAGATTTGCTTGAATTTCGTTTTTTGTTCATCAAATTTGGACCAAATATGGTAGTTGTAAGAGGGAAGGACCAAAATCGGTCGACATGCGCAATTTGTTTTCTTGAAATTCATCTGCGGACAATTTTCGGGTTTGTCCCGCAATGTGTCCGCAGATGAATTCGCATTTAAGAAATCTCGATTCACAATCTCGTAATTGAATTTTATTGTAAAGAGTCATCTGCGGACAATTTTCGGGTTTGTCCCGCAATGTGTCCGCAGATGAATTTCCACTTAATAAAGTCGGTCCGATTGGCAATTTTTCGAATTTTGAATGTTTGAGGGGCTAAAACTCTGCGAGAGTAATCTTTTAAACGCGAAAATGTGGCACAGCCATTTACGCGAAGGCGGTGATTAGGCGTTTGCCCCAAACATGTCTCAGCACATTTTAGCTGCCTATCGTTTTCGTCGATTTCGAATTTTCACGGCAAACCGCGTCGAATCGCTCAATTTCACTATTTTTTTTTTGATCTGCGGACAAGTTTTCTGTCTCGCTGGCCCGCAAGCGTGTCCGCAGATGAGATCGTGCCATTTTCAATGTTCACATCAATTTTTTTTCTCGCCACCGATTTTCCATATTCTCATGCCCTTTTATGGCGTGGTCTCGACAACACCCCACTAGGGGGGGGGCCGAACTTTCTGTTTATCGGTTGCTCTTTTCGTTTTTTGCCTCAATGGTCCTCAGGGGAGCTCATCATTTAATGATGAAATTTGCGATAATTGAGTCAACAATTAGTTGGTGGTGGAGGGTAGGTGTTTGACGCGAATTTAAAGGCGCATTCAAGTCCCGCCCCCGCAAATTTTCACACGCGTCTACCTGGAAACACACTCTGATTCACACAATTCGCAACATTCCGACAAAATCGAGACGGCAACTGAAGTTCTCACATTCTCGCTTTCTTTTTTTTTCGTTCTTTTAAAAAACCGCGTAATGCGATTTCATCTGCGGACAAATTTTTGGCGGCAGCGCACCCGCAAGCGTGTCCGCAGATGGAAACTTTAAAAGAAAATCGCACATCTTTATTTTGGCGATATTCATCTGTGGACAATTTGCGGGTTGTAAGATTAGAAATCACTCGCCGTTTTTCAAATTTTGGCCATAAAAAATTCGCTAGTGGTACTGTAGTTGCTAATGTCCGCAAACACCGCACACTATTTCATTTCTTTCACGGATCAGTGAGAAAATCAAAAAAATCTTCGAATTTGCCTAAAAATAGTTTACGAGTTGGTCCAGCTCAATGAGCATGAGTTGTGAGATCTGAAAAATGTGAAATTCGCTATCCGCAGCTTCAAGTTTGCGATGGTATAGTTCAAGATGCTCCAGCTCTATGAGCTTGAGAGCTATGAACTTGAAAATGTCAGAATCTGATTCCAAAGGTCCAAATCCCTTAGGGACCATTTAAATTTTAATTTTATTAAGAGCCACATAGAAATTAATTTCGGTTAGAAATATAAGGTCCTTTGGACAAGGTTCAAGGTGGTCCAGCTCTATGAGCGTTAAAGTTATGAATTTGAATATTGCAGAATCTGATTCGAGCGGTCCAAAAACCTAGGGACCATTCAAATTGTAAAGATATTAAGAGCCATATAGAAACTAATTTCGGTTAGAAATATAAGGTCCTTTAGACAAGGTTCAAGGTGGTCCAGCTCTATGAGCTTGCGAGCTATGAACTTGAAAATGTCAGAATCTGATTCTAGCGGCCCAAATCACCTAGGGACCATGCTAATTTCTAATTTCGTTTTCGAGCCTCTCAACAAAAATCGATCCCAATCGCCGCCCCACCGCCATTTTTGCAGCGACGCCGACACCGCCTAGAATGAGCTA
Organism: Caenorhabditis bovis; assembly: GCA_902829315.1. NCBI lineage: Eukaryota > Metazoa > Nematoda > Chromadorea > Rhabditida > Rhabditidae > Caenorhabditis > Caenorhabditis bovis. The sequence continues at coordinate 286,459 of CADEPM010000011.1, forward strand.
GAATGGGTTCGATGTGCTCAACGCCGGAGTTGCTCGAGCAGCAGAAGATCAACACGCAAATCGAGCGGCAATTTCGACGCGACGAGGATCGCGAGCTCGGCAATCAGAAGCTTCTGCTTCTCGGCACCGGCGAGGGCGGAAAATCGACGATCCTCAAACAGATCAAGTGAGATCAATCCTTGTTTTTTTTGGTCCATTTCTGGTCCATCTCTCTTCAGCATTCTTCACAACAACGGCTACACGCACACGGATCTCCAGAATATGGCGTGCCTCGTCTACAGTAATACCATAAATGGAATGGCGTTGATATTGAGGGCGAGAGAAGCGTTCATGTACACGCTGTCCAGCGATGAGCTCGAGGTGAGCCGCGCCGCGCCTTTAAACCGATTACTGTAGGCCCTGAGCTCTAGGCATCGTCGCGATTGATCCTCTCGATCGCTGGAAGCGGCAAAGACATGATGCCGTTCGCCGATCAGACCTACAAGGCGCTCAAGTCGTTGTGGGCGGAGCCGAACGTTCGGAAGACGTATGATCGACGGAACGAGTTCCACGTGGCCGACTCGTTCGAATATTTTATGGACCATTTATATCGAGTCAATGATCACGCCTACATTCCGACCATCGAGGACATCCTACGGATTCGGATTACGACGACTGGTGTCGTCCAGACCACCATCAATATCAAAGGCACATTGTTCAGGTGGTCCCCCCCCAATGGTCCAATTACGATTGGTATTCAGAATTTTCGACGTTGGCGGTCAGCGATCCGAGCGGCGAATATGGATTCATCTGTTCGATGATGTCCACGCGATCATATTCATCTCGGCGATCAGCGAGTACGATCAGACGTTGAGCGAGGACTCGAAGACGGTATTGCGAAGTTGGGACCCTTTAGATAATATTTGATTGTCTTCTAGAATCGCCTCAAAGAGTCGCTGGACCTTTTTCGGCAGATTTGCTCGTCGCGTTGGTTCCTCGAAGCGTCCATCATCCTATTCCTGAACAAAAAAGACATATTCGCCGAGAAAATCAAAAAAACCAACATTCGAGTGTTCTTTCGCAATTATGAAGGTGCGCGTCGAACGCGTCGATGCGCCTTTAAACCGTTTCGAATTCAGGCGGCAATGGCTATGAGGAGTCGATTCAGTATATGCGGCAGCAATTTGAGAGTTTCGTCAAATGCGACACGTTGAAAAAGATTTATTCGCATGTCACTTGCGCCACCGACACCAATCAGGTCGACCTTGTCATCGATTCGGTCGTTGACATGATAATTGGCAAGAATTTGCGCGGCACTGGAATGGAATGATAATCAATTCAATGTTTTTTTTTCTTGATGATTTTTATTAGGCCTGAAATGTTCGCAGGGTACTGTAGATTGCAATAGAGTACGGTAGTCGAAACGTACGTGTTTGCGGACTTTTTAGGCCGCCAATTTTCACACTCCAATTTTTTTTTGATTATTTTGCGTTTTTTCTAATAAAATATTGGTTTTAAGATGATTTTCGGCTTTTTATGTGAAATTGGCGGGAAAAAACCGTCTAGAATGCAAAATTGTTGAAAATTAGGCTCATTTTTCGTTTCTCTTTTTTTTTTTAATTAAAAATAATTTCATTCTAGCCAACGCTTTTATTTGTGCGATTTTCAGGTTTTTCCGAAGAATTGAGGCCAGAAAAAAAGAATTGTTCATTTCTCCCCAAATTTTATCCACAGATTTTCGTTCGGGAATTGCAATCAAATAGATAAATAATTCCGCATCAATCACCCAAGCCAACGCAATTCAATATCCATCCGAATCGCGGCCAACGCCCCAAAACAATTGCGTTTCGATTGTAAAGTTGATTTCATAACTAATTAAAGGACTATAATTGCCTCTCATTACTCGCTTAATTCAGTTCGCACACGAAACCACTAATAAAGAGGAAAAACGAGCGGAGAAAAGCAGTGTTCAGGGGCGAGGGGGCCGCCGATTTTTTTTTCATATTTTCTCCCCCCCACAACGACCACCACTCTCCGTGTTTGTTTCCTTCTTCTTCTTCTCCTTCTTCTTCTTATTCTTCTTCATCATCATCTCGTTCGCGTCAAAACGCACAACGCGGCCTGCTGTTGCTGCTGCTGCCGCTGTTGTCCGGCTGGCCGGCCGAACACTCTCCGCCGCTATATGTATTTTTTGGTGGCGGGGAGGAGGAGGAGGAGGAGGGTGAGCGGAGTGCAGAACAATTTCGCCTCGTTGATGATAACTCTTTTTCGTTTTGCCTTCAATCTCATTTTGCAGAAAAAAATTGCGTTATCAGTTGAACAGTAGAAAAAAAATGAAATTGCTCCCAATCGAAATTTTTTTGATCTTGTTTTATTTGCCTCCCCCCCCCCTCTCATTCTGCCTCGCCGGCCCCGCCCAACAAGAACATTGCGAAAGAGTATATCAAACATGGTGCGCATTTGTTGTACTATGCGTTTTCACCGAACATTCCATTCGTTTTCACCCGCATTTCCGCGAACCGCAATCAATATGTGAGATTTCGTTGTCGAAAATTCAAAATTCCTATGAAAATTTGCCATCTCTCCTCACCCATTTTCCATTCAATCCATTTTTGGTTTGGTTTCGTCGCATGTGTGTATTTATGGGTTTCATTCAATTTAATCCTTTGGGAGGGGGGCCAATTCCAAGTGTGTGTCGAAATCAATTTCTCGACGAGCAACAAAACACGCAATTTTTTTTTGCATTTTTTTTTCTCCCCAATTTGATCTGCCCCAATCGCGGCGAATTGCGCAATCGTCGCGCAATTTTTGGCATTTTTTCGCTTAAAATTGCATTTCGTCTTCGTTTCAATTCGTTCTAGACCGTCGCGAATTGCAGATGTCTGAGGAGTACATCACCCAGTACCGCTCGTGCGCCTACATTCTTGGCCCTGAAGGAACCGCCCGCCTCTACGATTTTCAAGGTAAACTGCCAATCACATTTTTTTCCACCCCCCTCTCATTGACATATTTGGCCAGCTGAGAGGGGGGGGGGGGTGTGCAATTTCAATAATTGACATCCATTCTCATCGTTGTTCGGCTTCGGTGTTTCTCTCGAAAACGCGGCAAATTTGCAGGTGTCTATATTCTTGACGGCGGACACGCCGAGAAGACCATCGATTTTCTGCAGAATGTGCGCAGCATTTGCGGTGTTTATTTGTCGGCGCCGACGAAGAACACCATCGGCACCGCGTACGCGTTGGCACAGAAGGTTTTCCTCTGTTAAAAAACAAAAAAAAACGTGGAATCGCCAAATTCAGAATCGCCTCACGCCGCTGATTGCGAACGTGCCGAAATTGAAGGCGTCGAAGCCGGGCACCACCGGCGCCGCGCTTCACGAGATCCAACAGCAATCGCATCGCGCTGATGACATCAAACCGGTGTTCCATCCCAAATACGAGCCATATTTGATTTATCGGGTAATTTTGTGTCTCGTTTCTTAAAATTGTGTTTGCTCACGTGTTTTGGGGGGGGGGGCGCCAAACATCGAAATACTCAAGAAAATGTGCGATGTTGGAATTGGTCTCGAAGCGACAAAAAAAAGAACTGGTGGTCGATTTTGCCGCGAAATTTCGCAATTTCACATACATGAATTATATAATAAGATGTGTCAACGGTCTTGACGCGAAATCAAAAATTTTTGCTTTTTTTTTAATTTAGCCAATTTTGTTTTATCGATCTTATGAAATATGAAGACATTCGCAAAAAACGTGCGCCCGGGTACCTGAATTCCAAATTTACGGTACCTGAATTCAATATTTTTAAATTCAAATGGTCCCCAATTATTCAATTTTCTATTTGCAGTCGCTCGACAAGGGAACGCTTTACATGTACGTGTTGGCCGGCGACGTGAAAGACGGCGAAGCGATTGCGAAAGCTCTTCAGTCGGGCAACGAGGAGCACGTCGAGAAGGCGGCCGCCGAGCACGGCACCGTCGCCGTCCTCTTATGGAAGCCGGTGCACAAGGATGAGCGCGTCAGTCGCGTTCTGCTCACCGGCACGTGTTCGATGGCGCGAATTCAAGCGTCGCTCGACAGAGCCGCGAAATTTTTGCCGTTCTTGAACAAGGCCGTCGTCACATCGCATGAAGCGTTTTCGGCGATTCCGCCGCCGCCATCGCTCGCCGCGCCGCCGCCGCCGCCGCTCTCGAGGTTCGTTTTTAATCAAAAACACCATGTGTTTTGAATTACGGTTGAATTTGTTCCAGGGGAGACGCTGGCCGTGGTGCTGCAGCTTCTCGCTCGGACTCGAAACCATCGCTATCTCGTCCAGCTACCTCGACGCGCAGCACACCGTCCGCTCCAACCGCTCCGCGAACGGCCGCCTCGCGCCCGTCGGCGCCGGCGCCACGAACACGAGCGGCTCCAACTGGTGCGGCTCCGCCAACTCGCCGAGCTCCACCACCAGCAGCTCCGTCAGCTAATGGACGCCGAAAAGTTGAAGAAGTTGTCCAGAAAACGACTGTGTACGCCGGCGGGAATCCAATTGTTCCGAATCTAATTTAATCTTTTTTTCTAGAAGGGGAACTCAAAGAGCTGCACCAACTTCGACGCGAGCACCGCCAGCGTCAAAACCCGCTGGAAAACCATCGATTCCCTCGCGAGATGACGCGAAAAAGTCTACGACCGCTCCACTAGCCAAGGTATTTCAACAATTCTCTATTCTCAATGTTGTCTTTACGAATCATTTGACTCAATGTTCTCATTATTGATTTTCCTTGTGTTTTTTTTACGCTTCAGTGATGTGGCGCATTTAGAAGCCATCGGCCCCATCGGCTCAACAACCCGTCGCCGCACCACCATCGGCTGCTCCCGTCGCCGTTCCGCCGGTCGTCGTCGATCTCGATGATTCGGTGGTGTGTTTAGACGATGTGCCAACGAAACCGCATGCGCCGTCTCTTGATATTGTGGTGATACCGCCGACGCCCGAGCCGCCGCGTGAGACTCCCGACATTCTCAATGATGTCGACGGCACGAGAAAAGAAGAGGTGTGTTGTTGTCGTTTGTATAGTGTTTTTTCTTATTCTATTCCTTATTTTGATCGATTTGCTGGCCATTCTGTTTTGCATTCTTCTGTCTTATCGCAATTTTGGGCGTTTAGGAGCCGCAAACGAAGCCTGACGACGTTGAGCCCGAAATTCCGCCGCCAATCGACGTCACGAAGAAGCCTGATCCGATTGAGCCGACGCCGCCCGAGCCGATAGCGCCGACACCACACATCGATCCAATTCCCGAGCCGATTGTGCCAACTCCACACATCGATCCGACGCCACCAGCTCCTATTGAGCCCGAAGTCGCCGTTCCCTTCACTCCGCAAGTTCCAACTCCTGTTGTTGATCCTTCTCTTGTCATTATTGACGAAAAGCAGCCAGCTGAAGGATTTGATGTAAGCTCTCTCTTTTTTTTCGATTTCAGCTAAAAAAAATTCGTCATTTTCAGCAGCCAATTGAGCCGCAGAAGCCAAGAGACGATGGATTGTTGCCCGATTGCGGCGAGGAGATTCCAGTGCTCAAGAAGATCAGCATGGATACAGATCGGACGACAGACGAGGCTCAATCTACTACCCCTGTGCAGGCTGCTGCTGTCGGTGAGGTGACGATGCTCGCCGACGATGTTGCGCGAATGAGCCTCGACGGCGCCGAGGCGCTTGGAGAGCAAACGGCCGAGTATGTGCGCAAACTCAGCGCCCAGATGATTCATGATGCAGCGACGCCGTTCACCAGCGGGTTTGCTTCAAATATAGTCGACGATTTTGGAAAGGCTCCAGGTGAGGAAGTGCTCTTTTTTTTGGTTTTCCTCTCTTCTCCCCTTTTGAAATTTTTTTTGGTTGCGTCTCGCCCAATTATTTTTTGTGCTTCCAACGAGCGCGCCATTCCGAAATCCATTATTCTCGCCGCCAAGATTGACACTAGCCATAAATCCTTCAGAAAACGGTGCTCATGAGCCACCGAAAGAGTCGAATGGCGTCACGACGAATGGCGTCGCCGAGGAGCCGTTGAAGCACGATTTGATGAAAAATCGATCGACGGTTCTTGAGCACGACAAACCGGTGGAATATGAGAAGACCGATCCGGTCATTGATGTTGTCCTTGAAGCTTGCGCCAGTGAGAGCGAGCATCTTGACGCCGCGCAGAAGGAGCCTCAACAGCAGAGCACTGAGCCGTCGCCGATGCCAACGATGTTCATGCTCAATAAGCCAGGAGTGCTCTATAAAGGTTGAATTGGTGTGTAACAAAACAAATTGGACGTTTTTAAGGACCACGATTTGCTCGCTGCTATTATTTCGACGTTGCCACGATACCGCACAATGAGGACGGCAAAATCACGCTAGAGATGCTGCAGCTCGCCGAGTTCACCTCGAAAATCCGAGCTCGACATTATATTGTACATTCGAAGGATATCGCGAAGAGCGCGCTTGAGGGAATTTTTGACGGCAAGAAGAAAAGCGTTCAACAAGGTAGGGAGAGAAAGAGAGAGAAATTGGAATTCTTTTTTTTTTTGAATTTCAGATCATCCGACGGTATTCTATCCGACGCACCATTCACCAATATTGTCGGACTTTAAACGGGAGATTGAGTCGTATTTGTCGTCGACGCTCACATCGTTCCAGGCGGCCGTCGACAGGCAAATTACGAAATTGACGGCGTCGCATGGAGAATCAGAATACAAGCTTGCTCGTTTTGACATTCTCGATTGAGGCTTCTTGTGTCCCAATTTCGTCGCCTCACCGCCCATCTGATTCATGTAACATAATATGTATTTTTCCTACACTAATTGTTCCTCATCTCTCTCTCTCTTTTTTTTTGTTTGTCAAATAATAATTTATATTTCATTAAATGAAATTTTAAGGCTCGCTGTCATCGCGAAATTCTCGAGCGGTCCCGCAGCGGCGGCACCTATCCATTTTTTTTTGCGCGCGAAATGAAAATTATGTGGCGGCTCGGCGAGCACATGCACCACGCGGACTAGAAGAAGTAGATGATGATGAAGAAGAAGAAGAAGGCGGAGGAGAAAGTGTATCGCTGGTGGTTGTGCGTGGGGGAAGAGGGATGGCGGTGGGCGTTGGTTGTGGCGCGACACCGCAATTTTTGTGCATTTGCGCCGGAGAGGCGAGAGAAAACGCCTCGAGGCTTCCAAAAACGGGCCAAAATCGATAAGGCGGCCTGGGTGTGGCGAGCCGTCGTCGTCGTCGTCGTCGCCTTCTCTCGCTCTCTTGTCTCGTGTGTGTGTGTGTTTTATTTTTTTTTTTTTGTGTTTTGTTTTGTTTTCCCCGCCGCTGCTGCTTTTTCGTTTTGTGGTTTTTTTTGGAATATACGACTTCTTCACATTTTTTGTCTTTATTGGTCTTCAACTTTAATGGACCTTTAATTGTATTATGACGCTGAGAAAATATGAGGCGATGAGAGCGGCGGGGGTTTGAGTCAGCGACGTTTCGCGCGTTGTACGCTTTTTTTGAGAAATGTAGAAATCAGCATTTTTAAGAGTACTTTTTAAAGAAAAACATTTTCTGTTTTTTTTTTTCATTGCAAAATTGAGGCGATTTATCGGAAATTTATATTTAAAGGCGCACGCGAAAAATTTCGCGAGGGTCTCGTCGCGATTTCGCTACTGTAATTTTTATTTATTATTATTCATTTCACTGAAAATTGTCTTCATTCTTTGTTTGGCAGGATTTTCTTTCGACAAAAGAAATAAATAAAAAAAATTACAGTAGGGATTTCGCGACGAGACCTTTCACGTGCGCCTTTAAATATGATCGAGCTATGTGATTTTTTTGGCGAAAAGTGAATTCTTGAAAAGAAATAGCCGTTGTGAGATGGCCCGAACAATAAAAAAGAGACATTTTCAGTGAAACAAATAATAAATAAAAATTACAGTATCGAAATCGCTACGAGACCCCTGCGAATCTTTTCGCGTGCGCCTTTGAAAATAAATGACAGAGAATTAGGATAAAAGAAAAAAAATTGATTTTCAGATTTTTCGCCCACACGAAACGCGCGATTATGGGCGACTACGATTATCTGATCAAATTTTTGGCGTTGGGTGACTCGGGTGTTGGCAAAACGTCATTCTTGGTGAGAATTTGACAACAATTCTCGATTAGCCCAAACGCATCTGCGGACAATGGGGGCGTCTTCTCAAAAAATAATTTGTCCGCAGATGCATTTTGACAAATATAGGCTGAAGCGATTCGATGGACAACATTTTCGTGTGTCCTCCATTTTTAATTAGGCAGAGAAAAAAAAATAATAAAATTGTGGGAATTATGTTTTTTTGGAGCTTGAGATTTACAGCTTTTTCTCAAAACTAAAAAAAGATGTCAAAGTTTTTTTTGGCTTTAATTTGACGCCGGACCATTTCAGCATCGCTACACGGACAACACGTTCACCGGCCAGTTCATCTCGACCGTCGGCATCGATTTCAAAGAGAAGAAAGTGGTAGGAGAGAACAAAAAAAATTGGGTGCTTCCACATTGATATTGAAGGTGTACAAAAGCGCGCGCGGCGGATTCGGTGGGCGTGGCCAACGGGTCCTTCTCCAATTGTGGGACACCGCCGGGCAGGAGCGGTGAGCGATTGGCTCATGGCGTCCAAGGATTATTATTTTTGTATTGTAGATTCCGAAGTCTGACGACGGCGTTTTTTCGCGACGCGATGGGCTTCATTCTGATCTTCGACATCACCAACGAGCAATCATTTCTGAACATTCGCGATTGGCTCTCGCAATTGCGCGTAATTAGCGGCCAATTAAGCCGTCAATCAATCATTTTCCACTATTTTTTGTTTCAAGGTGCACGCTTATTGCGACACACCCGACATCATCATTTGCGGCAACAAGGCGGACCTCGAGAATCGGCGACAAGTGAGCACCGCGCGCGCGAAACAATTGGCCGATCAGCTCGGGTACCGATCGGAGAGTTTCAGTTTTGATATTTTCCACCGTCTTCCAGACTCCCCTATTTCGAGACGTCGGCGTGCACGTCGACGAACGTCGAGAAGTCGGTCGATTGCCTCCTCGATTTGGTGATGCAGCGGATTCAGCAGAGTGTCGAAACGTCGAATCTGCCGCTATCCGGTAACGTCTTCTTCGTTTCTTTTTTTTTTCTCTTGTTGCTTTCATCGAATCGATTTCAGAATGCCGCGGTGTGAGCCTCGACAATGATTCGGGCGCGAGCGCATCGTATTGTGCCAATTGCTAAGTGCCTACCCCCTTTAAGAGCAACCAATTTTTGTGTTTTCGAATTGTGCCATCATCGAACCCCCCTTTAAATAGAATTTTTTTCCATATCGCTTCCAGTAAAAGTCGGCAAAAAAAGAATACAAAATTGTTTTTTTTTTCGTGAAATGCTCATCACTTTCCACCACCCCCACTTCTCTTTTTTTTGTGGTTTTTTTTCCTTTCCTATCTAGCAATTTTTCTTCATATCTCATTTTTCATCCTCTTTTTGATCTCCATTTAGTTTCGCTTGAATAAAGAATGCTACCGGAGCGGCTTGTCATCGGGTGGACGTTAATTGAAACTTGCTGATGGGTCCGAATGCTGTCAATCCATTTTTGTGTTTTTTTTTTTTTTTTTTGAACCCGCCATTTCGATGCGCGCCCTATTATTAGAATCCATCTGCCGACGTTTTCGCGAGATTTCGAACGCAAAAAGAAATTCGCATTTGCAAGACCCATCGGACAATTTTCAAACAAACACACACCTAGATTTAGTTTTCAAATAATATTTACGTGGAAACGACAATAAATGGGCAATAGAACATGAAAAATTTATTGTGGGAAATTTTTTGTTGCGTTACGGTATGCAAGTCCGCAACGAGCGTCCGCAAACACGCCTCCCTCGTGAATTATTTTTTTTCTCAATTTCAAATTTTTTGCTCATGATTTCCGTCAACGAAAATTGGTTTTTCTTGCTTCTTTTTTTCAACTTATTGATTTTTGAGGATGGCGGAGCTCAGCCAAGGCGTCGGCATCGTCGAAACCGCTCTCACCCAAGAGCCACCATTCTGGGAGACGTTCGAGCAAATTTCCATCGACAATTGGCCGGTTTGGGTGTTGGGACGAGCCATCGAAAAGGCGGAGGGCGTCGACGAGCTCAAACAATACATTCGATCGCGATTCTGGTTCACGTATCGCAAGAATTTCTCGCCGATCGGCGGCATCGGGCCAACCAGCGATCAAGGATGGGGTTGCATGCTGCGATGCGCTCAAATGCTTCTCGGCGAGACGCTTTTGCGTCGTCACATTCAACGACACTTCAAATGGAACATCGACGACAAGTCGGATGTCTATGAGCGAATTCTGGCCATGTTTTTCGATGAGAAGGACGCTCTTTATTCATTGCACCAAATTGGTGAGCCAAAATTTGTCGGCAATTTTTTTTTAATCGTTGACCACTCAAATTTCAGCGCAAATGGGCGTGTGCGAGGGGAAGGCGATTTCGGAGTGGTTTGGTCCCAACACGGCCGCGCAGGTCCTCAAAAAGTTGACGATTTTCGATGAATGGTCCAACATTGCTGTCCACGTGGCCTTGGACAATATTTTGGTGCGAGATGACGCCGTCACGATGGCGACGACGTATCCGCCAGAAGACGCCGTCAAACTCATCATGGGTACTTCTTTTTCTAGACAAATACCGTAATTTTTTCTGGAATTTTTCGATTTTAGAGAATGGAAAAGTCGACAAAACGCTGAATAAGGAGCGAAATGGGAGTTCCAGTGATTGGCGACCGCTTTTGATAATGATTCCGTTGCGATTAGGTCTCACGTCGATCAACGAATGCTATTTATCCGCGATTCAGGTAAATTTTTACTTGAAAATTTGAAAAATATGATTTCTTGAAAAAATTCTTGCCAAAAATCCTTTTTTTTTTTTTCAATTTTCATATATATGTATTTTTTTATCACTTTTTTTTTCACGTAATCCACATTCATTCAATTTTATTAAATTATTGCTGCGGACAATTAACCGGTTCGTCGAAATTGTCCGCAGCTCGAATTTCTCATAAAATAATCGATTAGGCGAATTTAATTATCTACCATTTGAAGGGGTTCTTCAAAATACCGCAATGCGTCGGCATCATCGGCGGCCGTCCGAATCACGCGCTCTACTTCGTCGGCGTCTCCGGCAGCAAGTTGTTCTATCTCGATCCGCATTATTGTCGGCCGAAGACCGCCACGACGGCGAAGCCATTCACCGAGCAGAAGAAGACGACGACGAAGGAGGCGCCGGCGGCGGAGGCGCGAAGCGATGACGACGGCTTCAGCAAATTGGAGGATCTCGAGCCGCTGCCATCGCAGACGTCGGATTTCTACACGAAAATGGACGACGCCACCTATCATTGCCAAATGCTGCTCTGGATGGAATATGAATCGGTGGGTCGACGTCGAACGACACCGAATTTCGACGTTAATGATTGTTCAGATTGATCCGTCGTTGGCGTTGGCAATGTTCTGCGAAACTCGCGAAAATTTCGACGAGCTTTGTGAGAATCTCAAAAAGGTTGCGTTTTGTTGAACGAGAATTCGACGAACGAAAAATCGCAAATTCTAGAATGTTCTTCCATCGTCGAAACCGCCCATGTTTGAGCTGTTAGATAGAAGGCCGAGCTATTGGCCGCCGTTCGAGCCGTATATGGGTGTGAACATGAAAATCGAGTTGAAAGGTTTGATTTTTTGCGAACATTTTCCCGAAAAATTAGCCATTTTGAAGAATTTGACGAGATTGAGAATCGCGATGACGATTTCGAGGTTTTGGAATTGTGATAATATGTGAATTATACGTTGTATATATATATATATATATATTGTGCTACAGGTTGTAAAAAAATATTAATTTTTCACATTTTGCTTCTTGTTTTTGTCGTTGAGACTTCTTGCGATGTTGACATGAGAATTTTGCCGTCGCGAGACCAGATGTTGGCATTGACGAGGCAGTAGGGGTTGGGTTTTCCGGCGAACTCGTACTCGTACAACAACCAGTCGGCGGCATCAAACCTGAAAATTGAGCATTTATGCAATATCCACTTTTTTTTTTTAAATTATTACTTAGTTTGGTGAAGCCATATGGAATGGTCTCGACGCGTTTGAATATCTGAAATTTTGAATTTTCTGGATGAAAATTGATTTCATTTTTACCATTTCCGTACAATTGAAGATCTGACAACTTTATTAAAATGGCGTGCTTTTGGAAGGGATCCGAGTCGTCTGAAAATCGCTTGAAAATTGCAATTTAGACTTTCAAAAAGGAAAATTTTTGAAATTGCGATTTGCGCGTCACATAAAATGCCGTCTGTGGTACACCGTGACGCCGAAATTCACCAATACGAAGTGCGATCGATAAAATTTTGTTTTGGCGAAAAATTCCCAGTTTTTCTTCCTTTTCTAGTGTTATTGCGAATTTATCGTGAATACTCTCACCTATTGGTGTTTTGCAGCGAATCCATATGTAGTGTTTTCCATTGATCGCGTTCGGAACCCGACGAAATTCGACGCAATCGGAATTTCGGCCATTTTCAAAATGTTCGGGCGCCAGCACGTTTCTCGGGAATTCCGGAAACACGCTGATCACGGGATTCTCGACGTCGCGCTGCAACGAAAACTCGGCAACGGCCATCGCGTCGCCATTCGGGCGCAGAATATCGACGTGGCGAATTGCAAAATTCCGACCGTCGCGCACGTTTTTCACAACAAATGTGGGTGTTTTCGAGTATTCTATGTCGAAAATAAATAATTATTCAAAATAATTTAAAAATTAATAATAATAATAATAAGAAAAAAGTCATTTCAGACGATTACCATTGCCGACGAAATAGCAATGGATCGCGTGAATGAAAAACGATTTCGGCGCGTCGCGATAGACAAGAATCGCGGCTTCGCCGAGAAGATCACCGGCTTCGAACGACGACAATCTCGATTTCGATGGTCCGCTGAATTGGAAACGCTTAAAGGAGCATTGAAATCGACTTACCTGTATAATATATTGTCGATTTGCGGTAATTTCAACATAACAATCAAAACTCGAATGAAAAACGCGGCGTCTTTTTCTAATTGCAGGTCTTTCTAGCTACAGTGTAGTCTGATAAGACTAATTTAGCGATTCAAAAGTGACGTCATCAATCATGAAGGCCAATTTTGAATATTTAAATAATAGAAAATAGTCGAAACAAAATTGAACCCAATTTTTCTTGTCGGGTCCCGAAAATCAAAAAATTGTCTGCGCCTTTAAAATGACTATTATTGATTGATTTATTGTGGAAACAATAGTATACATAGTACATAAATAGTGTTATGTTTTCAACAAGTCATAATTGAAATGGCAAAAAATGAGTTTAAAAAAAGGAAAAGTGCGGGGGGGGGGTCATCCGTCTAAACGTTTCCTCGAGCCGAACAGCGTGTTTTTCAGTCGCGCTCCAAGACCGGTCTTCTGTTGTTGTTGATGATGATGATGATGATTATTGTTGGGCTCTCTCGACAGATTGCCCATCAGCACCTGCTTCTTCCACGGCTCCGTGCTCAGACTGTTGCTCTTCATCAAACCCGCCGGCTTCATCACAGTCTCATTGGCGATCTGAAAACGAATGGTACGTCGTGATATTGGCGATTCGTCGTTTTTTTTTTCTCAACGATCACCTTATTCAGCGACATCAGACTCGCCGCGCTACCCGGCGGCCGACTACTACCGCCGCCAATTTTGCGCAGAAACGAGCCGATTCGATTGTGTTTCGACGACGGCGGCAGTTGGCGACACGCTTCCAGCTCGCTTCCTCTCGACATCCTCCGATCATCATAGATGCCGATGTTGTCGTAGAATCCGTCGTCGTCCTCATCGACCGACGGCACCCGTGAGCATATCGATTGTTGATCGATGAGAAGACTTCGCCGCTGATTCGGATTCGGTTGCGAGCCGATGCCGGAGCTGTTCGACGAGTAATAGCCGCCGGTTGACGAGTTCGCCGATCCCGGCGGATGTTGCGGCGGTTGCGTCGTCGGCAATTGCGGCGTGTACTCATGGTAAGTCGGTCTGGCCGGAATGTTGGTGGTGGCCGATGGCGAATAGCTGTGAAGTGTGGCGTATTGGGCCTCTTGCGGTGGTGTGACCTTCTGCAATTTTGCATCTCATCCTCATTGATTAGTGTAATCGCGAAAGTTAGTAATTAAATGAGCATCGTGTGGTGTTAGTTGGTCTTAAACGCATTTCAGAATTGCGGCGAGCAAAATTTTGATCTATTCCTAATTCCACGAAAGCAAAAGAAACCTTATACTCCATTGATTGCGACGGCGGCAATCGGCTAAAAACCCCAACGATTCTCATCAGAGCCGCTCGAACTCACCGAATATGATTGTTTCCGTGGCGCCGTCTCGTCCAGCGAATCCTCGCGCGATTTCTGCTTGTACGGCTGATGCATTTTCCACGCGGTTCCCTTCTCGAACATCGTGTGCATCGCTTCAACGCGACTCGGATTGATCTTCTCTTGATTGATCGTCTCGAACGCGTTCTGACTATGATTCGATGAGGCGCTCAATTGTTTGAAGACGCTCGGATGTGTTCGCGGTGTCGATTCGACGCCGAATTGCGACGCGACATTGTTCAGCATACTGGTGACCTCGTCGAGCGACTTTTGCTGCTTCTGAAGGCTGCTGCTCGCCGCGCCGCCGCCTGCAGCAATCGTTTGACCGCGACCGCGTATCGTCGCCGGCCGAATTTCAGCGCGATAGCGATTCGGCCGCTCGTACTCATTGCCGTTGTGGCGAATGAATTGCGTCGGAAACGATCGCCGCTTCTCGACGGTCGCCGGCGGCGGCTCGGTGTTGAGCTCGAGCTCGGCGACGAGCTGATCGATCGAGAGAATCGGATCGGCGTGCGGCGGCTGCTGCTGCCGCGCGACACGCTGTCGAATCGGCGAGTGATCGGGCAGGCTGCGAAGTGAGGCGCGCGAGCCGACCTGCTGGAATGCCGACGGCGATGGGCGATCGTGCGGATCGCCTTCGGATCGCATCGATCGCAGCGTGCTATACGGATCCTGTGAGCCGGATCGTCGCATCTCGGCCGACATGTGATCGGTGGACGTCACGCGTGGCAGTGTGCTCGACGCGTACGTCTCAAACGCGCTGCCGTTCGTCGGCTCGAGAATCGGATAGACCGGCTGCGGGCGGAACGGACGCGGTCGCAGCGGCGGTTCGGAAGCGTCGGACGCCTTCCGACTAGCCTTCCGCTTCTCTTTCGTTGTGTTGAACGCGGCGACTTCGGCACTGCAGCTTCCCAGCGAATGCTCATCGAAGTCTTGATAGTAGGACTGAAACAAAAAAAGAAGAAGTGATCAACTCCGATGATTGCGAGAGATGGCGCCTACCGCGTTTGGCGCAATGTTGGCGGGCGGCAAGTGCGCCAACGACGACAGATCGTCGTGAAGCCATCGTCGCGTGAAGTCCATCTTGTCCGTCTTCTTCGCCAACACGATCGTCTCGGCGACCGTCGGCTCGATCGGCTCTTCCGACGAGATCTTTCGCACCGGTATCACAATTTCCACCGGCGAGTCGTTCGATTTCTGCAATTCGGCATACTGTAACATGAGTTCACGTGTGTTGGTCAATTATAAACAATTCGTTCGAAATGAAAAAAAAAACAGCGTTTCGCGAGAATCATCTGGTCGGATGATTCTACGGTAGCTCTAGTTTAAGTGTGACAACAACAACAACAAATAAACAATCAGCTGACCTGTGGCGTGGCCGGCTCGACGACGGGCGGCGAGACCTTGACTTTTGACGGTACCGTCGATTTTTTCGCGGCGCCGACAACCTTACGGGTTTGCGGAGTGGTTTTGGGCGGCGCCGCCGCGGTGGTGGTGGTCCTGCAACGAAATCGATATCAATAATAATTGTGACACACGACACGACGGGAGCCACACCCGGGCGATCGTTGTGTAATATTGCTCTACGTCTCGCCGCATGGCTCGCTATCGCTGGCCAATCGGTGTAGTCCGCACGGACACCGGATATATATATCTATCTCTCTGGTGTCGGTCACTCACTTCTTCACATCGATCACTTTCGCCGCCGCCGCCGCGACTAATGGAGCCGAAGTGCGCCGCTTCTGATGATGATCGACGCCGTTGTCGGCGTTCTCGTTGCTGTTGTTATTCTTTTCATCCGTCTGCAAGCATGCCATTGAGTGATTCTTCAAAATCGACATTCATCTGCGGACAATTCGCTTCCAACCGCGATATTGTCCGCAGACGGATTTCGATGGTGTCACTCACGTCGCACTCTTTTTTCAAGTCCTCGAAAATCTGATCCAAATAATCGATGGCTTCTTTGAATTTGCTTCGATGCTGATGATGTCGATGACGCGCCTGATCGATGACGTGATCAATGCTCTTCGAAGCGACGTCGAGAATGCCGCTGGAATAAAAAAAAAACAAATGAGTGGCCTACATGAGCCGAGCCGAATGAGACGAACCTCTGCTGACTGTCGACACTCGCCGCGCTCGTTCGTCCCGAATCGACGCGATTCACCGGAATGTGGGCGGCGTAGCGGACCGCCGAGTGCGGATTGTTGGCCGCCGCCGACGAGGCGAACTGTTGCGACAGCGACGACATGCCCTCTTCTTGCGAGGAGCCGCGTCGCGGTGACGCGTCGCGTGTCTACAAAAATTTTGACAATTTCAAACTTGTCGGACAATTGGGGGGTACTGTAGGCACAATTTCGAATGTGTGCGCTCACGGCGACGCCAATGCGCACCATACTCGCTTTTCTATTTCATGTTTTTTTCTCAATGAGCGCCTTTAAATCGCCGATTTGGCGTGCTCTCCTTTAAATCGCTGCGAAGACCAGAATTTTAATAGGTTTGGCGCGAAATTCGAAATTTTGCCGCACACACAGAGGAGTTGCGACGACATTGTTCAGATAAATCGCAAAAAAAAACAATGAGAACAAAATTTGGCGCGAAATTCAAAAATTTTTGCTCAAACCACCCAGAACAAAGGCTCTATAAAAATGGGGGAATTTACATTAAAAATTCAAGTTGAGACCTCAAATAAAAGGAAAATGGCGCGAAATTTAAAAAGATCCAATTGGGGGGGGGGTCCGAATGAGCTCACAACTGAGCTATGCGAAATTTCAACAAAATGAAACTACAGTGTGTGTGTGTGTGTGTGTGTGTACTCGCAGCTTCTTCTCCCATCATTTCAATTGTTTGCTCATTTCCTCAACAATTCTTCTTCCTCTCTCTCTTCCTCCCTCTTCCTCTCTCTCTCTCTCTCGACGAAAACTGAACACACCCAGAGAGAGAGAGAGAAAGCATGAGCGTCGGAAAAATTTCTTGTTAAGCTTCTTTGTTTTAATCTGACCGGCCTTCATGATCGTCTCGATTTCAGGTTGTCAACGAGAGACTACAGTAATCAAATGGGACAGGCCGCTAAATGTGGTGAGTGGTCCCGAATGGGTTTAAAGAGAATTGGCTCGAGCGTTTAGGTGTTGAATGGGGTTTCATGATGGTCCCAATTGGCTTGTTGATGGTCCCTAGAAGTAATATGACGGGTCCGCAACACACAATGACAAATTGTCACCTGCACCCCGTTTT
Organism: Caenorhabditis bovis; assembly: GCA_902829315.1. Classification (NCBI taxonomy): domain Eukaryota; kingdom Metazoa; phylum Nematoda; class Chromadorea; order Rhabditida; family Rhabditidae; genus Caenorhabditis; species Caenorhabditis bovis. The sequence continues at coordinate 304,057 of CADEPM010000011.1, forward strand.
ATGAGCGCGTGTGTGTGTGTGTGTATTTTTTTCCGTCCACCGACCGGAAAAATGTTTTTCTCTGCGTCTCTGTCACTCACTCGCTCTCTCATCTTTTTATCAATTTTTTTGAAGCACTTGAGAAGAAGAAGAAAAAGAAAAGCAGAACAATACATATTCAAATCAAGAAATGGGGGGAGCTTGGGTGGTCTCGCAACGAAACGATGCGCCTTTAAATGATGGAAAGAGATTCGAAAAAGGAGTACCAATCAATATAAGGGGGCCAAAAAGAAACCATGGGTATTCTCGAATTTTGGATGAATCCAGTGAGTCGTACGAGACCCAAACAAAATTTTGGGAAAATTGAATTTGGCGCAAAATTCAAAAAAAAAAAAGAAAACATCAAGCCCGCTTACCCTTAAAATAATATTGAAATCTCTCGCCATTCAGCCCATAATTGGAATTTTGGAATTGAGAAAAAAACAATTATACGAAATCGAATAATAGTTGTACTTGTCGTCGTTGTCGTCGTCAATGAAGCACGAATATATGTGTGTGAGCTCGACGAGGAGCTGGAGCAGCTCGGCCGCTGATTGATACATTACACTTTTTCGAAAATGCTCGCCTCTCAATATCACTCTATCTATCACGCACACAATGAATGCACTTGGACGAGTTCGAGCATCTGCTCCAGCTCTCTCATTCTCAATTCTCGGGAGCATGAATGTTCGGCTCGCTCGCTCGCTAGCTTACTCGCTCGCTGATAATGATATATATATTTCATCATCAACATCATTTCGAGATTTTACAACGCCGGCGATTCGATTCTTCACCACTCACCGGCTCATCGGGCAGCACTAGCTGGTCGGGATTCCGATTCCGATTCGCCTGCTCTTGAATCATTCGCTCGAACAGCGTTTTCGGCGCCTCGAACGCCACCGGCTTCACCACCACCGGCTCGCCGACGTGTTGTTTGTTGAAGCCGCGCGGCGCCGAGGTGAGCTGCACGAGGTGCCGCTGCTCGGGCTCGGCGCTGTTGTGCTGTCGTCGCGGCGCGTCGACGATGATCGACGATGGTTGGCACAACTCGGAAACGGTTGACGGGCACGGCGACGCGCAATTGCTCGACTCGTAGCCGCGCGATGAGCACATCGACGATGGACGATGGCGGCGAAGGCGTTCCAGTTTCCTGAAAAACTCGCGGATGACGATGGATGGAATCGATCCAGCGACGATTCGCGCGCCAGCGCAAGACCGCCAGATATCAATCCGCTCTCACCTATTAACATACTGCTCAAGAATCGACTGATCGGGAAGAATGAGAACATCGGGATCCTCGTGATCGCCGTGATCCTTGACCCAGTCGACAGCGGCTTCGGTGTATCGCATCTCGTCAAGAATCACCGAAGCTCGCGTTGAAGCGCGCGAAGTGCACCGCGAGACGTCCGCCTCGGAAGCCGTTGGAATTTCCTCGATTTTTCTGAAATTCGAGCACACACAAGAATTGATTGAGAACAAGATTTAAAAAAAAATACGTCTTCGGTTTGCACGTCGCTCGGATCTTCATTCGCACTACACTGTAGTTGACATCGGGTGTTGGTGTATCCACCAATACTGTGGCGCGTTCGCCAATCGGACGCCTTCGATAATGTTCACTAATCGAAATATCGGCAACTTTTGATGATTTGCACTTGAAAATATGGGCAATTCTAATGGTAATTATAGGTTAATTAATAGATAATTAGGCCAATTGTTACTTATTCATCAATTTGATCGTTCTTTCCGCCTTCTGCGATGTCCATGATCGCTTCGAAAATACCTTATTCACCTGAAAGTTGTCAAATTTTGAACATGCCTTATATGGACACTAGAAGCTCAATCGCTATGAGCAACACCCGATTAGGGCAATTAAACCCCAAGGAAACGATTGCAATTAATTTTAGATGGCTAGCAAGAAAATTGAACGAGTAATAATGACCTGTGTTGTCTCCTCGCTAATCAGCTTCTCGATCTGCTTCGGTTTAGTCGCATCGCTTTTCGCGTTTTTGGCATCAATTGGCTTCTGCGCAGCTTCGGCCTTGCTTTCTTGATGTTTCGACTTCTCTTTGATTTCCGCTGATTCGTTCTTGGTCGAAGTCATCGGCTTCTTGACCTCCGCCTTCTTTGGATCAGGATTCTTTTTAATTTCAACCTTTTTGGGCTCCACCTTAACCTCGTCATTCTTCTTGTTCACAACTTCCGGCTTCTTCTGAACCTCAGCCTTCTTAGGTTCCACCTTAACCTCGTCTTTCTTCTTGTTCACAACTTCCGGCTTCTTTGGCTCCTCTTTCTTCAGAGCTTCAACTTTTTTCGCCACTTCAGGCTTCTTCTGAACCTCAGCCTTTTTAGGTTCCACCTTAACCTCGTCCTTCTTCTTCACAACTTCGGGCTTCTTTGATTCCACGAGATCGTTCTTCTTCGAAGCCTCGAGCTTCTCTTTCTTCGGCACCGCCTCAGGCTTCTTCTGAACTTCAACCTTGTTGAGCAGCTCGTCCTTTTTTGAAGCTTCAGCCTTCTCCTCGACCTTCTTCTGCCTCGTCAATATCACCTTCTTCTTTTCAACAATCGCCTTCTTAGGTGCTCGAGCTCCGGCTTTACATGTGAGCGCGACCTTCTCGACAATCGCGACCTCCAAATTCGATTCGACTTCAGCGGTGGCTTCCTCTCTAAAAAAATGCATCATCGTCGTCGTTCAAATAAAATGCATGCGCCTTTAAACGCGTACCTTCGGAATCGTTTATTCCTCGAAATAAACTCCTCATTCTCGGCGCCCGATTTCCATAATCCGGGCACCGGCGCCACACGCTTCACCTTATTCGGCTTGAAGTGAACAATCGCGCTGTATTGACTCTCATCGTCGAGACGCGATGACGATTCGGATGGCTGAAAAATTGTGAGGTAGATCAGAACCCCGCCGAAGATAGCGGCCCGCTTAAAGGCGCATCGTGCTATTATTCGAATGAAGAAAAAAAAATAGAAAATAATTAGAATACTAATTCTACCTCGTCAGCGGTTAGTATCGAATTGTCGATGTCGTCGTGGTGATCGTCGCGGTTAGACTGAAACTAAATGCGGGGGAGGAGAACGAAACGAAATAATAAGGGAAACAAACGAATGAACTGAGAGCAGATCAATACCTTAATGCTTGATTTTGATTCGGTTCTTGGGAGGCCGTGAACCTCGACGAGCGATGGGCTTTCTGAAACGATCAGTGGTGTCGTTTTCTCGACGCAAAAAGGGAGGTTGTCGACGTGAGGATGCGAACCCGCAAGGCTCGGCACGCTGACGTAAAATGCAACAGCAAGCTAAGCTACTCGTCACCTTGGCTTTCTGGCCATAACGCGCGGTGACAAGCTTGCTTCCCCCAGCATTATGGATTTTCAAGCATTATATATAGTCGGGCGAGTTATCTACGTGGGTAGATTTACGGGATGCGCCTTTCGAAATGGGTCTCGTCACGTGTGATGACTTATTAAACTATTTTCACGTGAACTCTTTGTTTTGTCTTGATGATTTTGATACTTGCTTTCTAACGTCATTCAAATTTAAAGACTATCCAGCCGAAATGCAAAATACCCGTTAAATCGGTGCGAGACCATACCGAAGGCGAATGCACGTAAATCTACCCGCGTACTATAGGGGAATTAGATATTTATGGAAATTGCTTAAAGTTTTTTGAATGACTAGTTCTGATAAATTTCGAGAAACTTTAAGCATTCCCCCTGTATAAATAAATATTTTACATATTTACGGGAAAATCACTTTTTTTTAACTTTATGTGTATTTTTATTGATTAAAAAAAGCACCGTATTACGGTACCCAAATTCCCACTATTTAAATCGGAATTGGAACTAACGTCCCGAAAAAAATACGATGGTCCACAGTAGTTCTCGTTTTATGTATTTTAATTGTTTGTTCTTTCGATTTGATTGAAAACCGCAAAAAACCGCCTCAAAAATGTCAGTTTGTTGCGAAAAAAATGCGACTACAGTACTCACACACATTAAAGGCGCATAATGTAATTTGCATAACAATTTCAGGCCTAAATAAAAAAAAAACTCACTAATAATTTGATTTTTGACGACGCCATTCTTCGAGCTGCTTCTTGAAATATTCGGCAGCAGCGGCGAAGCGGCGCACGACTGAAACGCGTCGCTCTCATTATGCGTCGAGTTGGCGAGCGATTGAATCGATTCGGCGATCAACGCCACCTGCTCTTCGGCACCCGTCTCATACAGCGATGATTGCATGGATGACGACGGTTGCGGCGGCGGCGGCTTCTCGCCGTCCGTCGAGCTCCTCTTCTTGAGCCGTCGCCGATGCGCCGAACCCGATCGACTGCGTCGTCGCATGATCGTCGCGATCTCCTCGTCGTCCGACGACGAGCTCTCCTGAAGCGAATTCTGACGCGACGCCCGTCGCGCCGTGCGCTCTTTGATGCTCTTCTTACGGCCGCGTTCGCTGCTCCCCTCGCGAATCGACGAGTTGATCGGCGCACGCGACGCGCTTCGCCTCACCGATGACGATGGCGGCGGCGGCGGCGGCGCGAGGCTCTCGCGCGACGGCGATCTGAATTATGTCGTTCGTGCTGCCGACGAATCGCCGAGCTCACCTCGAAGCGCTTCGGTCTGGTTTAGGTTCATCCCGATTCCGCAATGAGTACGGAATGTAGTTTGAGGTGGTGAATCGGCTGTTCGGCGTGAACACCGAACTCTCAACCGACGACTGACGCGAGCGGTACTGTAAAAGGCGCTAGCGAATTACGGTAGTCGGAATGGGCGAGGAATGTGAGAAATTGCTTTAGTAATTAAAAAGCCTAATTAGTTTGTTAGATAATTAGCTGAGCGAATGGTGATGCTATCAACTACTAACCGAGGAGTTGGTGGGCCCTAGTGCACTAAAGCTTGAAGCGCGCGATGGCGCCAACGACGACGGCGTCTCGTAGCCGTCGCCGCCGCCGCCGCACGCCGACGACATCGAGCCGCGACGCGACGACGCGTTTCGCGCGCGTCTCGCCATATACGCTTCACTCACATCGTCGCCGAGTGTGTTGCGGATGCGCGACGATTCGGCCATTCGTTGACGCCACGGCCGATCGGCTTTCGGTGTGACGCTGAAAATGCATGAACGCAATTGATGTTGTACTGCGAAAATGCCGACGAGCCGCCCATGGCTCTTTATTTTTGGTTGAGGCCATTTAAAGAATTTAAAGCTCGTCCCCCCCACACCATCGGCTTACTGTATACTACTATAGGGTGTCGGCGACGGCGAGAGCACACTTTTGCGCTCCGACGACACGTACGAGCTTCTCGTCGGCGTCAGCGATTTCGACGTGCGATACGCTGCAAAAATTGCCGGTGTTGTTGTTGTTGGTACGATTCTAGACAACCTGTGTATGAGCTGGGACCACTGAGGCTCGACGAGCCGGAGGTTGTCAGAAGGGAGTCCGACGAGCGATAGGCTGGCCGAGAGGCGGCGATCGGCGAACGATATGTGTTGTTGACTAGAATGAACGATTTGTTGAAATCGTGTTAAGCGGTGAGATTTTGCGTCGCGGTGTTGTGCACACATCGCATGCTACAGTAATCGAATTTTGAAAAACACATGCAGTTGCAATTAATTACGCTTTTCGCCTACGAAAATATTGTTTAAAAAAAAAGAAATGACTGCAATATTCTTATGATTCGAAAGTCTGCAAACACCGAATCGGCAATTTTGGCGCCAATTCAAAATTTCAAAAAATGTTGCTAAAAAGAGGCGCCAACCAATTCGACTACAGTAAGCGCCAATTGAAAGAAAATTCAATAAATGCGATATTGGGGCGAAATTTAAAAAAAATTGAAAAGCGAGCTCACTCTGTGTGCTATTCCTCTCGCGACTCGACCATTTGTTGATGAGCTCGCGAGCCTCACTCCGATACTTCTCCTTGTTGGCGATGTTGGCGGTGTCGAAGCGCGACGCTCGTGCGCTCACCGACGGGCCGATGCTGAATGAACGAAGATGTGTATGAATGGATGGCGATAAAAATTTGAGCGCAAATTACACACCTGGCGACATCGGCCGCATTCTTCGCCGCCGAACTCAGATTGTAGCTGAAAACAAATTCGGTTTTTTTTTTCTCATTTTAAATTTGTCGAAAAATTTTGTGAATTTTATGTTTGCTAGGCTATTGGGACCATAACGATTCTAGTAGGCGAGGTCTCAACATTCTTAGGGACCACAATGTTCCTATGATAGAGTAGCATCGCTAGGATCCTAGGAGATGCCTTCGAGGGTTAAGAGGGAGAAAATGAATTAGGCTATGAATATTCCAGCGACCATAATGTCGCGGGATCTCTTAGAAGAGGGTCCGACGAAAAAAGGGACCACAATAATGTCGGGGGTTGAATTGCAGGAAATTGCTAATGGTTCCATTGAATGTCCTCGCCGAAGGGGGGGGGGTGCCATTGTGGCAAATTCTCAAAACGCGAATTGTCGAATCTGCATTTTTCGTGGTCCGTTGGTTTCCGCCCACTATTTGGATTCACAGCACAAAAAAATGCACGGCGACCAGCCGGGCCAATTTCATGTGGTCGCAGGACGGCAAACTTTACACCACCAAACCACCCCCCCCCCCATCACCAAATGTTTTTTTTTTGTGGTCCCAAATTGCGAGCACCCTCAACTTACCGGCTCCGCGAGCCGACGCCGCCGCCGCTTGTCGTGTATGACGGCGTCGGTGTCGATGTTGCGGTGTTCTCGAAACGCGAGGCGATGCTCGACCGATAGGACGTCGACGGTTTGTTCCAGCGCACCGAGTTCCAGCTGAAACATTGTTTTTTTCTTTGAATTGAAATGGTCCGCAGATTGTGATCGATCGATTTTTCGCGGTGTGCAGAAAAAAGGCTGGCCCGTAACATGTCCGCAGATCGATTGATTCTCAAAGTTAAATTTGAGAAGATTCTTAATTATTCCGCCGCCGATTGTTTTTCCCTTAGCAATTCGAATCCCCGTAAATTGTCCGCAGCATAACGGCGACATTTTTTGTTGTTGCATGTCCGCAGATGGATTCGATCATGAATAGCTCACCTGGTGCCAACGGTGCTCGGCTCGACGCAGCTCGCCGTAGTCGTCCGTCGAAAATCGGACGAGGGCGTCGCCGAATTGCCGCACGACGACCATCTTGAATTCAAATTTGGGTTTTGAGATCGGCCTAGCGAATTTTCACCCACCTTCTCTGATAAATCGACATTTGTTCGCTAATCTATTCACAACACAAGAAAAGAAATGATAATGATGGTGTTTTGGCTATGAAGAAGAAGAAGAAGAAGATGGGTTGCGCTGCCTCTTTCAAATGGGTTTGAGCCGAATGGTGTTGAAATCTGAAAGAACCAAAACAACAAAAAATATGATTGGCGTCATAAAATCGGCGAGAATTCGCTCGTTTCGCTGTGCGACATCAAAAATGACGCGAAATTGCACACGTGTTGGAAATACAGTAACCATTGAAGGCGACTTTAAACAATTCGATGAGACGAAAATCAAAACACAAAAAAGACAGGGGAGCTACTAATAAAAGACGATGTTTCCTGAAAATCAATTTTGAGAGAGAGATGGAGAAAGAGATGAGTTGCGTGGTCTCGACGCGACGCTAGTGTAATTCGCGGCGAGACGCAGCCTCGCGCCACGATTGTGCAACACCGCAAAAAGACAGGTGTTGAGAAGCTCATTGGCTGGTGTGAGCGAGAGAGAGAGAGAGAGAGAATGCGGAAGAGGCAGATGCTGGATGATCATCATCGTCATCCAAACTTCAGCTTCTTCATCTTTTTTGCAGGACACGAGTATTTGGGGGGGGGGGGGTCGACAGAGCCTAACAGGAAAACAAATCACACTCGATCGATGAGTGTCTGTTCTCGCGAACGAACGAACCTCTTGAGGATCGGATCAGACATCGCTGTGGACTCTCTCTCTCTCGCTCTCTCTCTTCTTTTTTTCTAGTTTTTGAAGCTCCAGCTTCATCTTAAGCTCATGCTTCAAATATAGGGATGAGGTTTTCTGATAGATGCTCGTAGGTGAAGTTTGAATAATCAAGAATTTGAAAATTTGAAATTCATTCTTTTCAAGAGAAAATACCCATCTATCGATAGTTGGCTTTTTTAATGACTTCAAATTATCCCATGCGCCTTTAAGTTGACGCGAGAAGCATGGAGAAGTTTCAATAATCAGGAAGCGACAAAAATTTTGAACTTCATTTTTTTTTCAACAAAAAATACCCATTTATCAACAGTATGCTCATTTAATGACTTCAAATTAGGCCATGCGCCTTTAAATTGTTAGGCTATGCGCCTTTAAGTCGACGCGAGAAGCTTGAATGATTTTCAAACAAAAAACTTGGTTTCTTTGATTTTGTATCTTTATTTTTTTATCTTTAATTTTTTTCCTAGAAAATTTGACCATGCCCCCCCCTTTAAATTGACACGCTATGCACCTTTAAAAATTTTACATCCATTGATTTTAATCAACTGGAGATTTCTGAAAATATTGGCGATTCTTAAACGATCATTGACATTCACTAGCTTCATCTTTCAGAGAGTTCGCTTCGAGACCCAATCATGCGTAGCTCACCTTGAAAAACCGCCGACGGCTCGTTTCGATTCGATATCGTTCGCTGCAAGACAAAAATTATTGCGGGCGAAAAAAAAAGAGGCGCGAGAGTTTTGCAAGGTTCAACGACAGTTGGGCGTTCATTCGGCATCCGAGTGCAAACAAACAAAATGCAAATAGACAATGGATCGAGTTTTGAGCTTAAAACGGCAATTTTGACATTGTTTTTTTTGTAGGGCCGGACCCGCTAAAATGTCCGCAGATTGCGACTCATTTTGATTGCGAAGAGCAATTTTTGCAAATGCGCTCCAGTGTTCAATTTTTGAGGACCATAGAAATGAGAAGAAGCACAATATTGATTTAATTACGAGTTAGTAAGTAGTATAGACGCTGGACTAGATTTTAGCCCCTCCAAATGCGATCTTTGCACTATTTTTAGTTTTTTAGACCAATTTTTGAAAAAAAAAATGAAAAAAAGACCATTTTCCCGGACTGCCCACTTATCATTCTTATCATAATTTACCACCACAAGGAATTAAGGAAAAAACTGGTTATATAAATGTATAATACAAACAATTACAAACAAATCGATCAGACTTTATTCAATAGACAGTAATTTGATCAGAGATGGAGGAGTGAGAAGCTCAGTTTTCAATTTTTGCACGGTGGCAACGTGGAAGAGAATCGGGGAAATGTTAAATAAATTTTTATTTAGGGTTAAATTGTTTGTTTCCGATTTTTGGCTTGACTTTTTTCATCATTAAATCGATTTTTTTTCTTTTTCAGTTCGAAATTTCGGCTATAAGATTGTTGATATTCGTCTGAATTTCGAAACAGTCGATTTTCAGAGGCAACTCGACGAAAAACTTGTTCAAGTCTAGGAATTGTGCAAACGTTGGTCAAGTTTAAATTTAAAAAAAAAATGAAATATTGAGTATAGAAGTCATAAATAGAAAAAAGAAAGGTGTTAAATTATAATTCCAAATTAGTGTCGATCGAAAAAATGTTAACCAATTTGAGATGACAGACTTTTATTTGTTTTAATTTGAATAAAAATGATTTTTCATTATTTTAAATACTTCTATCTAAAAATCTTTAAGTTTTACAAAATGGTATAGTTGGGCGTCCGGCGAGTGCTGTACGCGGGTAGATTTACGCGCATGCGCCTTGAAAAGGTCTCGCCACGCGTGAATGCTTATTTTGCTGTTTTCACGTGAATGATTCTTTTTTTTTTAGATTAGTTTCGTATTTCCTTGAATTTCCAACGTCATTCGATTAAAAAATGATCGAATCGATCCATAAAAATTTGAAATATCCTGTTAGTCCTCGCGAGACCATTTCGAAAGACGCATTCCCGTAAATCTACCCGCGTACAGCAGTCGCCGGACGCCCCGACTATATTCGATTATAAAAAATATACTTTTCAGCGAGCCTTATCTAGTCGACACACCAACGGCCACCAAATATAAATGAGAAATCCATATTCAGGTAGAACAGTGCAAATCACAGCCAATCAAAGCTTCTCAGTCGATTTAATTAAATTCGAAGGCAACTTTCATTGTATTTCTCAGAGAAATTCGGCAGAATTGTATTCTTTGAAGAAATGGGTCTAAAAAAAATTTAGACATACAGGGTGTCATTTAAGTTCCCGCACAACTTTGAAGACGTATATTTCTGAAACTAAAAGTCCAAATCAAACAAGACTCGAAATATTTTTTATCTATAGTATAACAAATATTTATCTATTAACTCTTTTCGATTCGGCCTCCTTTCGGAGCTATGACTTCACAGAGACGCTTCGGGTAGGATGCGACCGTGGTACGCAGATATTCGATGGAAAGATTGTCCCATTCCGCCAGTAATGTCTTCTTCAGAGCCTCTATACTTGAGTGGGGTTTTGCGTTGACCTTCTCCTGCAAGACCACATCACGGAAAAGTCAAGCGGGTTCAGGTCTGGGGAGCAATCAGGCCATTCGGATGACTTGATGAAGTCGGGAAAATGGGTCTGGCACCACTCCTGAGTAGTTTTGGCAGTGTGGGCGAGTGCTCTGTCCCGCTGAAAGACCCATTTCTGCCCACCGAAATGCGTTTTGGCCCAGGACATCACATGCTTCCCCAAAATGTCCCGAACGTAGACTTCTTTGTTCATTTTCACCCCCTGATTCACGAAAACCAGGGGGCACTTCCCGGTTGAGCAGATGGCACCGAAAACCATCACACTGTCAGGATGTGAAGCTCGATGAATTGATACTGCTTTTCTCAGAAGCTTGCTGGGATGTCTGGGCAAGTACTCGATGGTTTTGTGAGTTGAATGCCGCCTCCACAGTGAACAGCTTCTCGTCGGAGAAGACAGTGACGAGATTTTCTCCAGACTGCGTGCGAGCAAGAAGTCGTTTTGTTTTTTGGAGGCGTCTCTGCTTGTTGACGGCCGATAGAATTGCCGCTTTTTGGACACGATATGGGGTCAGTCCAAGCTTCGTTTTGACGATTTGTTCCAAACCGAAGATGCTCATTCCCATGTCTGACGCCATCTTTCTCATGCTCCTATGGGGGTTTCGCCTGATCCTCGATTTGACGGCGTTTATCTTATGAGGAGTGGTTACTGAGACGAGTCTTCCTTGTCTGGGACGGTCACTGGTCGTATTTAGCTCCTTGAAACGTTTGATGGTGTCGCAAACCGTTCTACGAGGCACACCGAGGCGTTCAATGATGTCTCTCGGGCTCACATTTTGCTTATGAAGTTCGATAATGGAAGCGCAATGGATGTTAGCCTTCGCCATTTCTCGGAAACACATCCGAATGAAGTGAAACTTGGAAAGTAAGTAAAATATACCTTATTTAACAAAAATAAATTGTATTGGTGCACGAAAAGTGCGACATACAAGCTCTTCATGGCGTCAAACTTTTGTGCGGGAACTTAAATGACACCCTGTAGTCAATACTCTAATTTTTGAATAATAATAATTACCCAAAATATATCTATACTCACATAATTCTGAATTTGCCAGTTGTCTTCTTCAACAATACCGCCCATCTTCATTAGTGGTATCTAAAATGTAACATTTATAGTAGCTTTTCCTGCTTAAAATTCAGACTTACCAAATCTTCAAACAAACTGAACACACCGTCCTTATTTTGTTGAAAAATTGAAAATTTATTCATATGTCGTGGGATTCTGCGTTTTGTACGCAATGAGAAGAGACAGTTACCGTAATCCTCGATGCGATTTACGGAGATTTTTCTTTTTTTTTAAATTTTTTTTGATGTGTTTTCTTTTTTTTTCAGTAGAATTTTCAAATTAAACATTTTTAGCAACTGATTTTAATTATTTATTTAGTAGAATAAGGACCTTTGAACGATTTTGGAGTCATCAAAAATAATTTGGTCTTGTTTACGATCCCACGACATCTGGATGCGTTTTCCATTATTCAACAATACATAAAAATCGACATCTTATATAAGGTGAACTTTTATTATCAAAAAAATACATTAAAAACATCAAAATTAAAGAAAAATGGCTCGGGGGTCTGGGAAAATGGTGGCCCTGGTCTTAAATGACACATTTCTAATGAACATTAGGTTTAAAACGCGCAAAATAGTGCAAAAATCGCATTTGGGCAAAAAAAAGTTGGTCCAGCATCAACATTTTCAATAGTATTCTAGTTAGTTTTAAACACACGCAAACACTAATGTTTTTCTAGAAGAAGAAGAAGAAGAAGCTGAAGTTTGTATCAGCGAAACACATGCTCGCCTCTCCTCCATGGCGAACGTATGAATGAGTATATGTTGTAAAGCATACGGCGAAATGAAGAAAGCGTAATAACTATAAAATTGCGCTCAAATTACTGCTAGACACATTCCATGATTGTTTTATTTGTTTAGTTGCGAACAGTTTTGAGTTCAATTTGATGTCTTGATGGATTTGAGCGAAATTTGATCGCTAATAAAATTGACGAAAATTTAATTGATTACCGTAACTTAAAGGCGCATGGTATTATTTTGTAACAGTGGTCTTGGTAGTAATTAGCGGGGATTCTTTTTTTTTTTTTTTCAAATTTTTCCATATTTCAACGAAAAACGTCGTGTTTTCGTTATTGAATTTTTACAAATTTATCAGCACCTTCAAATTAGCATATTTCGATAGTCTCCGACACATGTAATATCAAAATTTCTGTTAGATAGTTGAAAAACAAATAATGCAATAAATTTTGTCAAAAATGTCACATTAAAAACGCTTAATGTGGCCAATTTATTGAATAATGGTCCTTCGTGCTATAAAAGGAAGGAATATTTGTCAAAATGTTCATTTGGCCACAATGCTCGCGTTTCTTCTACTTCTTCCATTGGTGGGTGTTTTTTTAACTAAAATTTTTTTAATTTCATGTTCCAGACAGTTGTTGGTCGTGACCCTGATGGTGCGAAAAGATCCGGCGAAGTTCTCATAGTGCAACTTGAGCAGAGCATCAACGGAGCCGAAAAGACGCTCGACTTCTCACCAGTCGTCGACAAATTCCATGAGGACTTCCGAATTCAGGCGTGCAGTGTGCTCATCGATTTTCGTGAGCTTTTCAATCAGGTCTCGCCGCGAGAACATCATTCCTCATTTCGCAGGCTATTCGATGTCATTCCTCGCGCAGATGATCCTTGACAATCGCGAAGCGGGCAACCTAATAGACATCCGCATTAAAGAAGGCGATTTCCGCGGAAACGAGCTCTCGCTTATCGTTCATGTCAAAGGATTCGTGTTCGATGACGACATGATCTTCGATTTTGTTCCGGTAACAATTCAAATTCCCAACATATCTTAAATTCAACTTGAAATTACAGGTGAACGGCGCTTATAAGCTCATCTACGTGACAATTCTCACATGTGAACCATAATAAAAATTCATTTGAAACACGAATTAAGCAGAGTATGAATAAGCAGATCAATGAATTTTGGTTACCAGTTAAATTAGCGATACATGACAACATTAGAAATTGGAATTTTTCAAAAATTGGAATGATTATTGGCGATCTTTTTGAGAGAAGTAGGATTGATTTGCGGGCACGAACGCCGACCGAGAATCGCTCTGAATATTGAGTTCCTAGGCGAATTTCATCAAAATTTTGGTGGTATCACTTACTGTTCCCATATAAGGCCGGAAGTTGGAGGTTTGGGTGTGGTCCACAAAACTTCGAATCTCGTTCTCATTACCCTTAAATATTGGAAAATCACTAAAGATAAAAAAAATAAATGAAATATTTCATTATGACGTGGCCTTTGAAAAAGAAACCAAAATTTCCTACAAAATTACAAAACTACCATACATTGGTGGTTTGTGAGATCTGCGCAGCGATCCAATCCTTCTCTGAGTCGGTCAAACCACTAAATTTGTGCTCCGACTGCAAACCGCCGACAAGATTATTCGGCTGCAGGTGCGTGGGCGACAACGTGTGCGGATTATTTAATATCGCATTATGATTCTTTGAGAATAACAAATCGAAGTTCAGCGGTTTCATTAGCGACTCACCATGAATGATGTCGACGGCATTCCGATGCTCGGCGGCATCAATGGCAGCTCGATGCCCGGATTCTCCATGCAGCTCTCTTGCGGTTTCAGCAGAGCGCCGGTTTGTGGCGGTGTGCTCGAGCTCTCCGATGAGTTGAGCCCGAAATTCTGCGAGCATAACGGCGTATAGGCAACACCAATGCTTTTGACCTTCTAAGAAATGAGAGGATTATCGGCTTATGGATTGCAATATACCTTAGGCCGATTCCGAACTCGGAATTTGTTGAATCGCTTCTTCGTGCCTTCTCCATTCCCTTCAATTGTTTGACCGCCACCATCGTCATCGTCGCTGTCGCGAAGATTCTGAATTCAAAAATAGTCTATCGACGCGAGGCCCCTTTAATTAATCTCAAATGTTCAATTAAATTTCTAGATACGGTAATTAAAGGCGCACGAGGCTTTATGTACGTGAATCTCGCACCTCATGCGCCTTTAATTGCCGTATCTCTGAATATTTTGCGCATATTTTTGAAAAATTCGCAACTTCCACAATTTCTCGCGGTACACCACGACGCAAAAATGCACACATCGAATACAAACCTCGGCGTCAGTCTTCACGACGGTCATGGTGTTCTTCAGGAAATCCCTCACACTCATTTTGGCGTTTAATTGCTGATCGATGGCCATCGATATGTTTGAGATTGCCGACGGCAGCGTTGTGGCAGTGGTGTGCGGAAAACTCGAGATTTTCGGAACGCTCGACGTCGACGCGGCCTCTTGATGCTTCTTCTGTGGTTCTTGAACAATCACTTCGTTCGAATCGCCCTTCATCTGATTCCAATTCGATGGATTCCGCTCAAAAGCCGCCGGCGATAAATTGGCGAACTTCTAAAGAAATCCAAATTAAACATGACTAACATTGATTTCATCATTTTGTCAATCTCACGTAAAGCCTTTCCAGAATGTACTCATTGATCGATTGCTGCGATTCGATGAAGCTCTGCACCATTGCGGTGAGGTTGTCGAGTTTCTCGGCGATTTCGTCCTGCTTCCGATAATGCGGCTCCATTAATTCCACGAAACCCGGCGATTTTTCCTCGCACGACGTTGGCGGATTCAAAATTCCAAGTAATTGATTCTGAAATTGTGTCTGAAACTTGTCGAGACAGGCTCGATGCTTCATTTTACCGTTAAGGCGGTCGTTGATTCGTTGACATAGCTCGTTGTTGGATTCGACGGGCCCGGATTAAGACTCATTTGGTACTGAAAATCATTTATTGCGAAATTTGTTGTTGTTGTTATTTTTTTTAACTCACTATTGATTTTTCATCTATTGGAAAGTGCATTGGCGTGTTCATCTGAAATAAAAATAATTGAGAGTGTTGCGAGAAAATCGGACCAGAAACGCGGTTCGGCAATAATTACTCGAGCTGGCCGCGAGCCGCGAGAAACCAGGCCACGGCCGCCACCGGCGCACAGATTCAAACAACCCGAATTCGGATGTTACTCTTGTAAACGATTCCTTGTTGTGTGCGAAGAAATCCCAATCGTATACGCCGATGTCGCTCTTCAAACAATAATTATGCAATTTTAATGTAAGAAAAAATCTGAACTCCGCAAACACCGAACCGACTCTTTCCATGTACAATGCTGCCTACCGTAACGCAGCAAAGAATTAATTCATTTCCAATTCAGTTTCATATTTAAGCTTCGCATAACAATTAACGGAATGAGCTCATGCATTCAATTTTCGCATGAATCCAACAACAAATAATTGGTCAACACCCCTAATTATACGTCGATGAAACAGAAAAAATAATAATTTTTTGTTGAAAATTCGTCATCGTTTGGTGAATTATAATATAGTGTATCGGATATTAATGGAAGAATACTGTAGTATCGAGTTTCAAAATGAGCGGCTCGCCGGAAATTGGCTCAAAAAATCTCCGATGCGCAAAACGTTGTAGAAAAACTCAACGAGTTTAGATTCTTCAAAAATTGTAAATGCCTATGAACTTCTCAACTATGTTCGTGTCGAACCTTGACGAATTCTCGTTATCGTGTTAATAATTCGTCGGCGGCGGCGCCCACTCTCTCATTCGGTCCAATTGCCATTGCGAGAAAAAAAAACCCGCGCTGAGCTTTTTTTTTCCCTTCGTTTTCTTGCTTTGCGCCGCAACACCACTCGGGTGACGTCGTCGTTGACGATGTCAGAAGACGACGACGGAGCGCCGCGTGCTCGCGCAGCGGCCATCGATCCCGCCCTCTAATGCCTGCGGGCCTCTCCACGTCTTCTCCTCTTCTCGTCTGAAGCCCCACCCCCCGCCTCACCCTTTTCGTCGGCGAGCAATTCGCCATTTTTTGAGAAAACGCGAACAAGAAGTAGTTGGAGAAGGCCGCGTGCGCGCTAACTTCGACTTTCGATTCTTCAGTTCACCATCCGAATTCAAATGCCCAACTACCAGCAGGGATTTGATAAGCCACCTGGACACGGTATGTCATCAAAATTCCACATTTTCTTGCCTGAAAAATAGTTAATTTCGAGAAATTGGCTTTAAATCGTCAAAATTGTTTCGTTTTTTTTAAGCGAAAATTGTGAAAAACGACAAAAAATTAGGAAGAAAATTAAAATTTCTTCGAAATTAATTTATATTGGTTACTGTAATCGTGGTAGGCGCCTATGCACCAAAACAACACGCGCCTTTAAAACGTCATACTGTATTTGCATTATACATTTTTTTCCAAAGATCTCCCAAAATAGGCGTTTTATGTCAATTACCTTACGTCATTTTCTATTTTTAGACAAATATAATCATTTTTTTGAGAAGATTAATAGTTTTCAGAGGGTATTTCAGCGCCGAAAATCCCCGAGAATTAGCAAAAAACCACTCTGGCCTAATTATATTTTTCAATCAATGACGTGGAATTTTTTTAAAACATGTTTAGCCCTTCGAGAAAATGCTAAGCTCGCACCTGCACGATTGCTTTCAATACTAGAAATCCGCAAAATTGGAAAAACTAAAACGAGATAAACCGAAATCGACGGCTTTGCCCTGGGGACCAATGCAACGAAACGGAGACAATTGCGCATCAAATCGTTGTTTATTTCAGAATGGTTCTATTTGGGCGTCGGCGGGGCGGCGGGTCTCGCCGCGCTCATCGCCATCGCCGCATTATTGGCCGTCCGTAAACGACGTCAATACCCGTCACTTCTTCTTCCACCGAAGCAGGTAGGCGCTTCCTAATTATGAGCCCATTGTTGCGTTTTTTCTACACATCCCTTCACGCGCCATTCATATTGCATTCTAACATTAAGGGCACAATGAGAACATCTATGAGGCATAGAAAAAGCTTTCGCGAATTGCATTAGAAAAAATTGAATTTGGAGCCAAAACGCACTTTGTCATGCATGTCATAAATTTTATATGTGCCGCATTTTAACAAAAAATTAAATATTTATATATTATTTTGTTAAACTTGTTTCAAAAAAAAAAGGATGACGCATTTTTCCCATAATCGCTTTCTCTTATGTAGTTCTGAATATTCTATTCCGGAGAACTATGATTTTCAGAATATGTACAATTTGCGTCATTGTTGAATTTTTATTTTTATTTTTTTCGAATAATATATTCCAATTTCTATTAGACTGTCAAAGACGGACCATTTTGACAAAGGAATTATCAAATTGTTTAAATTGCTTACAGTCTTTAAAAAATAAGGCTTGATTAATAAGCGAATCAACGCCATCCTCGACTTTTTATAAATATCCGCATAATAAAAAGTTTTAGAGTTGTTAGACTTTTAACTAATTCAAAAACAAATTAAAAACGAAATATTTATAAATTATTTAAAATTTCAATTAATGAAGAAGTTGATGGTCATTCTACTCGTTTCAACTGATAATTTTTGAACTTTTTCCTAATAAATTTTCCTCTAGACATTTTTTTTCTCATAAAAATGCATATTGCGATCGAAACGTTTTTCTTTCCAGGTAATCGCCGTTCGCGGTGGCTTCGCCAAAGGTCCCGGCGGTCTCAAACAATCCCCATCGCCACTTCAATCGCCACTTTCCAATGATTCGACACCATCGCCGGTGGTGCCGTTCCAAACACTTCTCGAGGATCGCACCAGAAAGGTAGTCGCCAAATAATAATTCAAAATTCAATTAATTATTTTTTTCAGCTGTCGCCATCGGAATTGCCGTCTGAGCGCGGAACAATCACTTTTACGCTGAGCTACGATCCAGTGAGCCTTGCTCTTCAGGTTAGTTGAATTTAAGTGGGGGGAAGACGTCACTTTTAGCGAAGAAGAAGAAGGACAAATAGTGGAGTATCGGATGACAAATTCCGTATTTTGTTGTCAATTATAACGTTTTCCTCTTTTAGGTCGGTGTCATCAACTGCCGCCATCTTTGCGAGCTCGTCGTTTCCCGAGACGGACAATGCCTTTTGGATCCGTACGTCAAACTGCAGCTTCTTCCTGGTAAATCGCATGATAATCATCAAGGCCAAGCCCGTATTTAGAGCGTGAGCATCGCGTCAAGACCCGAATCGTGCGCGCCACCACCAGTCCACAGTATGACGAGCAATTCACCATGTACGGAGTGAGCAGCGAACACATCAACATGTCAACATTGCACTTCCAGGTAGCAATTATTTGAAAAATGAATATTATTTTCCCATTTTAGGTTGTCGCTTTTGATCGCTACAGTCGCGACACCGTCGTCGGCGAATGCGTCTATCGTCTTGGCAACGCCGAGCTCATGCTCAATCCGGAAATGAGGTAGGCGGTTTTTTTTTTCAAATTCGAGATTTCGAATTGTCGCAGAGTCGAGATGCCGCTTTTGCCGCGCGCAACCGACTCGGTTGCCGCTCGCGGTGAGCTTTTGCTCTCACTCACCTACCAAGCGGCGTTCAACAACCTCACCGTTGTGGTCTTGAAAGCTCGTGGTCTTAGCAAGAACGACGCCGGAACTGCCGGTAGGAGCTCATGATTGCGAAAAAAAAACTAAAAAATATGATTCAATATGTTTGCAGACCCGTATGTGAAATTGTACTTGCGCAAAGACAACGGCGAGCGAATTCTGAAGAAGAAGACGCATGTGAGACGGTCGACACTCAATCCCGTCTACAACGAGTCGTTTGTGTTCGAGCTGCCTGAAGATCGGCTTGATCGCGCCGTCATTGATCTACAGGTGATCAATCATGACAAGATCAATCGGAATGACGTCATCGGTCGCGCGCTTCTCAACATGGAAGACTCGCACGTCGTCGAGGTGCTCGAGAATCCCGGCCGACAAGTCGCCCAATGGCACCATCTTGATTAATTGAACACCGACTTTACCCCCCAATGAATGACTCATTTTCTTTTTATTCCCAGCACCGAATTGCGCGAACTGAATAAATCAAGCTTCCTTCTGTTATATTACATCTTTTGTTGTTGAGAAGTTGAAAAGCTTAAAATTGAATTATATTGTTTCGTTTTTTCCTTGAAAAATGGTTGAAATGGAATTATTTATTTTCGCAAAGTTGATTTTTTTCTTTGGACTACGGTATGCGAAATTTGTCTGCATTGCGTCGCGGTGTTTACACCACTCGGAGATTTGAATTCGAAATTTTTAAAAAAGAAATCGGCGTATTTTTTTGTGTTTTCAATTTTTTTTAATTATTCAAATAAATTTGAACAATTTAGATGAAAAATTTACGCTTTTCACTAAAAACTAACCGATTTCGCAATTTTTATTAGGTTTTGAAGTGATTTAATAATATTTGATTTTTTTCAGTTGGGAAACGGGTTGGAAATGACGAAATCATTTCCATTCCTGCTTATATTATATTGTCTATGCTCAATTAATGCATATCGTTTGAATGTACCGCGTGTTCTCCTGCCCTATCATCCAAGTGTTCCAGTGTCTTTCATTTTGGAGGTAACCCATCCAAGCGGAGGTTGTTTTTCATGGTATGGTTTACTTGTTGAATCGTTTGAATTAAAAATTGATGCTGTTTTTTTAGGAGATCCACTAGACCTGACGTTGTTTCCGTGAAAAGTATTAAAACAAATGCAAATGGGTGTTCCGATAAAGCTGAAATTCGATCGGTTGCGAAACCTGGCGGAATTGGCACCTCTGAATTGTCGGCGGTTATTTTTGCAGAAGATCAAGGTTTTGAAATTCCGCGATAAAAAATTGATGCAATTTTTGTAGGAAGCGGCTCAACGCTGAGTTGCGGTGTTACTGTTGACGAAATCGCCACGATTAGCATTGAAACGACCACCAAAGTGCTTTTCGTCGATGCCGCACCAGCAAGAATGACTGTGGATGCGTTCAACAAAGATGGCGACCGATTTTCAACGTTAAGCGAAATCGCATTGGAATGGGAGCTTGCGTCGACGTCGTCGAATGGCGAGAAGCCTCTTCGAATCGTTCCTTTCGAGCAATCCACCTACGAAGCGCCGACCGAAATCGTCAAATTGGAGAAAAACCGAAAGAAGGGCTACGTGATTCTGATTGAAGGCGTTGGAACCGGAACAGCCAAACTCACGTCGAAATTCAGCGATCCGTACTTGAAGAACGTTGAAGCTCATAGTGTCGAGCTCGCGGTGGTGGCGAATTTGCTTCTGGTCCCTGCTCAGGATTTGTACATGCCGGTGAACTCTGTCGTCCCGTTCCAAGTGCTTATTGTGAAGCAATGGGGAACTGAAGGTAGGAAACTTTTGGAGGATAGAAGGGGAATGTTTGATTTTAGTGGTCCCAATGCCCTCATCGTCCTATCACCTTCAAATCGACAGCGACGACGTTGGATTGCTTGACACGAGGACGTCTAGCGTTAGAGCGTTGGCCAGAGGAAGCACCGCTGTTCATCTTCTCAGCAGTCGTAAGGATTTTAGAGTTTGAATTTCCCGCTTTGGATCTCGCCACAGTTTTCACGACAAGAACTTTTGGGCTTACAGTGTGAGTTTTCAGATGTCGATGTTCGCGCAAAAGCCGGCCTCCGCCCACCATCCACCCAAATTCACGTCGTCGATCCCGAATCGGTGCAATGGCAGGTTTCCGGCGGAAATTGGATGCTTCAAACCGGAAAACAATACGCGATCAACGTCGAGATTCTCGATGAGCATGGAAATGTGATGTTCATTCCCGACGTAGGATATTCGCGGATTTGAAGCCACAAAAAAAATTTTTCGACATTTTTCCAGAACGCCAAATTCGATACGAAAATTGATGAGAGTGTAATGCGTGTTGATTTCATGTCGAAAAATGGGACTTGGATGCTGGTGACGCCATTGAAGCCGACGAAAACGGTTCTTAACACGAAATTTGTTGCTATTCGTGATGCGGTAGGTCGAATTTTCAATAAATTTGCTTGAAATTTTTGGTTTTAGAAGGGAAATGAGGTGGCGCAAAGCGGACGAGTCGCTGGAGAGCAGAAGGCGACAATTGTGGAGCCGGTTCGAATTGAGCCGCCCGTTATCTACCTTCCGCATCTTAATGAGAAAAAGTCGACGATCAATCTATCGGTAATGAATTTTTTCTTATTCCATGTATAGAAAAATTATTCTGAAAATCTGCTCTGACAGAAAAATTTTGAATTCTAGGCGTTCGGAGGAAGTGGAATATACGAATGGAGCGTTGCGGACCGACATATCGCGTCGATTGAAACAAATTCGGGAAAATTGATTGCGAATGGTTTAGGAGACACCGTCGTCAAAGTCACCGACAAAATCAATCCGTCGTTGTTCGCTGAAGCCAAAGTGTTCGTCACAGACGTCGCCGGATTGACATTCGGAGAAACTGCGCGCGAAACATTCGTCGGCTCGGATCTTCTGCTCAACATCAAAGTGTTCGGAATCAATCCGGATGATGGTGTGTCGCAGATTTCGATGAGCGATTGCCGAAATATTGATGTTCGGGTGACGGTGGCGGATTCGAGCCTCATGCGGCATCAGCAAAGTGAGAGCAATTGAGTTTTTTTTTTGAGTGTTTTTTTTGTGTGTGTTTCATTCAGACGCCGAAAATGTGCTACCGACAATTGGAACTGGCTGTTCGACTGTGAAATTGATCGGACTGGCCTCTGGAGACACCAAAGTCACGATTTACTATGGAGGTCATCAGGCTAGCATTGATGTTTCCGTTTATGACAACTTTGATGTAGGATGCAAATCTGAAATTTGCCTCAAAATTCCTTTTAAAAATTCAGATATCGCATAAAAATGTGGTGCTTGGACTTGGATCGAACTACCGGCTCGAATTGAGTGGAGGACCGCGACCATGGATTTTGGATCCGTCGTCGTTCTATAGAAAGAGTAGGGGGATCTTGTGAGCGCATTTTAGTTGATTTGTGATTCTCAGGCTCGGAATCGAAGATTGTGCGAAGCGAATTCGATCATGAGCGAGTTGTTCTGACTTGTGGCGGCGAGGAGGCCTTGGAATCGGTTTGCATCACCGTCGGGAATCAGAAGAGCCCGTCGCTTCCATTCCCGCTTCACGCCAAGATCTGCACATCGGTTTGTTGTGCGCTGCCGATTCGTCTCGAGATATTTGAAGACGACGTGAAACCCGTCAAGTGTCCGGCCAATGTGGTAGGGATTCTGAAGTTTATACAACATATGGATTTCTCAATTTCAGCACGTTATGCTAGTTGAATCGCGAGCCAAGGTCCAACTGCGTGGTCATGGAGTTTGTGATGGAAGTGCGACGCCGTTGCAATCGATTAACGGAGTTGAAGCTCGTTGGAAGTCGACGAATTCGTATAATTTGAAGATTGAGAAAACTGGAGTCGACAACTCGAATTGTAAGCTTTTCCTTTTTCAAGAAGCCTTTGTTTTGTTTTACAGTGTTCGCTGAGCTTCATTCAAAGTCGAAAGAAAGCGTTGAAAGCATAACTGCCGAGGTGGCGTCGATTCGCGGATTCCGTGGAAACCTGAAGTCGCTTGAAGCCAAATATGATGTGACGATCACCGAAGGATTGAAGGTCTCGCCGCCGACACTCGTTCTTTGGAACGAGGCGGTCTCGAAGGGAAATTTCGCGATTAATGGAGGCTCCGGTCATTTTGTCGTCAACGACATTCCGGCGACGAGTTCGCCGATTTCGATCGCGATGCGAGGAAGAGCGTTGACGGTGACGCCGCGCAATCATGGACAAATGACGCTGAAGATCGTGGACGCTTGTCTGCCGAGTCAGACGGCCGAAGCGCACGTCCGAGTTGCCGATATCAATTCGCTCGATATTGAGGTCGCGCAGTATGTGGAGATTGGCAAAGAGATTGAGGTCGAGATTGTGGCGCTTGATGAGACCGGCGCGACTTTTGACAAGGAGAGACGAGCGCTGGCTGATGCTCAACTCGACGTTAACAATCAGCATGCTTCACTGAAAAAGTGAGACGAGATTCGCGAAGATTGCTCCAATATTTCTCCAAATTTTCAGAATCGACGGTCTTCGCTACATTCTACGCGCCGAATCGATTGGAACGGTTTCGTTGAGCGCGCTCGCCAAATCGACGTCGGGACGAGTTTTGACGTCGCGACCCAAGACGGTTCAGATCTTCTCGCCGATTATGCTTCAGCCGAAATTTTTGACATTGATTCCTGAGGCGAAATTCCAGCTCGAAGTCGTTGGAGGACCCCAACCGACGCCGCCGCTGGATTTCGCGTTGAACGACTCGAAAATTGCGACGGTCGCGTCGAATGCGTTGATCACGTCGTCGCATCTCGGATATACGTCGATCACCGGAACGGTTCGCGTTGGCGATGGACATGTCACCAAGGATAGCGTTGTTCTGCGCGTCGTGTCGCTTTCGGGAATCACGTTGGCTGCGTCAGCGCGTCGCATTGAAACTGGTGGTAGAGTGAACTTGCGATTGCGCGGAATCGTTCATGGATCCAGCGATGAGGAGCCGTTCGCGTTCGGTGGCGCGATCTATCCATTCAAAGTGACCTGGTCGGTATCGGACCCGCTTGTTCTTCAATCTGTGCATCCTTTGGGAAGCGGCGTGTCGGAATCGAGTGAGAATCAATTTGCAATTTGGTTTGACGCGCTTCGAAGTGGATCGGTCACCATCAAAGCCAAGGTTGAAGTTCATAAGAATGCCAAGAAGCATTTTGTCGGATCGGAGACGACGTTCTACGCGGAGACGACCGTCACCGTTGAGGATGCATTGTCGTTGATTGAGCCGAAGATGGCGGTTCCTGCTGTTCGAGTGGCTACCAACTCCCAGACGAAGCTTGTCACTGCTTGGTGAGGACGTCGACGTTCCTATAATCCGGCCTATTCGCAATTCTTTAGGTCGCAGGCGATGTTCTCAGTTCCTAGCGAGTATTCGACTCGAGTCTCGGTGTCACCTGACGGAACGTTGACCACGAACGGAAGAGAAGGAGCTGCGGCGATCTCGGTGCGCAGAATTGACTCTTCTGACAATGAGACGGCCCTGATTCCGATTACGGTATTCGTTGTCGGATTTTCAATGAATTGCCACTATTCCAGGTCTCGCGGGTTTACTCGTTGGATGTTCACCCGACTGTTGAGCTGCGGAATGCTGTCGACAGCTCACCGCTCATCCATCTGCCGGTTGGCGCGCAAATTCAGCTGAACGTCGTCGCTCGAGACGTTCGTGGAAGGGCGCTGTCGTCGTCGTCATCATCATCGATCAACTACCGACCGCATCGATTCGATCTCACTGACATCGCCGCCAGTAACAATAACTATACGCTGACGATTACGATGAAATCGCCGGGAGAGACGGTCATTCGCATCGCCGACACGACCAATTCGCATATATCGACGTTTGTGCGACTTTCGGCGTCAGAATCGATTCTTCCGCCGTCGGCGCATAAATATTCGCATGATCTCGTCGTGTCGGATGTGATGTGCCTGCAAGCGAATATTCTATCAGGAGGTGAGGATTTTTCAAATTAAATTGTAAATGAGATTAGTTTTGCGAAGAAAAATGCAAAAAATGAATCATTTCTTAAGTAGAATCTTCTCGAATCGATTCAGAATCTCATTTTTCAGGAGCGCGATGGTCTTCGAAGAGCTCCAGTCAGGGACGAATTGAATGGATCGATGAGAGCCTCGGTGTCGGCCAATTGGCGAAAGCTGGCGACACGTTCATCAAACTTCACGCCGATGAGCAGACGATTCACTCGAAGGTCACCATCATCGAGCCGCACCATCTTCGGTTCACGGAGAAGTCGAAGCCGTCGTTGGTTGTCAACGATGAGAGCTCGACATACTTGTTCTCGGTGTCAGCGGCAACGAATCACACCAGCAGCGGCAAATTGAATTCGATCTATGGAGGTTGGTTTTGCTTTTGTTTTTTTTTTTGTTGTTGTGAAGAATATTCGATTTGATGCAGATTGCTCACCGGAGCAGATTTCGCTGTTCGACTCGATTCGGCCGCCGTTCGAGTGTCGCGTCTCGTTTGTGCGCAAATCGAAAACGCTTCCGGCGGTGAATTGGCTGCGCGCATCGCCGGTATTCCAAAACGACGTTGGTTACGCGTGCGAGATTCGCAAACTCGACTCATCGATGATGGCGTCGGGAATTGCGATTCCCGACGAATTGGCGTCGACTCAATATGATTTGGAGATTGAGGCGAAATGGATACTGGATGCGACGAATGTCAAGTCGGGCAAGACGATTGTGCCGTTCCATTTCGCCATGTTCGCCGAGGAATCGGAGGTTGGTCCATTGTGGCAGCTTCTCATTATATAATATATATGGATATGACATTTTAGCTGGTCTTCTCGAACATGGAGCAAACCGACACCGCCCTCTCGGTGTGGGCACCCGCCTATGATTTGAAGAACGTGATTGTGCGCGGTTGCGAGGGCGACATCGTCACCGTTCAGAAGCTCTATGGCAAAACCGACAAGCACTCGGCGAAGAGCAACGCGTTCTATAACGTTCGATTGAATATCAAATCGGCGGCGTTGTTCTCGGAACACGCGCGGAAGTGTCGCGTCGTCGTCGAGAACACGCAGACAGGCCAGACGATTCAGATTCCGATCACAATTCAGATTCTCGATGAGACGGCTAAACAAGTTTATAACGGTAGGATGGTGGCGAGTTTCAAAACGGCAAATCCTCGTTCATTTCAGCACTTGATCGGCAAGGATTCATCGATTTCATGCTTCTCATTGCTCATAAATATAATAACATGATTCCGACGATGCTTTGGACGTGCGTTATTGGATTGGTTATACTGGCCGGTAGGGCGATGATCCGTCGGAAACTCGGCAATCGCCAATTTTCAGCTTGCATCTATGCGAAAATGAAGATTTGGGAGAATCGCGGAGCTTTTGACGACACCGCCATCAACTCGACGATCCATCAGACGTCGCTGGCGAGCTCGTTGTCGTCAAGCGCAAATTCGTCGGGTACGTTCGCATAGCCATCGAACGATGTTGCAATTCACCGTGCTGTTTCAGCGATGTTCCGCGACTCGCCCATCTTCCGCTCGACACCCATCGCCGGATCGCCGTCGATTTCGGTGGGACCGCGTGACCGCCTCCGCGCCGCCGCTCACCTTGGATCCAGTGGAGATGGACGCATTTGGTCCACCGAGAAACGGTAACTTGACCTGAACACGCTTTTGCTTTTGATCTACCCGCCAAATTCGTTTTCAGCTATTGATTCGTCGCCGCTCACCATGTTTTATTTTAATAACCGAGTTCTCATTATCTTACCAATTTTGTTATCAAAATGTTTAAAATTACTTTCTATTTTTGGTTATTTTCGTCGTCCTAATTGATTACTACGAGTACTATGTGTTCAATTCCCGTTGTTTTCTTTTTGTTGTTATTTAAATATCACACGTTATATATTTTCTTGGAATAAACTCAACTGTTTTCATTCTTCTTAATCTGGCTACGTTTATTCAATGCATTTTTTTATAACACGGGTTTGGACTCGGGGTGCGATTAACTGGCTTAAGCTGCAGCCTTCTCGAGCTCGATAAGCTTCTTAACGCCGTCGTACATTTGCCGGACCGCTTGATATTCGGTGAGGCCGAGACGCTGCTTGTTCGAGATGTCATAAATGCCTTCCTTGGATTCAGAGTGTTCGCCGTGAATTCCGCGAATCTAAAGATTATCCAAAAGATTAGTGGTGCGACTTTAGAAGCGACAAACGTCAAACCTGAAGTTTCATCTCGTCGCAAATCTTCTTGAAATCATCCTTGGCCGAGATTTTCGGGAGTTTGATGTGAACCGACGCGCGCACGGTGGTTCCCAAATTGGTCGGACAGAAGGTGAGCCAGCCGAGACGTGGGTGCCGGGCGAACGGCATTTTGGCGGCAACGATGCCGAGGCCTTTGATGAGGCGCGCGAGAACCTCGCCGACATTTCCACCATTCTGCATTGAAATGATGCGAAGATGGTCCTCCTCGTTGACCCACACAAGGAATGTCTTTTTCTCGTTGTGGAAGATTCCGCGACCCGTTGGCCAGAATCTGCAAGAAGCGTCATCCGGGTAGTTCATTATTTTTTTTTCACCTGTTGGCATTTGCCGCCTTCAAGAATCGATCGCCTTCTTTGAACAAGAAGTGATCAGCAATGAGCTGATTCTTCACCTCATCGCTCATTCCGGTGAGCGGATAGTAGGTGCCCTTCAATTCCGGATCGGTGATGCCACCGAAAATTTCCTTCATGCGAGCCTCCATGTTCTTGTAGTTAACCTGAAATTAAATTGCTGAGATGAAAAAATTGATTTTTTTTATCACCTCGCTGAGGCACGGATTGAAAGGATATCCTTGAAGTGAGCGTCCGCACCGGATTCTAGTCGACACGATGAATTTGCCTTCTGGGTCAAGATCGACAAGCTCGCCGACATTCTTCTCGCCCAAATCCATTGGCGGCTGAGTGTCGGTCGCTTTGAATCCATTGTGGTACTCCTGGATGACTGGATTGAAGAGATCGGCGAACAGTGTGTAGGCTTCGGCGTCCGGCGCGTACACGCCGACGCCGGAATCCAAATTCTCAACGCCCGACTGGATGACGTCGAGAAGTGTGGCACCGAGGCGCGTCTTTTTCGTCTTGTTCTTGTCGACGACCTCCTTCGTCAAATGTTTCTTGAGAAGCGATTTGCAATCAGCGGCGGCTTGGAGTTTCGCAAATCCCTTTAAATAATTGATGAATTAATCACACGCGAGCAGGTGAAAACTGCCAAACACACACACAAAAAAAAAACAACCAACCTCCTCGATTTTCTTGACTGTCTCAGCTGGAACCTGGTTGCTCATATTTCAAGGTTTTCCGCGGAACTTATACCTGAATATGAGCATGTTTCTGAATGCTAGACTTTCATGATTCTTATCGGCACGTGGCAACGATGACGATTATTAAAATTTCACGTTTTATTTGTTTTTTGGAAAAAAAAATGATAAATAAAAATGACACGGCGAAATTTTTCTTATTGCTGTTGTTGTTTTGTTGAAACTCGTTGGTTTCTGCGTGCGAAAAGTGTAGATCATTTCGAAGACGCTCGCCTAGTTAATTAAGCTCGACTGGAAATGTGAGAATTCGGAAAAATGAGTTTACCCGATATTTCCATATAATTCATGATCATCATATTTCCATTTTACCCATAGCAACCATCCATCGCTTTTCAATAATTGTCGTTTTCGGCTTTTATTAATAAGAGAAGCTGAAAGCAGGGAAAATTGTCCAAAGAATGAAATTTGTGTTACGGTAAGCAGATGTTTGTATTGCACAGCGTGTTTTTGAAAACACGCCGCAACGAACCGCTTAAAGGCGCACGCATTTATTGCGGCGAGCTCTCGCAGCGAAATAGGGTTCACGTTGCGGGTGGAGGCGAAAAAGACGGAGAAAGAAAACGATATTTCACTTTTTATCGGTTCACCTTGTTGGTTTTGCTCATTTCCGGATGGTTTTTGTCACGTTTTAAGAGCATTTGCGACGAATTAATTAATTTATCTCGATGATTCCCGCTTGAAGCGCTTTGAAATCGGATTAAATGTTGACAATTCAAGATTTGGCTATTTTCAGATTTCCTAACATCTCAACTTTGTGGTAAACAAACAATCGGTGCTTTTACACCGATTTTCATTCCGGGTTTCCGTTTTCCTTGGTTCACTAAAGATTTTTTGGAACAATGAGTGGTCAGACTTATTTCGCTGGACAACAACAACAACAACAACCACAACAGCTATCGCCGCAGCAGCAGCCACAGCAACAACAGCAGCCTGCAGCGCAAAATGGGTTTGGAAATGAATATCAAATATCCATTATTCTAAATAATTCTTTTTTCCAGGTGGTCGAATTATACGCAACAGTCCAACGGATTTGCGCAAAGCAACGGTTATCACCATCAAGCTAACGGTGGATTTCAGCCGATGAATGGTGGTGGCTATTATGGCGGTTTTGGGCATGCGACGATCGCGCCACCACATCAAAATGGGTACGGGGTTCCTCCACCAAACTTTGTGCAGGCCAACATGGCTCAATTAATGGCCGCACAGCAAACGGGTCTCTATTCTCATCAGTTTTTCCATCCGCCTCCACCAATTATGTCGGATGCCAATGAACAGCAAAATGGGTGAGAGCTGGAGTGTATGCATGTGCTCGTAGTTATAATAGTCGTAGTCAATAATTTTGTTACACGAAACCAACAAAAAACCTATTATGTTATGTTGTTTGCTGGTTTAACTTGTTTTTTGTTTGTTCTACACCCGCATATGTGTTGTCCCTTGCACTCGCCTACAATTGACCAAGACGTTTAATTAAAATTACCATAATTTCAGCTCTCAAAATGGATACTATCATAGAAATCAAGAAAATGGATATCAGCAAAAATCGTTCTCGTCATTCAACCAGAACATGAATGAGTAAATCAACAATTTTCACGAAATTCATATAAATTTGTAATTTTCAGCGGATCCGAGCCGACGAACTGGAACAGCCAATCAGCTGGAAGCGACTCGACGGAGAAGCAGCTCTTCCATCGTACTGACAGCGGAATCAACTTCGACAAGTACGAGAATATTCCCGTGCAGGTCAGCGGTGGTGATCCGCCGGCGGCGATCGAGGAGTTTGCTGACGCCGATCTTCATGAATGGATCCGCGAGAATGTGAATCGCAGCGGCTACACAAAGCCAACGCCTGTGCAGAAGCACTCGATTCCGACGCTTCTCGCGAATCGCGATTTGATGTCGTGTGCTCAAACCGGATCTGGAAAGACGGCCGCGTTCCTCCTTCCAATCATCAATCATATTCTCGTCAATGGACCCGATGGAATCAAACCGGTATGTTATTTATGTCATGTGATTTTTGTTAATTTACATTTAATTCAGCCATCCAGCAATGGACCACGCCGAACTTATTATCCAGCCGCTTTGGTCCTTTCGCCAACTCGCGAACTGGCAATTCAAATTCATAAAGAAGCTGCCAAATTCAGCTATCGCACCAATATTGTGACTGCGATCCTCTATGGAGGACGCGAAAACTATCGTGATCAAGTCAACAGACTTCGCGCTGGGTGCCATATTCTCATTGCCACGCCGGGACGCTTGATTGATATTATTGATCAGGGATACGTCGGATTGGAAGGATGCCGTTATCTTGTTCTCGATGAAGCCGATCGCATGTTGGACATGGGATTCGAGCCGCAAATCAGAAAAATTGTCGGACTTGGAATGCCATCCAAGGAAAACAGAACGACCGCCATGTTTAGCGCCACGTTCCCCAAAGAGATTCAGATTCTCGCCAAAGACTTCTTGAAAAATGATTATGTCTTCTTGGCTGTTGGACGTGTTGGATCGACATCGGAGAACATTCAGCAACGCCTTCTTTGGGTTGATGAGATCGACAAGCGCCGAAATTTGATGCAAATCATTTCTGAAGAAGGTTAGCTTAGTTTCACGCTATAAATTAAGTGGTTATTTTATTTCAGCACCTCAAAACTTGATTCTTTGCTTCGTCGAGACTAAGAAAGGAGCTAATGAGCTCTCGTTCTTCTTGAACAGGCAACAAGTTCGCGCTGTCGCCATTCATGGTGATTTGAAGCAGCCGGAGCGCGAGCGCAATTTGGATCTTTTCCGCTCGGGACAGTATCCAGTGCTTGTCGCCACTGCTGTCGCTGCTCGCGGTCTTGACATTCCGAATGTTCGTCACGTCATTAACTATGATTTGCCGGGAGATTCTGACGAGTATGTTCATAGAATTGGACGAACCGGACGCTGCGGAAATGTCGGATGCGCTACGAGCTTCTTCAATGACAAGGTAGAATTTTTAATAGAAGATCTCAACATTGATATTGGTTTTAGAATCGCGGAATTGGTCGCGATTTGATGAGCCTTGTCGAGGAGTCGAACCAGGAAGTCCCCGATTGGCTTCGTCGTGTTGCGGCTGAAGGACGAATCAACACCGGAAACCGATATTCAGGAAACCGCCGATTCGGTGGAACTGATCACCGTCGTGGTGGTGGTTACACAAAGTACGTGATTTTTTGAGGAAGTGTTGGGAGTTAATGGCTTGATTTTTCAGCATGCATAATAACTTTGGTCAGACTCCGAACCAGGGATTCGGTAACGGCTTCGCGCCAATGTATGGAAACGGGCCACGTCGTCCATTTCCGTCAAACGGTGGATTTGGAGCTCATAATGGGCTGGCGAATGGATTCGCTCCCAGAGGTCGAGGTATGTTTGCTGCCATCGAACACGGAACCTTCTTTTTGCGTCACGCTAGCGAAAGCGAAGGTCAAATGGCGGAAATTAAACGTTTGAACGATTTTAGGCGGATTCTCGAACGGAATGCATCGTAACAATATGCAAATGGGAATGCCGTTTTGTGGAAATAGTGATGGAACCATTGGCCATTGGCAAGCGCCACGCGCTTAAAAAACCTTTGATAGTGAAACTATGGAAACGGAAATCCGGAAATATGTCTGCTTTTTTTCTCTCTCTCTCTCTGTATTTCTATAACTTTCCCGTTTACCTCTATCTATTCTCCATTCACTATTCCTTTTATTTCTTTGGCTTTTTTATCGCGAAGTTTTGTGTCTGTTTTTTAATGTCTTTGTATAGCCGCGAATATTTTTATTATTTTTGAATTGCCACTAGTTTGGCAACACTATGATGATTATTGATTTTTATTTGACTTGATTGTCTTCTCAGAGCTTTAAGTGATTACTAATGTCCTATGGAGTTTGCGCGTGAATTAGGGTGTTTTAACTTGAAACAGAAAACGTTTATGTTATTTTTCTTTTTTGTCTTCTTCGTCTTCAAATTGTGTCACATTTCATTGTAATTTTGTGATGTTGTTGTATGGTTTCTCGCGACGAATGCGCGTTTAATTTTGGCGTGTTGTTGAAAGGAACCGCGAGAGACGTGCAATAAGAATGCCGATTTGTTTCCAGTCATCTTGCCGTCATTCATAAGATATCCATGTTTGATTGAATTGTTAGCCACTGGATGGCATTTTGCTCGCAAAATTGCGCTCTTCATCTGAATTTGTTGTTGTTTATGTTATATGTTTTGTATGTGTATGGTTGTTACAGACAGCGTTGTTGGAATTGTCGTGTCCCCCCCCCCCCCGTCCCTCTTCGAAAATCAAATCCGATCTGTTACGTAGTGCGCGTTTTATTTGTTTGTTGATTCTTGAATTGTTTTTTGTGTATATTATTGAGCACCTGGAAAATGTTCACGTTTATAATTGATTGTAGCGGGTGAGAAAGCGAGAGATTGAGAGAAAAAATAACTAACTGTTTTGATCATTATTCGCGTTTTAGGAGGGGTTCGCTGGAACCACCTAATTTTGGAATTTTCTCTCTCTCTCTCTCTATTTCTTGAGCTTTTTTGGCAGCAATTTTTTGCACATCTTTATCATTTAGTTGTTTTCGGCTTTTGTTTGGTGATTAAATTTGATCTCCAATTTTGCGCTGCATCATCGGCCCCCCGCTATGTTTTTTTTGTTTTATCATCCATCACCAGGAATTCAGATATTTTCCAACACTTATTATACACAAATTCGTCCCATTGAACCAACCATTTCATAATAACACTCGGTTAATCTCGCTCGCGTTTAATTTTCACATTTTCTCGTTTTGAATGCTGAGATTGGATATGATCCGGTCGGCACACTACGCCCATCCAACCCCCCGTTCGGATTCTCAGGAGCGCTTTTAAGGCTCAATACACGCGATTATTCTTAGTTTCTTTTTGTTGCATTTTTGCCTTGAAAATCTCCTGAGAATGATCTTTTTGTTCCAATTTCGATGTTTGTTTCTGCCATTTTTTTTTTCGGTATTCCTGTTTAATGTAAGCACGACTTTAATTATTTGTAGACCTTTCCCCCTATTTTTTGACACCCGTTTACCTTCACGCTCCCCGCTCGAAATATTCTTTTTGGAATACTGTGCCATCTTCTAGCCCGGTTGTTGGTCTTGAATATGGTAAATCGTCATGATCGCGCACCATGACTCGAATCGAATATTATCGCTTGTAGCTCTTTGAGAATTCTTACAAATGTCACAGTTTCATTTTTGTTTTGTATAAGTGTGTGAATAAAACAAGAAACATGAAAATTATGCGCGAACACCACAGTAGAGCATCTCGTTGGTGTTGGAAATTGTGTAATCGCACTTCTGCACCAAATATTTGTCGAACGCGACTTTTGATTTGAAGATGTCGTTGAAGAATGGCCGAATTTGCTCCATTGTCCAGAGTCGGCGATGATTGAACAGGTAGATCATTCTGAACAATCGCGAGGCGGCTCGTGCGGTCATCGAGATTACGGTACCTGTCGCGTGTCTCGTCTGGAAGGTCCTCGGGTGCAAGATAGAAGATTAGTCGGCCCGACGGCGAGTCGACAATATCGCAGATGCCGGCGAAATACGAGTCCCTAGAGTGGTTTGGAATCAAAAAAGAAACTTGGTGGCCAACTTGATCTCGATTCCGAACGGCAGACACTTTTTGGCGGAATCCTCGAATTGCGCGAAACTCATTTTTCGCGTCGAATACAGCACACCGATGATGATGTCTCTCGCGAGCTTCTCCTCGTTGATTCGAAAATCTGCAATTTTTTGTCTTAAATCGGATTTTCGACAATGGTTTTTGTGGTTGGTTTGAAAGGCGATTACGCGATTCGTCGATTTGATCGCAACGCGTTTCCACGAACCAATCGATGATTTCGTCGAGAGCGTTTGGCGGCAGATAGTCGCGAAGGCTCGACTTTGTCACCTGAAAATTTCGATTTTAAAGGCGCATGGGCCGAAATTTTCTATTTAGACGAGTTTGCTTTGAGACCAATTTAAAGGCGCAATTAAAATTTGTCTCAAATGTTGCATAATTATCAAAATGGTTTAAAGGCACACAAGAGTTTTCATTAAAATGTTCGCCTTGGGGCCAAATGGGTTCGGTTTAAAGGCGCATTCGCTAATATATTTCATATTTTACAGATTTATTGAAATTGTTTAAAGGCGCATGCCGAATTTGGGAAAACTTTTTGAAGAATTGCTCGATTTGCGAATGTTTCGAAAAATGAGCGAATGGATTTTTTGCAAAATTGTCTCTTGAAGACCTTAAAGGCGCATTGAATAATGTCGGAAACCTTTTCCATTGAAATCTCATGCTGATCATCATCGTCGATTCCGTCTACCAGCCTTTTAAGGAGCTCCACTCGATACTTATGCGATAAATAGCGGAGTTTGCCGGCTGAAAATCGAAAATTCATCGAAAAACGACGAAGAGACGCCCACTTTTTTTGAGTTTGACGACCGGTAGATCAGCAAGAGCCGTTTCAACCTCGCCAATGCTCATTTGTACCGACTTGAGTAGATCATTAAGCGAATAACTGAAGAATTGATTGATGGTGTTTGATTTTCTCGAAAAAAAAATTATTGAATTGAGTTACCCAAGAAATTGCTCATTTGCCTGTGTGCACGTCTCCCAGACGATCTCATTCTCGTGCAGAAGATCCTTGAGACGAGCCAACTTCAGAATATCCGACGGTGGGCACAATTCGCCGATTCCGTAGCATTTGCCGCTGATCTGAATTGACCAACAAATGATTATTCATGTTTTTTGCTCATATTCGATTCTGTATTTTTAGGGCCCCTTTTTTTCTGCACAGACTCTTTCAATTTGGAAACCCAATGAAAATCGAAATCCATTTTCAGATTTTCATCGAAAAATTCAATTTTACTATATTTTTCTTCCGATTTTTTATAATTGTTGAAGATTTCGAGCTAAGCGATGCTCGAAATGTGCATTTTCGATAATTGATTTCCATTTTTCGACTTTTTAACAAACATTTCCTCAAAATTGAATATTTTTTGCCAATTTTTAAATCATTTTCCTTCGAATTTTGGAGATTTTGGAGAGCCATAGCTCGAATTTTCAGCAAAAATTCATTTTTTCGATTTTATAGACTTGAAGATGTCAAAAAAAGGAAATTTTATCCACCCTTTAGAGGTTTATAGCTAAAAATGAGGCATAGGTAGCATTTTTTGTCAAAATTTTGATTTTCAATCATTGATTGCCGATTTGAATGATTGAAAATTGAAAAATAACCGATTTTTGAAGACTTGAAGGTAGATTAGGGTCAAAATGCATCATATTCGACAATTTTTCAAATTGAAAACTTCAATTACCTTTCTAACTTGAAATTCCGGTTCGGCGCTCGCATTTTTTTCCGGCGGCCCTAAAACATCGTGCATTATGAGATAAGTGGTCGCGGATTCGACGATTTTGATCGGAAATGTGGCATTTTCTGTGCACAAGACGGCATCGTCATCATTTTCGCCGCGAATTGTGATTCTGCAATTTTTGAGACCTTGAAATATTTTTTGAAATAAGTTTTAACACACGATTCTCCGGCAGTTAATGCGCTCACCACAGCCTCATCGACAGAAAGCAGCATGTGCTCAGAAGCCGATGAGGAGAAGCCGTTCTCGAACACGATTGACGTCATTTGTTTCTGGAAATTTTCATTAAAATAGTACATTGATTTTCTTGAAATTTTCTTACATTCATTGCTAAATCGAACGGTCGATTTTTCGATAGAATATTGTAGGCGAGTTTCGCGTTTTTCTCGGAAATCGCCTCGTGCAAAATTTCGGTAGATGATTTCGGATCATCTTTTTCTATTTCCGATGCGTTTTCCTTATTTGACGTCGCTTCTTTTGGCTCTTTTGAGTTTGATTTTGGTGCGGGAGTCGCGCGATTTGCCAGGAATTTGTTCATTCCGCAAAAAAAATTTGAAAATATTTATGATGGCGGTGATGATGCGAGTGAATGTGCGCTCTGATGAGAATAAGATTGGAAAATTTCGAAATTTCGAAAAAAATATGAAAAATTAAAAAGAGAAGCTGAGTTGGGAATTCAAGATTAATTGAAAAGCTTTTCTTTTTAAAATGAAATGAAGCTGGAAGAATGGAAAATGGAAACAATTTTATAATAATTTGATGTTAAAAAAGTATTAAGTAATTTGAAAATTCAAGTTTTCAAGCAAATTCGGTTTCAAATCTATAAAAAACGAAAAATAAATAAAATATGATATTTGAATACTGTAACGTGAAAGACGCTTATTATTTTCTAAGTGTTTGGTCCTAAAATGAAAATATACTGTTATTGTTATTGTTTTGAATTCGTTTTTTATCGTTTTTTTATTTTACTTCTGCATTGCTTTTCCGTTTATTGCAAATTTCAGATGTCGCAGACCTATTTTGTGATACTACAACATAGTGAGCGCGAAGGTTGTCAAATCGGAAATGCCAAATTGGAGCATTCATTGGTAGATTAAAAATTTATTATATTATTCACATCCGTTTTTTTTAGCTTGCTTATCATTTTAAGGACCCATTTGTCGACGTCGGCGGGAAAAAATGCCCGAATAATGATTGTGTAAGAATTAATTTCTTTACAATGCGATTATCAATTTTCAGAATGTTTCGTATACATTCGTTTTATCTGAAAGCGAATACGAAAGATTAAGCGCCACAGTCTGCGTACGTTGTCTGATTTTTGTTTAAATATTGAATTTTGGTATTTCAGAAGCAGACGAATGCAAACGCAATTCACTGTAGAAGCATTCGACACATGTTTAAAGCAGTTTGTGAGCCTTCGACGGAACAAATTGGTCTTCAAGTGGGAAACTGGAACTTTAAAAAAATATTTATAGTGTTTTCAGACTTTTCCTGATGTATTTAGCAAAACAATTTCAACACAGACTAACCAGGTACATTCTTATAGTTTTGAAAATTTAATATTTGTCATGTTCAGGCCAGTTATGTATGCGCAGCGACGCAGTGGGAAAAAACCGAAATGGAAAATACTTCAATAAGACAAGAGCCGACGGAAATGGTGAAAGAAAATAAGGATTTGATGGATAAAGAGGAATCTGAAGATTCGGAAAGGTCAGATTATATGGACTCATCTGACTGTTCGCGCTACCCGGAAGATTCATCTGACTGTTCCGACCACTCGAACATCCGACCGGAATGTTCGGAGGCCTCAAAGGAAAAATCCAAAGATGACGTACGACTATCGGTTTGCTTTTACTTCGTTATTCGAAATTTTTAGGAACAAGCCGTGAAGGAAGCACCGATTACACCAAGAACCCCGTTTTCTCGCATGTCTATTTTTGATACCAACAGCAATTCGCTGAAAAGGGAGTTTCAAACGCCTTCATCAAAGGTGACCCTAATTTTTTTTCGTTTTTTTTTTCCCTAATCAGTATAGCTTTCTAGAGTGCGGATAGCTCAATTTCGGAAGAAGGAAATTCTGTGTTGCCGATAAAGCGAACTAAACCGGATTCGCTATCGCTATACGATTGCTATGATTGCAAGGTCGGTTGACGTATTTAAAGGCGCATAAACTAATTGAAAATTTTGCAGAAATGCGGCTGCATGATCCCAATGTTTTCAGAGTTCCAGGTTTATGTGCACATTCTTGAGGAGCACATGAATATGTGAGATTTTAAAAATGCCAAAAAAACGTAATTTTCTTGTGGTTTTAGGAAACGCTATGTTTGTAAAAGTTGTGGATTGAGAATTTCGACGATTCAGGAAGCTTTGGATCATCAGAAACGCCATGGTCCGAATTCGATTAAAGATGAATGGTAATATAATTTAGAAGCTTTAAATTGCGAAACATTCTACAGGGTGGCCCTGTAATTATGGAAACACATTCAAAGTGATGTAGGTTTTGTAAAAATAATCGAATCAACTTGAAAATTCGCAAATAGTTTATTGAATCAGTTATAAGCAACAAAAATATGTACATCAACATTACTCGATTCGATTTCCTTTGTTCTTCATTTCTTTGTTGAGTCTCTTCGGGCGCGTGCCTGCAAGAAGAATAGATTTGCACTTTTGCATTCGGGCTGGGCCACCTTGTTCTTTTTTAGATAAAACAGCCGCGTTTCGAACACGATTCCGGGTCAACCCAAGCTCCTTTTTCACAAGGCGTCCCATCGAGGATTTGCTCATACCGAGCTCCAAGCTCATCTTTCTCATGCTCTGGTGCGGATTTTGACGAATTCGATCTCTGACGACCTTGATCTTTTCCGGAGTGATAGAACTGTGAGGTCTTCCGCTTCTCGGACAGTTTTCAAGTGTGCTAAGCTCCTTGTACCGTTTTATGGTTTTCCAAACTGTTGATCGAGAGATTCCGAGAGCTTTTGCGATGTAACTGTCGCTCTTTCCTTTTGTAGTCATATCGATAATGGTGCCTCGGTGCACTGAATTGGCTACCATTCCTTTAAAAATGAAGCTAAGAACTAGAAAATGTTGGAAAAATGGTAATTATTAGGTCTAGAAATAAATTTCGCGTTTTTAACGCATATTAAACTATAAAAAACTACACAGATTTAAGCAAAATTTTTATTCAACATAATTTCCGTCATTAATAACATTTTCCCAGAGTTTGGGCAACTTATGGATTCCTTTGTGACGTTGTTTTTCTTTGCTTTTTGTATCGTTCTGAGAGCTCATAGGTCATCAATTTTCCTTCCTTTTGAATCTTCCCCATTGCTTTCAATCGATGAGAAATTGATTTTTGCGTGACGCCGAGAGATGCCGCGAGTTGCTCCTGTGTTTGAGCCGAATCTTCATCCAACAAAGCCTGAAGCTCTTCGTCTTCAAATTTTTTTGGCTGACCTGATAGGTCTTTGTCGTTGACGTCAAAATCTCCCGATTTGAAACGCTGAAACCATTCTTGGCAGGTTCTTATAGATGGTGCAGCATCGCCGTAAGCTTATGCAAGCATTTGGTGCGCGTAAGTGGCTTTCTTGTTGAGATGGAAAAGGAAAAGAAGAGCTTCTCGCAAATGACGTTTTCCTGGCACAAAGGTGGACATATTCTGAGCCCAAAATAATGATTTTTTATAAAGTATGCGAAGAAAGATATATATATATAAGTAGAAAGCTGATAATGCAGAGAAAATTATAACAGAAAATTCGTTATATAAAAATAATTTCATTTTGACATAAAATCAACAACAAAAAATCGCGGAAATTAATTTCTAGACCTAATAAAACATGCTGAAAAATAAAAAATAAAGCTGGTTCGCGAAAAATGCGCCAGCATCTGCCAGAAGGCCTCAACCTTGTGTTTCCATAATCATGGGCCTCCCTATAAGGCATACAATTCATAGCTTTTTTTTCTTCACGTTTAAATTTTTAGGAACTTCGATTATGTGAAAAGATTGGATTGTGTTAGTCGGCAGACATTCCCAGAATTGTTCAAAAACTCGTTGGCTGTTGATTATGTGGATGTGGTAAATTGGTGTAGAATTCTCGATTGTTTCATTTTTTTGTAGAAGGACAGCCTCAACAACGAAGGCATGATCTCGGTGTTCCCGAAATGAAATTATTAATAAATTTCCCGTTTCTTAATTTTTTTTGCTTGCATAAATATAATTTGTTGTTGCAAACGCGCTCCACCGCAAACGTTTGACTCATGATGAGTTTGAAGCGCTTGAAGTCGATTGGCGAGGAATTACTAGCGATTCAGGCGGAAATCAGCGAATACCGCAAAAATGTCGAGCAAATCGAATCGATGATGAATTCGGATTTGCATTGCGCGCGAATTTCAGGATATTTGCCGAATTTGAAGGTTTTATTGCTTCTTGTTTTTTTTGGAGAATTTAAATTTTTCTAGATTAAACTGCTGAATTGCATGAATCAGCAATATTTATTGATTGAGGAGAAGCGCGACGAGCTCGATTCGTTGCTCGGCGCCCTTCAGACGTTGTATCTCGAGCAGACATCGGCGATTTTTTGCGGCGACGTCAAAATCGCCATCGATTTTTGTCGAAATGTGGGCGGCCCATTTTCGTTGTTTTTCGCAGATTCAATGATTTTCAGCTGAAAAATTACACACAAACTCCGGATGGTGAATGTCCGACGCTGAAATTCCATGAAGAGCACGCGATTTCAAGAATGCTCAATGATTTGTCGATTTTTGCCCAATAAATGTGTCGAGATTTTTTTTTGTATTTTTCACTAATTTTTTCTTAAAATTCGTTATTTAAACGATATTGTTGTATCTGAATTTGTTTTCGAAAAGATCATTTTTCGCCAAATTTGGCAAAATTCAGAATGGAGAACTTGAGGATCACAGCGAGACTCGTGCCAGACCGGCCTGGCGTTATTCCAGAGGACGAGTTTAGGCATATGATGCCAAGGTAATTAATTAGCCAATTAATTGGCAATTATCGTTTTGCAGAGTGCCGGGTGTTTCGTATCAAAATCTCGTCAAACCCTATTTTCCATATACGCCGCAAATTGCGAGATCGTTGCTGTTAAATAAGCACGTGATGTTCATTGGGGATTCACGTGAGCGAGTTGATTTTTGCACGATGCGCCTTTAAACTGAGAATTATTGCGTTTTAAATTTTTTAATCGCCTCGAGACACTCAATTCCTCTAGGAAATTTCAAATCACTGAAAATTTGCGAGCAATTTTTTTTTGGGACACCCTAGAAAGCGCCAGTTTAAAGGAGCACGGACATTCTATTTTCCAAAGCCCTTCAAATGGAAATGAATTTAATCTTTGAAAATAAGGCATTTTGTAAAAATCAAGCAAATGTGTATTATATTTAAAAGAAAACATACATTTTAAATAAATAAATTGCGCCTTTAAAGGAGCATCCTAACATAAATATTCAAAGTCATTGTTGATCAGAAATAGACAATTATGTGAATTTGGCATCGATTCCATTTTATTTAGTCACTCGAGCTTTATACAAGGACTTGCTCGCGCTGCTCCAGACGGGAGATCTGCTGTCACCCGAAGATCTCCGAACGCCCAACGAGGAGACGTTCCTTGGAGATCGGCAGGTTGACAAAAGACAATTGATTGTAAATGGGAAAAAAAAATTTCAGATTGACATTTTGCCGCTGGAAAAGAATCGAGTGTTTCGCCAATCGCGCGAATTCCAAACCGGCAATTATCTAATTCAATACCATTTCACATCGAGGTTCGATGAGCGAGTGATTTTCTTTTTTCATAATTGAGATTATCTTCAGAGCGTTTCGCGTCGAGCTGGAGAAGGTGATGCTGGCGATGGTCGAGAGCGGCGAGAAGCCCGACATTGTTGTGATGAACTCGGCGATTTGGGATGTGTCGAGATTCGAGTGCAGGTAATTTCAGAAATTTGAATTGCGCATCAAAAAATTATTCTATTTTATTATTGGAGTCAAACGACTTGACGAAAATTGAAATATTTTTGTGCCAATGTGCCTCGAGGCAGCGAGAAGTACGCGAGACTGCGTACCTTGTATTTAAGCGTTCGCGCATTTAATATTCAGCCAACGAAAAAATTAAATCAACTCTAATTTTGCGAATTTGAATGCCCCGCCTCCTTTCAGTCGTTTGACGCCGATAATGTATAGTTTGAAAACGTAAAAATCGCGCCTAAAAATTTTTCCATACGAGACCCGCGGCGGTAATTCAAACATACCCCCAAATTCGTCCGACTATAAATTTATATACATTTTTTTTTTCAATAATTCACTTTTCATTGTGGTTTTTCCAGCATGTTCAAAAATGCGACGAAGGAGGACATTGAGATGGAGACGATGGAGGAGTATGAGAAGCGTGTCGCGATGATATGTCGACGAATGCGCGTCATTCTGCCGCCGGACGCGATATTCATTTGGGTTTTGATGCCGCTGAATTCGGAGAACGAGCGCGAGCACGGGTTTTTGTCGACGAATCGCCTACCGTACAATGAGATTCGGTTGGTGGGGGTTGAATTTTTTTTTTTTGAAATTTTGAATTTCGTGCCAAAAGTTTTTTTCTTTTTCAATGCAGAAAATTCTTGAAATGTGTGTGAATTTGCGTCGGTGTGAACCACAGACAAACAAATTGGATGAAGTTCTCTGATTGTTTCAAAATTCAATATCAAAATATGATTTTGAGCAGAATTTTAATGATATTGAATTTTCTTGAAGATTCGAGATGCTCCTTTAAATTAGTTTTTTTAGAAACTTCAAGACGTAATATATGCTTTAAAGAAGCATATATATATGGAAAAATGAGCTGAGGAGTTTTAATTTTTTTCCAATATTTAAAGGATGAGACTGCTGGAGGCGAACAACGTGGCTGCTTCGATCGTCCGCGAGGCCGGCTTCGACGTTCTCGACTTGTCGTTCTATTTTCGGCACATCTCATTGGAAACGCATCGCGTGTAGGGCGAAATTTTCGATTTTCAAGAAATCGTCATCTTCGATTTTCTTTTCAGAAACGACGGTGTTCATTGGAACGAATACGGCACTCGATTCATGACAGAACTTGTCCTCGGACATATCGCCTGCGCGTTGGGCGTTGAAGAAGCCGTATGGAAGCACATGGGACCATATGTCCGG
Organism: Caenorhabditis bovis; assembly: GCA_902829315.1. Taxonomy (NCBI): domain Eukaryota; kingdom Metazoa; phylum Nematoda; class Chromadorea; order Rhabditida; family Rhabditidae; genus Caenorhabditis; species Caenorhabditis bovis. The sequence continues at coordinate 346,971 of CADEPM010000011.1, forward strand.
CAGGTTATGTAAGAATCCGCAAATCGATTGGCGAAATTGAATGGCGAATGAGTTTAGGGAGAATCGCGACGCGTTTCGATGTGAGATCAAGAAATTTCTCGATGATTCGAACGCGAAAGAGCATTGGGTCGAGCAATTTCAGCGGAATTTGCGCAAAGAGGCGTTCAATAGTATGGATGATGCGACGAGAATCCGCCTCGGATCGTTGATCACCTGCATGAGAATGGCGTTGATGGTCGGCCGAAGTAGTCGCGAGTATCATGATATGAAGATTCGACGAGATCCGGAAGCCAACGAGCTGTACAAATTCAATTTGGAGGAACTTGAAGATATTCAGAAAATTGTGAGCTTGGTTTTTTTTGAAATTTAAAGTGCTTTAAATTTTAAGTGAATTAAAAAAAATTTCCTGAAATTTAAGAAAACCGAACAGAATTCCATTTTTGTGTGGCATCGGGAATCAAAAAATTACAAGATTAATTTTTTTTCTTCAAATTTTGAGAAATTCCTCAGCGAAAAAAAGTAATTTTCGGTCAATTCCAACGAAAATGATGACAATTCGAAGAAGCGGGGCGCCTAGATGTAGTTGAACGTTGAAAGATCGTTGCCAGATTGTAGACAAGTCAAAATTTTTGCGAACGTGATGACAAACAAAACATGTCTTCAGGGAATATCATATTGCTATCGCAACAAGAAAAAAATGAGAGCCTTGAATAATTTTGGAATTTTTTTTTCCAATTTTAATCTGAACAATGAAAATTTGGATACCGTACACACCTGCGAATCAAACTCAAAATGGTCCTCAAAAATTGGAAAATGGGAAATTTTTAATTTTTTGCGTTTATTTTGCTTCAGCGTCATGCAAAATAGTCAGTTTCAGCTTAAACATTTAACAATTTTCTATCTCTACGCGGGTAGATTTACGCGCATGCGTCTTTCACTTGGTCTCGCACCGACTAACAAGTTATTTCGCATTTTCTCCTTCGATAACCGCTTCGATAATTTGTTTAATCGAATGTCGATGGAAATTCCAAGAAATGCCAAACTCATCAAGAAACAAATAAATCATTCACGTGAAAACGGCAAAAGAAGCGTTAAATCGTGGCGAGACCTTTTCAAGGCGCATGCGCGTAAATCTACCCGCGGACGCCCGACTATAACCACTGGAAAAAAATTTAAGGGCCAACAATTTGTGAAATGAAAAAAATTCCGATTTTTTTCTTGAGAATCCCAAACCATCAACGAATTTTTTATGGCAAACGTTGTGATTCAAAATTTGGCTTCATGGTCTATGATTAATTGGTGGGCGTGGCGAATTGGCAATTTTTCGTTGGGTAGATTTACGGGGATTGCTTTCATTTACGTTTCGCGTTTTTTTCTCTCGCTCCGATTTTTTTAGAATTTTAATTTTTTCGCGAAATTGTCAATAGAATCGTTTTTTTTTTAATTAATAGGACCCCATGAATAATAGTCGGCGAAATTCAAATTTCTCAAAATAATGTTTTTTTTTGCTTTTTGTGAAATTGTTTTTAAAAAAAAGTTGAAATTGGATCGACACGATCGCATTGTTTCAGTTCGTTCGGATCGATCATGACAAATTCGACGGCTATCCGCTGCAAATGATGGACGAGTCGACGGATCGGAAGCGGCGGCGGCGTTCGTTGTCGGAAGACGTCGAGAATCGCGATCGTCCGGATCGAATTCGGCCGGCCGAGAGCCCCGAGTATTGGTCGCGGGCGCCGTCGCCGCCGCCGCGCCAAAAACTGCGAGCACGACGACGCGATGTGCATTGAGCCGTCTTTCAATTGTCCGCCGAATCAGCTTTAACACGTTTTCTTTCATTCTCTCTCTCTCTCTCTCTAACAATTTGATGTATAGTTTAATGAATCATTTGGAATTTTTGGCATTTTGCTCGAAGCAGAAGGCACACGCAAAAAATGATGACATTTGAATTTCGCCTGACCGCCTGCCGCACTCCGCACTTCGCCACACTCTCTCGTCGGCGAGATAGTGCGCGGTGTGAGAGAGGCGCAGACGGTTTGCGTGCGCGCGCGCGCGCGTCGTGTTTTTCGGGCCGGTTTTCTCAGGCCCCAATACGTTTTTGTTCCTGTCATCATCATCCTCATCATGTGTTCAACTTGAATCGATTTTAGGCCGACTACACTGTAGTCGAATATGATTTTTTTTTGTAATCGTTGTGGCATTCAAAATTTTGTTTACCTTTTTTTTTTCGAATTTCGAGAAAAAAACAATTTTCAGAATTTCGACTTGAATGAATGGGCAATTGGCTGACGACGGCGTTGCTGCGATTCGAGATTTACTGGTTTCCGCCGAGGCATAAATACATTGGAGGAATAGGTGAGAATAAAAAAGCAAAAACAAAAAAATTTTTTTTTTTGAAAATCCACAAAAAAAATTTAGATATCGAGAATCAGCGAACGTTTGTGGCGACGGTTGCCGCAAGAATTGCGCATTTGCCGAGAATGACCGAGGTTCGATTTTCGTTTTTTGTCATTATGATCTATTTTTATGTTTTGAACCCCGAATTTCTTGTATTCGTAGTTTGTGAACTGAACGAATGTGGGGGGAAGGGAAGGGGAGGGGAATTGTCATCATTTACTGGGGAGAGGCGGCGCCCAAACGGCGAAATAGCGTTGGGTGAGACGTCGGCCGCAAACGACGCACACGCACACACTTTTTGCGCCAGCGCCACAAACCCCCCGCCTCAAATACTGATTTTTTTGTTTCGTTCGACACAATCGATCGCTTCGGTGATTGTCATTCTTGATTGTGTTCGCCTCGATTCGATTATTTCGCTATTATGCCGTATAAGCGGGGCTCGAAACGATCCCAAAAGGTAAATTTTTTCGAGTTTTGTGCGCAATTCCGTCGGGTATGCCGCATTTTGTGCAAACACCGAGACGCACTATTTTTGTTTTTCTTGCGAACAAAAATATTTCAATTGTTGCTTTTTTGCCCAAAAATGTTGGATTTGCGTTTAAACGCGCGACCAAATAATCAAACGATTCGCATTTTCTTCTCGTCGCATCACGCGCTGTTCAGTTTCAGTTGTGTCTATTGTGACGAAACTAGACTCTAATGTTGCGTCAGAAAACACAAAAGAATTTGTTTTCTTCTTTCTTCTCAAAAAAATTGTGTTCATTCGATTTTTTGTAGGATCGACATTCGAAAAGCGATGATGATACGGATTTCTCCGACGACGATGAATGCCCCCAAATGAGCGCCGCCGAAGAGCAGAAGATGTTCGAGCGCGAACGGCAAATCGCATTTCGCGGCCGATTGACGATTGGCAATCAAGAGGTTGAATTTGCGGCACCAATTAACAAGCGAATTATAGATTCATTGAGTTTTAGAGTGTTGATGACCTCCGAGAGGATATTGATATGAGATGCGGGTGTGGGCCGTCGACGAGTTTATTCAAATTATGCGAGGCACGTGAAATCGGCGCCAAAGGCCGTCACACGCTAAATGCACGAAATCAAGCGGCGCTTGTTAATCGATATATGCCGAATCGGCGAAAAATTGTTGATAGCTTGAAAAACACGAAATCGTTTTGCTGCCAATATGCCGACAATGGACGGCAGCTGGTGGTGGCGAGTCAAGGTGAGAACAAAAGAGGAAAACGAAATCAAGGTGTGTCTAGAATGCCAATGTATTGATTTTAGACGAGAAAATCCGATTCTATCATCGCGCAATGAAACCGCCGTATCACTCGCGGTTTGTGCAATTCAAAGAGCTTCAGGTATCAATATTTTGATTGTCGAATTCCGTTTTTGGTCATTTTTTAGGTGACTGCTTGCAGTTGGTCAATTCTCGATGTTGCCATAAATGATCGAGCCGATTTGCTATGCTACTCGACATGGAGGAATGCGGTGTTTTTGGCAGCGTAAGTTCAAATTGCAATTTTTTCAATCCGCAGATTATTCGGGCGTTTAGAATGAATGATCGTGAAATGCAGAACGGACAGAACGCGATTTGGCACCAAATCGATCTCGGCGACACGGAGCAGTAAGTGATTTGAAGCCAAAATCAAGTCGTCTGTCAATTTTGCAGCAATGTGGCCGTGTTCTCGCTGAAATTCTCCGATGACAATCGTCAGGTCGTCTGCGGCTCGTCGACATACTGTATCAGTCTGATCGACGTTGAGCGACGGATTCCGATTCAGACCATCGACAGCGCTCATGAGGACGACGTGAATAGCGTTTGTTTTGCCGATGAGTCGTCGAATTTGATCTACAGCGGCGGTGATGACGGTCTCGTCAAGGTGAGTGTCGCCTAGAGTGTAGTTTTTGTAGCCAACAAAGAACGATGCGAGTTTGAGTTGCACAACAGAGAGATTTGAAGAAAAAAACACCCACACAATTGATGCTCCTTTTGGTTTAGGTTTGGGATCGTCGAGCTTGGAATGATGGCGACATGGATCCGGTGGGAGTATTTGCTGGCCATCGAGACGGCGTCACCTACATCGATTCGAGGCGGGATGATCGATATCTTCTGTCGAACGCCAAAGATCAAACCATCAAAGTCTGGGATTTGCGGCATTTCTCGTCGCAACGCGGAATTGTAAGTCGATTTTTTTTCTCTTGAAATTCTATGTCTAAAATGGAATGTTCGCCGTTGGCGCTTACTATTTCTCTCTCCCTCTCTTTGTTTTTGCTGTTGTCGACGCCCGTCACAATTTTAGGAAGGTACACGTCAATGTGTTCAGAAACAAGATTGGGACTATCGATGGCATCCGGCGCCGCCGGGACTCTGCGAGCCCGTCGACGGCGACTCATCGGTGATGACGCTTCGCGGACACAGTGTTCTTCATACGTTGGTGCGCGCGAAATTCTCGCCGGAACGCACCGGACACAAATATATCTATACGGGTTGCGCGAGAGGTGAAATTGTCGGTATGAGCTAGGGTGGGGGATTTAATTATGCTAACTATGCCAATTTATAGTGTACGATATGCTGACGGGAAGTGTGTCGAGTCGGCTGAAAGGCCATATGTCGGTGGTGCGAGATGTTGATTGGCATCCGTGCGATAATGAGATCGCCTCTTGTGGAGTGAGTTGTATTTTTTTTTTATCATCGCATTATTCGAAAGGCACCAAAGAACAATTGTTGCGAATTGTCATCCTGACAAATATTGACCCCGGAAAACATAAATGTGTTTTTTTTCAGTGGGACAGCAAAACGTGCGTTTGGCAGTATGACGAACGCGCCGAGAGAATCACCGCGCCGTACGATGGCGCCCAATTTGGCGATGATGACTCGTGCGATGAGAACTATGAGAAGATCACGCGGACGAAAGCGTCGACGCGAAAGCGGCAATCGCCTTTAAGGAAATTATGAAAAAAAATGAGCAGAGAACATTTCCTTTTCCAATATTTCGTTGCATGTATATACGGAGAAATTGTAATAAATGAATGAGTATTTTGTTGATTGGTTGACATTTCGTTTTGCCGTTATCAGTTTTGCGTCATGCCTCGCGCCTTCGCCTTTTTTTTGTTCTCTTCGACGCGGGCCCGCGCTGCTGGCAATTATGAAAGATGAGGCGATTGAATCGATATTTGCCGCATTGACGATTAGCTTCTCCGATGATTTGGAGCATCGCAATGTGATATTGAGAAGGTTTGCTGAGGTGAGACGATTGGGGAGCTGCAAAAATGTTAGGAATTGCGAAAATGAAAATTGAAAAAAAAAGCGCTGCGCGTGAGATTTGGTGTTTTTTGGTACGCAAATCGCGGCGACGAAAAATTGCGGACTTTATTGTCATCCGCGCAAATGCGAAAATGTTGTTTTGTAGATTTTCAACATTTGCGATCGCCTTGAGGAGTTTTACGAGAAATGCCAGAAATATGTAACGTTTTCAATGAAATTCGCAAAATTGTTTGATTTGTGTTGATTTCAGCAAACGTACAGCCTACAAATTCGGCCGCACTCCGGCACGATAATCAATAATCAATCGATTCAAGTCTATATCATTGAGCCGGAGTATTGTCGAGGGCAATCGCTGAATCCGAACGGTGTTACGAAAATGTATCGAATAATATAGCGCGAATTTCAACAAATCTCGACTATCTAGCGAAATCGGTCCGACGACGAACGTCTCGCTGCGATTCGGATTGTCGAAAGAGGAGACGAGAAAAGGAATCGGGCGATCGGCGTCGCTTTTGAAGAAGTTTGCCCAAAACCACAAAATAGAAAAAGATTTCTCAATATTCATTTTTGTGTTCGTTTTTTTTTGAAGGGTCATGAGATCGGACAGCAAGAAGAATATGGAGATACTACAAATCGGTCAGCTTCCACTCGGATCGGCCATCAAAAAATCGGTGAATTTGATGAATAATAAGGCGTTCACCGGCGAATTTAAGCTGATGGCAAGTTTCTGGAATTCAAATTGAAAATAATATGTCTTCTTTTTTTTTTCTTCAGCGAATCGATCATCGCAATTTGGTGCGAATGTTGGATTTTGACGAGTTTTTGGAGACCGCCCGTGTCGTCCATGAATGGCAATCGGAGCAGATTGATGGGAGCGTCTATGACGGCAAACTCGACAATACGTCGTTTTCGATGTTTTACTCGATTGCGTTCTTCTTCGAAATTCCGTCGTTTGTGCTGAAAGTCTGGTGAGCTGCGTTTATTCATCGTTGCGGGACCCACCAATGCGCCTTGAAATTGTCAAGTCCATTGGAAAATAGTCGATCTCGAAATAGTCGCATGATGCGCCTTTAAACTACTGTAAGAGAAAAAGCCTAAAATTGACATTGAGAGATTTTTGGTTGTATTCAATTTTTTCTTATGGAACTATTCAGGGCCTTTAATATGTTGTTAAAGGCGCACAGACTATTTTTGGTGAAATATCTCATCGCGATCTGCAAAAAATTTGCAGAAATTATCATTTTTTAGCAATTATGCATAATTTGCTCTTTTTTTGCAGTGAAATGACATGTTTTCTGGTTTGGGATGACACCGAAACGGTAAAAACTTATTTATTCAATTTTTTCGAAATCCAATATATGCAGAATTTGGATGAGCGAGCGCTGACCGAGGTGTGCATTCAAATGACCGCCTGCGAGAATGATGTCGACACTGGAAATCCGCTAATGGTCTGGAAATTTGCGTTTGGAAATTGACAAATTTTTAGATTTTCAAAACGAAACGTGCAAAATGTTGAAATTGCGACCTCAAAACGAACAAATTTCAGCAGCCCTCGTTGGTGTATTTGAATGAATGCACCAGAGAAGCGATCATCGAATTCATGGACAGCATTCGAGATGAGCCGATATTCCCGCCGGTGTCTTATCATCGTCTGAAACCGATCAACGACCGCCTGAAATTGATTGCCGACATTTGTGTGCTGTCGATTTGGGACCGCTTCGCGGCGATCTCGTCGCCCACCGAATGCCTCTTCGAGAGATTCCTCGAGTTTTTGGTGAATCGCTCGAAACAATGGGTCGAGCGCGTCGAGAAGATGGCGTTTGGCGTGAGGACAATTATTTTTCCATCGACGAGAAACGCGTGTTTCGCTTTTTTTTTTAGGATGTTTGCTCGTGCCTTCAAAATTTGTGCAATCAAATGTGCTCCGAGAGCCCGTCGTATCAGATTTTTTTCCAACAATTCGGCATTGGATACATTTCGACGACATTTCGCGCTATTGATGAGCAGGTTTTTCATTTAAAGTTTGAAAAAATTGAAAATTTTTTGGGATGAAATTCGAAAAATGTGCAAATTGTCGTCAGGTATGATGCTTGCTGTGCAAACACGCGACGCTCAATGCATTGTATTTGACGACGATTATTTCTTTTTTTTGAAATTTTCATTTTTCACAAAAATTTTTGCGTTCAATTTTGTCAATTGCAGATAAGCAGAATTCTGGAAAATGTGCTCGGCGAGCAGCTAGCGAAACTCGATTCGAGAAATCCGGAAAAACTCGAGCATTTCACCAAAACCACCATGCGGATGTTTATGAACGTTCGGAATTTGACTGAATTGGCCAAAAATTTCAAGTTTGCAACTTCAAAATCGCGCAAAAATGCTGAAATTCCAGAATTTCCGATCTAAAATTGTACGAATTCGAAGTGTGGTTCAAAGAAACCATCGTGTTTTGGGCGTATTCGTGGCGTGAAGTCACCCAGAAAATGGTGGAGCGCACCATTTCGCTGGATGAAGACGGCGATTCGGTTAAATATGGTGCTCGGCGACCGCTGCCCGCCGGATTGTACTCGTTTTTGTGCATTCAGAAAGGTGCCAATGGTTTTTAGAGGAATATTTAAAAAAATCTGAAATTTAGGCATTTCTGATGATCTTTGTCGTTTGGAGTTCACACTTCCTCAGAATCTCGTCACTTCGTCGATTTCTGTTGTCAATGTATGTTTTTTGTTTTGAAAAGAAAATATTGTTTTGCATGGCTACGGTAGCCAGCTGGTGCAATTTCGCGTCGCGGTGTACCGCGGTGACATTTCATTTTTTTCTCTCTCTCCTTCTCCTCAGGCAAATCAAATAAAATATTTTGAGAATCAAAAATTAAATAATAAACTCTAAAAAATTATGAGAAATTCTAAAGTTTATTGATACTTTCTAAAACTTTTTGAGAATCGCTAAACTTTAAATATTTTCTAAAATTTTATTTCTAAAATTTATTGAGCAAATTCTAATTCTATCTCAATAAATTCGAAAATCTTTTAATAATTTCTAAAGTTGATTGAGAAAAATCTAGAATATTATAGAGACACGTTAGTTTCTCAATGAATCTCAAAATATTTTATTCGATTTTCCTGAGTTTATTTGATTTTCGCATAATTTTTGCAATAATTCCAGATATTATGCCAGAATATCAACGCGTACGCGAAAAAATTGTTTGGCGAAGCGATGCGAAGCCATGAGGAGATGGCGTCGCGAATGGTGCGCGCCACCAATGGCATCGAGCAGGCGATGAGTTTCGTCGAAGAGGGATACGAACGATTTGCGCAAATCGGCCGAGTTCAACAAGTTTGTAATTTTTGTTTTTTTGGTAAAATAAATTTCTCTTGAAATTGCAGTTTGTCGATGAGAAAGACTTTGCCGCTGTTCAGACAACCGCCAGTCGCCTTCTGAAACTCACGAGAGAGGTCCCATCACTTCTTTATTATTATTTTTTTTGCTGGTCATGAATTCCCCATGAGAACTGTTTTAGACGTGCGAGCAACAAATCAGCGTGCTTCTCTCGCATTATTCGCAACTGAAAAAGGAGATTGTGGTGAAAATTGCGAAAAATCTCACGAGCGATTCGAGGGACTCGTCGTCAACTCTGGTATCTTTGACGTTGTCTTCTTCTTCTTCTTCTTTTTTTTCCTCTCAATCGTCAAATCGTTTCCAGAAACCCTATATGCGCGAAATTTCGAGCAACGAGAAAATCGACTCGATTCTCGATTGTTGCTACGGTCTAATCGACGATGTTCGATGCCTTCTGTTGCCAAAGTTTGCAATTTTCTCAAATTGGCGATGCGAAAGAAAAATTTTTTGATAATTCAGCTGCTTCAAAATCGCCACGAGACATTTCGCCGCGATATTGGAGCGCGAAATCCGCAAAAACGTCAAACAGAATCAAATTGTGGAATACTACAGTAATCTCTATGTAATGTTTGACGCGATCCACCGCGATTACTGTAGAATATCTCCATCGCTTGCAGATCACACTGAAATTGATATACGAGATGCTGGAAATTGAGGACGAAAAAGACATCGAGCTGCTATCCAACTTGCATTTGAACAGTTTTTCCACATTTGACCTCATTTTGTCCTATTATGACACGTTGTGTGATAAGGTGAGCGATGGAGATTTTGAGGGAGAAGCTCCAGAAATTGAGACTCAGATCGCGAGGACGAAGTTTTTCGACGCGCCGACGGTCGACGTGAATATCTCGTATTCGAAAATCGAGAACAATGAGACGATTTTGATACAAATCAAACGTGAATTAATTTTTTGTTTCGCATCATTTTTTCAAAAAGCAAAAAAAGAAAGAAAAAAGATGAGATGGTCTGTTTGCAGTAGTGAAAATGTCGCCGCTTGAATGGATCGACGTGCTCTCCGAACGCGTCGATTTGTTTGTGCGTCTCGAGCTTCTGCCGAAAATGCTGTTCCCGTCGAACAAATTCGAAGCGCCGACGACGAATCCGGTGCCGCAATCGACGAGGCCCCAATGGAAGCAGTTGTTCGAGATGTGAGTTTGAAATTGTTTCGCGATTAATGAAACGTGTAATTTATGCGTTTCATTTGGTGGAATTGTGTGAAATTTGGAGGCGTTTTTTGAGATTTTTCGGTGAAATAAAAACGAACGCGTCATTTTATGGTCCGAGACCCGAAGTCGAGGTTAGAGGTCCATTGTTACGGTCTTATATTTTTTTCCTAGTGTACATTTTTGAAGTTTGCATTATGGTCCCTTCTTCAGTAAAATCTAGTGGCTTCTCAAAAAATTAAAGCTTCGTGAAGAAGGATTTTACAAAATTACGCAATTTTTTTTTTGAATTGTCAAAACGTTTTTTAAAAATTCGCTTTTTTTCTTCGATTATGAAAAAAAGGCAATGGTGACGTAAGTTTTCCTTTAAAATTCTTTTTTTTGTCTATAAAGTGTGTTTTGGCGCGAAATTCAAGAATTGCTTGCTTTTTTTGGGCAATGATTACTTTAATTGCAAAATAAGGCAGTCGTTTGAGATTGAAGGACCCAATTTTTATGTAAAAATCAGATTTTTCTGAATTTTCCCCCCCAAAAAAAAGAATCGTCTTGACGAGGGTCCTCGCGAACCACATCGATCGGACAATATCGAAACAACAGACCTGAACGTATTCAAAATAATGGGACAATGCAGAAAAAAAGAAAATAAAAATAATAATTGGAAGATACGCGTGCTTTCGTTGGATTCGCACCGAGACCCATCTCATAAATAAACGGCATGCGTCTTTAAAAAAATAGCGTAAACGAAAGCATCTCATTAAGAAATGATTAAATTCTTTCCTAAAAATGAAGCAGCAGGAGGAAGAGATACGGTATTTTTTTTAAAGACGCATGCCGTTTATTTATGCGATGGGTCTCGATGCGAATCCACCAGAAAACACTCGTATATTCGATTTTTTTCAGCATTGCCCCGAAAGTAATCGTTTTTTTTCCAGACGAGTACCCCTTGAGCAATATTTCACACGTGGCGCTTGTTTGGCGATTTCCGTGTTTGACCATGAACGGTAATTTGCGATGGACGCGCGCGGGCGTCGAAATTCGCCATTCGAAAAAAAAACGCGATATTTTCAAGTAAAATTGACCGATTAATTGGTCGCGGCTACATTGGCCTTCACTCGGTGCCACCATCGTGCGATGAGAATCGAAACGACGCGATTCGTGTGCCTCTACTACCCAATGATTATTCGGACCATAAAAATATGTTCTATCAGGTTTCTTTCTTTCTTTTTTTTTTCGATGCATAGATTTTTTTTGTTATACCCGGAAAATTGGCTGAATGCTGGCGAAAAAAGCGATGGTGGTGGTCTTGTGGCGCAAAACTAACGGTGTAGATTTACGCGCCTAAGGAGTAGAATTAAAGGCGCATACACCGAGACCTCTATCTATTTTTTTGGGCATTTTGCCAATTTTCCGCAACATGCAATTTTGTGGTTTGTATTGTGTTTTTTTTTTTGCAGCTGATCAAAAATCGAGCGAGTCACGATGCGAACGCGCGAGAGTTTATCGAGACCCGCCAGAAGCGCCATCTAAGAATCGGCGACATTCCGCGCTACATTCGAAGGAATCGCAGTCGGGTGGCGACTATTCAATAATTTGTGATGATAAAAAATATATATATTTATTTTTTCGGTTTCAAACTTTAAATTTACGAAATCAGTGTAGATTGCGCGTACACTATAATGCAATGTACGCAGTCTCGCGTACTTCTAGCTGTACTTCTCTTCTGTACTTCTAGCACGTACTTCGAATTGAGACCCATTGGCACATTGCCAATCTTTTTTTTTTAATTTCGTCCAATCGTTTGACCCCCACAATATATCAAAATGATGAAGTGCACTTTTTTTTGCGTCACCCCTCCTTCCCAAACTACCGTAATCCTGTTTTTGTTTTTTTTTTCGTCGGGCGGTGCAGAAAAAAACCGGTCGGCTTCATCATCCGTTTAGCGTTTTTGATCTACTATCTTTTGGCGCTGCCCACCATAGCCAATAATAAACAACAAATGAAGTACATTGAACAGAGGGAATTAAAAAAAAGACGCGGAAGGATGGAGGGGGGGGGGTCTGACGACGTGGTCGACCCTTTTTGCGAACTGGGTCGTGTGTTGGATATCACCGCCGCTGTCGCCGTCGCCGCACGATGTTCACCTTTTCAATTCTTTTATTTTCTATCATCAACCGGCCGACGTTTGCGTTTTATTATTCAACTCACTGTCCTCGCGTTTTTTTCCTTCATTGAAGCATCGTTTGAACTTTGAACTTTGCCTAATTTGGGTCAAGTGATGGATTTATTTGGGAAAATCTTGTGTTTTTTTGGAGAAAACAATTGAAATTTCGTATTTGTCCCAAAAAAAATCGATTTCTAAAATAAGGTGTGCAAATCGTCGAGGATCTCGCCTCAAATGGCACCAAATTGTAAGATTTCGAAATTTGATATTGAAAAAGAAAAACAGAAATTCAACAAACGTTCAAGGCCCCCTCTTCTTCTTCTTCTTGTCCACAGATTATGTCACATGCGATGATGGGGGGGGGGGCGATGCTATAATTGCGCGGTTTTGATCGGCTGCGTCTCTGACCCCTTTGTTCACTCGCAATCCATCCTAGCCGACGTCCGCTCATCCTGATCCTACCCATTTTCTTTACAACGTCTGCCGATGATTTATCGATGAGATACCGTATATCATATATGGTGATCATAATCAGCACGATGTGACGCGCGTTCGGAGTTCGCTGCACATTCGCGAGCGCTTGAATTTGCCGTGCTGCCGACGGTGTCACGGGTTGGGCGCTCAACAATGTCGGGCAGCACGAAGTGATTTGAGGTGGATCGTGGGATTCTCAAGCTTATATGACAAACTATTATGGAATCTGTGCTGCGGACATTTCTCCGGCCCACCAAAGTTTAGAGTCCATCATGTCGGCAGCACAATTTTCATAAAACAGCGCTCGTGACGACAATGAGGTTCCGCCATCGACGAATCTCGCGTTGAAGGTTCTCGACTATATTAATTCTACGCTGCGGACGTTTTACGGGTTTCACTTTTTTCACATAACACGATTTCACTATTGAAATTATGTACAATAAGAGTTTGCGTATTTTTTTCTTGTTCAAAGTGTCACACTCAACAGTGGAGCCGATAATTCTACAGTAATCCGATACTAGATCATGTCGAGCTCTATTTGTATGAACTATTTGATTACAGCATCTCAATTTCAGAAATTTGAGTTCTCCTACTACAGTAACCCGAATGCGGTGATTTTTGGCTCGTCTTATCTCCATATCCGAAATGCTCTTTGAGCAGTCGAGACAAGGCGCTTTCAATATGGGTTTTTTTCTCTCTCTCTCTCTCTCTCTCTCTCACACACACATTTTGGACATTTGATGATGATGATGATGGTGATTGCGGTGTGTTCGGGAGGGTCTGAGGGGTGGGCGGCCCCGCCGCAAATTTGCTGTGTTGACACGAGGGCACCGTGAGCAGCAGCAGCAGCAGCCGGCGCGCCTAGCTGTCCACCGATGCCTCTCCCGCACTCTCTTTTCTCGTTCTCTGCTCTCCCTCTCTCTCTCTCTCTCTCTCTCTCTCTCTCTCTCTCTCTGCTTGTGCTTGTTTTTTTTTTGGGGGGGGGGAAGTTCAAGGCCAAATTGAGTTGGTACTGCGAGTGGCCCGGATGAGTGTCGGCAGATTGGAATCGATTTGAGCCGCACACACACACACACACAAATCAACGAAATCCTTGTGCTCGTGCTCTCAACTCCCACCATCACCATCACAACACACCGTCACCTATTTGCTCATTTCGCGCAAACAATTGTCCTTTGCTGCTGCCCCCCCTTTCGCTTTTGACCAGCACACAACCAACCCTTTCAAGTAGTTGGGAAAACGAACTCGCCGCCTTAAAGGGGGGGGGAGGTGCTGGCGAGACGGCCGGCTTTATCATCGATATTCAATTCGTGCTGCGGACATTGTTGAACTACTTCCGCAACAGCTCACTTTTGGTTTTTTTTGGTTCTTGGTTTCTCGCGATTCTCCCATGTTGCGCATGGGGCCTGCAAAAATGTCGGCAGCATCGAATCCCCCCCGTCGGTAAATTTTTCTCGATTGCCTCAGACATAATAAGCGAAACAGTCTGACCGTGCCGTTTTGTCTTCAAATATGAAAATCGTGCTGCGGACACTATTTTGGCGCGCGCGCGCGCGCGAGGCGTAACCCGCGAACCGTCGGCAGCATCGAATTCAGAAGATTTGCGAGGCTCCCCCCCTCTCCACTCCATCTCCAGAATAATCGAGCTGCGGACGTAATAGGGCGGAAACCCACAAACCGTCGGCAGCATCGAATTCTGAAAATCTGTGAAGCCCACCCTCGAAACCATCTCCAGAAAAATCGAGCTGCCGACGTAATAGGGCTGAAACCCGCGAAGCGTCGGCAGCACCGTATTCATATAGCTCATTGGCAGCGAGTAAAAAAAACACACACACACATACACTCACCACACAAGGAATTGGCGATGTTATCACCGTACGAGTCGGACATCCCAAAACTTGGTGTCCCCTTTTGTCTCTCTCTCTCTCTCTCTCTGCCTTCATCATCGACGTCCTCCTCCGCCTTGTATTCACCGTCGTCGGTCATCATTCGGAATAGGCGCGCGCGCGGGCTGTTGGTTGGCCCCATCGAAACCTGTTTTCAATCATTTCAATCCGCTCCCTTTCTCTATCTTCGTATTTGTTTGCGTCGTCGTCTTCCGTTCATCCATCTCTCATCGAACTTCATCGCCATCACCTTGTTTCGTCGTCGTCTTTCTCGTTGATCGCCACAAATTCGACGTGTTCAAATCATCAACCAAATTCGTCTTATCAAACACAAATAACCAAAAAAAATGGCCAAATCGCATTTTTTTTTCCTTCATTTTTTCATTTCCTCCTAATATCGCCCTTTTTGGTGCATTTCGCCGCCGTCGGTGAACGCACACAATCTCCGCTACAGTAACCCCGCTCTCTCTCTCTCTCGTTCTTTTTTGTTCTTGGCTGAAACCGATTTGATTGCGAAACAAATGAGAGTCACGCGTTTCGCAAAACCGGTAGAATGTCCGCAGATGTCCCCGATTTATCATATTTTGAATTGCCCCCCTCACACGCGTGTTAACATAAGTGTGTTGAGGGGGGGTAATTAATTTCGGGCCAGGAATACTGGTTGTTTGGGCGAACAACAAAAAAAAAACAATCGGGCTTGTTTCGAAAACGCGCCCCAACCGATTTTCAGATAATACATAAAAACCGTGCTGCCGACAATTCGCGGTGGCGATTCGAGATGTCGGCAGCTCGCAGCGAGCTGCCGGATTTGTCGCAAAATTTTTATCTAACAGCTTGACGCGGTTTGCAATCACGTCACCTTACCATCGAGATTTGTCGCCAATCATATGATCATTCATTAATCAACTCGTGTGCCAATCATGTCCCTTGAAATCCAAACAAAACACCGACGAAAATCGTTCCGCGACACTCAATTTTTTGGCAGACAACCAAAACTGGAATATTGCTTATCATTCATTCGTCTCATTTATGCAATTGTTTATTTTTTTTGCAGGCCACGCCTCTACCAAAAGCAGCAGCAGCAGAAGCAGAAGCCTAAGGGTAGCCCGTCTACACAAAAAAAATCACCCCCCCACGCTCCCGGGCCGCTCCATTTTTATTTTCTCATTTTTGGCTACCATCATTCGATTTTCGTTTTCATTAGTCAAATGCATCAATAAGCGATGATTATACGATTGATTTTTGTGCTCGCCGCTTTATGGCACACGACGGACTCGAGCGCGAGACAGGCGACGTTTCATTCTGTTCAAGGTGAGGAATCCTTTAAGCAAAAAAAAAATTTGGTTTTTTTTCTCTCGTATCGAAAAATTCGATGTTTCTCATGCAAAAATTTTGATTTTTTATTAAAATTGCTGAAAATTTCTGAAATTTGATATATCAAGCATATTTTTTTTTGGAGAATCTTGAATTCTTCGAGAAAAAATTCGTTATATCGAGTTTCAAAAAAAAATTTTTTTTGGACGAAATTTTGAAAATCGCGATTTTTTTAAATTTGAAATTTCGGATTTCTATTGGAAAATTTGGGAAAATTTTCAAAATTTTCAAAAATCTAACAAAATTTGCTAGCAAAAAAAAAAACATCTCGATTCTTTTACCAAAAAATCCCCAAAAATATCTCATCCAATTTTTGCAATTTTTAAAATCGCTCAATTTCTGTCCGAAAAAAAGAAATCTTGAAATGCCCAAATCAAAATTGCCACCAATTAGCTTAATGAGCTTTTTTGTTGATCGAAAGTTTCAAATTCATTCATTTTTATCGAAAAACTCTGAAAATCTCAAAATTTCGTCCGCAAAACCAGGAAAATCAAATAAAATATTTTGAAAATCAATTTTTCCAAAAATAAACTCTAAAATATTTCGAGAAATTCAAAATTTTCTTGATACCTTCTAAAACTTTTTGAGAATCGCTAAACTTTAAATATTTTCTAAAATTTTATTTCTAAAATTTGCTGAGCAAATTCTAATTCTATCTCAATAAATTCGAAAATCTTATAATAATTTCTAAAGTTGATCGAGAAAAATCTAAAATATTATAGAGACACGTTAGTTTCTCAATGAATCTCAAAATATTTTATTCGATTTGCCTGAGTCGCCGATTTTTCGACGCCTAAGCTCCGCCCCCCATCAATAAGAAAATATTTTCGAAACATCAATTTATTTGCCAACTCTGGAAACTCGATTCTGACCCCCCCCGCCCCGCTAGCGAATGAATGTCAATAGCGTCTAATACATACATTCAATTATATATGTGCATTCGATTTTCGGCCATAAGCCGTCGCTCAAATTGTTTGTTCAAATCATAATCACAATGTGCTCTTCAAAATACGACGATGTCGCAAGTCGGACTCGTTCCTGAAGATGACGAAGAAGAAAAAAAACCGCTATGAGCGTGATATTGAGAAAATACAGACAACGAAGGGAGAGGGGGGGGGGTCAAAAGTGCTGGCTGGCGATGGTCATCATCGTGAGCGCACGGCGAGTCGCGTCTTGTGCAAACACTTTTAGCGCGAACAAAAAAACCCATGTCGAAACTTGAATGATAAAACCGCCCCATGCGTTTTTTTTTGTTGTTGGAAAATATAAATGTGTGCAAATTTGCGTCGGCGTTCTCTGCACACATTTTTTTCAACCTACAGTATATACAATATAACATTTTGACAAAAATTATGTTTTGGTGTAGGACCATCTTTTTAGAAAATTATTAAAGTTCAATTTTTGCAAAATTTCCCAAAAAACCAAATTCAAATAAAAAACCGCTTGGGATATTAAAATGTGTGCAAATTTGCGTCGGTGTGCTCTACACGCACGTTTTCAACCTACAGTAACCCTATAGGGCTCAATTTTTTTTTGCTGCTCTTTTTCGAACCTCTTTTTTTCTCAAAAATGTTCGACGGTTCAGCAATTTCAAATGCTTCTAGGTTTTCGTTTTGACAAAAATTAAAATTTGCGGTAGGACCATTTTTTTGTTAGAAAATTATTACTAAAGTTCAATTTTTGCAAAATTTCTCGAAAACAAAAAATTTGCCCACGCTTTTTCTTGTTGGGTATTAAAAAATGTGTGCAAATTTGCGTCGGTGTGCTCTACACGCACGTTTTCAACCTACAGTAACCCTATAGGGCTCAATTTTTTTTCGCTGCTTTTTTTCGAACCTCACATTCCACAAAAATGGCAATTTCAAATATTTCATTAATATTAAATTTCAATTTTTTTCCCGAAAAAAAAAGACATTCAAATAAAAAAAAAACCGCCTATATTTCTGCGAAAAAGAAATTTCTTTAATTTCGTTTTCTTTAAAAACAATCAAAAATTGAAATGGGTGCAATTTTGCGTCGAGCTACCTACAGTAATCATTTTGCTCAATTCTTTTTTTTCATAAAAAATCATTTTTCCCTCAATTTTCTTCATTTTTTGTGGTCAAAAAAAAAGAGAACATGTCAATCGAATTTTACGTGACTTTTTGCAAAAACCAAACTTCGGGTCCAATCCGAAAAATTCATTTCCCAACTAGATATAATATAGACTGTAGGTAGAAAAAAATTGAACGCGCTCTCGTGATTCGCCTTGTGATTGCTGTTTGATCGATAAAATCAGAGAGAGAAAAAAAAACCAAACGATATCAAGGAAATAGAAATTCGCACAATTACATTTTGTTGTTGCAGTCGATTCGCCGCCGTCGATACGCTCGCGAATCGTGTCCGCCTCGGTGAACACCGCCTCATCGGTGTGCAACGAAAACGATTTTCGGTGCAACGATGGAAAATGCATAAGGAATGAGTGGAAGTAAGGAATTGTTGGAAAATAAAAATATTTTTTATGATAAAATATTATCAAAAGCTTTGTTTTTCATTTGAAAAAAACAAAGAGAAAAAATTGATTTTTTGAAAAATTCAAATTTTTGTGGAAAAATACTGCCAGCGTCGCGCGACTTCGAAAATTAGAAAAAAAACCCAATAACAGTGATCTCAGTGCAAAACTGAAGGTGTAGATTTACGAGCATATGTATAAGGATGGGTTAAAGGCGCATTGGGCGCCTGAAATTTTTTTAGCTTTTAGCCAAGTCGCACGACGTCGATAATACCAAAAATTAATTTTTCGAAAATAATTTATTTTTTCAAATTCGAATTTTTCGAAAAAAATACGATCAAAAATTATTTTCAAAAAAAAAGAATGGAAAAAATTTTTATGGTAAAAATAGATTTTCAAAACAAAACAAAAAAAATCTAGATGCGACGGTTCCGGCGATTGTTCGGAAGGCGAGGACGAGAAGGATTGCCCGCATCCCGGCTGCAAGTCGGACCAATGGCAATGCGACACCTATCAATGGCACAGCGTCTCGTGCATCGCCGAATACCAACGTTGCGACAACATCACCGATTGCGCCGACGGCTCCGACGAGAAGGATTGCCGTAAGTGATCGGCGCGTCGAACGATTCAATCGCCGTCTCGTATTCCAGCCGCCTCGCCCATCGACTGCAGCGCGTCGAATGTGTTCATGTGCGCCGACGGCCGCCAATGTTTCGACATGTCGAAGAAGTGCGACGGCAAATATGATTGTCGCGATCTGAGCGACGAGAAGGACTCGTGCTCGCGCAATCACACCGCCTGCTTCCAATATCAATTCCGTTGCGCCGACAAGACGCAATGCATCCAAAAGTCGTGGGTGTGCGATGGTTCGAAAGATTGCGCCGATGGTTCCGACGAGCCGGACACTTGCGGTAAATTCGAAATCGAAAACAAAAACTACAACAAAAAAAATCAATTTGCAGAATTCAAAAAGTGCACCGCCAACGAGTTTCAGTGCAAAAACAAACGATGCCAGCCGCGCAAATTCCGCTGCGACTACTACGACGATTGCGGCGACAATTCCGACGAGGAGGAGTGCGGCGAGTATCGCTGTCCGCCCGGCAAATGGAATTGTCCCGGCACCGGGCATTGCATCGACGAGCTCAAACTCTGCGACGGCGCCAACGATTGTCGCGACGGCGCCGACGAGCTCAAGTGCACACAGAATTTGTGTCCGTCGCTCGGCTGCCAGGCGGGATGTCATCCGTCGCCGCACGGCGGCGAGTGCACATGCCCCAGCGGCTATAAGCTCGATGAGCGATTCAAACGCACGTGCTCGGGTGGGCGCAATCAACTCCGCGAATAATTGAATAGCGCGAGATAATTTCAGATATCAATGAATGCGCCGAATTCGGCTATTGCGATCAGTTGTGCGCCAATCATCGACCGGGATTCACATGCTCGTGCCTCGGCGACTGCTACACTCTTCAGGTGGGCGTGTTGAAGGCTTTTTTTTGCAATTCTGTTTCAGATGGACCACGGTCCCGGCAAAGACAACCTCACAATGCGCGGCTATTGTGTGTCGAACAACGCCGACAAGATGCGATTGTTTGTCGCGCGACGCGAGGGCCTCTATCGCCTCAATCCGAGGGATCAGAGCGAGGCGCCGAAGAAGCTCGCCACCGGCGAGTTCATCTACGGCATCGATTTCGATTATGGCGATCGCAAGGTGTTCTGGACGGATCGACTCGCGCATTCGGCGTTCAGCGCCGACGTCGACGACGAGGGCGAAATTTCGCATATCAAGTAGACGAGCCGCTTCAAGGCATTCATTCAGCATTCTCATTTTTCAGAAAATTGAGCCTAAAATCATTGGTGTACCCAAGAAGTTTGGCGGTCGACTGGATCACCAACACCCTCTACATTATCGAATCAGGATCGCGACGAATCGACGTCTCATCATACGACGGCGATCGGAGAACGGTCCTGCTCGCCGATGGGCTCACATTGCCGTTGGACGTGGCTCTTGATCCACTCAGAGGGTAATCCGAGATAAGAACAAAAAAAAACGCAACGCCCAAATTTTTTGCAGTGAGATGTTCTTCACGAATCAGCTGAAACTTGAAGGCTGCGCGATGGACGGCTCGAATCGTCGGGTGCTCATCGAGACGCACACGCATCAAGTGTCGGGCATCGTCGTCGACATCGCCGCGAAACGCGTCTACTGGGTCGATCCGAAAGTCGATCGACTCGAGAGCATCGACTATCAGGGCAACGATCGGCGAATCGTCGCGCAGGGCATGAACACGGTGCCGCATCCGTTCGGTTTGGCGATATTCGATCAGAACCTCTATTGGACCGACTGGACGCGTCTCGGCGTCGTTCAAATCGAGAAGTTCGGCTCGCCGACGAGACTGTTGTGGTCGAACACGGAGAACAACGTGTTCCCGATGGGCATCGCCGCCTATCATCCAATGTCGCAGCCGGGGCCCGGCCAGAGCGAATGTCTCGCGATGAAAATCGAGAATCCGTGCGTCAACTCGGAATGCGAAGGCATGTGCATATTGTCGAAGGACGTCGGCGGTTTCGGCGTCGGCTACAAATGCGCGTGTCCGATCGGCCAGAAGCTCGTCAACGGCAAACGCTGCATCGACTCGATCGACTATTTGTTGTTCTCGAGCAACAAAATCGTGCGCGGCGTTTTTCCCGAGATTCGCGAGAACGCGTTGGCCGAAGCGGTGCTGCCGATCTCGCCGATCTCGCAACGACGAATCGGAATGTACTTCGAGGTCGAATGCGACGTTCACGGCAATTCGTTCTTCTACGCCGACATCATGGACAACACCATCTATCGGATTCGACCGGACGGCGAAGGATCGGCGCCGGTGCTCGTCACCCACAACGACGGCTTGTTCTCGATGTCGTTCGATTGGATCAGCAAGCAGCTCTACTATGTCGACAACATTCGGAATAGTTTGGAGGTAAGACAACCCATGAGAAGCTTGACCTTTTTCATTCTCCTCGTTCCTTTAAGGTGATCAAGATCGGCGAGACCGGCCTCGTCCATCCGGATGAGCTTGTTCGCCGCCAACTCATCTCGGAGCTTCGCGATCCGGTATCGGTGGTGGTCCATCCGTGGAAGGGCATCCTCTTCTACGCGGAAGCGATGCGACCGGCGGCCATCTATCGTTGCCATATCGACGGCACCCATTGCATGACGATTCGGAATGTGTCGTTGGGACGACCGTCGGAGATGGTCATCGATTTCGCCGAGAATCGCTTATGCTGGGGCGACACGCTTCTCCGTTCGATCTCGTGCATGGATTTCGACGGCACGAACGTCAAACAGCTCAATGTCGATGCGCCGATTCCGGTGGCGTTGGCGATCATGGGCGACTACATGTATTACGTCCATCAGCGGCCGTACTCGATTCGACGCGTCCACAAAAAGAATGGCGGCGGCGCGAAGGTGATTCGCGAGTTCGGCGCCGAAGAGCGATCGATATTCTCGCTCAAAGCGTGCTCGCATCAGAATCAGCCGATTCCCGATGACTCGAGAGAGCATCCGTGCCGAGCGTCGCAGTGCACACAGCTCTGTTTCGCGACACCGTCGGAATCGAATCCGAGTCAGCTGGAGGCGAAGTGCGGTTGTCGGCAGGGATTCAAGATCAATCCCGACAATCAGCACTCGTGCCAAAAGGACACTTCCGAGCCGATTGAGCCGTTGTGCACGTCGAACTCAACGCAATTCTTGGTAAGATGCTTCATTCATGCTTTAAAAATTAAAAAAAAATTCGTTTCAGTGCAAAAACGGCCGCTGCATTCCGAAGGAGTGGCGTTGCGACGGCGAGAACGATTGTCTCGACGAGTCGGACGAGATCGACGACAACGGCAACAAGTGCTATCACGAGACGGAGTGCGCGGAGAACACGATCAAGTGCAAAAACACGAAGAAATGCATTCCGGCGCAGTACGGATGCGACGGCGACAATGATTGCGGCGATTATTCGGACGAGGACGTTCAGTATTGCAAAGACGGCCAGAAGCCGGTGTGCTCGGCGAAGAAGTTCCAGTGCGACAATCACAGGTATTCGGTCGCGTCGGTCGAACATCAACACCGATCACCAATGATTTCAGATGTATTCCGGAACAGTGGAAATGCGATAGCGACAATGATTGCGGCGATGGTTCGGACGAGAAGCTTGAGATGTGCGGCAACGCGACATGCGCCGCCAATCAGTTCTCGTGCGCCAACGGCCGATGCATTCCGATCTATTGGCTGTGCGACGGCGACAACGATTGCTATGACGGCACCGACGAGGACAAAGAGCGCTGTCCGCCGGTGCAATGCTCGGCGATGCAGTTCCGATGCGCCAGCGGTAGGCAGTGCGTCTCGTTGCGCAATCATTGCGACGGGCAGAACGATTGCGAGGACGGCTCCGACGAGGACTCGTGCACGATACAACCGGAAGCGTGCACGTCGGACCAGTTCAAATGCGTCTCGTCGGGCATCTGCATTCCGGCATCGTGGAAATGCGACGGTCAACTGGATTGCGACGACGGATCCGACGAGCCGAAGATTGGCTGCTCGTCGGCCAGACAATGCAAGTCGGATCAGTTCAAGTGCGCGAATGGCAGATGCATTCTGAATGTGAGTCTCACCACAATTGCCCATCCTTGTGAATCTGACGAGCACTATTTAGAATTGGGTGTGCGACGGCGAGAATGATTGCGGCGATGGTTCGGATGAGTCGGCCGATCGCGGATGCAAAAACCCGCTGGCGATGGTGAAGCGCTGCCCGTTCGAGCACGTCGCGTGCGATCAGAATCCGGAGGTCTGCATTCCGCTTCATCAACTCTGCGACGGCAAACGACACTGTCCCGGCGGCACCGACGAGGGCGGACGATGCGCGCGCGATCTGTGCACGTCGGATCGCGCCGGATGCGCCTACAAGTGCCACAATTCGCCGAACGGCCCGATTTGCAGTTGTCCGTTCGGTGAGCAGGTAACACACACACACACACATTCCATCGTCTGATGATCTCCCCGATTTTCAGCTAGTGAACAAGACGCGATGCGAGCCGGAGAACGAGTGCCTCGATCCGAGTAGCTGCTCGCAAAAGTGCACCGACGAGAAGCACGGATTCACGTGCTCGTGCGACGACGGCTACATTCTGGACGCCGACAAACGCACGTGCAAAGTCGCCGCCAATCTGCACGACATGCGAATCTATGTGTCGAATCGGAATCGCATCTATTGGAGCGATCACAATCTTGAGAATTGGCGAACGTTCGGCGCGTCGGTGGAGAACGCGATCGCGATTGCTTGGGATAGCGTGAGCCAGCGGATCTACTGGTCCGACATTCGCGAGAAGAAGATCTTCTCGGCGGATCGGAACGGTACGAATGTCAAGGTGTTCATCGGAACCGGTCTCGACATCACCGAGGGAATCGCTCTCGATTGGGTCGGACGCCATCTCTATTGGGTCGATTCGTCGCTGAACACCATTGAGGTGGCGAATCTCGATGGTCCCACTCATCGAACTCTATTGATTCATCACAACGTGAGTCAGCCGCGAGGAATCGCCGTCGATCCGCGAAAAGGATTGTTGTTCTGGACCGATTGGGGACAGAATCCGTGCATCGAGCGCGCTTCGATGGACGGCGCCGATCGCAAGATCATTGTCAACACCAAGATCTATTGGCCGAACACGATCGCGTTGGACTACACGACGGATCGTTTGTATTTCGCCGACTCGAAATTGGACTTCATCGATTTCGTCAACTACGACGGAAGCGGTCGCACTCAGGTGCTCGCCTCGCCGAAGTTCGTCCAACATCCGCACGCGTTGGCGATCTTCGAGGACATGATGTACTATTCGGATCGACGCCTTCAACGCCTTCAGGTCTATCCGAAATATCCCAACGGCACGACGACCGAGTATCCGAGTCATACGTTCAGCAAAGCGCTCGGCGTCGTCGCCGTCCATCCCGTCCTTCAGCCGGTCATCAGCAATCATGCGTGCGCTTCGAGCCCTTGCAGTCATATATGCCTTCTCAATAATAAGAATGTGAGTCGGCGATTCGTGCGATTGAGCCACTATGTTGTTTTTTCGAATTGCAGAGCTTCACTTGCAAATGCCCGATGGGAAAACGACTCGACGGAACTGGAAAGCAGTGCGTCAATGATCCGAAGCCGTTCTTGGTGCTGATTCAGAAGAACAACATCTTCGGTATCGAGATGAACAAACCCGCGTAAGATGCCAAGGTCAAGGTTCTCAAACAAATTCACGTCGTTTTGTTGTAGGGATGACACCACGCCACTGCTCTCCGGAATGGTCCCATTGTCGGGATTGGGCAACGCGTTCGACGCTGCCTACGACGCCATCTCATCGGAGATGTTCATTCTCGAGCACACCAACGTGGCGAAGACGCTGGCGCAAGTCTCGACGGACGCCGACATCTATCGAACGGGAGTGTTCGATGGAAATCGGGTAGGATGACGATGCTTTTGATTGTCGTTGCGAACCCATTCATAACTTCAGACGCGAATGTTCGCCTCGTCGGTGCCCGATGACGCCTATTGCCTTGGGTTCGATTGGAATGGACGCAACTTGGTTGTCGGCAACAAGGTCTCGCAAACCATTGAGCTTGTTCGCACCGACGGCACCCAGTATCGATCGGTGATCTTGACTAATGATCAATCGCCGACGGCGGTGGTCACGCCGGTGTCGATTGCCGTCGACTCGGACAAAGGCTATGTGTTCTGGTTGGATCGGGGCGGTGGCGCCGCCGACGCGAAAGTCGCAAGAGCCGGAATCGACGGAAGCAATCCGTTGGTGATCGCCAGCAACGATCTCGCCGAACTCGATCATATTGTGTTGGACACGACGAATCAGGTCGTCTACTTCTCCGAAGCCAAAGCTGGACGGGTAGGGATTCTTGACGAACCAACAAACAAAAAAAAACACACACACAAACTACTTTCAGATCTCATCGGTGACCTATGATGGTCAGGATCGCCACTATGTGTTGAATGATGGCGGACGACAGCCGAATGGATTGGCGTACTTTGGCGATCGATTGTTCTATTCCGATACGGCGTTCGACTCGGTGGAAGTGGCAACGATCACCGGCGATGGTCAACCGCCGCAATGGACGCACTTCAAGAAGGACGTCGAGAATCTCGTCAACATCAAGGTCCTTCAACCGCGCCCGTCTACCAGCGGCCATCCGTGCCACACCGACAACGGCAATTGCGCGCACATCTGCGTTCCGTTGATGTTCGCCCAGCGGACCTGCATGTGCGCCAATGGCTACTCGAAAGACGGACAGACCGGATGTAAACTGTATGACGAGTCGTTCATCATTGCCGCGACGAAGACCAAAGTCACCGGCTATCCGATTGACGAGACCAAATCCAAGGGTGTCGCGATGGAGCCGATTGGCGGTGTGTCGATCACCTCGATCGACTACGATTATGAATCGAAGACGATCTACGTGGCCGATGCTTCCGGTGTCAACAAGGGCATCACGGCGTACACGATCGGCGAGGCGTCGCCGCGCGCTGTCATTCGCGATTTCGTCGGCAATATGGTTGTGAAGAGTCTCGCGATCGACTGGATCAATTACAATCTCTACTTCATCAATCAGGACGCGGAGAAGACGAACATTGAGGTGTGCAAACTCGACGGCGAGCATCGCAAGATCTTGATAAGCACGAAGACGGAGACACCGACGTCGATTGCCGTCGATCCGGTGGCGCGCTATTTGTACTGGGCCGATCAGGGACAGAAGCCGACGATTCAGCGCGCGTTCCTCGACGGATCACGACGCGAGGTGATTGTGTCGTCGGGCATCGCCGAACCGACCGATATCATTGTGGACGCGGCGAGTCGAATGATCTATTGGACCGACGCCAAGATGGATGGAATCTATCGGGCGAGAAGCACCGGCGGAACACCGGAACTGGTTCGAACGGACATCGCGTCGGCCGCCGGCATCGCCATCCATCATCAGAACATGTACTGGACCGACAATCGGCTCGAGAAGCTGTTCAAGGCGACGTCGAAGCCGAACCAGACGTCGCTTCTGCTGTCGCCGACGACAATCGCCGCTTCGCTCAAGGACATCGGCGATGTCGCCGTGTTCTCGGCGACGAATCAGCCGAAATCGAGCTCGCCTTGTCAGATCACCGACAATCTGCGCAAGAGCCCGTGCACACAGTTGTGTTTCGCCACGCCCGGCACACAGACGCCGACGTGCGCGTGCGCGCGCGGCGTCCTCAAAGGACGAAGTTGCGAGGAGCCCGACACGTATTTGATGTTCACCAACGACGATCGCATCGTCGACACGCCGATCGAGCCCGACGTGAAGGCGTCGCGACCGCTGAAAGAGGCGTTCCCCGAAATCGACGGACTTCAGACGTTCGACGTCGACGTGAACTTGAGACGAATCTACTATGTCGCCGAGAGTCCGATGGGCGTGAACATCTCGTGGTTCTCGATGAACAATGCCGACAATCCGCGATTGGTGTTCGGTCCTGGGAAGCAGAAGGTAAGCGATCGCTAGATTACGCTTCAGCTCATCTTCAATTCTTCTCCTTTTACAGCACGCCGCTGAAATCCGACACATTTCGGATATGCGACTCGATTGGCTGACGCAGAAGATCTACTTCACCACGGGACGAGGCGGAAAAGTAATGACGGTGGACATTGCTGGCGATCATCTGGCGACAGTGGCCACCGGCGATTGGACGTATGCGCTGGCGATTGATCCGTGCAGCGGACTGCTGTTCTGGTCGGATAGCGGCTACAAGACGAGCGGCGGATTGTACGAGCCGCGAATCGAGCGCTCGAATCTCGCCGGCGGCAATCGCAAGGTGATCGTGTCGGAATCGGTGTCGCTTCCCGCCGCCATCGCCGTCGACTTCCGCAATCAGATGATCTATTGGGCCGACGTGAATCGGCTCAACATCGAGGTGGCCGATTACAACGGTCAGAATCGCAAGATCGTCGCGTCGGGATACCGCGCCAAGTCGCTGGATCTTTGGGATCGTTGGCTCTATCTAAGCGATCCGTTGAGTAACGGCGTGTTCCGAATCGACAAGGAAGCGGGCTCGTCGCTCGAGTCGGTGGTGTCGGATCGACGCATTCCGGGCGCGTTGCGTGTGTTCGCCAGCGAGTCGGACATTCGCACACGCAATCAGGTGTGCAACGCGCTGACGACACAATTGTGCAAGAACGACAACGGCGGTTGCGATCAGCTGTGCACGGTGATCGCCGACGACATCGGATTGGCGGCGAGCAAGGTGCAGTGCACGTGCAACGACACCTACGAGCTCGTCCAGCAGCCCGGCAAGGACTATCCGACGCAGTGCGTCCTGCGAACCGAACAATCGAAAGAGTGCCTACCGCCGTACAACTTCCAGTGTGGCGACGGCGCGTGCATTCTTCTCGGCGCCACTTGCGACTCGAAGCCCGATTGTGCCGATGCCAGCGATGAGAATCCAAACTATTGCAGTAAGACATTCGAAGCATCCTTGGCGTCCCCCCCCCCACCCCAAACACACACTTTAATTCGTTTGATTCCAGATACACGAACGTGCCCTGAAGACTATCATTTGTGCACGAATCGGCGATGCATCGACGCTGCGAAGCGATGCAATCACATCGATGATTGCGGCGACTCGTCGGACGAGCTCGACTGCCCGAGCGCTGTCACGTGTGCCGAAGGCACGTTCCCGTGCTCCAACGGCCATTGCATCAATATGACGAAGGTGTGCGACGGACACAATGATTGTCACGACGAGCAGGTGTCGGACGAGTCGTCGGCGACGTGCCCCGGCTTGCCGATCGATTGTCGCGGTGTGAAGATTCGATGTCCGAACACGAACATCTGCATTCAGCCGGCGGATCTTTGCGACGGCTACGACGATTGCGGCGACAAGGCCGATGAGAATCAGTTGTTCTGCATGAATCAACAATGCGCTCAACACTAGTAAGAATGCGTTATTTTGATTTTTGAGCGATTGTCACGTAACTTTCAGCGTTCGATGCCCGTCGGGTCGATGCATTCCGGAGACGTGGCAATGCGACGGCGACAACGATTGCTCGGATGGTTGGGACGAGACGCACACGAATTGCACGGACGCCAACGGCAAAAAGATATGCGTCGGCGACTATCTGTTCCAGTGCGACAATCTCAAGTGCATCTCGCGCGCGTTCATCTGCGACGGCGAGGACGATTGCGGCGACGGGTCCGACGAGCACACGCGGCACGGTTGCGGCAATCGCACGTGCACCGATCAGGAGTTTCATTGCGCGTCGAACGCGAAACTCGCTCAGCCGAAATACGAGTGCATTCCGAAGGCGTGGCTGTGCGACGGCGACGTGACGTGCGCCGGCGGCGAGGACGAGTCGTCGGAGTTGTGCAAGACGGAGAAGAAGGAGTGCAACAAGGGCGAATTCCGGTGCGCCAATCAGCACTGCATCCATTCGTCGTGGGAGTGCGACGGCGACAACGATTGTCTCGACGGCTCCGACGAGCACGCCAATTGCAGTAGGTCGCATTCGACGTCGCGTCGACATCCCCAACGATATTTCAGCGTATTCGGCGTGTCAACCCGACTTTTGGCAATGCGCCAATCACAAATGTGTGCCCAACTCGTGGCGATGCGACGGCAACGACGATTGCGAAGATGGTTCCGATGAGAAGAATTGTCCCAAAGATTCGGCGATCGGCCAGAAGGCGTCGAAATGCGCCGCCGGACAGTATCAGTGTAATTCGGGCGAGTGCATCGACGACGCCAAAGTTTGCGATCAGAATTTCGATTGCGCTGATCGATCGGACGAGAGTTCGCTTTGCTGTAAGATTTTGGATTTTTGAATTATCCTTGAATGCGTTCATCATTGGTCTCTTTTAGTCATTGACGAATGCTCGCTGGCCGAGAAGCCGCTATGCGAGCAAAAGTGCATCGACAAGAAGATCGGCTACAAGTGCGATTGTTTCGAAGGGTTCGCCATTGATCTCACCGATCAGAAGAGCTGCCATAACGTCAACGAATGTCTCGAAGGCATCTCGGGATGCAGTCAGAAGTGCGACGACAAAATCGGCTCGTACAAATGCTCGTGTGTTGATGGCTATCAACTCGCGCGCGACGACAAGAGCTGCAAGAGGCTCGACAACGAGCCGGAGCCTTACATGCTGTTGGCCAACAAGCACTACATTCGCAAGATCTCGATGGATGGTGGAACGTATGAATTGGCGGCGCAGGGATTCGACAACGTCGTCTCGCTCGACATCGACATTGCGAATAAGAAGGCTTATATGATTGATCAAGGAAAATTGAGGCTTCTTCGAGTTGATCTTGATGATATGGATGGTCCGATATCGTCCTATGAGACCGTGCTTCGTCACAACGTCTACGGAACTGAAGGTATGGATTCGATGGGATCTTTGGGAAAAAAATAGCTCTGACGATTGACTGATTTCAGGAATCGCTGTGGATTGGATTGGCAAGAAGCTCTACATGCTGAATCGGCAGGAGAGATCGATACGCGTGTGCGAACTCGACGGCCGATTCTGTCGAACGCTGATACGCGATCGACTTCAGCAGCCGAAGGCGATCGCCGTCCATCCCGGCAAAGGGTACATGTTCTTCACCGAATGGTCCCTTCAGCCGTATATCGGACGAATGGGACTCGATGGATCGCCGGAGCTCGCCGATCCGATTTTCAAGCTCGCCGAGAATGATCTCGGATGGCCGAACGCGATCGCGATCGACTATTTCGCCGAGAAGCTCTTCTGGGGCGACGCGCATCTCAACGAGATCGGCTTCATGGATTTCGATGGAAATGGACGACGTCACATTCCGGCGCAGCGGACGAGCCATGTCTCGTCGATGGTCGTCTTTGACGACTTCTTGTACTGGTCGGATTGGAATCTTCGCGAGGTGATCCGTTGCGACAAATGGTCGGGCCGAAACGAGACGGTGCTGAAGAAGACGGTACAGCTGCCCAACGATCTGCGCATCATTCATCCGATGAGACAGCCGGCGTATCCGAATCCGTGCGGCGACGACAACGGCGGATGCTCGCATCTGTGCCTCATCGGCGCCGGTGGCAACGGATACACGTGCGCGTGTCCCGATCAATTCGTGCTACTCACCGATCAGAAGACGTGCGAGCCGAACTGCACCGAGCGGCAATTCGCGTGCGGCGGCGACGACGCCAAATGCATTCCGAAATTGTGGTATTGCGACGGCGAGCCGGATTGTCGCGACGGGTCCGACGAGCCCGGCGAGAGCATCTGCGGTGTGCGCATTTGTCCCGTCGGCGAGTTCCAGTGCGCCAATCACAATTGTACGCGACCGTTCCAAATTTGCGACGGCAACGATGATTGCGGCGACGCGTCCGACGAGCAGAATTGCGACAAGCCATGCGATCCGTGGATGTTCAAGTGCGCCGCGACGGGCCGATGCATTCCGAAGAGGTTCACGTGCGACGGCGATGATGATTGCGGCGATCGGTCGGATGAGGCCGACGCGATTTGCAGTAAGTTCCGCGAAGTGTTCGGCATCGTGATGATTCGTGTTTTTTCTTTTCAGTGAATCCGGCGCGCAATTGCACCGCCGAAGAATTCCGCTGCAACAACAACAAGTGCATCGCGAAGGCGTGGCGTTGCGACAACGACGACGATTGCGGCGATGGGTCGGACGAGACGCCGGATTGCGCGCAGGTCGAATGCAAGCGCGGTTGGACTCGCTGCGGCTCGTCGTACCGATGCATTCCGAACTGGGCGTTCTGCAACGGCCAAAACGATTGTCGCGACTTCTCCGACGAGGACAAACAACGATGTCCGTCGTGCGACGACGTCGGCGAATTCCGATGCGCCACGTCGGGCAAATGCATTCCGAAGCGTTGGATGTGCGATTCGGAGAACGATTGCGGCGACAATTCGGACGAATTGGATCCGAGCTGCGAGGGCACCTCACGACCGTGCTCCGAGTCGGAATTCCGGTGCAACGACGGCAAATGCATTCCGGGAAGCAAAGTGTGCGACGGCACAATTCAGTGCTCCGACGGGCTCGATGAATCGCAGTGCACACTGCGCAAATGTCTGCCCGGTCATCGGCAATGCGACGACGGCACATGCATCGCCGAGCACAAATGGTGCGATCGCAAGAAGGACTGTCCGAACGCTTCCGACGAGCTCCACTGCGAGGACGTCACTCGGCGTCAGTGTTCGCCGTTCGAGTTCGAGTGCGCCAACTCGGTGTGCATTCCGCGCAAGTTCATGTGTGACGGCGACAACGATTGCGGCGACAATTCGGACGAGACCAACTCGGAATGCCGAAACGCGCAATGCGATCCGCCGTTGCGATTCCGATGCGCCCATTCGCGTTTGTGTTTGAACATCCTTCAACTCTGCAACGGCTTCAATGATTGCGGCCCGAACGACTTCTCCGATGAGCATCTCTCGATGTGCTCGAGCTTCTCCGAGTACGGCGATTGCACGTCGGATCAATTCAAGTGCGCCAACGGCAAATGCATCAACGGCACACTGGCGTGCGACATCAAAGACGACTGCGGCGACGCTTCCGATGAGATCGGATGCTGTAAGTTGGTAGACATAGGACGAATTCATTATTTTTGTTGTTCAGCGAAAGCCGGCAAGCGGACCTGCGAGCAGTTTGGCAACAACGGCGGATGCAAGCACATCTGCACCGACATTCGCGACGGCTTCTATTGTCATTGCCGCGACGGATTCCGACCGAATCCCGATGATCCCAAGGATTGCATTGACATCGACGAGTGCGCTGGCAACAACACGTGCACACAACTCTGCTTGAACACGAAAGGCTCGTACCTGTGCCGATGCCACGAGGATTATGAGAACAATGTGATTGTGGGATCGATGACCGGCAAAGATTGTCGAGCCAAAGGCGAAGCGGCGAACATTATGATCGGCGCCGATTCGACACTCGTCCAACTATCGCTTCATGGCGGCGGAACGAATCGGCACGCGGCGGCCAAAGCGAATGACGATGACAACGACATCATCGGAATGGCGTACGATCCGAGACGCGAGCTGATGTTCTGGATTGACGGCGATGAGAAGACGATCTATCGATCGGCGATCGCCAAGGGCAATCAGAGTCATGAGGGTCAGAAGCTCGATTTGGACTTTGCCGGACTTGGCGTTGTGCCGACGGCGATCGCGTCCGATTATACGACAGGGTACGTTTTTGATTTTTGAAGTCAAAAATGTGATGTGCGACTTTTTTGCAGAAATTTGTTCATCACCACCGTCGCCGAGAATATTGATGCGATATTGCCGGCGGCGCGGCGACGCAAGCGAATGTCGGAGCCGATCGATAATCAGAACACCGGAGCGGTTTACATCTGCCTGCCCGATGGACGATACTTGCGCAAAATCGTTGGCGGCCACCTTCAGCAGCCGACGGCGATTGTGACGGCACCGGGCGCCGGTCGCATTTGCTACGCCGACGCCGGTCTTCACGCGAAAATCGAGTGCGCCGACATGGACGGCACCCATCGGCAGATCATTGTCAAAGATCTCGTCTTCTCGCCGACGTCGATGGCTGTCGATGAGGGCAAAGGCAATCGCATCTACTGGGCGGATCCCAAGTATCGACGTGTCGACTCGGTGAACATTGATGGAAGCGATCGGCAGAATGTTGTGCACGACAAGAACATTCCGTACGCGATCGATGTGTTTGAGAACAATGTCTACTGGCTGAGTCGGGAGACGAAGACGCTTTATGTGCAGGTGAGCGATTCTCGACGAGAATTCGGATTCGAGTGGATTTTTAGGACAAATTTGGACGCGGTCGCGTTTCGGTGTTGGCGTCGGACCTCGAAGACGGGCATGTGGTTCGCGTGAATCATAAGTTCGCCAAAGACACACAACGATTGACGAGCGGATGCGAGCGAGCCTCATGCTCGCATATTTGCGTCACGCTTCCCGCCAACGGATTTGCGTGCTTGTGTCCGGATAATGTGTTCCCGCAAATGGTAGGAATTTTTGAGCGTCGTCGACGATCAGTCACAAATCGAATCCGTCGTTTCAGGATGGCTCGTGCGCGACGCGACACGTTGAAGCGCTCACACTGCCGAAGCAGTGTCGATGCACGAACGGCGGCAAGTGTCGATTGGACGGCTCGTGCGAGTGCACGTCCGACTTTGAGGGCGAGAACTGCGAGACGGAATCGAGTGTGAGCCGCAAACTCATCGGCCGACTCTCCGGCAATCTGCTCATGTCGCTCCTCGTGCTTCTCGCGCTTCTCGGCGCTCTCGGACTCATCGGATTCGTTGGATTGAATTTGTATCGAAAGCGGCAGCTCATGTCGAAGAAGAATGAGGCGGCCGACGGAAGTGTGTCGTTCCACGGCAACGTGATCTCGTTCAGCAATCCGGTGTTGGAGTCGAAATCGGAGTCGAGTCCGGCGCAGGAGTACAGCATGCAGCAGATGACGTCGGCGCAAGACGATTCGACGACGTTCACGAATCCGGTGTATGATCTTGAGGACGTCGACATGTCGAGCCCGCAACCATCGACGTCGGCCGCCTCGGAGCCGTCGACGTCGTCGCCGCCGCCGCCGCCGCCGATTCTCGCCGCCACCTCGTTCACACCGCCGACGTTCGAAGAAGAAATTCGCCTGTCGGACGAGGTGATCGCACCCAAGGCCGACATTGTGGTGAAGCCGCCGGTGCCGGCGAGACCCAAAAAGGAGGGCCACGCGTTGCGCGTCGACAACCCACTTTATCAGAATGACGAGGTCTCCGATGTCTAATATAATTGTAATTATTCAATATTCAGTTTTTTTTGTGTTTCTCTCTCTCTTTTTTTCTAGAAAAATACCAAAAATGTGCCTTTTTTGTTAGCTCAATTCGTGTTTTTTTCCATTGTGATCCTTTTTTTTTGCTCTTTTGTGAGAATTCTCCAAATCCGCTGCTGCTGCTCATCGTGGTATTGCCCTTCACGTGTAAACAGATTTATTTTTACCATAATATATTTCTTTTGTGTTTTTATTCTTCTCCTTTTTTCTCCCAATAAAATTAATAATAATAATTTATTCTTGTTTTGTTTTGACTCGAGGAGCTTAATTTGAACATCTCGTTCATGAATAGAAAAAAAAAACAATATTTTTCCTCGCGGCTTAGATATTGTCGATATAATGCAGAGAAAATCGAAAAGAAAAAAAAAAGGGATAACGTTTAAAAAAAAATTAAAAACCAGAATTTTATAATAAATATAGTCGGTCGTCCGGCGACTGCTGTACGCGGGTAGAATTACGGGAATGTGTCTTTCCTAATGGTCTCGCAAAGACTAACACGTTATTTCAAATTTTATGGACCGGTTCGATCATTTTTTAATCTAATGACGTTGGAAATTCAAGGAAATTCGAAACTCATCAAGAAATATGAAGAAGTTCACGTGAAAATAGCAAAATAAGCAGTCACGCGTGGCGAGACCTTTTCAAGGCGCATGCGCGTAAATCTACCCGCGTACAGCACCTGCCGGACGCCCGACTATAAAAAAATTAAAAAAAAAAAAACGAAAATTCTAGTTCAAGTTTCGTCAAATAAAATGCACATGTCCGCAACATCATTTTCACATTTTTTTTCTCGTATTTAACTAACCCAACACACCTAAGTACATATTTGAGTGGAAAAATCAAAAATTGAGGAACCAACTTTCTTTCGATTAATGAGTACATTCCGTGATTACACCGAATGCATTTTAATTGACGACAATTTTAAAACGCGTAATTTTCTTTGGTATTTTTGAATCTCCTAGAATCTTGTCAAAGTGAGAAATACTAAAAATAAAAAGAATCGCTGATCGGTGATAATCAGTAACGTTTGAAAATCTTTGATTAAAGAACATGGGGGAAAAAAACAAAAATCAATATTTCAACAGCGACCAAAAATAGTATTTCTTTATAGACGATAAAAGTAAAACAAGCAAGACGCATCAAGTAATTTCTCAATAAATGACCATCAATAGGCTTCCAGTAATCATCAAAACCGGCGCAAACATCGACAATCCGCATATTAAAATATACATCTCTCTCGCTGCGAAAATTCACTCAAATTTTATTAGGAGCCCACATTTTTGTTGAAAATTTGCGAAAAAAAACGACTCACTCATCCAACTCGTTTCCATTTCCACACTCGCCATCACGCTTCGTGTGCCGTTCGCAAATTGGACCATTTCTTCGACGACAGCGCTTCCGTTGCTCACTTTTTCGACTGCTTCTTCTATTTGGAAAAAAAATAAAAAATTTAAACACGTTTTGTCACATTTCTCAACAAACTTTCGCAAATCGCATTGAATTCTTTTCGACATTTCAATCTCGGCAATTTTATGTCCAACTATTCACAATTATCATTTGTCGATTTACGAAACGTGCGCCTTTAAATCGGGTCTCGTCGATGCCAATGTCGACACAATTTCGTCGACGCGAGACCCGTTTTAAAGGCGCGCAATCATCAAGCATCGACAAACCTCGTCTATCTCGAACGCGCGATATCCACACGAACTCTTTTTGGCGATTCGCGACGAGAACCATCGCGCATAATAAATTGCGACGTTCGACTCGATGACGGCCAAATCGAACGAGCTATTGTAATTCGCGTCCAAATCAATCTCGATTTGATCTGAGGAAAAAAACACGAATTTCAATTTTTCGCCAAAATGTGCCCAAAAATTGCCCACCGTCACCACCAATTTCAAACAGTTGTTTGCGCGTCAATCAAAATGCAAGTCCGCAACGCTGATGCGGCGTGATTGCACAAAAATGGCGAAGCTACCATTTCTTTAAAAGAGTCTCATCGCGCGATTTTTAGTTCGTCCAAAAAGAGAAAAACAAATTGACCAATTTTTCTTTTCCAAACCAAAACCACGGATTTTTTTTTAATGAAAGTCAATTTCTAATTTTCGTGTTTCAAGAGTACTTTTCAAGCAAATTCAACTGTCAATTTTGTATGGGGAGGCTCGATTTTCGGTCAAAAATTCAAATTTGAATTACCGCCCCCGGCAAAAAAATCACTGGTCCGCAAACACCCAATTTGCTCGTTTTTTTTAAGCGATGGCATTACCTAAAACCTCATCAGTGCCATCCACATGCTCCCAAACCGAAATCGCGTTGATGTTTGGTGTCCTTTTGTTAACTGTCTGTCTGAAATGTAATAATTTTCATTACTAGTTTGTTTCGCATCAGTTCCTTATAGTAAATTACACCGAATTATAATAGTCCGCAAGTTTTGGCGGCAATTCAAACGCGTTTCTCATTTCTCGGAAATTTTTCGAGTTTGGGCGATATCATTAAAATAATTTGGCGACAAATTGACACACCTTAGTTGATACGAAAATAACGTTTTCGATTTGATCGATTTTGTCATTGTCTGAAAAAAATAAAAACAACGAGATCAATTTGAATCGAAATATTGTCGGCGACACTGCTTTTTTCAAGGATAGGTCTTGTCGCGCATATCGCAATGTGTCGATTTACGGATGTTGTAATTACATTTGACGACGTGGCACCAAGAGCACACCGAAAAACGCGATGCCGGCAAAGCTAGGTCCAAACTTGCTGCGGACCTTTTTGTCAGTTCCTCCAACGACACTCCCATTCGCAAATACGAATTGCGCTAGGTTTTTGTCCATCGAAATTCGGCTATTGTAGAAGAGCACTTTAATTTGTCTGGAATTCTCAGAATCATTTCAACATATAGTCGAAGCGTCCGGCGACTGCTGTACGCGGGTAGATTTACGCGCATGCGCCTTGAAAAGGTCTCGCAAAGACTAACAGGTTATTTCAAATTTTTTGGACCGGTTCGATAATTTTTTAATCGAATGACTTTGGAAATTCCAAGAAATGCGAAACTCATCAAGAAATATGAAGCAGTTGACGTGAAAACAGCGAAATAAGCATTCACGCGTGGCGAGACCTTTTCAAGGCGCATGCGCGTAAATCTACCCGCGTACAGAAGTCGCCAGACGCCGACTATATACATATGTTAAGAATTTCATTTTCATTTTCAGACAGCAATTCTTGAAAACGGACCCCGAAAAATAAATACTTGAGAGCGTTGAGAGAGAGAAAATTTTTTTTTTAAGTATTCTTACGGATTTTTGACGGCTCGATAATCGCCGCTGATGAGCAATGTGCGAATATCGAAATTGCCATCGACATAATGAAGCGGGTCCGACAATTTGATGTGGTACGGCATTTTCAGCGCATTCTCAACCATCACCGACTTGTACTGAAAACAAAAACGCTATTGGCATGGAATGGGTCTTGAATGGAAAACAGAAAAAAAGATAGCTGGAAAAAATTTGAATGGCGCGGGAGAAAATTGGCGAAATTTCAAAAATATATTTTTGAGAAGACGTCTGTCTGGTCAGATTTATGGAATAGCATAAAGGCGCATACGCCATTTTTTTATTTCTCAATTTCACATTATAATCTCAAGCAAATTCAAATATCGCTGCTGACAAAAATTTTTCCATACGAGACCCACGTCCCAAATTCAAATTCTTTCAAGGTCAACGACCATTTTCTTTTTTTTTAAATTCAACTATTAATTCATTTGATTGTATCGATAAGAAAGACCCATTTTCGTTTGAAAATTGACATTTTATGTTAGAAATTTCATTGAAAATTCGAAATTTCGAGTTCAAAATGTTGAGAATTTCAATTTTTTTAAATTTTTCCCACAAAAATTGTTAAAATTGTGGGTTTCTTTTTAGAAAACCCCATTCGTAAGTCGAATTTCGCATATTAAATCAATTTTCAGTAGAGAATTATTTTAAAGGCGCATGATGACGTTTGGCTTTAGATAATTGAAAAATTCGAAAACAAAACCTGTGACGATGTTGGATCAGCGTACGAATCAACCACTGGCGAATAATCGAACTTCGTCTCGCTATTTCGAAGCAAATTGCACTTTCTAAAACAATTTTTTCAATAATTTCCAGCCGAAAAACAAGAAGGCTGCTCAAAATACCCGCCAATGTGCTCAATATTCGACGCGAATCCACCGTTGATGCGCAATTTTTTGATTTTTTTCAAATTCAACCCAATAACCGGAATGATTTGTGTGATCTGAACAGAGATTCAATTCAAAATTTTGTTTTTCTCGACTGAATGCATTCAATACAGTATCGTGACGCGCGTCGAACGTGATTTCCAATTGAGATTCGCGAATTCTGAATATTTCAGTTTAAATTTTCAAAAAAGTTGTGAAGCGATTACTGAATTCGAATATCGAATCGCGAGTATTTCATCTTAAAACTGAGATCGACGCTGGTATCCTGCAATATTTCATATTTTCCTATACAGTGCGTTGCAGAATTATAAGGCCACCCCCAAATTAAAGCGCCGCGCAATGATTTCGATATTTTGAGACCAACCAGTGTGAAAATCGTGTTCAGCATGACAAATAACCTATATGTACCAATTTTTATGTTAGTATCTTCAAAAGTAACCGCGCTGTGGTCCAAAACAGTTTTTTCAAGCGGTGCAGAATTATAAAGCCACCC
The DNA here is from genome assembly GCA_902829315.1 of Caenorhabditis bovis. Lineage (NCBI taxonomy): Eukaryota > Metazoa > Nematoda > Chromadorea > Rhabditida > Rhabditidae > Caenorhabditis > Caenorhabditis bovis. The sequence continues at coordinate 386,134 of CADEPM010000011.1, forward strand.
CCATAAAACAAGTTATAAACTCAAAAATAACGACAGTTTAATGTTTAGTGGCAGCTCCATTCGAGGTAATTATGTCAGAAACACGGTCTGGCATAGATTTGAGAAGGTTTTAAACAGATTGGGTCGATTTAGATTTGAATTTCTGCTCTAACATCTTCCACTCGACTACGATTTCGGTTTTGAGCTTTCCAACTCCCCAAATTTTCTTCCTTGGCCATAGAGATGCCGCACTAACTCTCCCCAGACGTTCTACATGGGACTCCAAAAAGGAGAACATGCTGGCCAGTCGAGAACGTCCACACTGTGAGAGTGAAGAAAGTCCAAAGTAGACCGACTCACATGAATGACAGTATTGTCCTGTTGAAAAAGGACAATAATGACGTCGGAATGGAAGAATATAGCACTCAAGAACATTCTGATAATCCGAAGAGTCAACCCTACTCGTCAGAAAAGTCAATTCCAGAAATCCGGCCTACGAAAACGATTCCCTCATAATATCACGCTTCCTTCTCTAAAATTGAGTTTTGAAAGCAGGAGGCGATTCTTTCATTACTCGGGCCAGCAACTGTTATGGCCGTCTGGGCCATCCAAATTAAATTGTTTTTCATCGGAAAAAATAACCTGTTGAAGTTTGAATGGTTATTATTCACAACATTCTCGAATGTGAACACCTTATTCCAATCCGTATTCATGTTTTTGAATGCGAACTCAAGGCGTCGAATTTTATGGTCCTCTGTGAGTCGCGGGGCCGGCTTCATTTTTTCTCTAGCGATATTGGGGTTATTCTTGATGGTTCTCCAAACTGTCCACGAGTTGGATCCTTCACAAAGATGTCTACGAATGTTTTCGGACCATTTAAATTCTTCGCAACCCGACAGTTCGACCATCCTGCCGTTTTGAATGCGATAATCTGAGACTGCTCAGAAACACTAAGACAGCGACCACGTGGCATTTCAAAATGATTCAAAAACTGAAAAATAAGGACCACTGTAGGTTCTCAAAGCCACACAACAATTTTTATGCACACTGGTCCCGCCAAAGTTTCAAAAAAATGCGAAAAAGTCCGTTTTATGGGGGTGGCTTTATAATTCTGCACCGCTTGAAAAAACGGTTTTGGACCACAGCGCGGTTACTTTTGAAGATACTAACATAAAAATTGGTACATATAGGTTATTTGTCATGCTGAACACGATTTTCACACTGGTTGGTCTCAAAATATCGAAATCATTGCGCGGCGCTTTAATTTGGGGGTGGCCTTATAATTCTGCAACGCACTGTATTATCGAAATAAATAAAATTCAAATTTTCGATATCACAATAAAAAAATGTTTGTTCTGAGATAAATAACAGCAAAAAAAATAAATAAATAAAGTAAGAAAAGCACCTCAAATCGGAAAATATCCTTATTTTCATCATCAATACGAGTGATTCGGAACACCTCAAACGTAGTCGCCTCGTCAGTTACTATCAATTCAAGTTTGGTCGACCATCTGTAACTAATTGATATTCAAAAAATAATTAAATTATTTTCTTTCGGGTCTCGTAGCGATTAATAGCTAAAATTGGTTGAAACAAATAAAAAATTTGGAAAATAATTTAAAAAAAAAGGAAAGCTCGTCATTCATAGTGTACTCTGTGTACACCCCGACGCAAAATTGCACGCATTTCAATTAAATCAAAATAAAAAAAGAAATTTCGAGGAAAAAAATCAAAAGAATCTTGAATTTCTGGCGAATTTTTTTTTGAAAATGCCCAAAAACTGACGGATGCGGATACAAATTGATAACAATCGAGTCGCCAGTCGCGAATTCTTCGCTAAAATCCGCATAGCCTTCGCGATTGAAATGAGCCAAATATTTTGGGGGTCTCTGAAATGCGTAAAAAGATTGCAAAAAAAAAAGCGAAATACGGAAAACCTCATGATTTTCGAACGCATAATCCTCAAGGTCCAATTGTTTCTCGATGCAAAGCAGCGGGCACGAGTCATTCTCAGAAGCCGCACAATTGCCACGCGAGAACTCTGCAGAAATCGTTTCGAGAATTGAGCAATCATGTCGACGCTCGAACCATTCAACAAATTCATTTGATCGTTGTCGGTGAAACTGCTGACCGCTTTACACGCAATTTTTCCGAAACTCGTCTCGGGAATCGTCTGGAAATTGATCGAAAAATTTGAATTGCCGCCATCCACTGAAACTTGGAAACGGGCAAAAAATTGTTCAAAAAAAAAAGAAAAAAATGCTTCTATAGAGTCTGAACAATTTTTCATCCAATGTTAACCAATTTTTGTCCTTTTCCCCATTGCATTTTGAATTTTCTGTTTGAAAAATTCTCTTACAATCCAACATTTTTCATTATTCGGTGGCAGAAATACCAAGGTCCATAATTCGGGACAATCTGCAATTCAAAAAAAACTTGAATTAATTAGAAGCCTGTTTCCGGCAAAAAAACCGGTCTCAATCGCCACAAGACTTTGTGTGCCAAAAATTTTTTTTCGCCATTATTAGAATTTTTTTAAAATTGCTATTTATTCACAATTTTCTTAAAATGTTCGTAATGATCGAATATCAAAAAATGATTGAAAAATGAATAGAAAATTCCCGAAAAACCGGTTCTAAAGACAATTTGAATACGGTAATTAAAGGCGCTTTTGCGTTGAGTCTCGAAGCGCAATATTTTCCAAAAGAATCGCTATAACCTCGTTTCTTTATGTAACATTTCTGACAAAAGTGCTTACGCTTTTCAGAATTGACAATGAGTATTTTGAACAAACAGAAATAATAGATAAGCCATTTCATTACTTACAATCGATTGAATTAATGAATTAATTATTATTTATTTAATTAATAAGAATAGAACCACGTTCATGATTATTATGCTATTTAATATAAGTGTATTGGATAGAGACAATATGCGCCTTTAATATTTATAGCCAACGTATAAATTTACTCGTCAATCTGCAATAATTTCATGTGATTTAATTTTATGAAAATTATTCGAGGCCGGCGGATGAGCAATCCCGTCAGTTCTCGCAGCTCCTCGAGTTGCGGGAAGCCCGCCTATCTTGCGGGCTCCGCGTGTCCCGCATAACCTGCGGGCTCCACGTGCCCCCGCATATCTTGGCGGACTTGTCATGGCCAAGGATCCACACGGTATGTCACATTCATCGCAATCCTTCTTCTCAATTCCTCGTATTGCAGATCCGATGAGAGCCACAGTCGTTGCTCGTTCGAGCTCTTCCGATGTGCCATGTTGAAAGTGTCGGGGATTCTCGACTGGTGCGACTCCGTTAGCCAGTACTAACCCTACTGCAGTGTCGCGTCCAGGCCGACGTTAAACCCACATTGCATGAGTAGACATAGCACGTGAAGAGGAGCAAGAAAGAGGAATGACGAAAGAGGAAGCGGATTCGAAAGGTAAAGAAGGGAGGTACAGTCTATCAGAATAACTCGAATCATTTCAGGCATCCTGAATCGAATGGATCTAATCGGAGGCGACGTCTCGAAGAAGCGACGAGGACGGAGCAAAATAGTCGGATATTTGGTAATTTTTAGTCAGGTCCAAGTTTTTTTTTAATTTATTTTTTATTACTATTTTTCACTTGCACCAGTCGTACCACTTACGACTGTCCACTTCTATATCCCACCACTTGGGATTCCCTCTCTCATCTGTACAGTCGTACCACTTACGTCTGTATTTCCTCCCGGTCCTACCGTTTGGGACCATCTTTTCTTCTTTTTCGGGGAAAGCCGGCTTCCCCTTCCCTCTTCCTGCCACCAGTCGTACCACTTACGACTGTCCCTTCTCTCTATCAGTCGACTGATTCCCCCTTTCCTGCCGTACCACTTGCGGCTTCCACTCTCTATATCCCACCACTTGGGATTCTCTCTCTCTCGGTCCTACCGTTTGGGACCAACCATCGCTTCTTTTTTTTTTTGGGGGGGAAAGTCGTACCACTTACGGCCATGCCAGTCATTCCACTAATGATTGGCTTCCCCCCTTCCGTATTGTATTATTGTTTTACTTCAAGTTTTCAGGTGTTTAGGTATTTAGGTATCGTCGCTGCCGCCGCCGATGGAAGGATCTTGCCGGTGAATCGATTCACCACCACAACTAAGTTTTCCCTTCCCTCCACCATTAAGCATTAGCCATACTAAGGACCCCTCTTCTATTTAATCGGCCGTAGTCGGCCATATTAGGGCCGTAGTCGGCCATTCCCCCAAGCGCCAAGGCTTCCTGATCCCCCGTAGTGCCGAGGCGTTGGCTGGATGGCGGCTTATCCGCTGTATCCTAAATTCGGGTGATTGGCCTGGCAAGCCTTTCAGCCCTGATTCCGTAGCCGGGAATCGAACCCTACCCAAACGCCCCCGTTTCAAGTACTCTCGAGTGCTTGGTGGGCGTTATGGATGGTTATGCTTTAGAAAATTGCTTCACCGGGTGTCCTCCATACTAGTCAGGATGTCATCTGGCCCAGACCTATATTGACGTGGATTGGCCAGCTATGTCAATATGTCCAGCCTTTCGGGTGCACATGGACCGTGCTTCTTAGCATAGTAGCTTGCTACTTTGTAGTGGCTTGCTACTACTTAGTAGTAAGCTGCTATGCTATGAACACAAAAACCACATTACCATATCACCAGTAGACCCGGGGCCCAGCCAGACGTGGCTTGCCCAACCACTTCTACTTCTATTATCCTCGGATGATAGTTGTGGGATGTCCTTGGGTGATCCCCATGGTGGGATCGGCGATGACCCACATCAGGCTTCGGCCTGATGCTGGTGAGCCTCTCCTTCAAGTGTCGAGCCTCTACGCGGCGAAGGAGATCAACTGACGCGGTCCTCCTTCATGGGGATCGAGTCAGGCTAATCGACACACTGTCCCACTCGAGGATTCACTTCCTCGACCAGGCGGCTTCTTGGCGACCTAGCAAGTCGCAAGAAGTAATCAGAAACAACCCAAAACTGCGTAAATGTTTTTTTTTAAATATCAAAACACTCCAAAAAGATACATGAAATTTTGTTTCTAGTAGAAAAAAAGTGAATTTTTATTGTGCGTTTAGTTTTTTTTTGCAACAAGCCTATTAACGTGGAATTGATCAGATGACTGTGTATTTATATATTTAATATTTTTTTAAATAAAAACGCGAAAAATTAAGAAAAAAAAATTAATATAAAATTTACAATTTTTTAAAGAAAAACGAAGTCAGAATTATTGTAATTTGTATAAAATTCATAGGAAACGGTCCATGTCTCGTTGGGACCCCTATATTAATCAATTTGAAGTAATTTAAAGAATCTCTAGGCAAAAAACTCAAAACCGCTCAAATTTCAGCGGTTTTTGACGCAATTTTCATAAAATATTTCCAAAATTTAGTCATGAAAAATGACAGGCTGAATATGTGGATAATTTCAGGAAGCGAGTGGTGACCACACAAACAATTTCGACAAAAAAAAATCTATTCTAACAAAAATTATTCGAATAAAATGTAAAATTCATTTTTTTAATGAGACGTGCCCCCTCCCACACTTAATTCATTAATTCTTCCTCATTCTTTTTTTATTTTTCCTATTGCGTCGACCGTTTCGTTAAGAAGATCGAAATGAAGAGCCTTATAGAATAATGCAGGTAGTTTAAATAATAAAACGACCTAATTCACAAAATAATTGTAGATTAAATAGCCTATATTTTTTACTAACTTTATTTTTGCTAAATCGTTTGCCGACATTAGCTTCTTAAATTTTTTGTTGAAAATTTGAAAAAAACCTGGAGGTGACAAACCTGATTTTAATTATTGATCTAAAAAAATCAAACATTTCTTCTCGATTAGAGAAAACTGGTAAAAACTGCCGGAATCAATTTTCGAAAGGGCAATTTAAAAAATCCGTATTATGTCGTCATTTCAATTAATTGCGGATTTACAATCACCTACAGTAACCAATCCTAAAATATCGTTCGTTGCCACGTTTTGACTTTTCATTTTCGATTTTTTTCGCGATGTGTTAGCAATTTTCTCATTAAAAAATCAATTTTTTTAATTTGTTAATTATTTAATTGTTGTTAAAACGCTGAAATTCTTACTTTGCAGGCTAAAATCGCAACTGACATCATTTTCTTCGCTGGAAGGTCGCTTCCCTTCGATTGGGTAAGCTGTTATTCGTATTTGAAATCGAAGTTCATCATTTTTGAATTAAAATCTAATAAAAAATATAGAATTCTTGTCTTCACAACGAATGTGTCTCGTGGCCACCGTGAGCGTGTCTCGAGAACATTCGTTGAGTCGGATTTGAGAGAGCCCGCACGGGTGCCGCGCTTCTCGTGCCACCACGAGACGCGGACCAACACCCCGCATCGGTGACCCATGAGGGTCCGACCCAGGAGGGCAATGCCTGGGGAAGTCTAGGCGCACACGGTGGGGAAGTGGCGCGTCGAGGCAGGTCGTTGTGGAGACTTGCCGAATTGGCAGCTATTTTTGAAAATTGCCATATTTTTGGACGAAATGCGCAAAAACAAACCATTAAATTCTTGGAAACTTCAAATTCTCGATGAAAAATTTTAAAAAATCATTTTCATTTAATTTTTTAATTTTTTTCTTTCATGAACGCTGAACAAGGAATTCGATTGCCTACATCGACGACATCTCTTCAAAAAGTGGCAAGTTTTAACGTTTTCATCATTTTTTCAATGTTTTATTAAAGAATTGAGGAGAGATAGAGCTGAATCAGCTTAATTGAACAGCGATTTTTGATAGAATTTGAAAAATTTGGAGATTCCGACGGTTCGCGTTGGATTTAGTCAACACTGAATTTTCATAAATTCTAACTTTGAATCGTCTGGCAACAATGGGGGGTTCGAATCAAACAGTTTCAGCCTTTCAAATTATTATTTTTAGTCAAAATCGCGTATGGTGCCCATGTGTTCCAAAAAAGAGGCCGATCGAAAGGTACACTGACGCTTGATTTCTAGCCAAATTTTCATTTTTAATTGTTTAGCCATATTGAAGTCCAGTTCGCTGAAGGATTTGAATCTCGTGAAGACGGAAGAATTCCGGAAAACGCTTTGAACTGCTTGAAGATTTGATTTTCAAAATAATTGTGGACATCCCCGTAAAAAGCGGGAGTTCCAATCTCCCTTTTTCGAATCGTCTTTTTCCGAATACGGTTTGTTTTTTTTTTCATTTTCATGTATTGTCGGCGTGTGCGCCTTTAAACTGCCCTTATACATAGATCACTAAATCTACACTTTTAGCATTGCGCCAAGGCCTTGGCTTTTTCTGGCATTTCGCGACGCCGACAATATATCGCATTTTTTTTTAAACCAACTACATAGAGCTTGCGAAAAATTAAAAAAAAATAGCTAGGCAAAAAAAGAAAAATAAATGTATAATTGAAAAATAAGGGCGCGGTTTAACGATTTTGCCAGTTTTGTTTTAGTTGTATTTTTTCGCGGGAATTCAAAAAAAAATTTTACCGGGGACTCGGTAAATTCAATCGAGACCCGTCTTTCGTCTCCACGACGCCCGGATTTGACTCGTTCGTTTTATTTTCTCGAACGTGAGCCGGAGCCGAGTTGGTCCCGATTGAATTTACGATGAGGGGTTTGCGCGGGAATTTAAAAAAAATGTTTAAATGTTTCCCAAAATTCATGAAAATATACGATCCAAATTCTTGATTCGACATTTTTTCGATTATTTAAGTGCCAAATTTCAAAAAATCATACATCACATAACTTTAATAAATTAATAATAATAAATTTGAATAAGTGATAGAAAGGCATAGAAAAATAGTAAATTAGATTAGTTCTTTTGAATGGCAAACGCCAGCATTCGTCCAATCACCGAATTATCACAGCAGCTCTCAATTTTGCTCGGCGAAACGCTCAAAATGCAAAAATCTTTTCGCGATCGCGTTTGGCACGTGTAAGTCTGCAACATTTAAAAAATGTCAAATTCACTTGAAATATTTCGATTTTCGAAAATTTACATTTTCATCAATTCGATAAACATTGGCGAGTCGTTGAACAACATCGCCGTTCACCGGCTCAGCGAGCTCAAGCACATTGCGATTCAATCCGCCGAGGCGATTCTTCTCCTTCGCCATTTCCTCTGGGGTTATCCGCACCGGCTGAACCTGCTCCCCATACGGAACCTACAAATCGCATCCCGTTAGATATCAACACCAAAATTCACCCCCGTTTCAAGACCTCAAATCGAAACCGCTTTTCCGTTCCATCGTCACGCTTCAAGCACCATTCCCTCTGTTTGCTGCTATCCTCCAAATCAACGCCAAGGATCACCGAAAGACTCGCGCCAGCCGCAACACCACCAATCTTCGAATTGCCTTTGACGTCGAGCTCGTCGCAACATTCAATCTCAACACCGTCGACGTCGCGCTCCATCGAGTTGTAGATCGAAAATCGAATCGGCGTGTATTGGGCGTCATTCGTTCGCGGATAGCTGATCGACAGCGAGATTCCATTGCCTTCGACCACATTCAGTAGCTCAATCTCCTTGTTCTAAATACCAATTCTACAGTAATCCTTCATTCGGCTACCATAAAATTGCAAAACTCGATTGCCTACCTCCACCAACGCCGGCTCCATGATCTGTCGGCTTCCAGCCGCCGAAAAATCAACATCAAGAAGCAAATCAATCGCATTCGTCTTCGGCTTCCCATTCATCTTCGGCGCTTCCGGCTCTTCCTCGCTGCTCTCCTCGTCTTCCTCGTCGTCCTCCTCCTCATCAGACTCTTCCTCATCCTCCTCATCGCTTTCTTCCTCGTCATCCTCTTCTTCATCCTCATCTTCTTCCTCATCCTCCTCTTCCTCTTCATCTTCCTCCTCATCCTCATCGAGATTCAACTCCAAACTATTCGCCTCCTTCCGCAGGCTCGAATCCGTCGACACCTCGGGAAATTCGGGCAACTCGATGTACTTGGCGCACTTCTGATTCAGAACGTGCGACAGCGAACCGAGCTGGAATTGATCGCGCTCTTTGAACGTGCTCATCAACGCCGGCGCCGGCTTCTTCGCCATGAATATCTCCTCGGCGTGTTTCGACAAAATCTCGGTGTTGAACATCAAGTTCCTCAAGAATCGGCACCGATCGCGAACGTCGTAGCTCAAATCGAAACGCGCCAGCTGGAACACGTAGTGAACGAGCTTCTCGCACTCGTCACGCTTCACCATCCACAATTTCACGGCGAGCTTCAGCGATTCGACTTTGACGAGCTCGCTTTCGGCGGCGAACTTTTTCGCGAGAATTCGCAAAAGATCGGGCGCCATGTGGATGACGCGATCGACGTGCGTCGCCACCAGCCAGACGACGCACGCGCGCGCTTGCGGCGCCACCATTTTCGGCATGAGCCGCATGAGACGCGCGAGCAGCGCCACCGGCGCCGACGCATGAAGAAGGCGTTTGAGCACAACGACCGCCGAGCACACGACGTTCTCGTCGGACGACGAGATGAGCTGCACCAAGCCGCCCATACACTGCTCGCTGACGTTGCCGACGCGCACCGCGCATCGTCCAATCGCCTCGACTGCCGATGAAGCGAGATCGCCCATATGGACGTAAGTCTGAACAATCTCAATGTCGCGCTTCTGTTCCTCGCGTCGAGCTCACCTGCAGCTCTCTCAATATGATATGAACATTGGTTTCCGACACGAGACTAGTGAGCACATGGAGTTTGAGTTGTTTGACGAGCGATGAGTCGCAGCTCCTCACAAAAAACGATTTGAGGAACGGATCGAACATGTTCTGCAATTATACCCTATTAATGGCGTGGCGACTTTTTTTTGGTCTTTTCGACGAAGCATGCAACAATCGTTTGTCTCGTATGCACAACAACCAACATAACCAACGAGACGAGAACTATGTACTATTAATGGATGGGGGGTTGACGGTCATGCTTGTCATTATGCGCACTTTCGAAATGGCAAAAGTGCCTTCCTCTACCGGATTTCGCTCGCAAATCGTTGCGATGTTCATCAGCACGACGTATTGAACCTCGCGCGGGCCGCGTAGGAGTCGGACGAGGGCGCGAGCAATCTGCAAATTCAAAAATTTGGTTCGTTTGAACGATGTTTGAAATTGTGGTACGAATTGTCGTCAATTAAAACGCATTGTCCGCAATTCAATTTCCACAAAGTTTGGCATTGTTGCGAATTTTTGATTGAAATTACCTCTTTAATGTTTAGAATGACATAAAATCGAATATTGCATTTTTATTTGAGAAAAAAAAATCACAGAAAAATTAATTCCGAATATCCTAGATTTGAAAAAAAATGAAATTTCTGGCTTGTTCACGTAGTGTGTAAATTGTCGTCGAATCAAGCGCAATTCAATGACATAAAATTGAATCCCCCTTTAAACGCTCACCTGCGACAATTGAGCTTTGGGCGCCACGTGGTAGAACAACTGCGTCACCGCCATCACCACACTGCAATTCCGCGACTGCAACAGCGGACGCGCCGAGTTCAACAGAAGCACAACGTCGGGATCGGGCACGACTTTGTCGGGATCGGCGAGTTGACTGCGCGCGTAGCGCGTCAACAAATTGATCATCACAATTTGGCCCCATTCGTCGACGTCGGGCAACGCGCGGCACAACGCGCGATAATGCTTGTGGAGCATGTCGAAGCGATTCGGGCAAATCTCGTCGAACGCGTAGACGGCGCTGCCGAGCACGAGACTTCGACGATCGGCCAACAAATAATCGATGCAGTCGATGAGTTGCGTCTCGAGGTCCGGCTCCAAATTGTAGAGTTTCGGAATCGCGTGGGCGGCAATTTTGCGCACGTACGGGCTCATGTCGCGCACCGCTTCTTTTATCGACAACAACATGATCGGCGCCACCATTGGGACCCTGATCGAGGTGAGCACCCTCAACGCGCTTCCGCGAATCAACTGATTCGGATCCTAGGTATGATTGTCTCATAGTTCGTCCGAAAAGAAAAAGAAAACCAAACCTTGAGCGCCCGTTGAAACGTTGAAATCGACAAAAGCGCGAGATCCTGTTGCTCTTCGGCATACCTAACGAGATAGACGAACACGAGCTTCTTGAGCTCGACGTTCTTCGCCGCCACATTTTTGACAACCGCCGGAAACAGCTCGCTGACGTCTCGGCCTTTCGCGATCAGCTGAATGATGCGCTTCATCGCGTCGACTTTCAGATTGTCCTTGTTGCTGTCGAGCATCACTTTGAGATCGGCGAAACGTCTGAAAATTGGGGCTCGTTTGAATAGAAAATTGAAAATCAACGTGAAATTTTTCAAAGTCTTCGCCACCTGCGTCTTCAATCACCTACAGTAATCCCTGATATGTTTTTTTTTTGAATTTAACGATTTTCATGGAGGGGGGGGGAATTCAAATTTTTTTTATTTTTTGAGAAATTTGCACTTTTAAATGAGAATTTGAAAAAAATTGCTACTACAATCTTTCTGCATTTTTCAAAAATTTTTTTTTCTCTGAAAGCCGTATTTTTTTTAACGAATCTTTTTTTTTATATTTTCAATGTTCGAAACATTTTTCCATTAAAAAAACCTGATATTTTTCATTTTTCGCCAAAAAAATGTCGGTTTTTACTAAATAAATACTCCAATTTCCCATTAAAAAATTGTCAACAGGTGAAATTCGGAAAAAAAAACACCCCAAGAAACTCACGTCCGATTGTCCAAAATTACACCGCCTTCGGAAATCTCCATTTCGGGTCTCGTGAGGCCATCAACAAAATTGGCCATCTGAAAGAAATCGTCAAATCAAATTCGGCTACAATTCAGGTATTCAAGTGTCGAAAAAGAAACACCAAAATCAAATGTTGAAAAATCGATTCTTTAAAAAAATGACAAATTTATTTTTAGAAAAAATACACGTAAAAACGTTAAAAATGCGAGATCCTCGATCATTGTCCGAAGCAGCCAAGAGCCATCAGCAAATTGCGACGAGTGAAGTGAAGCCCGATGACGGGCGTCTGTTTTGTTGGATATGTGCCGATATTGAAGCCGTCCATGTTGATTCTGAAGGCGTAAACCATTTTTCAACAAAATATTTTTTATTTTTTTTTTGTTTGCCCCGATTTCTATCATTTTTATCATTTTGCGAGAACCTTGAGTAATTGTGGACCATCGCATTGTTTTTAGCGGCAATTCAAATTTCAATTCTGCGAATCAAAAACAACAGAGGATTTTCGATTTTCTTTGCGACTGTAACAGATCTAACGATATAAGGACCAAATTAGGCGGTTCGACATCAAAACCAAAATAATTACAATTTCAGATTCTAGAAAGTTGAAAGACCTAGAAATCGACCCTCCGAGTTTTTATTAAAATTAGTATTTTTAATGAATTCGAGCCTTGAACTTTTGAATTGCCGCCTTGGGTCTCTTATGGTAAAATTCTTAAAATTTTCCGATTTCTTAAGGCAATTTTATAACGAATTTTGGATGCCTTCGAAAAAATTTTTTGATTTCATTTAAAAATTTAATTAATCTCATTTTTCATATATTTTCCAAAGAGATCGGCGAAATATTCTGTTTAAATAAAAACTTGAGATAATGAATAAAAAATTTCGAAATAATGGCGGACGTGAAATGCGCCGTGGCCGAATAATTCGCGGCCGCGGGCGTTCATATCAATACCTTCAAAAACTCTCACTTTTAGCTAAAATATTAATTTGAAATTTCGAGTTTTCGAAGCATATTAAAAAAATGAAATTTTCAGCATCGAAAAACTCTTGTTTTGCCAATTTCGAAGGCAAATGCGAATTTTCAGCATTTTTTTTTAAGCTTAATGGAGTAACAAAAAAAATCACTCACTTGGGATCAAGACAAAAGTCGTTTTGCGCGTTCGCCGCCATATTCGCGATCATCGCGTCCAACGAGTACACCGAAATGTTCGAATTTCCGTGCGAGACCGCAAACGCGCCGCCGTCGCGCGTGAACGCTATCGAGCCCTTCGTGCCCGTCTGCTCGGTCGTCTCGACGGCGAGAAGCCGCTGATAGGCGAGATCCCACAATAGGACATTGCCGGCCGAATCGACCGACACCAGATAGCGGCCGTCGGGCGAGAACTGAAATCGCCGAATAATGAAGACATCTTTTTTTTTTAAATGTGTCATGCGCCTTTAAAATCCACAGTTATATCGCTTTGAAAATTTTTCGTCTGAAAACGTATGCAAAACATCACGTTTTTTTCCATTCAACACAGGGAAAATGGCAAAATTTGGAAATTTTCTCAATTTTTCCAACAATCAATTCAATTGCCTCTAGGAATATCGTGTCGTGCGCCTTTAAAATTTAAAGCAATATATTTTTTGTGTCCAAAAATAGTTTGAAATTTTTAAGTGAAAAAGCTATTGCAAATCGAATATTTTCAAATTAAAAAACCACTAGTGCGCCTTTAAACCATTCAAGAGTCGTCTCATGCGCCTTTAAAGGCTACAGTAATTTCCAATAGAGTTTCCGGTTAAAAATTGGACCAATTTTGAAACGACCAAAACTATATTTAAAGGAGCATGAGAGAAAAACCGATGGGTGGCCGACCTTGACCGCGATCACATTGCCCTTGTGACCGCTGAAGCTGCGAACGCACGTTCCCTGAAGCATGTCCCAAACGCGAACATATCGATCATCGGAGCCGCCGGCGACGTAATTGCAATTCGGATGGAAGTCGACGCAGCCGACGTCGCCGAACGCCTCGGCGAACATCCGAATCGGCTGCATTCGATCCGTGCACCAGACCGCCGCCATTTTGTCGGCGCCGCCCGTCGCAAAATAATAGCCGCGATTGCAGAATTGCGCCTGAAACGCCAAAATAATTAATTAATTAGTTAATTATAGTCGATTGTTTAAAAAAAACGAAGTTCGTCACGAGACCTATAGCACCTTAAATCAAACGATTGATTTTTTCATACTATCATTTTTTTTGAAAATATTTCTCTGCGAATTTTCTAATGAAAAATCTCGAATTTTTTTGAGCCGCGTTCATTTTCGTTTTTTTTTTGAAAATTCTCAATCTTCATTAAATCAATTTCGTCTCGTTTTAATGAAAAAGAAAAAACCTAGAAAAATCCAAAATTTTTTAAAACAAATTTGATCTTCCACTTCATTTCGTCTAACAAAAAATATAAAATTTTGAGCGTTTTCGCCAAAATGTCCGATTTTCCGCAATTTTGCGCAAATGCCCAAATTTTCGAATTGGTCGTGAACGATTTTCAAAAATTTCAGGCCCATTTCGTTTAGGCTTGAAAAAAAACCTTTTTTTTTTCTCGAAACAATTTCAAATTTTCACTTTATTCTAAACAAAATAGCACGCGTTTTTTGCAAAATTTCTCATAAAAATTTTAATGGTCCGTTAATTAAAAAAACGAAAAGAAAAGAATAGAAACTCACATCCCAAATGACCGTCGGCGTCCGATACACAACCACATTCTTCTGAACCTCGAGACTCCACAATCTCACCGTTTTGTCGCCGGACGACGATAAAAGTAGGCGTTTGTCCGGCGAAAAGTTCACCGAGAACACCGGCGCGCCGTGTCCCTTTAAATTACGGTAATTTGATAGTTCTTCTTTTTTCTCCTCGACAAACCGTGAATTTCAAATTTCCCGCCGATTGGTCGGCGTCGAACATCAACTCCTGGATATTCTCGGCGGTTTCCATATCGATTTTCTCCAAAACGTCGACCGAATGCAATTTTCGAAGTTTCGACATCGGATTCATCGCGTTGATGACGATTGTCGAATCCGACATGCTGAAAAAAAACATTGAGAAATCGAAAATTTCAATTTTTTCGATATTTAGCCGAAAAAATCACACTTTTAATACTTGAAATTTCAATTTTGGCGGATAAAAAAAATTGTTCGATCAAAAAAAAAGAACGTTAAGATTTTCGAGTGCAAAATTTAGTTTTTTCCGAATTTTCCACGTGAAATTCAATAAAAATCTTCAAATCCAACCATTTTTGGATGAAAAAAAAGCAAAAACAAGAAAAATCAAATTTCTGCAATTTTTTCCGCCGGTAAAACACCTTCTTTCGCTAAAGAAAAATCTGAACAAAATTTTCAATGCCAAATTTTTGGCAAATAATTGAAAAAAAAAAAACAAATTGGTTACCCCATTGCAACAAACGACGAGTCATCCGAGAAATCCGACGAGGCGATTCCAAACGGCGAATTCAGCGTCGTATACATACAAATCGACACCGGCGATTCGGCGGACACAATCGTCATTTTGGAGACCTCCTGCAAAAATTCAAATCTCATAATCAAAAAAAAAAAAACACACCCGCTGGTGATTTCTCTTCTCCTCTCGAATATATTCGCTCAAAGGCGGCAATGGAATTCGATCAGCGGCTGGGGCCACCTAAAAATTCCTCCCATTTTTCAATTCCTTCAACACAGACTGCACAGATCATGAATTTTCTGAAAATGAGGATTCCCCCAAAATTGAGAATCCAAAATCAATGTGTTCATTTTTGCGTCACATTGACTGATTGCGGACTTTGATACTACCGTAATACATAAAATAATTCTTTTTTAAACCAACCCTAAATTGGCTAAACGCCAAAAAATCAAAAATGAGCGGTCTTAGCGCAAAACTAAAAGTGTAGATTTACGGAGCTGAGAATAATATAATAGTTTAAAGGCGCAAACCGTCTTCGTAAATTTTTTGGCATTTCTCCAATTTTCCGGAGTCGCGCGACAATAATCAGAATTCGCAAAACAGAAGGCAAATTTTTTTTTGGGGAGCCGTAAAAAATGGCGGAAGACGGAATTCCGGGCCGGGCAGAAATTTCCTTTTTTGCAACGTACACTCTGAATTTTTTTGCCCGCATCTCTCGACTCTTTGCCTTTCATTTTTTTCTTCTCGATTTGCACCATCAAATCGTCTTTCACAACTCCATAGAACATCTAAAAAAGAAAATATTTTTCTATAGAAACAACGAGAAACCAAAAAGAAAACCCAAAATACCTTGTGCCGTTTGTCGTTTTTCGACGTCTGACCCAGAATTCCGCCCATTTGCGCTTCGATCGTCGACCGGAATTTCGTGTTCACGTCGGTTTCTGGAATTGTTCGACGATTTTTTGAGGAATTTGGAAATTTCCATCAAAAAACCGCATTAATATCCATTTTTTTGGCAGAAATATTCAAAAAAAAACCAATTTTTCTCAAATTTCATACAAAAAAAAAGTTGGAAAAATGCAATATTTGGCCAATTTTCGACGTTCAACTCACGTTCAATGAGCACATTTTTGGCGATGATATTCTTAACTGCTCGTAATCGCAACGTGACCAATTCGAGCTGTTTGGTGCAAGCTTTCGACATTTTCACAACGAAATGATTGTCTCTGAAATCGATTTTCGGCAATATTGATGGATGAAACAAGAAGAAATCTCGATTTTTGAATTTCCCGCGCGAAACATGAATAAATCTTCGATTTTTCCAGCCACTTGTTTATTTTTAAAGGCGCATGCGCAGAAAAAAAAGAAAATAGAAAATCAGATTGCGGAACGAAAAAATTTTTAGGGAAAACTTTAAAACTTTCTTTTAATTTCAATTAATTCGCCTCGCAAAAATTATCTGGAAATAATTTTTCGCTGCGTGCGCCTTTAACCATCTACAGTAATCTTTGATGGGGAAAAAACTCTCAATTTGGCTTTAAATATAAATGTTGAAATAGTGATTTAAAAAAAAAAATTTCGAAATTAAAATGATACAAAAAGCAATAATTGGCAATATTTCAAGCAAAAACTCACGTCAGCGTGTGAAAACAATCAGAAGCCTTCAGCGAAATGGCGTCGTCGATTCGCGAGAGCTCGTGCACATATTCAGCATAGCATTCCGGTATGAAGCATTTGAATCGCTCGAAAAACGATCGCGCTAAAACCCGACGTTGGTGATCGTCGATTATTTCGAGAATATGTGATACCTGTCGCCTGCACACCAGCGCCAATTAACGAGAAATAACTGTGGGCGAACACCGGGAATAATAGTTGGCTGAATTCCGCCTGAAAATTTATATTTTTGAAAAAAAAATTGGATTTCTTGGAATAATTTAGAGAAAACGCCTTTTAGTATCTTAATCTAAATCATCTTTCAAGGCAAAAACTGCAATTTTTGAGATTTTTAACGACAAATTCGGTAAAAATTGGCCGAAATTTGTCAATTTTGGGAAAAAACTCTAATTCGGCAGATTTTTTCAATTTATCAGATATTTGAACGCTCGACATTTAAGCAAAAAAGA
The DNA here is from genome assembly GCA_902829315.1 of Caenorhabditis bovis. Lineage (NCBI taxonomy): Eukaryota > Metazoa > Nematoda > Chromadorea > Rhabditida > Rhabditidae > Caenorhabditis > Caenorhabditis bovis. Next base: position 403,372 of record CADEPM010000011.1, read on the forward strand.
AATCAAATTCAAAATTTATTCAAGAACATTCGCCTTGGTTTTTTTAAATGGAATTTCTCAAAAACTTCTGGCACAAATTGAGGATTCAGCCGGAAACAAAAATTACCTGAACAACATCGGTGAGCGAGTTGAAATGCTGAACAAATGTGTCGAATTCGACCGATAAAGCCTCGCTGAATTGAGAAAATCAACAAAATCAATGCAATTGTCAAAAAAAATGTTTTTTTTTTTTTGACAGAAATCAATTACTCTGGCGGAAGCCCATTCGAGGCGCTGAGTCCGGCTTTCAGTAGTCCCGGCGCTTCGCGCGACAGCGATTCTTCGGTTTCCTAGACATTTTTTTGCGGATTATTTGCAATTGTTTTCAAATTTCTACCGATAATCCGTGCCGTCGCAAATATGTCATCATCATTTGAAGCATTTCGGGCGTCATTGGTTTCGAGAAGACGTCCTCCATCGTCGAAACGTTCAATGGTCCCGTGTGATTCTGCGGCGATGAAAGGTCCGAACCGTTTAAATTGTTTGATGACGACGGCTCATGCATTCCTGGAATATCAATGAAGCCATTGGTGTGAAAAAATATTTGCGTCGATTAAAATCAACGCGTTGGCCGGCGTGGCCGAGTTTTTCGAACACGCCACTTCTCGGCCAGCAGGCCACATTTAAGAAATATCGCGCTAAAATAAATATTACGCGGAATATGGAAAATTTCAATAAAAATGCAAACATTTTTGACAAAAATTAAAAAAAAATCAATGAATTGCTCGTAGAATGTAGTGAATGCACAAGTTTCACCTACAGTACCCAAATTTTTACAATTTCAAACCTAAAATTATATTATTTTTGAGATGTGTGTTGCTAATTGCATGGTGTTATCTTATCGCAAAAATTGATGATGATCATACCGAAAACATTGATAACATGACATATCGAATAAAAATCATCGCATTCGTCTACACTTTCACTCAAAATTTCATAACTTAAACTCGATTTGAGAATTCGTCAATTTTTTTCCAGCGAAAACGAAAAATATCAGCAACAAACCTCGAAAATCATTGTGCTTCGCGTGAATAGCATGGCGAATATTAAAGTAAGCGGCCAACAGCAGCAGCGGCAGATGGAGCGAGACAGCCGAGACGCAGACGGATCGATAGCCGCGACGTCTTCCACACAAGGCGAAGCGGAGATGAAGCCCGATGGCGATGAGACGTCAATGCCTTCGAAATCGCCGGATGACAAGAAATCGGAGCCGAAGAGTCCCGATGTGGTCGTCGATGACGAATCGCGAGGTCCATCGTCGAATTTGAGCGACGACGAGCGCAACCAATCCGAAGAGGTACGCAATTTCATTTCTAATTTTCATGCTGCGGACATGTTTGCCTTTCTTGCTTAAAGACTTTCAAATCGAAATTTTGAGCAGAAAATGTCTGAAAAACATTTAAAATCAATATTTGGCATAATATATAAATTTAAAAGCATAAGCGATTTATTCATTTTTGTCTGTACACACACAGACGCAATTTTGCACACATTTTATTTAGCACCTCCTAATCTCCATTTTATATGATTTTTTCTTGGGTGAAATTTAAAAAAAAAATAAAATTCACAAAAAAATGGAAGCCTAGAAAAACGCTTTTATTTAATTCAGTTCTAGCGAAATTTGAGTTCTCAAAATTTCGCGTTTAACCGTTTTCATGCTGCGGACATGTTTACAGGCGCACGAGACGCCGACGCTGTCACGTTTGAGCGGCTATCGCGACGAGGACCTGATCGCTGGCCTCGCCAGCTGGGAATGGGTCACCATCGACGGCCTTCAACTGCCGGCGGTGTCGCGCAACCGCGAGCGCTACGTCGCCGTGCACATGGTGCAGCTCAAGTTGCTCAGCAAATTTCCGTCCGACATTCCGCCGGAGATCCTCCAGAAGTACACGATGCACTCGCACAAAATGACCACCATCGAGGCGTGGACGTTCAACGCGATGAACGCGACGATCCGCAAGTTCGATCTCGGCTGCCAGCTGTTCACCGACGATGATGAGCTCGTCAAACTCAACGATGTTCAAATGTTCTATTGGAACGTCAAGTTGATCAATTTGCATCGAATCAGCAAACAGTATGAGAACACCATCGCAATGGCGGAGGGCAACACCAATTTGTTGGCGACGGTTATGATATTGAAGGCGCAAGTCGAGAATGATATTGAGGTTTTCATTTCCAAATTTATATCAAATTCGTGCTGCGGACAATTTTCTCATATTTAAAACACAAAATTCAATCCAATATAATGTTTTTTTTCACCAGAAATCCGGCAGCGCTCTTGCGGCGCATGTGCGCCTTTAATCTATAATTAGGATTAAAATTTACATATAAAGTTTTGCTTCAAGCTCGCTTCCACTATTTTTGGCACTTTTTTAAATTTTCGCAATTAAGCGTGAGCATCAATTTCATATTTGTCTGCATTTTTGCGTCATTCGGTCGTGAACTTTTTTCAAACTACAGTAACCTACCGATTTAATTTTTCTTCATTTTTAAATTTTTCTCCTAAATTCCTTGATTTTCGTATAACTCTCAATTGAAATGAATTCCAATTAATGAAATATAATTATCTCATTTTCAGGCAGTCAAAAGCGAACTAGAAAAGAAGCAGACAATTCGTGAGTTGGCCAAATTTGGGACCCACTCGAAAATTGCGCAAAACTTTTTTTTGCAGATCACCCAAGCGGCGAAACCTCGCCAATTTCCATCAAACCGCTTCTCATCTCAACAAAATAAATTATCACCATATTCGTCGGAGAGAGACTCGAAACATTTTCCCCGCGGGACCCATGAAACACGATTGACGTCTCGCCGCCGCAAAAAACGACAAAAAGATAATGTGTATGCAATTTTTCATAAAAAAAAATCCAACAACCATAACAAATGCGTTCATTTTTCTTGTCGAGAAAAAAAACACACACAAAAAAAAGGAAATGATGGAAACTCGTCGAGATAATGGGCACAAATCGAGAGAGGAGGAGGGAGAACAGAAGAAGATCGATTCAGGGTCGGAAAAAAGAAATAACTGAAAGGTACATGGGAGATATGAGGGTACACAGAAAAACACACGATGGAAATGTACATGAGGTCTCGAAGCGAGCGCAAAAAAACGGTATAAAATGGCTAATACAGGAGCAATTTTTCTCAGGGAATCGGTTTTTTTAATTTTCTAATATTAGTGTTTTAGTTCAAATCGTCAATACTCGACAAATCGCTTTCAGCGGAAAACACACGACGCCGCCAAGCATTTTGAGCACCTCGTAGAATGAGACGGGCGGTTTCGAGCCGTTCGTGTACTTCACATACGTGCACCCATCGCAGTTTTCATTGTCTATTCGATAGTAGTTTCTGAAAACAACACTCAAGCTTTTCGAATTGCGTTCATTTTTCGCGAAACATGGAATTTTTATCAAACTAAAATGATTTTGACGTAAAAATCGCAAAAAAAAAAATCAATTTTTCGAGCTTACACGAGCGACGAATGCCATTGGAACCCGTTCATTCGATAAAAATTGAGCGCCGGCGTGTTCGTCGACAACACGTGCAGGAATACCGCTCTTGGATAGGGCGACTGATCAACAATCTGCAAATATCGAATTGGTGAAAATGTCGCCAAACGCGAGAGAGAGAAAAAAAAAGAAATACCGTTTTGAACAAATTGTTGAGTAATCGCGTGGCGAGACCCATTCGCCGATAGGTTTTCGTCACCGCTAGCGACAATATGTACACAACTTTGCTATTCATCTCGTTCAGAATGTCTTGGTCCTGCAAAACCATTTTTTTGATTACTGTATTCCGCAAACACCGAATCGGACTTTTTCAATTCGAAAATGAATTGGCTATTTTTGCGCCGCGTTTTTCCTCAAACAATATCCACATTTTCGGTTACTGTAGTCAGCGGCAATCCCGCAAACACCGAGACGATATTGTGCAGAAACAAAAATGAGGCACAAATGTTGTCGTTAAAAATTGGCCCCTTTTTTTTTGGGGGTTGAAAAATAATAATGCCAAGATTTTTTTTTAATACTTATTTAAAGGCGCACTCACCTCCGGATTACAATGGGCGACGAGTTTCGTCTCGGTGACAATCATCGCGGCGAGAACGGCGCCATCGAACAGTCCGACCGAATCGAGACATCCCGACACGACCTCGTCGTACCAGCATTCGGGATACTGAATCGGGAAGCATTCGTTGCATAGTTGGCGAACCGCCGGTCGATCCCAGAGGCGCAGCGGACGCAACACGAAGTCGGACGCATCCGACGACGGCGGCGGCGGCGGCTCGTCGAGCATTTTGGCGGTGTCGTCGGCGGCGCCCGACGCCGACCATTCCATTGTTCTGCAAACAAAAAACAAAAATAATCATCGGTTTTGGCGGAAATCCGATTCGAATCGACACAAATCCGCCATCGGCTAGCGATTTTTCAAACGAGATATTCAACATTTTTTTTTGTCGCAATGAAATTATTTCACGTTATTAAATGTGTGTGTTTTTTTTTTTGAGCCTCAAATTCACAAGAATTCGAAAGTTTAAACTCGAGCACCTATCAAATTTCGGGCAAAAATTAAAATTGTTTGAAAGTCGGAGTGCACGGCGGCGGAAAACAAATTGCACATAATCGACGAGCCGGCAACTACAACAACAAAAAAGGTATCTGTATGCATCGCCAAAAAAGGGCAACAAACTCCAAGCGCGAGCCGAGAGCAAAACATTTGTGGGCGGGGTTGTCGTTGCCGTTTGTCAACTCGGCTCCCTCGAGCAACCAATTTCTTTTCTTTTTCGCCGTTTCCAGCAAAATTCAACGCGAATGACGAGGAGACGCAGACGGCTGAATGAGGCACAGCACACACACACACACACACACACACTATACGTATACACGTGTGTGAGCAGGCGCGTTTTCGCCGTCGTCGTCATCGTTGTCACTCGGCCGGTGCGAAAACGCATCTCTCCAAAACAGGCGACATCAATTAACACGCGTCATGCGCCTTTAAACGGCAAATGATAAAAGTGTTCCAAAAAATGATACTTCTCTACTATTTTTGATTTACCAATTTTTTTGTCGAAAAAAATTGCAATTACATTTTTTTTTAATAAAAATCCCTCAAATTCGAAGATTCTAAAGCGCAAAAAAATCAGATTCACGCGATCAAATAATTATTTTCCGGTTTCAATCAAAATTTATAGGCGGAAATCGAAAATTCGTATCAGAACCCACTTGTTCGATGTGATTGTTTGCCCAGTTGAAACAAGACGGTTCAAGTGTGAGATGAAAGGATTCATTGCGATTTTCTCAATGGGGAGGGGGGGAAATGTCGGAAATTATTTTCAAACCCCAATACTCAACTTCTCGATTTTTCTATTTCATTCTTCAAAAAAAAAGCGTTTTTTGTAATCTGAAAGTGACTAAAATCCGGAAAAACAACTAAAACCCAATTAGAAAAAACGGAAATCGCAATTTTTGACATTTTCCTCGAACGGAAATGAGACATATTTCTCGGGGAAAACAAAATTAAAATAAATCGGATACCGTAGTCGGTTGTCAAAGGTGCACTACACTAAAATTTCTCGTTGGGTCTCGTCACCGCAAAGCCTACTGTAGCACCAATTATCAATGTGCAAAACTTGGAAATTTATAAATTTTATTTCTCCTATGGTTTTTGCTTAAATTTTTAAATTTCAGGGAAAAAATTGAATGAAGAATGAGGGGAAAAAAGATGGCACAGTATTTCTGGACGAAAACCAGTTCCGAACAACCAAAAAAAGCAGTGATAAAAGCAGAAAAAAAATCGTTTCATGTGATGAACCACAATTCAAAAAAAGAAAAAACAAATATACGATCTAGGGGAGCCCTAAATAAATTAAAGCTACACAAATTTCAGGAATTTTTTCGCATCATTATCGGCGCGTAGAGGTAAGCAGTGTTCGAGAGACGGGACGCTGAAAAAAATTTAGAAACATTTCTTGCGAAAAAAACAAATCGCCCTCACTAATTTTCAAGTATTTCCTCAATTCATTTTTCATCTCCTCAGCGTTTTTCGTTACAATCTCGATTTTTCGAATGTAGCAATGCTGAAATTCACAATTGTTGTCAATTTCCTAACAATTCAGCGACTTACAAACACAAGCTGCCTCTCATTGAGCTCATCGATATATTGCGGCATTGCGGCGTCAAGGGCTCTCAACGCTTCCTGCCGTTTTTCCAACCGCCGCCGTGCTAGTGGTAGTGGATACATGGATTGGAGGCCAAGCATGAAGAACTGAATTCAATTCGTACATATTTTTTTGAGAACACCAAAAAAACCCACCTTTTGGGTCGGATCCATCTCCTCATACTTTTTGAGCTGCTTCTCCACGGTGATGTTCGGCTAAAAACACAGCAACTTTCAGATAAATCGAGAATGTTCACTGCTCCTTGTCATTTTCGACTTTCCACTTTTTTTTCTGGACGAATTTCAAAATTTCAATGTCCTTCTTTTTGATTTCAGAACATCAAAAAGGAGGTCTTTTGTGTGAAATTTAAAATTTTCATATTATGAAAGTTGCTGAACCGCTAAAAAAAATGTCCGCAGATGTTCAAAATCAAATTTCTCTCGTTAAAATTTAAAAAGTACATTTATAAATAGGAGCGCCGGTCCCCATTTGGACAACCTTGGGAAGACCTACAAATCGATCTTACGAGTTATTTCTCTATACGGGACCCAATGCAGAAATTCATATTTCAAAAAAAAAACGAAACTATTCGAAAAATGATACAGGGTAGAAAAGTTTTTCCGGATTTTTCTAGATTGGCATAAAATCGAAAATCAATATCAAAAATGGTTCGAAATGGTAATTTTTCTCACATACGATAGCCGTTGATTGTTTAGACACCTACTCCAATAATTTAAAGGCGCATTGTTCAAAAATTCGCAATTTGAGCTTAAAAATTTCAGGATTCGTTTTTAAGACGTTTTTTGCGTTTGCTCTTAAAAAAATTCGCGTCAAGACCCAAAATCAAAAATCATTTTAAGGCGCATTGAGCCTAAATGAAAAAAAAAAATTCCAGTCACCAACATTGCCAATCTTCTCAACGAGCTTCTCGCCGCTCGTCAACGCCTTCTTGATATCACGATCGAAAAACTCGCGTCGTTGAGCGTCGGACCAAAAATGGCGGGTAAGAACAATTCGAGGGAAGAATATTCTAAAAAAAAATAATAAACCAACGGAAAATGATGATTTTTGGGATATTTTTGAAAAAAAAATTGAATGAAATTACACAGCGAAACCAAAAATGTAAACGGTGAGCGGCATTGGCAGAAGAATGGTGATCACCGTCATTTTCGGACCCTCGATCGGCATCTGCAAAACCACCACCAAATTGGTTCTTCTTTTTTTTGTTGTTGTTGTTGCAAAAAAATGTGAATCAATTCAGGAAAAACGATTAAAAAATATAGAAATATTCCAAAAAATCACTTTTTTTTTCAAAAATCTAAAGATTTTTTTTTGCTAAAGAAAATTCGAAAAAATTTCAACATTTTATTTAATTAAAATCAAAAATCTGTTCGAGTCATGGAATATAATTATTAAAATAATCGTTTTTCTGAGAAGGTTAGTCGCTGGTGTGCACAACTCAAAATGCTCCGTTTACATTCCGTTTTTTCAGTGTGTCATTTCATCAAAAAAAGAAAAAAATGCGAAAAACAAAGCAAGAAGAATTGAAAGAAACGAAAAATATGAATGTAAAAAATAAAATTCTACTCACAGCATCAGAATTAGAATGTCGCCGGGACCGGGAATTTGGATTATAACCAGCAACGCGAGCATTTTGAGCAATTCGCCGCCACTCTACACCAAAATAAAAAAGTAACAACGGAGACGATAAAGAAAAAAATGAATGCGGGTTGTTAATCAAAAAAAAAAATATATATATATATATATATAGTCGGGGCGTCCGGCGACTGCTGTACGCGGGTAGATTTACGGGAATGCGTCTTTCGAAATGGTCTCGCAAAGACTAACAGGTTTAAAATTTTTTAATCGAATATCGTTGGAAATTCAAGAAAATGCGAAACTCATCAAGAAAAATGAAGCAGTTGACGTGAAAACAGCAAAAAAAAGGGTTCACGCGTGGCGACACCTTTTCAAGGCGCATGCGCGTAAATCTACCCGCGGACAGCAGTCGCCGAACGCCGACAATACAAGCAAAACTCAAAATCATACTTGTCACGTCGAATTTCGACAAAAATTGGTCTTGCGACAAAAACTTTCATTTTTTTTCCAACCATTTTTCGAAAATTTTTGAACATTTTGTGGTCAAAAATTTTTAATTCATTTTTTTGTAGTTCAATTAATTTGAAAACTATAAATTCGTCTAATCCGGTCCGAATTCCGCGAATTTTGAAAATTTCCAAAACAAAATTCAACGTATTCGCCAAAAACTGCAAAAAATTGCTAGCAATCTTTGAGAAAATGCTTAAAATCTAGTGGAAATGCGAACAAAAAACTTAATCGAATTTCCCATTAAAAAAATTCTTGAATTCATTCAATTTTCGACATTTTTCGAGAAAAGCACCGTAATTTCACCAAATCGGTTTGAAAGCCTATAAAAATTTGAAAATTTTTTTTAAATTCCAAAAATAACTCAGGGATTTTGGCAAAAACGTGCTTTGAAATGCAATAATACACACAATTAATTCCATTTTTTTTTAACCACAATTTCAATAAGTATTCATTTCTACCAATTTTCAGGCATTCTAACGCCCAATTTTTGGCAAAACATCTAAAAATTTTGTGAAAAGTTGGCTAAATCAAAAAAAAAAAAATGAAAAAGTGCCTACCTGTACCAATGTCTCCAATTCGTGCAAATTCAAATCCGTCAGCTTCTTCTCGCCGTTCATCAGCGCGCGTTTCGTTCTCCAAAACGTCTTCACATCCCAAAAGCACCAGCGCGAGCCTGAAATTTTCGCAGACACATTTTTTATTGTGATTTTTTTTTTACAATTTAGCTAAAAACTGTAATGTGAAGCGAAATCTGGACTGGTAATGCTTCAAAGCTACAGGAATCAATTATAAAAATTAAATTTTTATGGTTTTTTTTTCCAAAATTTCTATTTTCAGTCAATTTTGCAAAAAGAAAACTTAAATTTTGATAATATTCGCATTTTTTGATATTAAAATTCCAATCTTTAATTATGTTAAAAAGAAAATTCATTTAAAGTTCACTAGTTTCCAAAAAAAAAATCCGTTTTTTATTTTCACGTGAGCACATTTAGTTAGTGTTTGAATATTTCAAAATTTCCTAACTCAAAGAGGCTATTTTTAGAATTTCTAGTCAAATCTCAAAATTTCATTGGCGATTTTTTTTAAACTTTGCGCCAATTTTCATAAATAATCGATTTTCAACAATAATCTCACATCACAGATCACTTAAAAATTCAATTTATTTTTTTTATTCTGTACTTTTTAAAAATAATCAATCGTGTGCAATTTTGCGTGGCGTGTTTGCAAATTTTCTTTGTGAAAATTTTCAGTAAATATGCCCAACGATATATATGGCACACCTACACGCCTCAACTTCTTTAAAGGGACAATGCAGAAAAGAAAATAAAAAAATTTCAATGCAGCAAAACCAGAAAAAAAAATTATTATGCCTTTATTTTCTCTTTATTGCCCCATAAAACTCCAGAAAGTATAATGGACAGAATCATGCAATAAAAAATTACAAAAATGCACATCTAATGCCATTTTTTTAAGAAAAACGTGCTCATACCTTCCATAACAGTACGATGAAGTGCCAAAGCTTTCGGCCACCTTCCAATAAACTCCTCATACTTATGCATCAATCCACCCGGTTTCGGCGGGTCCGCAGGCGGTGGTCCGGCAGACGTCTGCCTGAAAAAAAAATCCATATAATTTATTCACAACCATCATTTGAAAAAAAATCTGAACAAAAAAAAACCTATAAATGATCAAACTTCGACTAGTTCTCGGTAATAATCTCGAAACACCGTGCATTCTGAAAAACGAAAATTTCAAAAAATGATCTAATCACGCCAATTCACAACAAAAAAAATATTAGGTGAGCAACCCGTGATCAAAATTTTAAGCGAAAATGAATGACAACGAGAATTTCAAATGAATTCATACACCAAATATATATCCATGGGAAAGAACAAAAAAAAAACAACATCGAATTATGATTTAAAACCGGGCAAGATTTCGACTATAAAAATTAAGATATCACATAATACAGAATTGTCTTCATCAAATCGATCTATTCATTTAAAGCCTCGTGACTTGCGGCGATCCAAACGAAGATCCCGAATTGATTCGGAACAGGTGCCGATTGTTCACACCATCGATTTCCTTCTCACCGCCGCCGCCTTCTTGTCGTTCAATTATACAACTGCCTTCTTCTGAGCTGCTGCTACTACTACTACAACTTCTATTGCTTTTATCCTCATCAACTTCATAATATCTCGAATTGTCGTCTGAAAATCAACTATTCATCGATTTCTAGTAGATTATTTGGAATTTTAGGGACGAAATGTTGAAATAACGCAAATGTTGGATTTCACCGGTCTGAGAGTCAAGCCGGCTCAAAATTAACAAAATTTTTAATTAAAATTTCGGTATAAAATTAGCACAAAAATTATTCGATTCGAAATCCACGTGGGACTTAATTTGCCAAAAAATGTCTATTTTAATTAGCCAATTTATTTAATCCATTTTTCAATTTTCTTCATCCTAATGCTCATAATCAAGCCGAAATCACGCGAAATCAATTCCAAGCGTTCGGCAATCAATGGAAATTTTCAAATATGATGAACAATTTTTTCTCAACAAAAAATTTCAAAATTTCGGCAAGCAAAAAAATTGATTAAAATAATCAAAATTCTCAATAAATGATTTGAAAAACTTTTGAAAAATTTCCGTTAGAGGTGCATTGAAACGCGGGAAAATCTCCACAGAAATTTAATTTTTAAAAAAAGCGAAAAATATCGCAAAAAATAGAAATTCAAAATATAACCCAACCAGGTTCGTTTTACACTAAACCAAGGGCGGGCGCGTAAAATTCGGAGTGTCGTAATGGAAATCCAAAAATTTTTCCCGAAATTTTCGTACCTTTTTTAAGCTTTTCCATTAGTCGCATCTCTTCCTCCTCAAGAATATCCAATTCGCGCTCCTTCTCCTTTAAAAGGCAATTAAGCTGAATCGAGCGCATCGTAAGGCCAACAATTCGGGCAACATCCTACAAAAAAAAAACAATTATTAAAAATCATATCATTTTGAAAAAAAAAAATGAAAACTCGAAAAAGCGGATACCTTGAACACTAAAACAAGTGTGACATGAAGGCTTTGCGCAATCGCGGCGACAATTTCCGTATGCGACGAGGTGATGACGCACTGGCCGTTCACCGCGATCACCATGTCGCCTCTTCGAACGCCGGCTCGCGACGCCGGACTCGACGTCGACACATAATCGACATAGGTGATGCGCTCATAGGAATCGGTGGAAGCCCGCTTGAATACATAGGATTGGAGGGCGAAGCCGAACGAGTCGTCGAGCGACGAGCGCGCCAGAAGCACACTTCGTTGAGCCGCGTCGCCGTCCAGATCGGGCAGAATTAAGCCGTCGACGGTTATATTCGAAATGTCCTAAATATGGAGGCAAATTATGGGATTTGCGAGCGATTTCAAGATTGTTGCCGATTATTCGCTCTTAGTTTTCTTTTTCTTTTTGGTCAAATTTGATTTCTTTGGGAATCTCAGAGTTTAATATGTGATATGGTTTTGAATTTTAGTTTAAAGGAGCACAAAATAAAATCTCTTAAAATGATTTTTTTTTGAAATCTCAATTTTTAAAGGAAAATTTCGAGAAAAATCGCATTTTTTCTAAAATTGGACATTTCGCGTTTAGAAATTGTGTCAACTCACATTTCGAAGGCAGCAATTACAGAATTGTCGAAAAATTTCAGCCAAAAGTCGGCACATGTTCATTTTTCAAAGAACATTTTTAAGAGCCCTTATCAATGTGCTCATAACACAATTTTTTGGAGGTTTGATAAGTAGGAAAAATCGATTGAGGAAAAAAATATGAATTTTTCTGGGGATTTTTATACTCCAAGAGCCGAAAATGTACTTTTTGTAAAATCATCAAAAAATCGAATTAAAAAAAACTGTGATAATCAGAAAAAATCAATATTTTGGGCTAAATTGATTGAAAATTTCTTCTTTTTGTTCAAAAAAAAATTTGGTCATTTTTCGAAGTTTTAAAAAAATCAACTAAAAATTCCTACTTCGCCACAAAACAGTTGTTCTGAAGTCGATGCGCCAGAATTCTCAAAGTGAAACGACGTCGTCGGCGTGGTAAACGTCGCTGCACTTCCTGATTCGCTCCAATCCATACAATCTAAATTTTTCGCCAAATTTGCAACACAAAACACTGCAAACAATTTTGGCAGGTAATTCGGCTTTCAACCAATAATTAACGCCAATTTACAATTATGGAACAATAATAATTTATAGCTACTTGATAATTAATTAATTATGAGCGAAATATCTTCAATATGTGAAAACGACCCGTTAAATAAGACAATTGGCGAATGAATTAGATTAAACTCGTCCTTTTGGGAAGACAAATGTCAAATAATCGGCCCATTCGATGCCAAGATCACGATAAAGCTGAAAAAATTCGAAAATATATCGTGGAAATTCGAAAAAAATCCAACCTGGAAAATGATTTCCCATGATAAAATTATAATCAACCAAAAAATCGTGCCAATTCCCGAACCGACGACGTACTTGCGCATTTCCACACGCTGCACGTTTCTCGGAATCACAAACGCATCGCTAAAGAACCAGAAAAAGTTGGTAAGCCAGACAAATGGCAAAAAGCAGGCGCCGATCAGAAAATATCTGCAATTTTTGCGATTTTCAAATGAAACTTAATAGAAAAACTCACTTTTTACATAAATCCAGCTTTTTCTCGTCGCTCATTTTCGATGAATCCATTTTTGGTGGCGAAAAGCGGGCAAGAAAAGCGAATTAATTTGCTAGCCCCGCCCATTTGGCAACACGAGGCATACAGATTGGCAAGCGCATGGCGTGTACCTCACTTTCTAATATCACTGACAGACATCGATTGCATGTTGGCCAAAAAAATGATGACTAAAATAATGCGATGACTTCTTGGACATTTTTACAATTAAATCTATTTGTATCATTACAAATATTTATTTTTTGAACGATAACTTCCAATATAACGCGAATAAAAAACAAACAATAGGCTCAAGACCAGATGAGCTGCGGCATTTTAGTAAAACAATAAAATAACATAAATCTAGAAAATTAAAATGCCAGAAGCTTCATTATTACGATAATAAATTTAATTCTTCTTACTTTCGGAGCGCATTGCATGCCACTCCTTCATGACACCAGTTAAATGCTGCTTCATTGAGCCATTCAATGGTGGCGGATTGATCTTGTCAGACATATTGTTGAAAAATGACAAATGTATCCAGGTGTCGTAGGATCCGGCGTTTTGTACGCAATGAGAAGAGACAGTTACCGTAATCCTCGCAGCGGGAATTTTTTTAATTTCCCATATTCATTTTTTTTATTTTTCGCTCAATTTTCGTATTTTCCTTCGAAATTTTGAAGAAACCGATTTAATAATTTATTTAGCAGAATAAGCACTTTTAAACGAGGTTTTTTTTTGGTAAAAACAGCAGAGATTTAAAAGAAATCATTTTTGTCATTAATCGTCTTTTGCTTTTTGTACACGTTTCTATTATCTTGTTTTTGTATTCTTCATTTTCAAAATAATTTTTAGAGCGACAAAATCTTCACAATGATTCCCAACTCAACTAGACAAGTGGAAAAGTGCATATTCTGAAAAATAAATAATTAAGTTCGGTTTCTACAGGTTTTAAATAAAAGATTTCCAAAGAAAATAAGAAAATACAGCAAAAAAATGAAAGAAAATTAAAAAAAAAGAAACTCCGTAAATCGCTGCGAGGATTACGGTAACTGTCTCTTCTCATTGCGTACAAAACGCAGGATCCCACGACACCTGGATACATTTGTCATTTTTCAACAATATAAGAAAATTTGGAAGTGAAAAAACGGTAGTGCAAAATCGGTAGTGAAAATTTGGTAGTGAGAAATCATTGGCCAGACCTTGAGCCAGTTTTGCTTCAATTTCACCTTTTTCAAAGTCGGTGAAATATTTCCATCTGCATTAAAATTATTGAAAATAAGCACTTTTTGTGCTTCAAAAATTGATCCATTTCATACTTTTTCAATGATCGACGAGCAGCTGCCGATCACACGTGTTGGCCGGAAAAAATATGAAGCCAAAAAAAAAATGCGATGACGCCATTTTTTAAATGAGATATTGAGCGTTTCGGTGAGGCAAAAATATGAACAACTATCATGATTTTTTGTTCGTCAAGAAAAACAACTAAGCAAACGGAAAAAATATGAGTTCGTTGATGAGAATTTTCAAGGCGGCCGTCAGCGTGCCGGCGAGCTTGTAAGTTGTTTTTTTTTTTCCAACCAATATGACCAGGTGCTGTTTTCGTGTCGAGACCCAGACTCGTGCAAAAATAATGCAATTGTATGTAGTAAACAAGCCAAATATGAAGATGAAAGCTCAGAAAATAAAATGAGCCATTCATTGGTTTTTTTTTTTTTGCGGACCATTCAACTCCTTAATTTGGACGCAGTGCATTCGAGGTCTCCTAATAGGGACCATTAAAATTCAGAGAAATTTTGTAATTATTTAATAATTTTAATTGCGATTTTGAACTCGAAAGTTCAATTCGGTCAAACTTAATTCAATTTGGCAAATTTGCCATATTTGTTAGGCTCACTTTTTTTTGAGCTCCTCTCGTAAATTTTTACGGACCATTAAAAAAGCGTAGGCGTTTTAGACAATATGAATAAAATCCTCATTTTTTTGGCTGAAAAATCGTAAGCCGATTATTTGATTCGTCAATTTCTTCAACATTGCATTTTTCCTCCAATTTTCCAACCCCCCCCCTAGTTTATAATGGTCCCCATAAGAGTAAGGTGGGAAAAGAGCAATTCCAAAAATGTTGGCTGAAAATAGTCCCTTTCAAAATGCTAGTGAAAGCAAATATTTCAATCCCCCTTTATAAGGAAGAAAACCTCGTGCGCCATATTTGGCCAACAGCTTACTCTTATCTAGCGGTGCCCTAATCGTACTGGGACCCTCGGCAATAAAATTGTACAAGGTGACATCTCGTGTAATTATTTGCATTCCTAATGTCTTCCTCTCCCCCCATCCTCCTCAACTCCTTCAGCTTCTCCTTTATATTGCACATTTTTGTTTTGCGCTTGTTCGAGACCCATTCATTCATTGTGTCACGCTCCGCCCCTCCAAAAAAAAGAAAAAGCTTTTACGACTCGTTGAGCTTTTCCTTTTTGTGCACTACTCGAGCCAACTCGGAAAAAAAATCATAAATTTAGCGAGTATAGTGGCGTTTTACAACCAACTTCGCGCGAAAATTTTGCGATTTTCAATGTCCGATGAGGCCGCCAAAAATGATGGCAACGACGACGACGAGAAATCGCCGCCGAATATCGATTTTCCGAGTCCCGTAGCTGATATGAAGCCGAGGTTTGGTTTATTTCTTTTTTTTTTGGCCCCGCATTAGATTATCGACGCTTTCTGCGGATTGACAACGTGATTTTTTTGGGCGAGAATGCAGCATATTTGAAATTCGATTTTAAAGGCGCACGCGAAAATTCACGATTCCCATTTGATCCGTTTTTCATTGTAAAGTGAATTTCGCTTCAAGACCTTTGAAATTTCATTTGACGCGATTTTTCAAATCTCTGAAATAAAAAAAAAGAAATTTATATTTCCTCTTTTTTTTCAAAATTTCTCTGCATTCTCCTTCTCAATAAAAATGCAGTTTTGCGCAAAAAAAATTGATTTTCCATCTCTCATTTGTTTGATTCTCTATTTCCGTTTTTAGTCGAGGATTACTTTGACGGCATTGGATTACATTTGCTCGTCGCTTCGTGCCTTTTTTTGTTTAAATTGCAAACTGAAATATTCTCAAAAAGGGTACCCAAAAAAAACAAAGGGAAAGTCCGCAATATCATGTGACACCGTGACGAACTATTGCACAATTCATTTTTCGCGATGCCTTTCATTTAAACAAAAAAAAATTGAATTTTTGCGCGCATGACCAAAATTGTGTGACACCGTGACGAGCTATTGCACACAAAAGAGGATTGAAGTAAAACAAGATTAAAAAAATGATTTTCGTTCTGCGGACATCGAACCGGGTCAATCGATTATTGCAGCCTGTATCGAGTGAACACGGTGATGAGTTGCCGCGCCGTGTGCCGCTCGATCTCCTACGACATGTGCGGCAATCATCAGCAGGAGCTTCTGTTCGACCTCTACAAAGACGAGACGACCGGCAAAGTCTATCTGCCGCGCTTCTTCAAGGCGCTTCTCGAGGCCGGCATTCGAAAGGACGATCCGCGCATCGAGAAGATGATCGCCCGGCTTCGCGACGCCGACATGCTCGATGATTTCGTTTGGGGTAGTCAACACCTTTATTTGGAAAGGGACATGTTCAAAAAGTAATTTTTAAAGGGGGGGGGGTGCGCTGGAAAAATAAAAATCAAAGAAATCGCGAAAATTGTGCAAGTTGTCGTCAAGTAGAGCGCATTGTCCGCAATTCCATTTTTTAATTTTTTTCCCTGAAAATTCATTAAAAAGCTTCGAGATGAGACAGCGTGTTTGCACGCAATGCATGTTATTTGACGGCATTTTCAAAAAAAATTTTTTTTGATATATGGGATAGAAATGTTTTTAAAAATGCAGGAATTTGAATAATAGGCTCATGCAGTTGATTTGACGAAATTGTCGTCAATTAAAGTGCATTGTCCGCATTATTCATATCTAAAATTGCATTTAAGCTTAAAATTCTGAAGTACGTCACTTTTTTTACAACAATACCAAATCACGAGATGTTTGCACACAATGCCTTTTATTTGACGACAATGCTGAAAAATGCATTCAAATTTTTAAATATCGCCCTTATCCAAATAGAAAAATCCAAAATTTAAAAAATTGCGGACCATACACTTAATTTGACGACATTTCTTTGAAAAAATGCAATTTTTGGTAATTCAAGGTCGGCAAAATCTATTACGCACACTGACATTTGATTTGACGACAATTTGCACAGTGTTGCTTTTTTTGAACGATTAAACGTTCATTTGTCCTCCGGTTCGAACCCCCCCCCCGCCTTGGTTTTAAGGGACCATTCAAACATCCCCCGTGTTTTTTTTTGCAGATACATCGGAAGCAGTATCGGCATCGTGACGAAAGCCGTCAAAAAGCAAATGATCATACCGAATTGGGAGAGTTTTGTGCACGATATTGGCGAGATTTTCGAGAGCACGCGGGCGTACAACGGCGGCGAAGTGGCGACGTACATTCCGCAGTTGGCGAGATGCGCGCCCGACAGTTGGGCGGCCTCCGTGTGCACCATCGACGGCCAACGCAAAAGTTGGGGCGATTCGCTGAAGCCGTTTTGCCTTCAGGTGAACACAGCGTCCCCAACAAATCGTCATTAAAGGCGCAAGAGCCCTCTCTCCCATCGATACTCGAATATTGGATTTTTTTTCAACAAAATTTTTTTTGAATTTCGCGCCAATTCAAATGTGTGCAATTTTGCGTACGCGTGTGTTTACGGACCGCACTTTTTCTTTGCAACGTTTTTTTTTTTAAATATCGGCATCCCGCTAGTTTTTCTTCAGACCTTCTTATCAATTTTTTTGGCACGCGATTAATGTAGCATTTGAATTGCCGCCTCGGGTCTCGAATGGAAAAAAAAACCTCATCACAATTTTCTTCGATTCTTCAAAATTTTTGGCGCGTTTTTTTTTCAAAAAGTACCCAATTAATAGGCGGCAATTCAAAATTTGGCAAACAATACAAAAATGAATTTCAGAGTGTCTCGAAACCCTTCACCTATGCGCTGGTCCACGACGACATCGGCGCCGAAGCGCTCCATTCTCACGTTGGCCAAGAGCCATCGGGACGGCTCTTCAACGACATCTGCCTTGATTATAATAGTCGGTCGTCAAAAGCGGGTCTCGAATGCGAAATGAGATTCGAGTGTTTTTTCAGAGAAACCCCACAACCCATTGATCAACGCCGGCGCAATTGTGGTCGCGTCGCTTTTGAAGAACAAAGCGAGTTTGGCCGATCGATTCGATTTTGTTAGTTTGATTTTTTTTTTTTTGAAATAATTTTGCAAATTTTCATGTGAAAAATGACAAAATTTGCAATTTTCCAAAAAAAAATCAAACTTTTTCATTTTTTTTGCCCCAATCAGCATTTTTGGCGTAAATTAAAATGTAAGTCCGTAAAGGGTCTCCGGCGTGTTTGCACAACATTTGGATTTTTTCACAAAAAATTACAGTAGCACGAAATCCTAGATATACGAGTATTAAAATTTTATTTTCAAAAATTCATTGAGTCGATTCAACAGTTGTCATTGCGGACTTGCATTTTGATCTACGCCTGTCAGACGCGTTGCGGCTCGCGTGCGGTTCTTTCCACCACCGCACGCGTCGGGTGGCAAAAACCGCAACGCGAGCCGCACCGCGTCCATCCGACCCCAATCAATCGTCGTTGGTGCTCGCAGATGATCCACGCGTGCCGCAAATTCGTCGGCTCCGGCTACATCGGCTTCAACAACTCCGTGTTTTTGTCGGAACGCGAGACCGCCGATCGCAACTACGCCCTATCGTACTATATGCGCGAGCACAAGGTGTTTCCGCCGAACACGGAGCTCCAGGACACGTTGGACTTGTACTTTCAAATCTGCTCGATTGAGACGAACTGCGACTCGCTGGCGGTGATGGCGGCGACGTTGGCGAACGGCGGTGTGAATCCGTTGAACGGCGAAAGAGTGATTAATAATCGGTTAGACGAATTGATTTTCCGATTGTGTGTGAACACCGCGACGCGAAAATGCACGGATGGAAGGAATGTTAAGAGGAGAAACAGAAATCATTCGGCAATCTGTTCGTCGCGGTGTTTGCACACAATTCGCACTACAGTAATTTCAATGTGATCACATTTATGCCAATCAATGAGATATTCAAATTTGGCGCCAAAAATGCCTCCAATTCGTCATTTCAATTATTTTTGAATGCAGTGCCAGAATTGATCTTGACGGTCAGACGCGTTCCGGGAGACCGCTCGCGAACCGCAACGCGTCTGGCGACATTGAACAATTAGCGTAATGGATGCATCTATTGTCGACGTCAAACGACTGAAGAGAGACTTCGAATTCGCGAAATCAGTGTGGAATTGAATTAATCGTTGACTGAATATTAAATGCGCGTACACTATAATGCAATGTACGCATTCACGCGCACTTCTCGCTGCCTCAAGACGCATTGGCACATTGCCAATATTTTTTAAAAATTTAGTTTTAAGCTATGCGCCAATGCGTCTTGAGGCAGCGAGAATTACGCGAGACTGCGTACATTGCATTATAGTGTACGCGCATTTAATATTCAGTCAACGATTAATTCAATTCCACACTGATTTCGCGAATTCGAAGTCTCTTTTCAGTCGTTTGACGTCGACAATAGATACATCCATTACGCGTAATTGTTCAATGTCGCCAGATGCGTTGCGGTTCGCGAGCGGTCCCGGAACGCGTCTGACGCCGACAATATAAAAATATAATGTGGCGACGTTCAGCGCGTGCCGCGACACGCTCTCCCTAATGTACTCGTGCGGCATGTACGACTATTCGGGCCAATTCGCGTTCCATATGGGCCTGCCGGCGAAGTCGGGAGTTTCCGGCGACATGATCATCGTGATACCGAACGTGATGGGCATCGCGTTGTACAGTCCGCGTCTCGACAAACTCGGCAACACGGTTCGCGGCCTCAAATTCGCCGAGCAATTCGTTCAACACTACAACTTCCACAATTATGATAGTCTCGTTTATTCCGACGACAAGAAGATCGATCCGCGGAAGCAGGTGATGAATGACGACGACGGGCAGAACAAATTTATGTACGCCACAAAAATTGGCGACATCGCCGCGATCAAAAGGTTCGCGCACAAATTGCTCATTTTTCTTTCCTCGAGACCCGATTGTCATGCGCCTTTAAAAAATGAGATCAATCCCAGAGTTCTTCTAGATTCCTCCTAATGGGCCATGACATCCATTTAAAGGATTATGACGATCGCACGGTTCTACATATTGCGGCGTCTGAAGGCGATTCGGCCACTCTTGAATACGTATTGTCGAAATGGAAGCAAGATCCCGGTTAGAATATTCCTCATCCAATCCGATCCATTTCAGATCCATTTCAGATCCAAAGGATCGCTATGGGCGGACACCTCTCGATGATGCCAAGCTGTTCGAGCACGAAGCGTGCGTTAAGCTTATGGAAGAAGCGGTGTCAATGTGGACTCTTAAGAATCCCGATGAATAAATTATTTGCCTATTTGAAATCAACATTTCGTGCTGCGTACAATTTCGCGAATAGCAAACTATGAATTTTGGGCGCGATTACTGTAGCATTTGAATTGCCGCCTTAGGTCTCGTATGGTGAAAACTCTTACAAGCGAGTTTTGTTTTTAAAAAAAATTAAAATTTTTTCTGCATCGAAATTTCGTCCATTTTTTTCTTTTATTTTTTCTTCATTAAACTGTGAAAATGACGAAAAATAGCTACTACCGTAATCCGAAGAATTTTTTGTTTCATTAGGCTCAAAATCAATTTAAAAGTGCCCAAAAAATTACCAGAAATTCCATTTATATAGATTTTTTTGTGCAAAACAAAATGAATCAGTTCCTAATTGGTCGCCGCTGACGCTTCGTCGCCTTCCTCGTCTTCTTCTCTAATTTTCGGCAACTCCTTATTCGAATGCTCGCAGAGTTTCTCGATCAATCGAATTTCGGTGCCCTTCTCATTCCTCGCCGACCACATCAATCGATCACGAAGGCTCTCAAATCAATTTTTTTTTGTTTGGTAATGATGGAAGAAAACAATGAACCTGTTGGGTATTTCGATAGAAGTTCCCATTGATTATCGTTTCGACTCGGCTGATTTTCGAGATTTCCGAGGCCAATTGAAACAGCGACGCTGAAAATAGGAAAAAAATTTTTGAAATCAATTTTCCACCTACCCAAATTCGCGTAATTCGCCTCAATTCCCAATTTTCGTTCCGTATATCGATCCATGTGCTCCAACAGCTGAACATTTTTTCGATATTGGAGAAGGCGCCAACAAAAAAATTCATGAAACCTCTCGATAGCTCTTCTCAAACAACGCGTCCAAGCATGAGACTGTGTCCAAATTGCCGCTTTTGCAGTTGTTCAAACTCAACGCCTCAATCGCTCGCACCTCTTTCATTCGACTATCGATTGTCGTCTGCTCGACGCTTTTCGTCTTCTCAGCTTCTTGTATGAATTCGACAATCTCGGAAATGTACTCGAATGGAATGTTCGCGCCGATTTGCACATTCTCAACGGCGCTTTGAATCCGGCTGATCAGCTCGTCGAACGCGACTTCAAGGAGTCCGACGTGTTCGGATTGAACACGATAGCGATCTGGAGAATGTCGAGGTGGTTCGCGATTAGTGTGAATCGTGGTGAAACCCAGAGCTCGTACTTACTTGACTTGCTCGCGGCGAATATGGAAACGTTGGCGGCGTCGCAGCCGTGAACGAGAAAACCGATGGCTTGCGGATTCTCGGACTCGAATTCTGAAAGAGTTACCTCAAAAATTGTGGCGTCCACCAAATGATACCTTTGAATAGTTGATTCAATGGCACTACCGGCGCATCGGTGTCAATTGTCAACTTGAATTTCGCGTTTCGATCAACCGGCGCCTCTCCAAACAATGTATCCAGCGGCATTTTGATGCTTTTGACAACAGAAGCTGAAAAAAAGAACAATTGGAACATTCTCAAAGGCGGGGGGGGGGAGTTAATGTACTTTGAGAATGGAAACAATGTGCCATAACGGTTACAGTAGTGTTTAAAGGGATGTTCGCGTTTCCCACATAAAACGGCAAGCCGATCATCGTTGAGGTTTCTGAAGCGAAAATCCGATATACAGTAATCTAGGCAGAAGAGCTTACGATTGGCGGGAACGTTGAGGACAATTTGCTTCGAAGGGGTCTCGAGCTCCGACATGATGTTGATGTGCAATTTGGTGATGTCGCCGAGATTGGCGAATTCCAATTGAAGAGTGCAATACGGCACATTATTTCGCGCATTGTGCTCAATCTTAATTGTCTCAATTAATAATCGGTTAATGTGCGACGAATTGTTACCGTGCGTTTGCCTTTTTCGCCGAATGTCAGACTCAAACCGATGCCGTCCTTCTTGCCGAGACCGCCGCCGCCCGACGACTCGTTCTCTTTGATCTTCTTCTCGAGACCCTTGAGCTGCTCCATTTTTTCGGCAAAATTCACGATTTTTGTGTCAGTCGGCACCTGGAAATTTTCTCGTGCCATCAATTCACCAATTTTCGGACCTTATAGAGATTCGGCTGAGTGCCGAGATAACCAATGAGTAGTTTACCATCGGCCGACAGCATCGTGAGAACGTTCTCATAAATTTTGCTGGAATCAAGAAATTTTCAACGATTGCTTTTCAGCTTCATCCCACTTGTATGAGCTGACTTTCAGTGCAACTGGCGTCATGTGAGCATGACAATTCCACACGAGCTTTTGCTCGTTGTAAATCAGAAGATTGTCGTCGCTGGTGGCGACGATGAAGCGAATATTGAGTGGATCTGAAATTTTCGAATATCGAATTGTCTTAATTTTTTAAAAACATTTTTTTGTGATGAAAATTAAAATTTTTTCTTTAATTTTCAAAATATACATATAAATGTCATATAGTATCAGACGCTTTTACCGTACCATTAATAACGTATGAGGTGTAAACGCACATCGCCGTCGCCACCGCCTCGAACCGAATCTGCCATTGAATTGAGCCGCCCGTCGACAAACAGGTGACGTGGCGTCGGCACAGCACCAGAATCGATGGCTGATTGGACTCGAAGACTTCGAGTTGAAGGGCGGTGTCGCCGAGATTGAAAAACCAGTCGTACTGAACATTTTTCGTTGGAATTTTTTCAATTCAAAATGATCACATTAATCCGTTTCTGGGAACCGCTTGATAGAAGGCTGAATTTGACGGAATTCAAGAAGCCATTGTTGGCGGTGATCAGCGATGATGATGGCGATGAGTAGAGGATCGGACCTGGATGAAGGGCGCGAAGAGCACAATGCTCGAAGACGCATTGGTCTCCTGAAATCGCAAAATTAATGGAAAAAATTTGGCGGAAAAAAATTCACCTTGAAACAACGAGATTTTGCAATCGATAGTTTGCACGATGAGCTGAAGCGATGTCTCCGTGAGCACTTTGCACATATTCCATGCCGAAATGCTCATCGCATGCGAAAAGAGTTTCTCGAACGAAACGCTGCTTTCATCGGTTTTTTCTAAAAAAAAATAAGCGAATTTCAAATTTTCTGCGTTGAAATTGAAAATGTGTGTATGCACCGCGACGACGAATTGCACACATTTTCAAAAAATTGCTCGATTTTTTGATTTTCTTTTTGCAAAATTTGCAATAGCAAAATAAATAGTAGATTCTCACCAAAATTAAGCTTATAAAAATCCAATTTTGACGGCGATAAGACGGCAAGAATATTTCGCATCGAAGGAAGAAATTCGCCGGTTTCCATTTGAAGGACTGGATGGTCCGATTGATATGTGAATAGGATGGAGCTCTAAATCACGCAATTCCAGAGGAGAAATTCAGCGAAAAAATACCTGATATTGCTTATCGCCGGCGTCGATGACGGAAATCTGGCCATCCTCGCAGCCGACAACTAATTGCTCTGAAATTTTAACGCTGAAAACCAGTGTGTCTACCCGGGACGAAGTTTCCCGGGAATTTCCGGGTTCCCGGGAAATTCCCGGGAAAATTTTCCCGGGACCCGGGACTCATTGAAACTTAATTTCCCGGGATCCCGGGATCCCGGGAAATTCGTTTCCCGGGAAACGCGGGATCCCGGGATCCCGGGAAATTCATTTCCCGGGTTTCCCGGGAAATTCCCGGGACACCCGGGACAATCCCGGGACAATCCCGGGAAAGTCTGCAAACACCGCGCGCGCAAACGCACACTCTTCGAATATTGCGTATTGTCGTTTTTTTTTTCGAAATTTTATGAGTTTTCTTATTTTCTTTGTCATTCTGATTCGCGACATATTCAAATCGAATCTTTTCAGTCAGTCTTTTCAGATCGAATCAGCGATATTATTTATTATTATAATTTATTGTTTACTTGATCGATCTTCAATAAGTTTTTTCGTTGAAAAAAGTATATTGAAAAAAGTTTAAAACCATTATTTCGTATAAAATTCTTGCTAATTTGGAAAAATCGTTATTTGCACATTTCAATTGTACTCATTTTTCTGCCAAATTTTAAAAATTCCAAATAGGGACTTCCTACGCCATTTTCTAAGCATTGGAATCTTTTTAAAATAAGAAAATTCATTAAAATGAAACGAGAATACGCAATATTCGAAGAGTGTGCGTTTGCGCGCGCGGTGTTTGCAGACTTTCCCGGGATTGTCCCGGGATTGTCCCGGGTTTCCCGGGAATTTCCCGGGAAACCCGGGAATTTCCCGGATTTCCCGGGAACCCGCTCATCCCGGGAAATGAATTTCCCGGGATCCCGGGATCCCGAGATACCGGGATCCCGGGTAGTTGCGGGACGAAACCGGGACGAGACCCGGGATTGGAGTCCCGGGATTTCCCGGATAAACCCGGGAAACGAAATTCCCGGGATCCCGGGAAATCCTGTCCCGGGTAGATACACTGCTGAAAACGAGTAAAAAAAATTTTCAAGCCCAAATTTAGTAAAAAATTAATATTTTCTCATGAAAAGTAAATAAATTTATGTTTTTTTCTTTTGAAAAAAACCAAATTGAAAAAGTTTCAGTTTAACGTTTTGCCTTTAAAAAAAATTCTCGAACCTCGATCTTCAAAAAATGGGGAAGTCACAATAGCAGAGGCATTTGGAATCAGATGGGACACCCAATCGACGACGCGAAACAACGACATCCCAATAAGGTATCGGCAATCGCCTCCTATTTGGTGGGCATTCGATTTTCAGTTGCCATGGCGACATTTTGCGCCGTTGTGCAACTATGACAACCGTTGGCATCACAAGTACATTTATTTAAAAAATAAGTAAACGCATAAAATATTAAATTACATGAAAGTCATTCTTAAGCAACAATTATAATAATAATCAGATTTTTTTTCATTCACAGAATTAAATGATATCAAAAACGAAAACTAGATGAAATGCACTAAACCCAGAAAAATTGTGATGATGGAATGGTGTTGGACAAGAATCGCATCGGTATCACCGCCTTTTTTGTTGATTCTTCTTTCGTCGAATATCTACTTGGCCTTCTTTTTCTCCTCGCGACGCTGACGGGCGAGCTTCTGTCTCTCCTCTTTGGCGATGGTCGCGTCGCGGAGCTTGATGACGGCGAACGCTGAAATTATGGCATTGCAGCGATTCGAATGACGTGGAGGCAATTAATTGAATTTTTTTTAAACGAAACAAACTTACAGAAAACGGCGACGACAATGATTGCCGGAATGATAAAGACAAAATTGTCGAAGGATTGAGAGAATGGACCGTTACCGCCAAGCTCGACCATTTTTTTTTTGGAATGAAGACCCTGAATTATTGTTGTAGAAATGGAACTCGGAAAGAAAAGAAGAAGAAGAATGATGGGATGTATAATGTAGAAGGTGTGAGATGTCTTGGAGAACGAAAAGGTCAATGAAAGTGAAGATTCGCGAACGGGATATCGTTGGATGGAGTTTGAACAGAAAAACTTTTATCAGAAAAAAATCAAAGAGAAAAGAAGAGAATGACTTTTTTTTTGAAGTTTTAGGAAAAAATTAAATTTTAACTTTTTTGAATTGGAGATTTTTTAAAATTTTTCCATTGGCATTCACGTTCTAGACACAAAATCGTCGAACTTGGGCAATTTTCTATACATTTTCGGCAAAAAATACCAAAAATGCAAAAAAAAATTTAAAAACTGGTTGAGAGAACTGCTATGCGGCGAACGACGTGGCAGAATTTGAATAAAGCAAGCAAATATGGACTATTGCTAAACAGCGCGACCGCGACGCGTTCGGCGACATTCATATCAATTCAAATTTTTTCCAATTTTTCGTGTATTTCTTAACATTTTCCTTATTCTATATCTATTTATTCATAAATTACACAAGAGTGCTCAAATGATTATAATAATTATCCGTATAAACGTGTCCGTAGGCGAGCCGGCTCCAGAAGTGTAGAGTTCTTATCGAAAACCATATGCAAAGTAGAACTGCTGAGACACCAAGCGTTATTGAGACGCATTTTGAAGCAAGTGAACGTGATGGGTCAATTGCGCAAGTAATTAGGGTGACTGTAAATTTGTTCAATTAACTAGGGCATTTTAAATTGTTTTCTAATCACCTGTTATGAAAAGTACGATCGAAGCGTACCAGAAGGAGTAGGTGACAATCCTTAAAAAACTTGTGTTCTGAATGTACTGTAGAGGT
This sequence comes from Caenorhabditis bovis, assembly GCA_902829315.1. Classification (NCBI taxonomy): domain Eukaryota; kingdom Metazoa; phylum Nematoda; class Chromadorea; order Rhabditida; family Rhabditidae; genus Caenorhabditis; species Caenorhabditis bovis. Next base: position 430,080 of record CADEPM010000011.1, read on the forward strand.
CTGAAATTCACATTTTTGAATAATTTAAAATATTTTTCAACGTTTACATGTCAGCATTCTGATTCTGCAGCTTCATCATCTTCATAAAGAACAAAAGTTGAAGGGACGAGATAAAAAATGTGGCAATTGAGCAAATAACGATAGCCAGATCAAAGCAATGTACAACGTCTTTTAAAACATCCTGAAATTTGAGAATTTTTGAATAACTCGATTGATAATTGAAATTTACCACATAATTTCGGTATACTCCCGGTTTTCCGCGTAGCCTGTCATTGCTCATAAAGTAAAAATGAAGCGACAGCATTGAGAATAGCGCTGAGCTGATGCTCATAGCGGTTAGGAGACCGATATTCCATTTAACCTAAAAAAAAAAATAACAAATATTTTTATTGAAAAAATTGCCTTTCTTACCGACGCTGTCTGATCCACCACCTGTTTTGCCTCATGATTTAGCGTTTCGGTAGAATGATGGCTAATCGCTTCATGTTGCAAAATGCTCGATTTTGCGCATGTCACCGAATATCTCATCGATATCGGCGATGGTTGGCCCTTGGTGATTGTCGAATCATTGCTGTTCATCGCGAGATGAAGTCGTCGAGGTGTAGTATTGATAACCATGACTGTAACAAAGAAAAACTATAAAATAAATTTCGAGTAAAAAAATCAAGATTTTTAATGACGGCGGTGAGTTGAGGTAGGCGCAATGTGCAAAACTGCATATGCTGCTTTGTGTAACAGGCGGGACATATGGCGGCAGCCGCTGCAGCATCCGCATATCGTATTGTGTTATTATGATTATTCCGAATAACATTGTGATAATTTGCGATGATTGGTTCCTTCTGGCTGAGAAGAAAAAAAAGCTGTTAAAAAATAATAATAAGAGAATACCCAGTTTTGGGAAGACGCTCGCTCGATAGTGAGACTCGCCTAATGACTAACCAATTGGTCACACCCGTCACCACCATCCCCAATTCAGGGGCGGTCTCTTCCCATTTTTGGCACCTCGCTCGTCAACACCTCGACTTTCCCATCACATTGCACATTTTGCAGGTCTTCGCGCCCTCGAGACACCTTTTTTTGCGGAGATGAATGGTAGGAGGCTGTGAAAGGAAAAATGTGACAATTGTTGTTGTTGTTTTTTTTCTTGCAGATAATGGCGCTTTTGGTTACTACTCACAACAACCAACGTCTGGAGTTGGCTCGTCGGTTTATGGTGAGCAGAGGCCCACGTTTTCGGAAGATGGCAAAGGAACACCGTATACGTCATTGTTGAATATGTGAGTTCGCTATTTGAAAATGGAAGGTTGAAAGATAAAAAGTCTCTGGTTTTTTGGAATTTTGATTGTTGTACACCAAAATCTAAAATTGTTTTCCTAATTTGAGCTTGTAATAAAAAAATTTAAAATTTAAAGACATTTTTTGCCATTTTAGTTGATAATTGGCAAAATTGATATAGAAATGAGCAAAATATTCAAGCTCCAGTGAGAAGTTCAGCGTCAAAAAAGAGTTTTTTTCCAGAGTTGGGTCATCCGTTTTGAATCATGACATCAGCTACGATACATCGTCCAAAGACCCGCATATGATTCGGTATTTCAACAATTTTCTTTTTTGAGTCCATCTTGGAATTTGTTTTATAGGGCTCGCGTATTTGTGGGAAACTTGGCGCGAGCCATCGTCACTCGTGATGAAATTATCGAGTTGTTTCGTCCGTTTGGAAAATTGCTCGCCGTCAATTATTTTACGGTAAAGATTCGTTATTTTTTTTCTTCTGAACACTTAGTTATAACCCAAATTTGCCATTTTTTACAGGCTCAAGGATTCGGATTCGTACAATTTGCTGAGGCTGCAGCCGCGGACAAATCGTGTTTGTCGTTGAACGGAAATTCATGGAAATCTTGTATTTTGGGTAGGAATTTGCGGAAAGCAGAAAACATTGCGAATTGACCTCAATGAGCTTTTTTTTCATTAAAAAAAATGCAAAACCCATCCGGTCGCGAAATTTGTTTGATTTACTTCAGATGTTCACCTCGCGATGTTGGGCGCTGTGAAAAAAGTGGAGAAGCCGCAACAGCAGGCACCAGTGGCGGCCAATGTTGTCGCCGCCGCCACCACTGCCGTGTCGAACGTTGATCCAACGGCGCCAAGGTACCACCACATGGTCGCAATTTGCTTTCGTTTTTTTGTTTTAAACTTTTGTTTTCTTTTCCGGTTTTCCTTTTTTCTAGTTTTCACGTTTGTTTTTTCTTCATTCTTTTCCAATTTTTCATGTTTTAATTGAAACCGCCGAATTTTGAGCGGTTTATTTTTTGAATTTCCATTCTTAAATTTCCCGCAGCACCATTGTTTTTTCAAAATATCTAACGAGTTTTATCGGTAGGCCTAAATTATTGTTTTCTTTTTTAAATTTTTTTTTCATTTTCATGATTTTTTTTGTCCCTGAAAATTTGCCCAACATTGCTGAAATAATTTGCGCGAAAACCGGAAAACTAGAAAATTGATTTTTGAGAGAAAAATTAATTTTTTTTTTCCAAAATCTACAATTTTGTTGAATTTCAGCTCGAAAAAACGAACGTATGATGATGACGATTATGATGTTTCGAAGCAGAACAAACGGAATAAGACATTTGCGATGAGCGATAAGACGGGAAACGAGGATCTGAACACTAATGGTACGTTATTCGATGGTCCCAAGGCGAATGGCTTTTTTTTTGTTTTGCAGAAATGTGCGACACAATGATTTGCGGCAATTGTCGGTTTGTGACGAGCGATTTCGAGGAGTTCAAGGACCACCGAATTGCGGGATGCGTAAAATACAAAGATCCTGGTAAGAGGAGTGCGGGGGGGAAAAATTCTCCGAAAATGGACATTTTCTAGAAGAGCCGAAACATCGTCTAAAATGCGCGACGTGCAGCCAACGATTCATGGGCGCGTGGGCGCTATTGGAGCATCTCACCGAATTCCATCGAATGCTTCTTTTCAATGAGGAGCCGCTGCAGGTTGGTGATTCTTTTTTTGTTGTGAATCGACACCATTGCCGATTTCTCTTAGAAGGAGCCGAACGGACAGCCAATGAGCAAACACTCGACGCCGGTTCATTCGGAGCCGGTGACATTGGAAGGCGCTCCAGTTGCGTATTCGTCGACGCCGCAATAATTAAGAATAATAATAATAACAATTATCATTCCATAACGTTATTTTTTATTAATTAATTTAAAAAAAATTGAGAGATTCAGCATAATTTCAAATTCAAATTGAGATCGTTGATTAAGCGACAGCATCGTACTCATTCTCGTGATCTTCCGTTTGATATTCGCCTACTAAAATTTGTCATTTTTTAAAAATATGTTTGGAAGAACCCCAATTTATTGCAAAAATTGACATAGGCTCGAGTTTTTCTGTCATTTTTGAATAATTTTGTCGCCATTATCCTTTTTGGCGATTTTTAAACTTCTGGGAAACGAATTGTTTTTTAATGCGTTGAAAATTTTCAATAATCGTGCCAAATTGTTGACAAAATTCCAAACCTTGTGGGTCATCGGGACTGGCCGGATGAATTTCCTCGGCTGTCGCCTCATAATGTTCGGCACTCCGATGATCGGTTGGTTGCGAATATTCTTGAGATTCCGTCGGCATGTTAGTATACTCGTAGTTTTGAGAATCATCGGTAGCTGAATCGAGTCTATCGAATCTGGCCAATGATTTTGGGGATGAATACCATAGCTTTCTTGCATCGTGGCGTAGTTTTGCGAAGATTCGTACATTTCCGTGTTGTGATCCTGGATTGTTGATTGATCCATTCCGGATTGTTCATAGGTGTCCCTTTGCGAGTACATCTCCTCCTAAACACTCAATTCGTTGAAATTCCCAATCAAAATGCGTTCGGCCTACGTCTTCCGATTGAATCGGCGATTGCTCGCCGGACGGCGGCACACAGTAGCAGCAGATCGTCGAATCCTGACCGGCCGATATCAAATGGCGACCGCTCGGCGAAAACGACAATCCGTAGATCATCGTGTTGTGCTCGGAGGGCACCGCGCAAATCGGCGCCGACAGCTCGATGTGCCAAATGAAAATCTGCAACGAATGTCACATTTTTTTGGCGACGAACCGGATTTTTGTCCGCAGATGATTCAAAATGCAATTCTTTAAGCTTCTCCTCTAGCATACCTGTCCGGAAGCCGACGAGCTCGCGAATCGCGTTCCACCGGATCTCTCGTCAACCGAAAGGCATAACACGGGCGAATCGTGCGCAGAAAACACGCGAATCGGTTTCACCGTTCTCACCGAATCGGATTGGCCGCTGAAAACGCAAAAAATTGGGTCGAGTCGCGAGCGTTTTCAGTCACAAATTAAGCAAGATTCGATTAAAATCATCAAAAATGAAGTAACTGTTGTCCGTAAAAAGATTGTCCATCGACTCAAATCGGGTCGCGTCGAATCGACGAAATTCCCCAGTTCGACGCGACTCGTCAAATTGGGAAGCATTTTTTGTTGAAAAAAAAACAGCAAAATTTTACTTTTTTTCAGGGTTGGTAAATTGAAGCCGGGGCCGAAAGCCGGCCGGGCCCAAAATTTAACAACCCTGCTTTTTCTTGAATTAAAAAAAATCGAGGAATTTTCTCGAAACAAATGCGATTGAATTGTTTGAATATGGAAATCATTAAATATTTGATCAAACTTGACAATTTCGGCTTACAATATGAGAAAAATAGCTTGACTCAAACGATAATCCTGATGTTTTTCAAACAAAAATATATTTTTTTGACTCACATTTCAGCCAGTGTGTGCAATTTGATGAGCCGATCGTCGCACGCGCTCAAAAATCGCTCATCGCCGGGCAGGAAGACGATCTGTCGGATTCTCATCGAGTGCACTAAAAGAATTGGCAAAAGCTGTTGAAGAACGAAGAAGCTGCCAAATAAAAAAAAAACAAAAATACCTTCGTATTTATGAATCGACTTCAACGTCGACGTCTCGTGCATCTCAATTCCGCCATCCGTTTGGCCAACCGCCAAAAATTTCATATCAGAAGACTGCAAAAAAAACAAAATGCGAATCATATCGCTAATTTAACGCCCAACATATTTCAAGCAGCTGATATTTTTGACAAACGCGTGCGGCTGCTTGCGGAACACTTTTCCCGATCCAACTTCAATTTCCGATAGGAATCCCGAGAAACTCGCTTAAAATTTCTTTTTGTGAGAAATTTGGTTTTTTTTTAAATCTACCTGTAATATACGTGTTCTTTGTTGACGCGATTGAAACATAAACGGCGTCCATGTAGCCGAAATCGTGAACATTCGTCACCACATCGTTCTCGAGCTCAATTTCATGGACCATCGAGTCGATTCCGATGGCAACCACGTCTGAAAAACTTCCAATAAAACGCTTTTCAAAAATTCGCCTCACATTTGCCATCGGCTGACACATCAGCCGATTGGACGGCGTGCCGCCATTTCGCCAGCGACATCTTCTCGCTGATATTCGCCTGCTTGCGATGGCGGTCCTCATCGCTGCAAAAAAAAAAATCCCGAATTTTTGGCGGGAAATTCAAAAATAATGCTTGAGTTTCTTTTCTTTTTTCGTTTGATGACTTACAGTGTCCACAGTTTCGCCGAATCGTGCGCAATCGTGATGAACGCAATTTGGCCGGCGAATCGAAACGACCATAGGCCGGTTATCGGGCGCGAATGTGCTGAAAATCGTGATGCACCTTTAAATTCGGGGTCTCGACACTCTCGCAATTTTTTCACGTCATTTATAATCGAGGCGTTTCTTAAAGGGGAAATTCTTAAAGGAGCAGACCTCAATAATTGCAAATTCATCATAACGTGACCATACTAAAGAAATTTCGGTCATTTCGCCCCCAATGCAGAAATTTTTCAAAAATTCGCGATTTTCAAAAAAAAAAATACAAAATTCACAATTTTCTTTCTTGGTGACAATTCTTTTTATAAATATTTTTTTCGAATAATTCTATTCATATGTCGAGTAATGCAATTTCTCGATGAGAAGCTTTTTCATATCTCCGAAAAATATCATCGAAATTCTCGCGAATTCGATCAAACTTCAATTCCGCCATCTGCGGACATCGATCCCGGTCATACCTCGTTCATACTTTGCGACCATTTTAACGGCAAAATCCACCTCATCCTCTTCCATTAACGAATCATCTAAAACTACCATCTGAAAATCAAAATATTGCTGAAACAGAAAATGACAAAGCTTTTGGGGAAATTCGCAGATAGAAGAGCGTGGCTAAAAACCACAAGAATTGGAGAAAATCAGCGAAAAAAAAAAAACATGCAAATTGTTTATAAATTATGCAACCCTAAAAAAATCAATTTAAAAAAAAAAGAAACGGCGGGAATGAAGAAAAAACCGAGCATAATTATCACAGAATTTAGAGGCCGAACCACTTTTTATCGGCTTCCCAGCAGGCGATCATGTCCTCCAAAGCGGAATCCTCGTATCTCTCGATGAACGATTTGATGACTCCGGCATGATCCGATGGATAAGTCAAAATTTGGACGTCTAAAATCAACTTTTTGGAAAAAAAATGACAATTTTCAAATTTTTGAATCTTAATAATGAATTATTTTACGTAGAATAATCTTTAAAATGACCGCAAAATTCAAAATGTTCTAATTTTTGTAAAAAAAATTCTCAAAAATTTCAAATTGTGTCCTATAACGATGATATTTCGCATCAATTTTCGGCAATACAAAAATCGAAAATTCAAATATTATAGGAAAAATTCAATTTTTTCCTTAAAAATTCCTTAAAATGAGGAAAAGAGTGAAAATATTGAATAACTTCTCAAAAAATTAAGTTTGACATCAATTTACCTCCATCTTTCTCAATCGTATTCGGCTGAACGAACAAACGTCTCGGCTTTCGGCGATCCACACAAATTTTTCGCCAAGCGAGCTCCTGAAAAGACCAATTTCTCAACGAAACCCATTTTTTCTGTCAACCTTTTCGCCAACAATTCCATAGCTTTCAAATAGTTTTCGGCCTCCTTCAAAATCGCCGGTTGATTTGTAGCCCTAAAACGAAAACAATTCAATCGGACATCGTAAAATCGCACACCTGAAGCTTGGCGAGGAACGCGTTCACCGCCGGCTTTCCGACACTATCAATTTTGGTGCGATCCAGCTTGAAATGAAGATCTAGACAAAAAATCGTCGTCAAGAAAATTATTGCGATCGATTATTACCCGGCTTGCCATCATCGCCCGTCTTGTCCAAAATCTGCACAAAATCTTGTCCAGCTTCCAAGACGACTTTGGTGAGCACATATCTCGCATAGCAATGCGCTTGTCCCCATTTCTTTTTGTCCGGCTGATAGAACTCGAGAGCCATGAGTCCCGCGCGGATCTCGCTCAGCCAATTCACATATTTGACGTCTTGAGCGAGTTCGCCAGTGTAGCCGAAAATTCTGAAAAAAATATGATGGAACATTCGAAAACGGCGAAATGCGACACCGACTCCAAAATGTCCGAATCGCAGCACAACACATAGCCAACCGCTTCGGCGCGACACTCCTCGTACGCCGACGCCAATGGTCCGAATTTTGAGGACCACGTCTCGCCGGGCTCGTACCACGTGGCGATTCTGCCGCCCGTCAAAATGTCTTTCGTGTTGTCTTTGTCGAAATTGAACGTGCCGTCCGGCATTCGCTGGAACAACTTTCCGCTGCCGTGACCGAGAAGCTCATGGAGGCCGACTTGCACCTCGAACGAGTCCTTATGATATTTGAACATCATCTCCTCATCGTTGTCATCGAGGAAGTTCATTTTCTGTTTCGGTTGAGCCGAGATCACATTTCCGAGCGAGACATTCTTAAAACCCTCGTTCTGACGGATATCGTCGTCTGGAAATTTGGTCTCGTCACGAGTGTAGAGATAAAAAATTCTACATTAACCAATTCTACAGCAATCAAACATTAAAATCCAATTTTTTTTGCGATTAATTCACATTTCTTGTCGAGATCCAAACTCACAATTCGGAATATTGATGCCCGCCGGAATTCCGCTGCTTCCAAACGCGATCACGTCCAACGCGGTGAAGTCGGGCTTCAGAAACGCGTCTTTCTCATAAGCGGCGCCCCACGGTAGACGTTTGAGAATCGATTCGGCGTTTTGCACGAGCTTCTGGAATTTCTTCGACGTCTCCTTGTTGACGGCGGCGACGAAGCCCTCGAATTCGCTTCGCGTGCCCGCCGGATCGCGATAGTTCTCAATGAATCCGATGTAGCTCTCGACGGTTGGTCCGACATCTTTGATCCAATATCGGCTTCCATTCTGAACCGATTTTAAATTTTTTCTTTTTTTTTTAATTAAAAAGTTACCTTGTGAAGGTTAATGTCTCCATTTTTGAAGTGCTCCACATAATTCTCAATCATCTTCTTCTGATTCTCATTGGCGGCCACTTCTTTCGCCTGTTTGAGCCATTCTTGAGTTCTCTTCATCAACGGACCATAGTCGCCACGGACCAATCGGACAGTGTCATTCTCGAAATCGGCTTCCGAAACGACGCCATCATCGCTGCTCGCCAATTTCACCGTGAAAATCGTTTTTCCGTCTTTGACCTCTTTGAACAGTCGCGAATTCCACGATTCGATGTTCTTCTCCTAAAAAACAACGGCTGCTTTCTTAATTTATTGGTAAAAAAAAGATTCTGAAGTAAATTTTTGCCAACCTTGAAGAATCTGTCGATTTTCTCCGCATCGGCTTTGGTGACGTTCGAAGAATGGTAGCAAGTGGTCCCCTGAAATTCAAAAAAATTTTTTTTTGAAATTGAACATTTTCCTACATTATCGCCGAATCCGAGTTGTAGTTGATTGGACTCCAATGATCCAACGAGCTTCTCAATCGTCTTCCACACTTTCATCGTTTTGGCGTCTTGTCCGATTTTCGACTTCTCCAAAAGCGCCGCGATTTTCGCCTCCGACACGTTCGGCACGATTTTCGTGTCGCCGAATCCCTTATAGTTACCCGAATTCGAATAGAACGCCGCCGCGTACACCAACAACGCTCCCCATTCGTCGTCGGTGAATCCGACGCCCAACGCGATCGATTTGATGTTCTCGATCGTGTCCGACTTGAACAATTTGTAGAGGACATAGAAAATCGCCGGCGATTCCGGCGAGACTTGAAGGAAAACCGTGAGCGCGCCGTCGAATGAAGCCTTGGCGAGATAGTGCGCGTATTTTCGCTCAACATTAGTCAAGTCTAAATTTGTTTCTTTTCGTTAAAACTTTCTTTTTGTGGAATTTCATTTTACTTTTGAACGCCTCAGTTGCGTCCAATTCGCACACCGGCGAGTCATTTGGAATGACGTACAAGCTTCGATCAATCGTTGACATTGCTCGTTTGAGGACACTGAAAAAAAATCGAAAATTGGAAACTCAAGCAAATTCACTGAAAATTAGTGATGACAAAATGGGGATTATTTGGAATTTGAAATTTGTCCGTACGCTTCGGCGCATTGCCCGCAAACACCGACTCAGCGATTCAATCGGGACGAACAGCGGTTGTTTTTGGGTTTGGGATAACCCGCGGAACAATTTGGGGCAAACACGGGAAACATTGAACTCGGTCAAAACAAAAGTCGTCCACGGTTTAGCCCAAACTCTAAACGGAGGGCAGTTTGTAATTGGAGTGTCGTACTGGAATTATTGAAAATTTTTTAACGTTTACTCAATTTCTATATAATTTTCATCATTATGTAAAGAAAAATTAATTTTAGTTCTAGCGCAGTCATCCACGGTAACGCAACAATTGGAATGAAAAGAAGAAGGCCAACGTTTGAAGAAAATGGTATGTCAAATAATGTTAAATACTCACTGGCAGAAGTGAAAACGATGATTGCGGAACAAAAAATGAATGGTTTTTCGTCACATGTAGTTAATGCGGATTGGTTTGTATATTTGTTCGATAAGGATAAATGAAAAGTAATCAGAACATGTATCTTTTGCACAAGAGATTTTCCAAACTAAAGAAATAAAAAATAATTATTCAGAAGCATGCATTCCTCGATTTGCGGAATATGAAGATTGTTCAAACAAGTATACAACGAGAGATCGCGCAGTGTCTTAGAAATTTAATTCTTATTGTAAGTATAGCCGCGTGACTTTAAAAAAAATAATTTTCTAGATAATGGACTCTCCAACAGCGCACCAAAGCTATTCGATTGCGAAACGCCCCGGTCAACGAATGCAAGAAGGGCTGAAACCAGTCCCTGAGGACGTTATTGACGCTATCAGAGGTAATCATCAAAGAGTCAATACCAAATGGAACCTAATTCAGACTTCATTCTGGAAAGCTACGGATATCCAGTAAAATTGCAATTCCCTGGATATTCAGTAGAAGATCTTCAAAATGAAAATGCGAGGTTAGTATATTAACCATTAATCTTTTATTTTACTTTTTTCAGGTTGGCAGCAAGATTGGGAGACAATAAAGCGGAAATAAGTCAACATTATGAGAAGCTGATTATGGATGTGGCAAATATGGTGGACTTTATTTATTTCAAAGCTCACCGAGTTTTGTAAGTTTTTTGTAATACTTTATATATAGAAATAAGCTATATATATTCAGTAATGATCTTCGGAACAAAAAAATTGTGGAAACCCAAGGTCAAAATGGAGTTGTGCGCAAACGATTCGAACAGGATCCAAACGCATTAAAAAGGAAAGAAAAGGTAATAGAAATCACAGTTTTCTAGAGTCATGAAATAACTAAAACTTTTTTTTATTAAGAAAACATCGAACGACTTCCGCCATTCGCCGACACCGATTTCGGATGAAGAAGACGTCGATGAGGATGAAGCCAACAACGACATTGAACATAACGGTGATTTGCTTTAATCCCAATTTTTTTTGCTCTGCTCATTCGTCGAATCGAATAGAATTCATCTGTTTCGATTCAACGCAATATCTTAAATGATCAATCGATTTCCATTAGAAGTCAATTGGAATGTAGTTCGATTGTGAAACGAGCAATACGAATTTGATTCTAAATTTTTTACATTCGATCATTCATTAGTATTCGACGAATTAGCAGAGTGTCCTTGTTTTTTTTTGTTATCCTAAATGTTAAATTATTCATGTTTTATTGTAATCTTTCCTCTTTTTTTGTCAACGTTTTTATTTTAAATATCGATATTTGCATTATTTGTTACCTATTGATTTTGGAAAGGTTCGAATAAATATGTTATTTAAATAAAACGCGCATTACCCAATAAAATTTATGAGCTGCTAAAACAAGGGTGATTACAACACTCCGCGCGTACACCCGTCGTTTGGGTTAACCCGCGGAACATTTTGGGACGACCAGTGTGACCCCGAGGGAAGGCCGTTCATCGTTTTTGGGTTCGCCCAAAAACAACCGCTGTTCGTTCCGATTGAATCGCTGAGGAGTGTTTTTTTGCACACCGACTGTTCTTCATTTCTTCAAAAAAATTTTGCTTGCAAACCGGTTTTTTGCGCAATACCGCCATTTTTTCGAGATTCCTCTTTTTAAATTTATTGATTAAGGATGCTTCAATCTGTTTCTCGGCTTGCCGCTTCCAAAACCTTGCTTCCAGCAGCAGGGTAAGGAAAAAATATAAAAAAAAACCGGAAAACTTCAAAATGTTGGTTTAGATTGGCTGTCCGCAGCAAACACACACTTCCCGACCTTCCGTACGACTATCATGACCTTGAGCCCGTTATCAGCCATGAAATTATGCAGCTTCATCACCAGAAGCATCATGCTACCTACGTTAACAACCTCAACCAAATTGAGGAGAAGCTTCATGAGGCTGTTTCCAAGGGTAATTAGCTTTCAATTAATTATTGAGTTTCAAAATGGAACAATTTGCAGGAAACGTCAAGGAAGCGATTGCCCTTCAACCGGGCTTGAAGTTCAATGGTGGTGGTCACATCAACCATTCCATCTTCTGGACAAATCTCGCCAAGGATGGCGGTGAGCCGTCTGCCGAGCTCATGGCCGCTATTAAGAAGGACTTTGGCTCGCTTGAAAATCTCCAGAAGACGCTTTCGGCTTCCACCATCGCTGTTCAAGGATCCGGATGGGGATGGCTCGGATACTGTCCAAAAGGGAAAGTGCTTAAGGTGGCGACGTGCGCCAACCAGGACCCACTCGAAGCCACCACTGGCCTCATCCCATTGTTCGGAATCGACGTTTGGGAGCACGCCTACTATCTTCAATATAAAAACGTGCGCCCAGATTATGTCAACGCCATTTGGAAGGTAATTTCTAGATGAATCCTCTCGTAAAAATTAAGTAATTTTGAATTTCAGATTGCTAACTGGAAAAATATTAGCGAGAGATACGCGAACGCCAAACAATACTTAATTTATATATAAAGCTTGTGTTTAACTAGATATACATAGTAAATATTGCTTATATACCTTGTTCTTAAAACCTGCCGTGTGATCCTCGCCGCAAAATTCATTCCTGAAAATTTGAAAATCGAAACAGAAAATGATGCAAAATGCCTCGGTGCATTTTTGCGTCGCGGTGTTCGCGGACCAAATAATTTCAGCGGCAAATTTTCAAACCATGTGTCGCATTTTTCAAAAAAGTTAAAACTATCAGATTTATAATTGAGATGCAATAAATTCAAAATTCATCGTCGTAGAACGGATTTGCCAATTTTTTGCGTGTCTGGTGCTCCTTATAAGCATTATTGAACATTCTAGAAAGAAAATTTAATTATATTATTTTTTTTAATTGTTGGACCTGCGAAAAGTTGGATCATCGCCTAATGCAGAATTCGGTGGGGTCTCATCAGGAAACGGGTTTTCTGAAAATTAAAAAAAAAACCAATTCTCGCGGTAAATTGTCCGCAGATGTCAAACCATATTCAAAAATCGGTTTTTCAAAGCCAAAAGGATCGTCTTTCGACGGCTCAGGACTCATTTCAAACTCAAAATTCGATTTCAGACAGCCAACATCTAAAAAACATCCTATAATTGAAAAAATCACCAATTTGGCGAACCCGGGGAATCGATGAATGTCAGAAGGGAAGCGCCCTTCTCAATATTCTCCTCTGTGTAATCCCTGCCGATCTTTGGATCAATGAGATCCTCGGAATCGTTGAGTTCAGTATTCCGAATGCTGCTGGGCATGAGGTCGAATTCCGAAGACCTGATGACGTCATTGCTTCGCTGCAAACCAAATTAGTCGATCAAATTGAGTTTTTATCAAATTGCTACCGGTGATGAATGAAAAATTGGGCGATATCTGTAAAAAAAGAAAAATTGTGCATTTTTTTGGCAACAAAAAAAAACAGAAACTCACGATTTTCGCGGTTTTTCCATATTTGGCACTTTGAAAATGACGGAATTCGCTTCAAACTTCGAGCAATCATCGCCCAAAAATCTTTGCGGATTTCGGATTTTCGAAATATCGTGAAAAATCGATTTGTGTGAAGCTGGAAAATGCGAGAAATTGAAATCATTCTTGCTTTTTGGGGGGCAATAATCCACCAGAAGGCGTCGATTTCGGCTCAAAATCACCGCCGGCAGCGAGAATTGTGCTCATGTCGACGAGCTCGTTGTAGATCTGCAAATTGGCAGAAAAAAAAACGTCACCTCAATTTTAGGCGCGAAAATTTGGTCAAAAAGATTTTAAAAAAACACACACACACACCTTGGAAGCCGATTTCTGCTCGACTGACGGTTTACTTCGAGCTGTCGTCAGCGATTTTTCGCGATCCGCCTGAAAATTTGCGCGTTTTCGCTCACGTTTTTTGATGCAAATTGAAATTGATGCGAAAATCGTCATCAAGAATGCAAATTTTTTAGGCGACGTCTCAAAAAATGATACCCAAAAACCGGTTTTACAACGGATTAATTCTTCGCGATTTTTTTTTTCTCCGATTTTGATCATCTGCCAAAAAATTTTCGGCGGTTCAGGCAACAATTCAAGTTTTGATTTAGAAATTTGGAAACATCTCGATTTTTGCAATTTTTTTCAAAATTCCCAAAAAATTGCACTTGTCTTGAGCAAAATTCTAATTGTTTTAATTTCAGGCAAAAAAATGAGCAATTTTCAATTTATGAGTGAAATTTCAAGATTTAGCTAAATATTCTTCAATGTTCAATTTTTGAGCATTTAAAGTCGAAATTTCAGAAATCGCAAAATTTGCACGATTTTTTAAGCAAATTAAAAGAAAATCACCGCATTTTTGATGCTTTTCCGAATCAGTAAGCTCGCAACTTTCGAATAGCACTTCTGCGAGTCCTCCCGCAACGGCAGCATCGGCAAAGAGGCGCCCATTCGTCTCACAATCAACATTCCATCGCCATTTCTTAATTTGAAAAAGGGCAACAAAAAAAATCAACATTACACATTGTCCAATACCGATCATTCATAAAGCCGAGCGCTTTTCGCCATGACTCATTCGCCTCGTCGATTATGTACTTTTTCTCGCGTTTTCTACCAAATTTTTGTCGGCGTTCTGCGAAAATCAATCAAATTTTGTCTTTCCTTCTTCTTCTTTTTTTTGGCTCACCTTTGATTTTTTCCGATTTCCTACTCGAATCCGAATTTTTCTGAAAAAAAATAAGAAGCACACAATTTTTGTCGGCTAATCGATTTCATCAAATTCGTATTTTCGCTGATTTAATCAAACGATGTCACTTCAAGAGAAATGATGCGCCTTTAAAGGAGCATAGTGATTAAAAATATAATTTTGCTTTTCTGACTAAAAAAACATTTAAAAAATAATTTTAAAGATCCCATCATCAAAATTTTTTCAAAACTACAGTATGACGATTAAAGGAGCATTGCGAAGTGTTTTCAGGATTTCGCAACGAAATCTTGAGCACAGCTTTTCCCATTTCTGACAGAACATCTAATAAATGAAAAATTGAAGGAAGATTGCGAGACAATTTTCGTGCCATTTTTTTGCAGTGAACAAATTTATACAAAAAAAATTTAAAAATGCACATTTAAGGCAATTTTCTAAATATTTTTTGTAAAAAGAATTCACGAATAAGACCATAGATGTTTTTAAAATTCAGAAAAATTTAAAATTCCAATTAAATAAAAAATAATTTTACCAAAATATTGGTCGAGATCCGAATTGCTCAAACCAACCTTATTCGGCATCGGAATCGCACTTTCCTCTTCATAATCGCTGTTCGTCGCCGCCGAATCGACATTGCGTTGATTCGGATAAGATTGATGGCGACGTTTTGATTCGAGCGACCTTCGTATTCCCATCGGCGACGCAACACTCAATAAATCACGAGCCGGCGATTTATTATCAAAAACATTGCGGCGGCGACGCCGCTTCCGCTCGTCGGCCTCAATTCGACGATTCCGCCGATCGCGACGACGTCGCAATTCGCCATCATCATCATCAGAATCGTCTTCTTCAGTTCTCGGCGTTGATCTTCTGATGAAAATGGTGCAATTTTGAATTGAAATCAAATTTTTGATTTGAAAAATTGTCAAAATGATTTTTTTCAATCTCGATACAGTAATTTATTCCGCTGGGTCCTATAGCGCGATCAGACTCAGTTAATTTAAGGTCATTTCTAAAAAGTTGTCTCAATGCCAAAAATGTGTAAAAGAGGTCTCGTCGCGATGCGCTGCCTCGTATGCAGGTTTTTGGAATTTAGTGAATTTTGCGCAGGCGTGACAAAATTTCAAACCAAGATCGCTTTAAAGGCGCATTCCAAAAAAAAATGAAACCTTTGATAACCGCGTCGATCATCCATGTATTCATCATCCTCTCGAACCCTCTGAGACTCATAATATTCATCATTCGATGGTCGATATTTCTAAATATGGGTGTTGAAGCGAGAATTTCTTATTTGATTTCTCACCTCATAGCGCGTATTCTCGTATCGCGGCTCATATCCACTATCATAGAGCACATTCTGATGCGGATTGGTGTATCGCGCGACCGGTGAGACGTCGAAAAGCCGACGATGCGATGTCGGATTGACGAATCGCTGAAACGCGGGCTCCGCCGGAATTCCGGCCATTTCCTGGACCACTTGTCTCACGCGGTTTCGAATCGCTGAAATTTGTCATTTTTTCCCTCCGCGAAACATTCGATTTTCTTTACAATTCCCTTTTTCGTAGTCTAGATTCCTTTCAGGCCTCACTATCCTCCGAATTGAAGCTTCTGCCTGAAATTTACAACGAAAAGCATTTTTTCGTCCCACATTTTTTTTTGGTTCCGACATTTCTTAAAACTTCCTCATTGACATTCGGCAAAACCAAATCGGAATGCTTCGAATTTCGAAAAAGACCAACTCTTTGCAGTGGGCGGCCTTTTTCGTCGTAATAATGACTTGGTGAGTATACCTGGAAATAGAGAAGCCCAAGTTTTGATGAATCAACACTATTAAATCGAATTACCCTTTCGCCGGCGGCATCTTTTTTGTACGAATAGCGATCATATGGCAATCGATGCGATCGGATTGCTGGAAATTGTATCGATTTTTCATTTTACATCTCATTCTTGTCGGTTTTTACGCGCTTCTCCTAGATGCTCATAGCTCAAATCTCGAATAATATTGTGAACGTTGGTTCGATTTGCGCCGCCGGCCGAGAATCGCGTTTTCCATCGTTTAAACGCTGGCTCTTGATTCGATTTTTGTGTCGAATACGAAAAATGCCGGCGAGTTCCCATTATCTGCAAGAAAAATGAGCAAAAAAATGAGTTTTGTTTTACAAAAAAAAGAAAAAATTACAGTACGCAATTCGCTATGAAACTCACATGGAAATTATTGCGCGCACCTTGAAATTCTACAGTAACCCGTTTTTTTTAATTTTATTTCTTTTCTTTTTTTTTTTCAAGAAAAACCGTTCAAAAGTTCAAGTTCAGTGCCGATAACCTTTCATGTCTACCGCAATACAACCGTATCATCGAATCAGTGTTCGCTTGACTAAATTGGAAGTCCGCCGGCCCTCTCCTCAATTGATATCTATCATTGTGGCGCGATCGAGTGAAAAATGGGTGTCGAATCGGCAAAAACAAGGCAATTTGTTGCCAATGAAATTGGATTTTTTGTTCGTCTGCTGATGATACGCCGTTCCCCCGCCGATATCTTTTTCCCAGGTCCCCACCCGCCACTCGTTTCGCCGTTATCTGTCCGCCATCTGTTGTCCTCGATTCAACCCTAATAATGCTGTCCGAATATACCGATTTCAATGCGTTTTGCCCTCGAAATTTTCTTGTCATTTTCACCGAACCCGATTTTACAGCGTTTCGATGTCGGATCAGTCGTTGACCCAGCGAGTCCCACTACTTTCTTGTTCGACCAAGGTGAGCATGAGCTTTCAACCTTTTATGTGATGTTTTTTATTGTAAAAAAAGTGAAAATTGGTACTTTTTGACGAAAAAAAGTGAGATTTTTGAGATTTTGGCGGAAAAATGCCACCTGAATCACGTGATTATCATCATTGATGGTGATACTTCAACAAAACATGATTTCCTTCAGAAATTGAAAATTTCATCTTTTGAATTTACTACTAATAAGATTTTTTCCGAAAAATTGATTAAAAAAACAATTTTTCGAGAAAATTCAATTCCAACGCCAAGATCTAATCAAAAACGGAGAAAATTGTAATTCGAGGTTTTATTTTGAAGAAAAAAAAAGTATTTAATCGATTTTTCTATTCGAAAATAATTCAAGATGCTCCTTTGATACAACATTGAATGTTTTAAAGCTTTTTCCCAATTTTTATTGAACAATTAATATCTGACATTCAAAATTCGAATGTATTTAAAAGAGTATGGTTTATCTGCCAAAATTTCGCATTCTGTGCCAAAACTGAAAATAAGTAAAAAAAAATCATTTAAATATTTGCCAAAAATTTCAAATTAGGCTGAAAATCAAAGAAATTGGGATTAGATTTGAAAAAAAAAAGAACAATCTAAATTCCGGTTACTAAAATTTTTATTTTTTCGAAAAAATTTTTTTCGGAATTTTTATTTTTTCGAAAATTCGAATTTTCAAATATTCATTAAACATTTTTGGGCACAATTTTTTCAAGGCTTAAAATTGCCGAAAAAATAGCGCCTAATTCGCGCGATTGCGAATCCTACTGTAGAATTAGGTCTCGCAACATGAGAATGTCGATTTACGCGATCGCGCGTCTCATCATCTCGAGACTAATTCTAGCATTAAAAAAAAACTAATTTTTTGTATTTGTGAGATTATAACAATAAAAAATTGTCAAATTTGAAAAAAAATCGAACAAAATAACGATTTTTGGAAAATTTTGAATTTTGGCGATAAAGCCTTAGAAAAATACACCAAAAAAATTTAAAATTCTCTTTTTTTTTTTGCGAAAATTCGGCCAAATCGACAAAAGTTGTATGAGAACCAGTATTTGGTTCCTCATTTCGTCGAATCGTATTCATTTCAACACTATACGATTCGTTTCCAATCAATCATTCTTGGAAATGTTTGATTTGAAGAAAGAAAATATGGGATTTCGATGAGATATTTCGAGGCGTGGCCCTTCCCGATCGAATTCGTTTCTCATTCGAACCAAAAAATTCCAATTTCGATTTTTTTCCAACATATTTTTTTATTTTCTAAAAAATATTGAATTTTTTCGGCAAATTTCGGCCATCTTTCAATTTTTCGTCGAAAATATTCTCTTAATGGAATGTAATTGGCAGAATTTGACCTTTTTTGGGCCCATCTAATTCACTTTCTCCTCTTTCCTTTTTTGGGAAACGAGTATTCGCTACTCGAACCTCACATTTTCACACCTTGTTTTATCTTATTGATTTTTGGGATTTTTTTTTTTGGAGAATTTCCGACGTCTCGCTGAAATTTGGCACATTTTTTGAGGAATTGCTTAAATTTTTTCGAATTCTCGATAATTTCGACCGTTTTTTCCAACCAAATTAATCGACATTTAAATTTGTCTTTCAAACCGTCACACTGCGTTGGGTCTCGGCACGATCTTGTGACTGTCGGTTTTTTTCAACGGGAAATTAAAATTCTCTAGATTCATTTTGGATTTTGACAAAAAATTTTTTCTCGTTTAGACGAATAAAAATTTTTTCTTCAGCGCGAAATTCAAAAAAATGTTTTTTTCAAATTTTTTCCAATTTTGCCGAAATTTCCGACGATTTTAAGCTTTCCCTGATTTTTTTTTGTTCAACAAAAAATGGGGCAATCAATTTCGATTTTTCGGTTTTGGCGGTCTCGACACGACACCGACACATTCAAATCTTCTAAAATTTGCTCTCGCCCGGTTTTAAAGTCATTTTTATTTCACTAATCTCAATTTTTTCGATTTTCGGCAAATATTTGAACAATTTTTTTTTTCGATTTTGGCGCCAATCTCAAAATTTTGTATTTTCGATCCAGTCAAAAAATTGAAGTCTGCCGGGAAATTCGACGAAAAAAAGAATAAGGGAAATTTGGTGAACCCACCATTCACGATAATTATACCATGCATAGTTTTTCTGTCTCGCTGCGCCTCTGCGCATTGTATAGTGTAAATCGAAAAGGGAGGCTGCGTGCGTGCGCGCGGCGACAACGACGACGACCCCCCCCCCATCATCCTCGTCATCGCTGTTTTCCTCAAAACGTTCAAATTTATTATCGATTCAATTCTCGTCGTCAGATCGGAAGAGGAAATGGAGACGACGAAGCGGTTTCAGTCGAAAGTCTTCTCATCGATCGTCTCGTTGAACAAAAACGCGAGTGTGAGTTTGAGCGACGATTGCCGTTCGTTTATTTTTTCTTTTTGAATGGGCAATTGATAAGAGATGAGATTGCGCGGCGATTTTCACATTTTCTTTTTTGAATCTCCATTTTGTGTATTGTTTTTTTTTGGTTGCAGATCGAAGAGGATGAGATCAAAGATAAGAGATTCCGAATTCATGTCAGATTCATTTCGGTCTTCATCGCAATTGCCGAGCTCTCGATTCTGATGTATCAGGTAGGTATTTTATTGGCTATGATCCTTTAAAGAGACCGTCTAAATTTGAAATTGTTTGGAAGAAAAAAAAACGGAAAATGATTTTGAAAAATCTTGTAAAATTTTGTCTTCGAAACGCGGAAAACTGTGTAATTAGATTTTCAAAAAAAATTCGAATTTAAATGTAAATTTTGAAAGGGACTTCCGAATGAGATCTTTATCACTCGATGGTCTTTTTTACTACAATAATGTTTTTATTAAAGGAGCATTCTGAAGATTTGAAGCAAAAATTTTTAATTTTTTTAACCAAAAAAAAAACCTAAAATTTTGCAATTTTTTCAGAGGAATTACTAGTTTAGAGGCATTCCTTTGAAAAAAAAAAAACAAATTTCCATTTTCAGGTTGCCAATGGCTCGTGGTTCAACTCGGACAACTCGCTTATCATGATTTTCGCCGCCGTCCTGCTCCTCGTCGTCATCGTTCTTCTATTTTTGGCGATCTTCTATCGAATCGGCGCCCTTCTCGTGCCGCATATCGTCATGCAGACGCTTCTTGTGCTCAGCCTTCTCGGAATGGCCGCCTTCTCATTGTACGCGTTGTTCTCTGGAGCTTCACTTCACGTCCAATTGGTGATCACGAATCCCGACGCGGCCGCAGAATCCATGGTCTTTTTCTTTTGTTGGGAACCAATTGAAGCCAAATTTTTTAGGTGAAACTTCCGAGTCCGTTGATCAGCACCAATGTGATTTCGAGTTTTCTCTGCGGGACCCTTTTGTTGTTCTTCATTATGTACCTTGTAATGGTACTTATTAATGTGAGAATAGAGATCAACAATTTTTTTTTCAACAATTTAAATGTTTAAGGTTTGGTGCCTTCGCGTTGTCGTTGATTGCTACAAGTTTCTGACGGAGCATCGCATCAAGAGGCGATCGTCGACGTCTGAAGAGGATTCGTATTGTGCGCCGAAGACGATTCAATTGTCGCTCTACCCGAACCAAGTCGTCCAGGCCACCGATTTTTAATTTATCCGCATTCATGTACATAATTAGACATTTCTCAGGACGCCGCTTTAACATTAACAATTTTTGCCGCATTCTTTAAAAAAAATGTATTTATAAATAAATCCTATGGAAATTTTATCGTAGAATTGGCTTAATAGTCGCACGAACCGTCTTTCCAGCCGTCCCGCCATCGCTCCATCACGGATTTACAATCGAAAAGTGGTTTTCCGGTTTTTTCATTCACCTGAAATATAGAATTGTTGTAATTTGAGAATGAGAAAATCTAGTTGGAAATTTTGGGAAATTATTCAATTATGTGTGCAAACACTGAGGCAAAATTCTGCGGACTTTCAGACTTACCGTAACGATCAAATAATTTTTTTTAGGATTTTCAATTTTTTTGTTCCTTTTTTTTTTAAAGTTTAAGCTAAAATTTAAAGAATAGTGTAATTTTTTTGGCTTTAATACCTTATTGTGCAATTGGCACATCCATTGCGAGAATTCCTCGCGACTTTCCAATTTTGGTGGGTCTTTTTTTAAATCTCTCCGTAAATCCTTCGCGCAAAAATCGCAGGGATACATCTGGAACTTTTCGAGTTCGAAAAACAAACAAAAAATTTTTACCTGCCCTAATAAATCCATAAATTTTCGAGCCTTTTCCTTATCTTCTTCTGTTGGTTTTTGAGGATAGTAAACTGACATTGTGTGAAGAAGATTCCATGTAGAACGGCCTTGAATTGTTAATTTTTAAAAATATTTCTTTAGAAATTAAAATTATAAATAACCTAGTTCATCTTTGTCAACAGGACACGGCTTTTTCTCGACACTTGTGCTTGCGCCGGCAGCTTCCTGCTTTTTCCCTAGTTTCTCGGCCATTTCTTTCCCGCGCTTCATCATATCTTCTACACTGACGCAGGCGCGACATGGCTTCCCATCGGGACCATATTCCATTCGATCCATTCTGAAAATCAAGATTTTTGAATATTTATCTTATGAAATTTGAAATGACGCAATCTTTGAATTTAAAAAAAAATTTGACTTTATTAAAAATTATGGATCTGCATATTAGAATTCTTTATTGAATTCTAAAAAAAAACAGAAAAATTTAGTTGAAAATCAGAAGAAAATTCCAGAAAATTGCAAAAAATCATGTAAAATAAAAATGGCCGAGAATTTTCTAGGCCATATTGCAAAAGTTCAGCCAGAAAAGTTCTGCGAAATTTGAATTTTCAAATTTTTTTCCGATTGTTTCCTTTTTTCACAGAATGAGCGGCGGCAAAGACGAGTACAGCGACAAAGCGCTTCTCAAAGTGCTTAAAACCAAATCGGTGAACACAATCGCAATTTTCTCAAGAGGAGTATGTCAATTTTTGTTGAAAATTTCCAAAAAATGCAATTTTCAGGAATATTTCACAGTTTACGCGGATGATGCGAAGTTCGTCGCCACCAACATTTTCAAAAGCGACGTTTGCGTCAAAACATTCACCCTTTGTAGTAGGGCCGCCGGAATTGGTGAATTCAATTTTTTTTTGCTCTCCAGCTAACAACGCCCAACAAATGAAGTACGTGTCGATGAATCGCGGCCAATACGAGAAGGTGGTCCGCGAGACGATCATTCTGCTTCGGTGCAGTGTCGAATTGTACGCAATGGAGGATGGCGAATGGAAATTGCAAAAAAGTGTACGAAATTTTGGGTCCCATATGGATTTTAACCAAAAGATGCAATTGAGAATTTTCGGCAATTACGAGGCCGTCAATAGCTAACATTAGAAAATTGAGATTATCGGGGGATGTCATGAAGCGATCCATTGATTACGGTAGAAATGCTATGAGCCTTTAATTCTAATCAGTTGAAGTATAGTTGGCATCCGGCAACGGTTGTAGATTTACGCGTGCGCCTTTCGAAATGGTCTCACCACGTGTGAACACTTATTTCGTTATTTTCATGAGTTTGGCATTTCCTTGAATTTCCAACGTCATTCGATTAAAAAAATTATCGAACCGGCCCATAAATTGCAAAATAACGAGTTAGTCGGGAAGAGAAAGACGCATGCGCGTAAATCTACCCGCGTGAGACTAATTAGTAAATTCAAAATTGTCAAAATCGCTTCGAGACCTTCTCATCGTTGCAGGGCTCACCAGGAAATACTGTCGAGTTTGAGCAGGAGGTCGGCGTCGCCGATCAGGCGCCAGTTTTCGCGGTCCATCTGAATGTCGACGACGAGAATGTGGGGGATGGATTTTCAAGTGTGTGCGCCTTTAACGCGAAATTTTGCAGAATCGTGTGACGCTGTGCGCCTGGGATGCCGGAACTGTGCGAATCATCATCAGCGAATTCAGCGACACGCCGAATTTCAGCATTGTCGAGGTGATTTCTTCGTTTGTCGATTCAAACCCATTTCCCCTCCAATTTTCACCATCACATTCCAGCAAAGCGTGTTCGGCTTGTGCCCCAATGAATACATTCTGGTGAACACCGACGCCAATTCGCCAGCCGCCAAAAAGTTGGCGGCGGTTTTCGCCAAAATGGAGGTGCACGTGAAGCCGCGCACAATCGCCGAGTCGCTCAAGCCGAAATCGGATTGGTGCGACGTGCTGAAGTTGATTCATAATGATTCTAAAGGTGATTGTCGATTTGAAAACGCGAAAAAATGCGAGATTTTAATAGAATGTGCCGAAAAAATTGGCGAAAACGCCAAAGAATGCCTTCAAATGCTTCACGCGAACACTGGCGAGGAGTACAGCGATCTTGAGAGGTACAGTATCCTGGATTACGGTGCCCATGGAAGCATGCAACTGGATTCATGTGCAGTTGAAGCTTTAGAGCTATTCCAGCTGAACTATAATTATTTGGGTTTGAATTTTATCGGAATTTTTGCGACGAATTGTGAACATTTTCAGAGAAATCCAACAATTTGACACTTTTCAATGTGCTCAATAAGTGCAAAACGCTGCCCGGCGAGAAATTGTTGCGTATGATTGATCCAGACTTGATCCGATCCACATGTGATTTTAGGTGATTGGATATCGCGACCATTGTGCCAAATCGAGCATATCAATGAGAGATTGGATGTTGTCGAGGCGCTCGTCGAGAATTCGTCGGTTCGATCGAAGCTCCGAGATTCGATTTTGGCGAGAATGCCCGATTGCTCGCAATTGGCTCGACGATTGATGAGGAAAATGAGCTTGCAGGTCCAATTTTTGTTGAGAAATTCCCATTTTTTGAATTTCTAAGAAGAAAATTGAAATTTTTATTGCATACAATAGTTTTGCCAATTTTTTTTTGGTTCACCGTCTCTCAAAATTTTACTGCTTTTGGGAATATCAATCTTTAGCATTTTTCCATAATCAATTTGAAGTCTGGATGATTTTCGACGCTCAAAATCGTGGAATTCTCTAACATTTTCAAAATTTCTCCACAAAAGCTGTCGATTTTTGAAAATTAGAGAAACCTTTTTGTAATTTTGGATTTTTTCTTTCTTTCAATTTTATTGATTGACAATTTTTAGAAAAAAAAATGAATTTTAAACATTTTTTGGCATTTTTTTATTGCCGGAAAAATGTCAAAAAATTTAAGGAAAGGGTTTGCGCCTTTAACCTATCCTACCGTTATGCATAATACACTTAATTTCGCGTCAAGACCACTGTTATTTTTTTTATTGGCATTTAGCCAATTTTCCGCAAATTTTCCGTTTTTTTTTTCAGGATTTGAACCGGTTTTATCAGGCTACGAGTCTCCTTGAAGCTGTTGAAATGCAGCTCAACGAGCTCGCTGAGATGAGCGACGCCAAATTTGCGAGATCCGTTGATCGACTTTTAAGGGTTAAAAAAAATTTTTGCGATTTCATTCCACGCTTTTTTTTTCTAGAAAGACATCCAAAAGATTCTGAAGAGCGTCGAACGATTCCAAATTCTTTGCGACGAATTTTTCGATTTTGAATATGAGAAAGAGACGAAGGAGATTCGCGTTCGCGTCGATTTCGTCGACGAGATTCAGGAGATTCGCGAGAAGTTGGATCATGTCGAGAGTTTGGCGCAGAAGTTGAGGAAAAAGGTGCAATTTTGGCGGAGAGAAAAGAAAAATTGGATTTTTTTTTTTTTGCAGTTCTCGTCGAAATTTGACATTGATGGGCTGAAAGTTGACAAAAATTCGACGTATGGCTATCATTTTCGAATCACTTTAAAGGTCTTCCTATTTTTTTGTTTTTTTTTTCGGGTTTCTCGTTTGTACTTTGACCCCTGGAGTTTTAGGAAGAGAAAAATTTGAGAAAAGCGAATGTGACAATTTTGGAGACGACAAAAGCTGGCGGCGTGCGATTTACTGTTGATGAGCTGTCGAATTTGAACGAAGAGTCATCATGAGAGCATTTTACTCTCAAATATTGATTCTTTTTTGCAGTTTTCTCGATTTGCACTCGAAATACGCGAAAGCCGAAGAGGATGTGATTGGAATGTTGTTTGAGAAGGCTCAAGGTGAAATCATTTTGTTTTTTGCCTAAATTTGGTAATAGCGCATTCCTATTTTGTATTTCAATTGACTACTACTGTAGTCGATCGCTCTGAGACCTACTAACATACTTGCAACGGGGCGGGTCGGGGCGGGGCGGGGCGGGTCAGAGTGAAAATTCTACCGACCCGCCCCGACCCGCCCCTGACCCGCCCCGCCCCGCCCCGACCCGCCCCGACCCGCTCGACCCGCTAATAGATTTTTTGAAGAAAAGTTTATTAAAAAAAATCGAAAACGAAACAAAAACAGTGAAAGTTGGTTCAATCAATTTTGTTTGAGGACTTCTGAACAATTTTTGTTGCGAGAATAATTAATTCTACTCAAATAATGTAATTCGAAATTCTTTTTTCGCTAAACAAGGGCCTCGTTGTAAACATGGAGTGTCGTTGCGGGTCGGCGGGGCGGGGGCGGGTCGCGAATTTTTTGACTGACCCGCCCCGCCCCGTGGGGCGGGGCGGGTCGATGGCGGGTCGACCCGGGTCGACCCGGAAATTTGCAAGTATGCCTACTAATGAGGCAGTGCAAAAAAAAAAATAAGAAAAAACAACTCATTTGTTTTCCTTTTCTATTTTCTCTAAAATTTATCTCAAAATTTCGTTCAATTGAGAAATAAAAGGGAAAAATTTGAAATTGCAAAAAAATTTCGACGCCGACAAATTTTGGCGAGATTCGGGCGCGAGCCGCTACGCGACCGCAACGCATCAATTTTCAAAAATGTTCACATGGTCCCGTCGCGATTCGTGAACGTATTTTGATTGTAGAAGCAATTTGAAATTGAAATCGTAAAATTGCGGAGCCGAAATTTGTTGTCTTCAATTTTTTTGTGATTTTCCGTTTAATTTTTTAAAAAAGTAATGGACCTATTCTTGAAATGTAATTTTTATAGCCCTGCATTGGAAAAACGTGTAATTCTTTTTGTTTAAAAAGTACATTTCATAAATAGGTCCATAAATGGCGGTGCGGACCAACTAGAGAGTGTCGGGTTTGTTGCAGAATTCGTTGGGCTCATTCCGCTCATTGCGCAACTCGCCGCCGCGCTTGACGTGTTCGTCGCGTTGGCGACGTTCGCCACAACGTCGTCGAGAATCTTCACACGACCCGAACTTCTGCCAATGGGCTCGCGTCGGATGAAGCTCGTCCAATGCCGGCATCCCGTCATCGAAGCCACTAGCGAGAAGCCGTTCATTCCCAACGACGTTGTGTTTGGTATGAGATGAGAATTGTATATACTATACGCATTATATGTATAATAAGCAGACAGCAATCGTTTGATGATTTTGACCGGCGCCAATATGGGAGGCAAGTCGACGTATCTTCGATCGGCGGCCTTGTCAATTCTGATGGCTCAAATTGGTACCAATGCGCACTGAGCACATCATTTTGTTGGTTTTTTTTCCTTCTAGGAGCATTTGTACCGTGCGAGAGCGCTCAAATCTCGATCGTCGACGGGATTTTCACAAGAGTTGGCGCTTCCGACAAACAATCGCGCGGAATCTCGACGTTCATGGCGGAGATGCTCGACTGCGCCGCGATATTGCAGGTTTTTTCAAACACACCGTTTTATTTAATGGGATTTTATGTTTTTCTTGAGCTCAGCGCGCCACCGCCAACTCGTTCGTCGTCGTTGATGAGCTTGGACGCGGCACGTCGACATTCGATGGATTCGGAATCGCGTCGGCCATCGCCAGGCACGCGTGCGCCTTTCGATTTCATCTCGACATATCGAATTTCCAGGGACCTGCTGAATCGCGTCGAATGCTTGTGCATTTTCGCCACCCATTTTCACGAGATGGGCGAATTGGCGAAAGAGGACGGATGCAACGCGCTTCAGATGGGCGTTCGAATCGAGAACGGCGAGATCCACATGTTGTACAGAGTGCTCGACGGCGTCGCGCAATGCTCGTTCGGGCTGCAAGTCGCCAAAATGGTGGGATTGAACGAGAACGTCATCGAGGTTTCGGCGGATTTCAATTAGTACGATTTCGTTTTGCTTCTTCAGAACGCCGGCGAGATTCTCAAGAGTCTCGAGACCACGAAGACGATGATCGATGAGCGCAAGAAGCGCGAGATTCTGTGCTCCGACAATATTCGAGAGGCGATTTTGAATGTTGTGTCATTTTGAGAAATATTCAACAAATAAAAAGAAACAAACAAAAAACAAAAAGAAACGATGAAGGAAATATGCAATGTTTGATGAAACCCAAAAGAAATACGGAATGAAGTCCCTATAAAATCGCCGACGTCGGCACGAGATTCGGATCACGCGGAATGATATTCATGTACATCAGGGCGACTTGCGCGGCGATCGCTTTGCCCTCCTTTTTTTGTCGCGAGCCCGTCAACGGCCGATATTGCACATTATTGACGGTGACGGTCCACAGGAACGATTTCGTGTTGTCGGCGCCGTGCTCCTCGCAGACGAAGCTCGGGCTCGCGAATTTGCGCTTCGCGCAATACTCCATTAGAAGCGACACCGGGTTTTTGGCTGCAACAAAAAAGTTTCATTCGGTTTTTTGTTGTCAAATTGAAGAGTTTCAATTGGAAAAAAAGAGAGGTGTGGCCAAGAACGAACTCGGGTCGCTGCGAGACCCATTATTGACGTGCGCTTTTTGAAAAAAATTTGAATTTATTTCCCCCAATTTTCCAATAGGGTTGCATTTTTTTTTTAGAAAATCGGCATGTCCCTTTAAATCCAACTTTTTCTGGTCCCTAAAGCAAAAATCCAAAAGAAATGAGAGCCTACTCGACAAATCAACCGTTTCCGGCCGCAATTTATTGCGCTGCT
Source organism: Caenorhabditis bovis (assembly GCA_902829315.1). Classification (NCBI taxonomy): domain Eukaryota; kingdom Metazoa; phylum Nematoda; class Chromadorea; order Rhabditida; family Rhabditidae; genus Caenorhabditis; species Caenorhabditis bovis. The sequence continues at coordinate 458,294 of CADEPM010000011.1, forward strand.
TGATCGACATTTCCTCCTCGGCCATCAATCCTGCAAACAAAAAACGAAAACACAAATTGGGGAGAGGGGGGGGGGGCGATTATTAATAAGGGACGATTTCCAACCTCGTCGATCGCTTTTGACGTCAAGTGTCAGCGGCTCCAAACTGCCGGCGGCGTCGCGGCCGAGACCCTGTCCCGGTTGCCAGCCCATCTTTTCGAGCAGTTTCAGACCGACACCGCCGATTGCCGGCGGCGCGTTTTTGAACAAATCCTGCAATTCATCGACGTCTCCTTTGGCAAATCGAGTTTTGGCGCGAATTTCCAAATATAATGTCCACAAACGCGCTCTATTGAAATGTCTCGTTGTATAGCACCCTCTCACTCACGCTCGATCTCTGTTTCCCGCCACGCCTTTTTTCTCTGTGTCTCTCACAGGGGAAAAACCTTTTTTTCTCGACATATATCACATTCTTTATCTCTGCGTCTCTCACATTTCGTTTTTGTTTGTAGTATGATCCCATTGCGCATGGTCAAATCTCGTGCACCACACACCCACACCAACAAACACCACCATTTTCAAGCTTTGCTTATATTCCATTTTTTGGCAAAGGGCCAATGCAGACAAAAAATTAATAAGGCGTCAAGCGTTTTTATTTTCAGATTTTTTTTTGGCGAAAAAACGCAAAGATACGAATCAAGACGTTTAAGACGCATACCATTAATTTATGGGATGGGTCTCGATGGGAAAACGGAACGCAAAAAACACGCTATTACACGATTCCTTGCTGGTTTTTTTCTCTGCGTTGAAAAAAAAATCGATACCTTTTTGACCCAGGCGTGATATTTCGGATTCTCGGGCTGCAATTGTTCGGGCGTCAAGAGTTTGAGGCCCGTCGTACCCGTGTACTCACCGGGCAGACTTTTCAACGCCGCCCACGCTTCAATCTGCAAGCTGATGCATTTTGATCATTTGGTTTTCAACGTGCGATTTTTTCGCCATCATCTACCAACCTTCTCATTCGCCTCTCTCAGATCGCGATGCGCGTCGAAATCGTTGGGATTCGTGGCGAGACGCTTCTGCGCGTCGGCGCGCATTTTCAGCGTCTCCCTGATGTCGTTCGGCGCCGGCTGCAAATGCCTGATACTAAACGAGTCAACGATGCGAAGCGCGCTCACAAATTTGATGTCGTTCGGATCCTTCATGATGAACTTCTCCTTTGGCGGAACGTAGAGCACCGGCGGAAGCGCGGGCGGCGACGGCGGCCGATGAGCGAGCGCCGCGGCGGGCTCGGGAAGCTGAAAATTTCAACAACAAAAAAAATTATTATTCGACGCGATTCGTTGGGCGTTTACAAATTTTGGCGGCGGGGGAGGCGGAGGAAGAATCGAGGAGAGGAATTGGGTGGGCACTGGCGGTGGCGGCTCCTCAAATATTCTCAATCATTATTCTTCTCGCATTCCTTTTTCGCGCTTACCAGCCCGTTTACACGACATTTCTCGATTTCGACGCTCGTCAACGCCACATGCTTCTTCTGAACGTCGGTGCAGCTCATCGGAACGACGTCGTCTTTGATCACCGGCGTCCATTCCTGGAATCGCATCAATTGCGTGCAAAAATAAAACCAAAAAGAATGGAATTTCAGTTAGTTTCTATGTTTAAAACGTTTGAAAATTCCAATTCTATTGCCTTTTTTTGTTTGGTTTTTTTAAAGGCGCACAACTCAAAATTTCGTCGTTTCTACAAAAGAAAAACACCAACACAAATTAGAGCATGCGCCTTTAAATCCAATTTTCATCGTTTTTTTTTTAAACAAGAATACCGTATTCTCTTTATGAATGGCGCCCGATGAGACGGGAAAAAGCTGGTGGAGCTGCGTTGGGTCGAGCTCCTTCTCCTCGCCGGCGGTTATTGCTTTTTGCGCGAGACTCGCACTCGCAGCCGTCTGAAAATTGCAATGTGCCGAATTTAAAGGGAGGCAACGTATTTGAAATCCACAAAAATTCGAGAAAAAAAATTGATAGTGTGCAATTTGTCGTCAAATTCAGTGCAATGCCATTTTCAGTGTATTTTTTTAAATTCTGAAATTCGAGTGCAATTTTTAATCGACCACACTTCAAAATTTTCATTTTTGGTTTTTCAAGGCCCCCAAAAAAATACACTTGATTTGACGACAAATTGCACAAGAAACACATTTTCTCGAATTATTGCATTTCACGGATGCCCCACTTAAAAAGGGTCCTACCACGATGTTAATCCGAATCGGATCATTTTTGGGAAGCGCATAGGGATGCTTGTATTGAATGGTTTCTTCGCTCTCGTCGCTGCTCACGTCTTCGCCCTTCTCTCGCCGCTTCTCGCGCTCCTGACGCTTCTGGATTCGTTTACAGTACGCTGAATTCAGAAGAAACGAATTCTGCTAGTGGTTGATTGATGACTTACTAACGAAATCGTCAACGGTGGCGCCTTTTCGATCACTCGTCTGAAGAAAAAAAAAAATGAAAGTCTAGATACGTCTTCTTTTTTTTCTTGACCAAATTTCCAACAAAAAATTCAATCCAAATGTAAAATTGCAGATTTTAAGCAAAAAAAATTCAAGATAGTGGCTTCTTTCCACCATCCTTTTGTTTTACTCAAAATTCCAATTTGCGGGCATTTCGCGACTTCAATTTAGGCCAAAAAAATCTCACCGAATTCATCGCACACATTCGATTCTTCTTAGCGATCTCCAATAATTTCTGTTTGTCGATTTTCTCGCGACTCCTCGATCGCCGTCGAGATCGGCTCCGTCTTCGCCATTCTCTTGATCGGCTCCGTCGTCGATCATACGATCGACTTCGACGACGTCGTCGATCTCTGGAGACGCTTCGTCGTCGGCTTCGTGATGGTGTTCGTCGTCGGCTTCGCGTCGGCGATCGTCGTCCGGAATCTCTGAATCGAAAATAATGGTCAAAAACGATTCAAATTGGACGCTTTTTAGAATTTTGTCTGAAAAATCTTAAATCGACCTTTCCATTTGAACAATATAATTGATTTTTAAAAAATAATGGACCAAACTTTTTTTTTTCACTATTTTGTAGAGAAATTAACAAATTTTAGTCAATTTTAAAGAAAAAATCAGCTTTAAAAAATTTCACTGTGAAATTTCAACAAAATTATTGATTTTCATCAAATAATAGCCAAAAATCATTTGAAAAATCAATTTTTGTTGAAAAACGACCAAAAATTTCGCGTTTTCGATTAAAATTTGGGCACTTCTATCAAAAAACATGTAAAATAACTATGGCATTTGCCAACCTTGTCCTCTTCCGCGTGTCTCGACTGGAAGAGCTCGCAGATCGACGGCGTTCGCACGAATATCGACGCTTCTTGTTGGATTTTCTCTAAAATCGCCAAAATTTCCTCAAAAACAAGAATAGAATCGAATCACTTCGGGACTTTTTCGAATCCAAACGTTTTTGACATCCTCCTCTTCTTTCGCCGCACAATTTCCCTTCGTTTCCTTATCGACCTCCTCTTCTTTGACGGTTTCCGTCGATTTCGAGCACTCCGGCAGCACCGTTTTGATATTGATCTCCATTTTCACATCCTTTTTCAGCAATTTTGTGCTATAATCGGCGCCTAGCGGCAAATCATCGTCGTCATTCGGCTCTCTGGAAATAATTTTTCAAAAATTTCTGGAAAAAACAAATTTCGTCTCACTGATTCGGATCTGATGGAACATCGTCGGAACTTTTAGCCTTTCGATTCTTCCTTCTTTCCCGCTCTTCGTCGAATTCTGAATCCGATGACGACGACGAGGACGACGATGATCTTCTCTTTTTCCGATGCTTCTTCGGCGATCGACTTCTTCTCCGCTTTCTCGATGGCGATTTGTGCTCTTTCTTGCTCTTCTTCTTCTTCTTCTTTTTACCCGATTTTTTGTGCTTGTGCGATTTTTTATGCGGTTTCTCCTTGTTTTCCGGCTCGCTCGCCGCCGCCAACTTTTCCACAATGAACGGCTGAAGGCAATATCGTTTTGTGTTTGATTGGATATTAGAATAATTACCTGCTCCGATCCTTTTACCTCGTTTAAGAGGTCGGCAACAATCGCGTCGGATTTGCTCATCACTCTGAAAATTGGAGAATTTTTGAATTTTTGAAATAAAATATAGGCGTCAGATATAGTGTAATTGTGCAAACACAGTGACATGAAAATGAACTTATTCTGCCTAATAACCCAATTCAATTTTTTTATTTTGAAATTTTCTGCCCGTTTTCAAGCATGTTTTTTAACACTGTTGTGTTCAATGTTTTACAAATCTCTTATAAATTATTTTATACTGAACGCATTCTTTTTAAAATTATTAAAGCTATAAAGCGAAATTGCTAAGAATAATCGAATGTTCGGCAGTGTCAACTCCTAAACGCATTCCTTCTATCAATCCCTATTGATAAGATAATGAAAAAGGATGGTTTGATAAAATTGGAACGAAATACACTCGATATAAATATTGGTTCGTAGCGGCACATCGGTGAGCCTCATCGGTGAGCCTTCATCGCTAGGCCACGGTTGCGAGAGAAAGAAGGGGGGGGGGTCCGGTTTGCGCGCGCGCATACGCGTGTCAGTAAAACCGCCTCGCCGCCTCGGCCTCGTTTCGCAATTTCTTTTTGGATCAATGCCAGGAGCGGAGGCGAATGTTTCGCTGCTGCAGAGAAGAGAACCCGCCGCCGACTGCCGGCTGCCGCCCTTCATTTCGCCTCCAGCAGATACTACTCATCATTTATTTGTTCAATTTTTATTGTTTCATTCATTCGTTCTGTTGCCATTCGCATTGACACACACACTATTGCCCTTTTTATTGTCGAAAATTTGTGGAAGAATTTTTTTCTCTCGCTTTCCTCAATTAACCGTCATTGTGCAATTTCACCTGCATTCTTTTCTTCTTTTTTTTTTAAATCGATTTCTTGATTTTCTAGAATTGTCGACTAGATGACTCAGAAGTGCTAAAGGGGTTTATATTCGAAAACACCACAAATGTATCTTGATGGACTCAGCGAGAATGAGAAGCTCAAAGTTAAGGAACTTTGCGCGCTTGTCAACATTTGCGAGAAGGAGGCCGTCAAATTATTGAAAGGTTTGTCGATTTTGAATTGAGAATTTTCAAAAATTTTCTGAAAATACTGAAATTATTGTGGAAATCCTTTGAGAGACCTCAAGAAGAATTTCTTTTTTTGCAAACTTTTATCTTTACCTTTTTTGGAGAAATTCGCCAACACTTTACACAAAATGCATGGTTTTTTTTTCGATTTCTGATTGACAATATATCAATATCGCGTCGAGACCTTTCGCGTTGACAAATTTCTCATCGAAACCCGCCCGTTGGTTTTTTTTAATCAATTTTTTTCCACCGCCGACAGATGTTCGCTGTTTTGCTCGGTGGTCGTCGTCGTATAGCCAAGTGCTCGGCGAAATGCGGTTTTGTTTTTTTTTTTTGAAATGATCGCGGCCCATCGAATTTTGAGAATTCGGGCGATATTGAAGCGTAGAATTTTGAAAATTATGAGATTCTAAAAAAATTGGCTCAAAATTTGGAATTTTTACGAGAAAATTGAATGGATTTTGACACATTTGAAATTTTAGTGTTTTTTTAAATGAAAATGAATTCAGAAAATCGTGGTTTTTCAGATTTGGTTCAAAAATAAAAAGAATCCAGCTTAAATTAATTTTTTTTTCTTTGAACTTATCAGTTTTTCATTTTCTGGGGAATTTTTATGATTGAAAAATAGCTGAAAATGTAATTTTTAGCGTCTTGAGACCTAAAAATAAAAATTGAAGCAAAAATGTGAAGCTTAAAAATTTCTAAGCAGGAAATAAAGAAAATTTTGTTTTTTTTTCTGATAAAAATCGGCGATATTTTCTAGTTTAACCCAAAAAAAATGAGAATTTTCAAATAAATTTATGAAAAAATTAAATTTTCAATCGAATTGTGCCAAATTTGGTCCGAGACGAACAATAAGAAAAGAAACAAATTGCCGGCAATTTTTCATCGAAATTTCGAGCCAAATTATTCATAGTTTCCGCCGAATATTTTATTCATTTTTTTTCGGCCCACCAAATTTCTTTTTTTTTGGTAATGAGAAAAAACTTGAGAGCGGTAAACAGGAATTCATTAAAGGCAAAAGAAATTTTTTTTGTTTTAGTCCTCAAAAACACTCAGATTTTGCTGAAAAATGAAATTAGGGCCTTAATTTGAAGGTTTTATGAAGCTTGAAATTGTCGAATTTAATCTTTAATTGCATCTTTTGCAAATTGATAACTAATTAACACTAATTATGCCAATTTTGATTTCTTGATAATGTATCGGGAATTGTTAATGGCAATTACCGGCCTAATTATGGGCGTCAGAAGTGAGAAATTTTTAAAAATTCCTTAAGGGTAATTATGACTCTAATTAGCATTTCGATTTAATTGATCAACGAAATTATTTTTGTAGAGAATGATTGGGACATTACGATGTCGTCGCGTCGTGTATCCAAACAGTACGACAATGCGCTGTCGTTGAAGCCGTGCACATCAAAAGGTATCAATTTGTGGCGATGCGCCTTTAAATATTACGGTAGATCGATTTTTCCCTTGGTTTTTGCCACCCCCCGACAATTATAGTTATTTTTATCGACACAAGTGGTATGCGCCTTTAAAAATACATTATTGGGGGATGTTGGAATCGTCGAAATTTTTGTGATTTATGATTTTTTTATCGGAAGTTTTTGACGCGAAAAGAACAGTAATCGAATAATTTTCAAAAATCGAAAGATTTTTTTTTGGTGGGCGGCGAATTGCAAAATTTCCCTATAAAATCAATGATGCGCCTTGAAATCTGACGATGTTTGACACACCGAAACTTGTAGACGAGCTCAGCGAATGGGATCGTTGGGCGTGTCGACTGCGCGTGCCGGGCTACGCGTTCTATTTGCCGGATTTGGCGAATCTGCCGAGCGAGTTTCGAATATTCCTCGAAAAGGATTTGATCGAGACGTCGACGCAGCGGCGTCTTGAAGCTTCACGTATGTTGATTTCATCATCCGAGAGATTCAAATTGATTTGTAGGCCATTTGAATTGGTGGCATCAATTCGGCCAGCGTCTCTATCCGCTATCAACGACCGGGGATGGGAATTGCCTACTCCACGCCGCTTCTTTGGGTGAGCGTTTTTTTTTCAATTTTTGAAATGGCCTGGATTATCCGGCGATGATCCGCTTGCGATTTTCATTTTTTTTCTTCTTCCCAGGCATGTGGGGTGTCCATGATCGTCAGTTGACGCTTCGCGAGACGCTCTATGAGATGTTGGTGAAGGGCACACGACGAGAAGCGTTGTGGAGACGCTGGAAATGGGCCGAGCACAACGCGATACATGTAAGCGGCTTTCTTTGAAGAAGAAAAAACATTGATTTTGGCGAATTTAGTCGAGCGAATTGGCGTTGACACTATCGGATGATGAATGGCAACAAGAGTGGGATGGTCTTGTGGCGCTCGCCTCGCCGGTGCCGCGGAAGCAAGACGACAATGGATCGAACTCGACGGATCAGATATATGAAAGTCTCGAGACGATTCATGTGTTCGCGCTCGCCCACGTGCTGAAGCGACCGATTGTTGTCGTCGCCGACACGGTAGGCAATTGAAATGTGTTTTTCTTTTCTTTTTTCTTTTTTTTTTTTTGACGAAAAGACAATTTTCGATAGATTTTGCAAAAAACTCGAACCGATCTTGGAAATTCGATCAACGTTTTTGTTATTATTTTTTTTATTGAAAAAAAAACTCATTTTCGAAGGGAGGAATCATTAAAAATTTGCGAATGTGTGCAATTTTGCGTGCCGATGTTTACGGACTGCGTACTTTTTGAAATTAGGACAAAAATTGTTTTCTTTTGAATTTTTTAAAGCGTGGTCTCTGAGAGTGAAAAAAAAATTGAACAATTTTGCACAAAACCAATTATTTGTAGAATTTTTTAAAATTGTGGTTTAAAAAATTAAAAATTATGGTTTTTCGGCATTTTTGAATTAAAAAATTCGAAGAAAGTGGCATTTTTTGAATTTTTTGTGCCCGAAAATAAAATTTTTTTGAAATTTATATTGCAAATATTTATTCCCAAAATTCGATTTTTTCTTCGAAGCATGAAATTTCAGGTGTTGCGCAACGCGAAAGGCGAAGAATTATCGCCAGTGTCGTTCGGTGGCATCTATCTTCCGTTGGAATGTCCGCCGTCGCAATGCCATCGATCGCCGTTAGTGCTGTGCTACGATTCGGCGCATTTTTCGCCGCTCGTCCCAATGCGAACCGATTCGAGTCATAAACGTGAGCATTTTGACAGAAGAAGAAGAAGCTCATCTCGGCCATTTTTGGAGCCCAATTTTTTTAAAATTGTTCTTCTATTGCAGAAATTATACCAATAATCGATGTGAATCGAAATTTGCTGCCGGTGCATTTTGCTGTGGATCCCGGAGAGAATTTCACATGGTGAGTTGGTTTTTGGAAAAATGATTTACCTTAATTACCCCTAATTACTTGAAATTTGGTTTTTTGGGTTTCGAAAATTCATCAAAACGATTTGTCCAATTTCCTGCTTAATTGCCTAATTAGTCAATTCAAAAAAATTGCAGGTGGAAAAGCGAGTCCGACACGAAGTTGGCGTCGACGTTGGCGATGTCGGCGACGGCGAAACTAACGCTGATCAGCGAATACATGGACATTGTGCGATTGGACGTTCGACGCGGTTCGATTCGATCGACGCGACGCGTGCGAAGTGCGCACGCGCCGCCGCCGCCGGCGCCGTTGGAGTCGTCGCCGAATCGCGAGCGCAACGCGAGCTGCGAGGCGCCGAAAAGCATGACATTGGCGAGCACCGGCGTCTCGTCGGGCGGTCGAAACGAGAAGTGGCGAATCATCAACGAGATCACGACGCATCTGATGCGAACACTTCGCATATCGTCGAACGCCAAATCGAAAGAGAAGAGCATCGACGCGAACGATTGTATTGCGCGAATGAACGGCACGTGTGTGCTCGCCTCGGAGCTCATTCCGACGCACCATCAATACATGGACGTGATGGTGAACGAGTATATGAAGAGCGCGAAATTGCGATTCCAGCAGAATCAGAAGGCGGCGACGTCGAGCAACGACAAAAAGCGGATGAGTCGGAGTTTCAGCGCCTCGTCGCTCATGATCACGTGTATCAACGCCGCGTGCAATTTGGTAGGTGTTTCGTTTTTGGGTCCTGACACGACATTGATTTGGCTCCTGACGCGATTTCAATTTGAGCTACAGTAATCGCTGAGGGTCCTGACGCGATATTTCGACAGAATAAGAAATGAATTTGAAAACATCTATTTGTGCTTGGCCACCATTTCTGATCTAGAGAATCAAATTTTTTGGGTTGGCCACGCCCACTACAGTAACCCGTCGAGTGAAATATTGAGAAATTTGGGTTTGATGTGATTTTTTGTTTTCCATTTTGCAGCCCGCCTCGCAGGCGACGAATTTCCTGTGCGACGAATGTTTTGCTCAACACAAAATGGTGCTCATCTCGTTCAATTACGACAAACTGTTGTCGCTCGGCGCGTCGCCGTGCAAAAGCTCGACTCTTCCGTCGTTTGGCATCGAGAATGACGAAAAAGAGAATGTGGCGCCGATTTTGGACATTATCACCAAAGATGGATCATCGACGTCGACCAGGTTTGTGCGATTTTTTTGTTCTTTTTTTAAAATGAGACCATTTGGTAGCGATTTTTGAAGTTTGAAACGTTTTTTGTGCAACTTTTGCTTTTTTTTTGTAGGATTTTTTTTTAGAAATTTGCGATTTTTGGGTTTTTACGAGAAATTATTCAATTGTGAAACGAAAATATTGGAATTACGAATTTTTGTGGAAAAAAATTGAATCGATTTTAAGAAATAAGAAATGTTGGGGTTTTTCTAACGGTTTCAAAAAGAGTTTTTGATTGAAAAATAGCTGAAAATGTAATTTTTCGAATTTTGAGACCAAAAAATGTGAGTTGAAGCAAAAATTTGTGAAGCTAAAAAATTTCTAATCAGGGAAATTTTGGTTATTCTCAGCTAAAAATCCTCAAAAATTTGAGCGAAAATTTTCTAGATCAACCCAAAAAAAGGATTTTTCAGATAAATTTATTTTTTTTTTAAATTTTGAATAGAATTTTTGAGTCGAAAAAATTGGAATTTGTCGGAAAATCTCAACATTTTGAAGCTTTTTTCAAAAAAACTTGAATTGAGGAAAAAATGTTCACAAATATTTTTGTAGCGTTCGAGCCGTTGAAGACGAAGACGGCGTCGTGCACTACTACGTCGACGACGACGACATCCCGCCGCCGCCGCCGCCTTCCAAATAGAAGAGCGTCTGAAAAGAATTAGAGCCACTCGAATAGCAAAACCTGTTTTGTTTTCTTGCTAGATCCAATCATTTGTTTTTTTTCGTGTGTTTTTTAGATTCAAAAAAAAAAACCAGCAAAGTTATTTCTCTTTTGCGTAATTTATTCCATATATAGCTAACCGCTTTCTTTCCAATTATTGATTGACTGGGTAATCCTCGACGTTTTTTTTGTTGTTTCTCGTTCTTTTTTTTCCTTTGCTTATATCGAAACTGAGCTTTTACTGTGATTTTTGCCGCCGCCGCTGCTTCTTCTCAAAATCTTTCCGTTTCTAATTTCGGGTGGTCCCGCCACGAGCTGACCACGCCCACTCATTTTTATTTCGATTCTTTTTTTTTCTTTTTGTCGTCGTCTCTCTCTCTTGTGTGTATGTGTGATCCGAACTAGCTTATAAATAACTTATAACTTGTCATTAATGAAATATGAGACGAGATTTGAGTTGGCGTCGAGCAGCTGGAGCACGTCGGAGCCGATCGAGCTGATCGCGACGGTCTCGAGCGGAATGTCGAGAGCGGTTTTGCGCGTTTCGATCGACCACAATAATAGGCGGCGAGAGTTGGAGAAGATGAAGTACGAACCGCATCTGAAAGAATTTTGCATTGGAAATGACGCGCAATTGCGGACTTTTTGCATTTGCATTGGAAATGACGCAAAATTGCGGACAATTTAGCTTAATGTGCTTGAAAATGACGTGAAATTGCAGAATTTTGCATTTCTAACCGAAATGAAGCTGTGTATCAAAAAAATGGAGCAAAATCAGTGAAATTTAGAGATTTGCATTGGAAATGACGCAAAATTGCGGAAATTTCGCGTTTGCATTGAAACTGACGCCAAATTGCGGATTTTTGCACTCAAAATGACGCGAAAATTTGTTTGAATGCTGAAAACCACAAAATGACGCCAAATTGCGGACTTTGTGCATTTGCATTGGAAATGACGCCAAATTGCGGACTTTTTCGGATTTTTGCACTCAAAGTGACCCAAAAATAATTTTAATGTTGACGGATTATAGGAAACCACAATATGACGCAAAATTGCGGATCAACGAACCGAATCGCGTGTGTCGCATTCATATTGAGATCATCGATGATGCGCTCGACAGTCAAAATTCGAACATTATTCGAATGATAGACAACGGCAATCAGCGGCGAATAATAGAGAATCTGGCGAATCGATTCCGGCGAATGATTGACGATTTTGGTTTGAAGCGACGGAACGCCCATCACATAGAGGCCGCCCGTTTCCGTCGCCACACAGCACTCATTCCGATGTCTGAATGCGCAAATTGGTGAAGGATTTCATATTTGAGAAGCAAAAAAATGGGCGCATTTTGGCAAAATTTTTCTGAAAATCCGTTTGCAGACTTTTTTTTTACAAATTTTTTTTGAAATAAAATTGTCGAAAAAATTAGTTTTGAGGCGAACAATTTTTTTTGAATTGCCGCCAAACGTGTTTGCGGATTTATATATATAATTTGCGACTTTAAAGATATTAAAAAAAATAGAAGGGAATGGTAGCGTGTGTGCAAACACCGTGACGCAATTATGCAGAAAAAATAGTGTGAATGGTTTGGGACCATAAGCCCCAAAAACGGTTCTTTCCAGTGATGACTCATACTACTAATTAGTCATTAATTACTACTAATTACTCTCAATTTTGTGAAAATCGTATTAACATCGTTTCGGCGCAATTTTTTCGCAAATTTTGAATTTGCCGCCCTGAAAAGAAGAAAAAAAAACGAATGCGTACGCTTGAATGCTGACAATCGCGACGGGTTTCGTCGACGTCGACGATTTTCGAATTTTTCTCGGCAAATCGGCGACGACGATTCGCGTCTGATTGAGGCGCTCGAACGCCGTCTTGCCGACGCCCCACAGAGCGATTTCGCCGTTGTCCGCCGCCGACAACATCCCGTGTTTCGTCATCTCGACGCATGTGATGGCCGAATTATGAAGCTGAAAACCCAAATGGTCCGAAACCTAAGCAAAGGCTTATTTGAAAAAATATGGAAAATTTTTGCCGAACGGATTGCAAAAAAAAATTTATTAATTACAGTAGCGCGGTCTAAAGGCGCAGGGCATTTAGCGGGATGGCTCCCACAACGCGAGAGGGTACGGTGCGAGCGAGAAATACGGAAAATCGGCATTTTGTGTGCGGTTTTAGCCCAAAAACGCATTTTTGCCTTTTAGATGAAACAAAAAAAAGAAAAGTTTTTTTGGGTTTTCGTGAAATGCGATGAAAGGAAAATTTGATTTCGAATAATTTTTGTGGGAAAAAATTGATGGAATTTCATTTTCCCCCCAAAAAAAAACCAAATTAATTGTTGAAGGTTACGGTAGCCAAGTCCGCGGTCATTATTACGCAAAAATGCACAATTTTTTCGGATTCTCGAATTTCCTTCATTTTCTTTCAATTTCGAAGAAAAAAAAAAGAAAATTGTTAAATTTTTCTTCAATTTTCAATTCCTTCATTTTAATTGTTTTGAAAATCCCAAAATTTCCATGACGTTGGGAAAAAATGACTTTTCATTTTTTTCTTTGTGTGTGTGCATTTTTGCGTCACGTGAACGCAGACAATCCAGTTTTGGTGTTCTGAAGGGCTTGAAAAAAATAAAATGATGTTTTTTTGACCTGCTGCTCGTACAATATCTCGCCGTTTGTGCACAATTTCACGAATCCCGACAATTCGGCGACGGCGATTTGATAGGAGTTGACGAAGGCGGCCGACAAGGCGCACGTCGCCAATGGAATCGAGAAGATCTGCAACAACGAGAAGCTACTCCCTGATTTGAATCGGCTCACCATTGTCGATGAGCAAATGATGGCTCTCGCCTGATGCGAGCAGAATGTGTCGTGCGACTCGCTTCCGATCAGTATCACCGTCTTCCTTGATGAGCTCGACAGCATTTTCAGCACATTCTCTTTGCGCGTCTAAACCGATGACGATCTTTATTTTTATTTTTTTTTTGATGGACCCTCCAACCTCGATATGATATCGATGAACGACTTCCAAATCGATTTTCTCGAATCGATGGAATTCCAGAAGGCGATTGTAGTTGACGCGGGAATCGTCGTGAACGAAATCAAATAGGAGATCGACTACCTCGAATTTTTTGTCGTAAAATTGACTATAAAAAAAAGAAACAGAAAGCGAACCTCTTGACTGATTTTCACACTTCTCGCATCGCCTTCTCCTTTGCCGATTTCGTCGGTTTGAACGCCGACTTCAATTTGATTATTGGCTTCGGTTTGCGCGTCTTTCTTTTCTATCGCCGATGTTTGGACTTCTACTGAAGTGCGGACCACGCTGGTCGCGTCATTTTTCGGTTTTCGCCATGTGAATGATGGAAGCGTGAGCTCTTCGAGCATTTCGATTGGCGAGAAATGAGCGCGTTGGTCGAACGCGTTTCGCTCAACAACGCGTCGCCATGGAAACGATTCATATGCATTGTGTGCTGCGGACAATTTAGTGGGACACGTGAATCGACAAATATTTCGATTCGAGCAATTTGAGTCAAATTTTTGGAAAATTAAAAACTAAAAGCATATGAGGACTCGCGAATATCGCATTTTGTGCAAATCGTCGTCAAATGAAGCGCATTGTCTGCAATCGCAATTATTTTTTTTTTCTAATGACGAATCAATCATCCAAATAAGGGAAACAGTTGAGAAAAATGTGAGCACAAAAATTTTTTTTTCGAATTTATTTCCAAATGAAATGGTTTATTAAAACTTTGGGTGAAAATAAAATGATTTTATATACAAGACAACCTGTATTTTGGTGTACATGGGCGACAGATGAACAAACCGGGGACCAATCTATTTAGTGGGTTTTTATTTACATTTGAACTCTAGTTGTGAAAAATCTATTCCGACTACCATTTAATTAAACGAACTAAATTGTTTTTGGGAAAATTGCGAATGAGATATTTGCGCATCTCATTGAATCCTAGCAGGTATAAGCCGACGATTGGCGCGATTGCCCATACATGGGCTGGCGGTGTGTGAATATCCATGATATATTGAAAAACCGGCGTGTAGACGAACATTAGGAGAAGCAGGACCTGAATTTGTGCGAAATCGCGTATGGTATGGTGCTTGCGGACATTGTCGCACCAAATTCGACGACAATTCATTTTTGATTTTATTTCATTCAATTTTTGTCCTATTTTTTTGCAAAATTTCGCCATTTTCTATTATTATGCAATTTTTTTTAATTGAAATTAATTAAAATTATTCTCTAAATTGAAAATTCTGCCAATAGCTCGTTTATTTTCTATAAACTCCAAAAAAATCAATTTTTCTAGATTTCGAAATATTTTTTTCGAAAAAATCGATTTATAATTTATTTTCAGTTCTACCCTACCTCAATGAGAACCGCAAAGATGCTAACGATATTTGTGAGGCCATGCCGGAACACGGAAACGCGTCGCGTCGTGCAATTGTACAAATGGAAGACCTTGAAGATTGCGATAGGTAAAATTTTCCAAAATTGAAGCAATTTACCTGTGACATGACTAAAGTGATTTGCCAGGCAGCCGCCGCCTGTCCCTTAATGATCAATTGTTGCTGCTCATCGAACACGAGGCCCTGGAATGAATCGCTAGTGATCGCGACGTCTTCATTATCGTTATACCTCGCTGGTGGTGAAATTCATGGCGCCAACTTTCCAATGATGCTCGGCGGTGAACAAAATATCACTAATTGGTATATTATGATAGCTGAAAATTTTGAGTTGTTACAGATTTCTCTTAAAACGAAATTGGTCGCACGTGTAAACGCTCAAGTAAGCGGCAAGGCAGCCGATTGTGATGCCAAATCCGGCAAGAACGTAAGCATAAACCAAAAGACTCTGAAAATGTTGAGCAAATTGTAGATGAGCCATGTAAGAATGCACCTTCGACAGTAATCGGGCGGTTCGAGACCGCGGCGGTGTATGCATTATATCGTTTTCGGGTTGCTCATAGGCGAGCGAAATTGCCGGCGGCATTTCGGACGCCAAATCCACTGAAAGAATCTGAAACCAATTTTCAGATCGACGTCATTCATTGGTGTTGGTGCAACCTGCAACGGCGACAAACCGTGCGGAAGGCCGAGCATAAACGAGAGCATGATCGGAAAGACCTCCGGCCATAAATGGGCGAACGTGTAGGCCAATGAGAGGCGCAGATTGTCGAACAGCAGTCGTCCTTCTTCAATGCCCATCACAATCGAGGCGAAATTGTCGTCGAGCAACACGATGTCGGCCGTCTGTTTCGCGATGTCGCTTCCGCTTTGGCCCATCGCGATGCCGACGTTGGCGTGCGCCAACGCCGGCGCGTCGTCGACACCGCCGCCGGTGACGGCGACCGTCTCGCCGCGCGCTTGAACCTCCTGCACGATTTCGAGCTTCTGGACGGCGTCGGTGCGAGCGAACACGATGTTGTGATGTTTGAGGAGTTGGTCCCAATCGGCGGTCTTGAACGATTTGAGCTGATCGCCGGTGACGACGGTCCACGAGTTTCGGATGCCCTCCTCGCCGGCGCCCTTCAAATCCAACAAATTGATTATTTTTCGCATATCACGCGTCAAAATCAATTTTTTTCCTCGCCGCCCCTTCATTTCTCGTCTATTTTCCGACACGAACGTGTCATTTTTTGTGAAGAAGAAACGAAACGAAAGGCAACTCGAAAAACGAAAAGAAAAGAAAAGAGAAAAATGCGATTTTTCGTCATCGTCCGATTGATATTCGTCGCGTTGTTCGCCATCGCTGCTTATTTGTTCGCCGCCAATCGCCAATTGTGCGTTCATTTCGAGCCCAACGTTCACGCGGTAACATTTTTGTTTGTTTGCTTTTTTTTCCCGCTTCTCTGAACTCCGAATTCAGGCTGATGTATGCGCAACGAATTGCTATTACTTCTTCGAGTATGTTGTCGATGTTGGAAAGTTGAGGAACAATATTAAATATGATTAGTAAGTTTTAAAAAAGAAAAAATGGAAGGTGGGGGGGGTCGAACTTGCAAAACTTCCCGCCTTGTGATCAATGCATTTACCAACTGCGCCATGAGTGCATTCGATCTTGCCCGACGGAATTGTGTATAAAAGTGGCGCCCCGCCCTCTTTCTCTCAATATGAAGCAATTGTCAAAATTTGAAAAATATATAAATTCAAAACTCATCCCTATTAGCAAACAATGGACATTTTGCAGTCAGCCAGTCATCAACAAGGATTTGGTGTCGCTGTCAAATATTTTGGACACCAATACCAGCGATTTGAAATCGTACGCGCAAGAATGGCTCAAAACCGATTTTGACGGTGAAATTATTCAAATGCGAACGCGTTCGTGTTTAAATGTAAGAGTTTTGGGCGCGACAAAAAGAAAAAAGCCCATTGAGATTTTTGTGTGTGTGTTTTATTTTTGATTTCAGATGGATTTTGGGCATTTGAATGGCTCGAAAAAATCGAATTTGACCAAAATTTTGTCGCCGCTTCGATTTTTGATCATTTTCATGATCGGCTCGGCCGCGTTGGCGCTCATTGATCTCACTATTCAGATATTGATTAGTCGAAGCTCATTTGTAAGTTGATAAATCGATGGTATTCGTGATATTTTTGGGATTTCTAGGTTCGCGTTGTCATTCACAGCCTCACTCAATTTATTATTTGGACTTATATATTAATTGACATGGAAATGTTCAGGTAAAATTTTGGAATGCGTTTTTTCCCATTTTTGGGGACATTTATCATAATTGTTCATCGTTTTACTCAATTTTGATCATCAAAAAAGGAAATAATAGCAAATTTGAGGATATTCATTTTTACTAAATCAATTATGCCACGAAAATGGCAAAATTTTGAGTTATTGCGCAAAATTGTGTAAACCAGAAAATTGTCCGAAGCACCGAATTGGCATCATTCAGAAACTCATGGGTTGACATTTGGCCGAAGGAGCACGTGCCGGCCTATCCGTTGAGGTGGCTCTATTTTGAATTGTGCGCTCTATTGCTAATCATCACCACTCTGTTTGATCTACTCACACATAATTACGCCGATTATTCGCTTCGAATCGAGCAAAGTCAAGGAGTCTACAAGTGTATCGAATTGAAGGAACAATCACGCTTGAATGAAACATTCCGATCACTCGATTAATAATAAATGAATTGTTTTTGTTGTTTTTTTATAATTATTTCAATGGGCCCTCTCCTACCGGTGGTGATGGTCCGATGAGTCCGATTTGGCGGGCGATCGCTGATGCTGTTGTTGGATGGTCGCCGGTTATCATGAAGACCTTGACGCCGGCGATTTTGCACTGCTCGATGGCTGCCGAGGTTTCAGGCCTTAAAGAAAGAAGTGAATGAGCGATATTGTGCTGTGGACAAGTCGCGGGTTTCTTTTCGCCATCCAACATTTCTGCGAAAATGCGCGTGTGCGCGGCCCGCTACAATGTCCGCAGCTGGTTGCGCATAAGGCGCTGCCGCGAAGCGCATCTCTTCGGATCGTTGGGCGCGGTCGGGCCCATTCTCCCCGACACTGCGCACTCCGCTCTGGTTTGGCGCTGCGAATGGCATTCCTTTTGGGCCGCCAATTTTTCGTCGCCACCGGCGGCTGGTGCTAGGCGGCCGCAAGCTTTACAGACCGAGTCCTGGCAATTTCAACCACCAAGTTCTGTGTTCCGTTGGTTCATGCCTCGTTGGGTCCAGAGCGGGTGAAAATTTTTGACGATGTCGTTCCGAGCGATCGGAACGACGATTAGTTGGTGTCGAGAAAAAAGAAATTGGCGGGGGGACGCTTGGCGCGTGATTCTTGTCGAATTGCGCGCGACGGCGGCCCGGATGAATGTCGGCAGCAGGGTTTGCATAAAGCCGTCGGCGAGATGCCGTCGAACAGCAACGATCCGCTCCTGCGTTACTCGCAGTGCAGCACACCCGCGTCTCCCCGACAACGGCAACCGTTTGACGAGGCGTGTTTACCCGGATTTCGGCACCCGGTTTCAACAAAAACGTATTAGCCAAACCAAAACCGGTGTCTTCGTTTCGGTTCAGCAAGCGCAAAGCAGAGAATGGTCGAAAAAATTGACGCCTCGGCGGTCCGTTTCGGGGGGCGGTTGAGACGCGGGTAAAAAATTTTGAAATCCCGGTCTCTTTCGATGAGGAGTCCGGGTGCAAAACACGAGAGCACTCGCCTACCTTGGTGGGTCCATGATGGCCGCCATGCCGAGGAACACCAAATCGCGCGGATAGTCGTGTTTTCCGTTGTTGCCGAACCTCGTGCTCTCGTTGGCGTTGAAATGGCGTTTCGCGAACGCGATGACGCGACGGCCCTCGTTGCCCAGCATCTCCCAAGCCGCCTACAATTTGTCCGACCGATTACGGTATTATGTTGGTGTGTGGTTTGCCTGGCACTCATTTCGATAGTCGTCGTCGATGTCGCGAATGTCTTTGCCGTGAACGACGCGCGAGCACATGCCGAGTATCACTTCTGGAGCGCCTTTGGCGAACACGACGAATCGCGCTTCATTCTCAACAAAATTTATTTATTTTTGTTTGTTTCGGTTTTAACAAATCGAATGGGGTTTTATTTCAGCGTCATGAAAATTTTTGGCGATTTCTCGAAAACGACGCATTTCTAAGAGAGAAAGCGCGAAAAAAAATGCCTTCTGAATTTTGGCTCAAATTTGATCAGCTAAACGCGAAAATGTCGAAAATTGTGTAAGCTTCAATTTTCTTTAACAAACTTGCTAGCGAAAATGTCGAAGAATCGAGTTACAGCGAAAAATCTGAAAAATGAGACCCGTAAGATTGTCCGCAGCATCAAAATTTGACTCGACAATTTTTCTTCACAATTTCTCAACACAAGCATTCATGAATTCAAAATTTGGGCTTGGCCCGTAAAATTGTCCGCAGCATCTCATTCATATCTCACCTCTCCTGGCGGCGTGAGCTTCTCGGCGGTTTGCGGCAAATCCTCCTCGACAACCCTCGACACGACGATCTGACATCGACGGACCGAGTTGAACGGAACCTCGTAGACTGTCTGCAGAAGGATTGAATAGAAATCTAGGTGCGGCGGGGAACCTGATAGCCTTTGCGGATCCGCTCGACGCTGACGCTCAACTCGACGTACTGTATGAGGGCCACGTCGGACGGAACGCCGAAAATCTCGTTTTTGCGCGACTTCCGATGGCGGCCCTCCTCGTTGATCGTCGACAATGAGAGTTGGCTCGAGTTTTCGCGTCCGCAGCCGGTTTCCGACACCTGACCGGTTCGTGTGTCGCTTAAAAAGATTTGGATAATAGCGAGAATCAATGTGCGGACATCGTTCTCGGCAGTTGCACTTACACGACGGTGAACTTCTTCTTCATGTGCGCGCTGAGCATCGCCTCGGAAGCGCTCTTTTGCAATTCGCGCATGGTTGAAACTCGCCGCATGTTGCGGCGAACATTCTCGAATTGCGCGTTGTTGCACACCGACATCACTGCAAAATTCTCTCTTTTTTTCAGCTTGCTTAAAAAAAATTTTTTTTCA
Organism: Caenorhabditis bovis; assembly: GCA_902829315.1. Lineage (NCBI taxonomy): Eukaryota > Metazoa > Nematoda > Chromadorea > Rhabditida > Rhabditidae > Caenorhabditis > Caenorhabditis bovis. Next base: position 478,193 of record CADEPM010000011.1, read on the forward strand.
GCAAGCAAAAAAAATTTTTTTTTTTCAGCAAGCAAAAAAATTTTTTTTCAGCTTGCTTAAAAAGATTTTGAATTTTTTTTCAGCTTGCTTAAAAAGATTTTTTTCAGCAAGCAAAAAATTTTTTTTCAGCAAGCAAAAAAAATTTTTTTAATTTTTTTTCAGCTTGCATAAAAATTTTTTTCTTCAGCACGCAAAAAAATTTTTTTTCTTTTCAGCAATTTTCAGCGAAAGCCTCATTGATTCCCAAAAAATAGACACTTTTAATTGTTTGATTGCCTACCGTAATCGAGTGTTTTCGCTGTGGGACACTTTGACTATTCATTTTGAATTTTCAACGTGTTACACATCGCAAAAAATTCTATTTGAAAATTTAATATCGAAAAAAATTATTATAGTCTTTTTCATATGGAAAAAGCGCTTGAAAAACGCATTTTTAAAACAATTTTTTTATTCGAATTTCCACGCGAATGGTCGCTGGATCGATGCCGCCACGAATTTTTGTTCTGTTCTTTTTTTCCTCAAACTTTTGCAGTGAAAAATTCTAGTGAGAAGCTTGTTTTTTGGAAACCGCCTAAATTGTTTCAAAAATAAATAATGGCAGTGGTCTTGGCGCGAAATTAGGTGTCGATTTACGGGCTAAAGGATGGTTTAAAGGCGCATACCGAGAATTTTTTGTTTTGGCATTTATCCAAATTTTTGCCAATTTTTTATCCTACAAAAAATGACAAATTGAGTGGGGGGTTTCGAGAGAAAAAAAAATTTTCGAATTGCTTTTGAGCTTCTCCTACCGGTGAGAATGTCGGGAAGCGGCTCCTCGAGTCGCTCGGGCGACTTCATCGACGACTTCATCGCCCTCAAATGCGGATGCTTCATGTCGACGGCGGCGCCGGTGACGAGACGCGAATTGAACCACAAGTCCGACACGACCATTTTGTTTTTCGTCAGCGTGCCCGATTTGTCGGCGCAAATCACGGTGGCGGCGCCGAGCTCGTCTGAAAGCAATCAGCAATTCAGACGAATGTGATCGTCGGGACGACGCGACGCACCGATCAACTCCAATTTCTTGATGTGAATATTCTTTTGCGCCATTCGCCTCGCGATGATCCTCAATTGCGACATGACGGTCGCCGGTAGGCCTTGCGGCACATTCGCCACGATGATGACGACGAAGCCGACGATGAAATGGTCGAGGATGTTCTCGAATCTTAAAATCGATAATTGGGCAATGCTAATTAGGTGATTTGATGCTAATTGCCTTGCTACAATGCAGCCGATGAGGAAGACGAGTGTCGCCATCGTGATTGCCACACATAGGATGAATGTTGAGAAGTTGTGAAGCTCGCGATGCAATTTTCCGCTTGGCGGCGGAATGTGATGGTGCAATCGGGCAATTGCGCCCATCACCTACAATTGTTGGTCTCTCGATAAAATCAAACGAAACTCACCGTATATTTGCCGGTTCGAATCACTAGGCCGATGCCTTCGCCTTCGGTGCAATACGAGCCCATAAATGCGACATTGCAGGCGTCGAACACCGATGTTTCTTGGCTGACCGCCTCCGCGTGGTACTCTTTTACAGTTCGATGGCCTTAAAACGAGCGATTATCAATTCTGATCATCCAGCAAAAAAAATATTGGGAAAAAAATATGAGAAAAATGAGGCGTGCCGCATTACGGCAAAACACCGTGCGGCAATTGCATCTCGCAGCCACGCCCCCCTTTTTTTATTTTTTGAATTATGATTTTCAAGTTTTTTTCGTTGTTTTTCTCCAGATTTTTGCAATAATAATTTTTTAATTATTTTTCGAAATGTTAAAAAGTGTAGAAAATCGAAAGATTCTTAGAAAAATGTGAGGAAAAAAAAAAAGAGTTTTAAATAAGAAATGTTTTTTTTTGAAATTGTTGCATTTTTATTTCTAAACTATTTTATTAATTGTTTTTGCAATTTCAGGCCCCAACCTGTGACTTCCCCGCTTCCAATGAGCAACGAATTCGCCTGCAATAGTCGCATATCAGCCGGAACGGTGTAGCCGGCTCGCAACAGCACCAGGTCGCCAACAACGAGCTCATCGGCTTTGACCTCCTGCTCCTCGCAATCGCGTATCACCACCGCCATCGCCGGCATCATTTGTCGATTCTGGCGCACCACTTTTTTCGCCTTCGACTGCTGCCAATAGCTCAGCGTGCACATGATGTAGACGACGCATAGGAGAATCGCGGCGCACACGATGTTGAGCGGCTCGTTGAACCCGCGCGCCATATGAATGAAATATGTCATAATCGAGAGAATCGAGGCGCCTGCAAAACCGAATTCGTCATTTTTTCGGCCGTCTCGATGGCGGCACCGATGAGAAGCACCCAGAATTTGAAATGGAATTGCGAGACGAGGAACGCGAACACGCTGCCCTCTCGCGGCGGATCGATGTGATTCAGGCCGCCGTCTTTGAGGCGTTTTCTGGAAGTTTTTCGATTTTCACACACACACACACACAATGGTATTTTTTTTCCAATGATATTTTAGACCCCACTTGGCCTCTTCTGAATGCAATCCGTCGCTTCGATCGGCAAATTCGGGATGGATGAACGAATCGGGATAGACGTCTTTGAGTTGCTCGCGTGTTAGGTGATGCTCGACGAATGAGCTGCCGACCGACTGCAATTCGAATATGGGAAAATCCGACAAGAAAAAAAGAAGTTGGCTGTAGGTGGATTTTGTTGGAAATTTTCAGCGGCAAATCGGTGAAAATTTGAATTTTGCGTCCCATCACGAACCATTCTCGTCTGCTCGACGTCGTTCTCATCGGCGACGGGCCTCACTTTGACGTGTTGCCAATTTTGATTGTCCGACTTGGCCGCTGAGCTCGACGTCGTGCTCGGCGACGCGCAATGCCACATCGAATCGTTGGCGACCACATGATGATCTTCTGGAACGATGAAATCGTCGACGGCGGCTGCGGGGGCGAGCAATTCATTGAGGTCTTACTTCGTGTCATACGCCAGATATGCTTCCCAAGAAAAAAAATTGATGTTCGCCAATTTTTGGGGAGGAACTTGCGGGGAAGGCGGCGAGCGAGGGAGGCGGGAAGAGGAACAACGAATACTCTGAATTAATGGTTTGATGAACCGCGAAGAAGGAAGCGAAACCAAATAAGGAAGCACATGAATGAAAACGTTGTGATGTTTGGGCTTAAAGGCGCATGGGTAGATCAAATACAAGAAATGGTCTTCATCGATTCAATTTTTTTGGCGCCAAATAAGGAAGACCGCGTTTTGTGTTTAAAAAAATGTTTGTTTGATGGTGTACAGTGACAACTATATCAAATTCAAGGGCGGCGGTCGAGAAACAAGAAAAAGACTGGCGAAAGAAGTTTAAAATTATTGTAATTGTGGCCTTCAGGCGGTCATCGTCAAATTGTGATGGCGCCTTTGAATGATAGGATCAATAATTGATAATAGTGATGCTGCGGACAGTTTTCCGGTTTCGAGATTTCGTTTCCTTTTCGAAAAGAGTTTTGAGTGCTAATTTGGTTCAGATAAATTGATCCCCCCGATGAGGATATAAATTTTGTGCTGCGGACAATTATCCGGTTCACTCAATTATTGATTTTGTCGATTTTGTTTTTGAATATTTGAAAATAACTCGAACGAATTGAATGAGAAATTTCTGCTATTTAGCCGAGCTGTGCTGCGGACAATTTTCCGGGTCTCGATATTTTTTTTTTCCAAAAACCACAACTATACCATAATTGGTTTAAATTTAATGGGCGAAAAAATAAAAAGAAATTTATGATCTTTATTTTTTCCGAACAAACCTTCTCTTCAAAACGCGCGGTTTTCGAAAAAAAATGCCAAAAGCCCAAAATTTGGCCCGCAAAATTGTCCGCAGCAAAATTTTATTGTTTGTTGAAAATGAAAATTGAGAAGTTCGTTGATGCCACTTTCCACGCAATAATTGCGACACATCGAAAACGCGGTTGTCGTGCAACGGAGCGTCGTAGTAGATCAAAAAAAGGTTAATTAGGCGAACCGGAAACTCGTCGGCAGCATGGATGGAATAAATTGATCAAGACGGAAAAATGGGGGGGAGGCGAGACATTAAGAACCAAAAAAACGCGAATCAATTGAACACAAGAGAGGTGACGATGTTGATTGTGAAAGACGATTGATTAAGGCGAATTTACAAATTGTGACAGATTTGGGGATGGCGAGAGAGCGTGCGAAACGGCGAGACGCAGATACGCGTGTTTCTCGGCCGTTTGTCCCGATATGGTATCAATCACATGACATCACAATGGCGTCGTCCGTAAAACGGGGGGTTTCCACACCCTCACACCCACACCCACACCCACACACCTTTTTTTTGAGAGTATTGGCACAAACTTTTTGTTTGGTAGATCAAAACCATTTGGGCCGGCAGTTTTTCACTGATAACTCTCGATTTATCGATTTTTACGGTATAGTTTGTTGAGCGAAATTGAAGACCATCGAATTTGCAACAATTTGACTTTTTGATCATTGGATTTTGGCCAAATATGGCAAAGATATGATATTTTAAAAAATTGCGATTTTTTGTTCAAAACGAGACACGAATCTTTTTTTTAAGCAATTTTCATCTGCGGACAATTCACTGGACGAATTTATTTCACCAAGACTTTATATGGACAACCGGGCTATTCATAATAAAACCGAAGAAACCATTGGCTATATACATATGGGTTTGAACCCGGTTAGATGTCCGCAGCAGCGTTATCATCAGTTCTCGACTTTTTCGCTTCAGGAGCCTCGTCGTCATCGTCGTCATGATCTGAATGCTCGTGCTCGCCGACGTTGTCCTTATTTTCGGCGTTTTCATTTTTCGACTGCAAAAAGATGGATGTGGTCGCGGCCCGGAAGGATGTCCGCAGCCAATAGCCTATAAGTGAATTACCAATTTCCGTCCCATTTTCTCGGCCATCGCTCGCGAATCCCTCAAATTGCGCTCGATGGTGAGAACCCGCTGGTTCGCCTGATGGCTGTTCTCGATGATCACCGACGTGTTCAGAATGCTCTTCGCGTTGTCCTTGGACGCCTACATTTAAGTTGAATTCAAAATAATGGAAAATGCGAATGATGATGTGAACCTCGATGACGTTGAGGACCTCCTCGTTGAAGACGTCGGCGAATTGAAGGCATAGGTACGACCAACTACACAGAATATCGAGACGATCCAACTCGTACGGCTTCCATAATTGGGTGGCCGCTGCCCAGAGGTAGCTGAAATAAAGGTTCTGTGTGTGTGTGTGCATGTGTCTCTTTACCTGAAACTATGAGTAATCTTGATCCATGTCTCAGTGCGGACTTGAGTGTAGTTTGATCGCTTCGGCATTCGCTCTTGAACTCGACATATCTGAAATATTGATTGAAAATGTTTGAATTGTGCTGCGGACAATTCTTCGCGTAGTGTTTGGTATTTGGCTGGTGCGAAAATCGGGGCAACGCTAACAAAAAATCGATCTGCGGACAACTCGCGGGTTCGTGCATACCGTATGATAGGCGTAGTAAATGCTCAACTGCGAGCTGGACACGGCTCGCGAGTCGACAGTACGCGGTTGGCGCTCGATCGCCTCGATCCACTCCCAGCACACCTGAAATTCTACAGTAGGCGCGTCGGCGCGGCGAGACCCAACCGCAATGAGGCTCTCGTCGTAATGAGAGGTGTTGAGAATGCAAGCATACACATGATCGATCAATTCCAATTGATCAACGGAGAACGAGTGCGACGTCTTGGCGACGGCGTTGCGAATCACGGCGACGGCTCTTAAAGGGAGATGTGCGAAAAAAAATTTTTTTTTCTTCATAGAAAACAAACTTCTCGTAGTTTCGTGAGACGGTCGCGTTGAACGCGTCTTTGAGAATATCGTTGGATGACATTAATAAGGATGAAACAAAATTGGAATCGATAAATCTGAGTGTGTTTTTTACTTGACGCAACGACGCAATGAAACTGGAATCGACGGTCGGCTTCTTCTTCTTCTTTTTCTTCGTCGTCTCCTCGCCGCCCTTCTTTTTTTTTGGTTGTGGGATCCGATCCGATTCGATCCGATGGTGGAGAAACGCAGACGCACACAAAGTAGGTCAGTGGACTAGTTCGACGCGCAACGACGCATCGTTTGAAATTGCGAAAAAAAATGGAAAGTGACCTTTTGGACGAAATGTGCTGCGGACACATTTTGGGTTTGACGCAATTCATGAAAATTGGCCAAATTGACACAAAAATGTCTGAAAAATTGAATTGTTGCTTATTTGAGAAGCTCTAACAGTTTTATTAAATATTTCAATCAATTTTGAGTTTTTACCTGAAGCCTTCTATTTAAAACGAAAAAAAATTCGCGATTTAAAATATTCTATATCGGTTTTCAAGGTCATTTTCAATTTCTAGTGAAATTTTACAAATATCTGTCACCTCGCACTTATTAATAGCAATTGAACGTTTGAACCGATTCGTCTTTTGACTTCTGGGCGTGCAAAATTTTAAAACATGTGATGATACTGCAATGCGATGCACTTGAACAGATTAATTGTTCAATAAAGCGCGTTTGCAGCGGGGAATTTGAAAATTTAATTAAAATTTAAATTTTAGACGTGTTTTCGAAATCGATCTGCAATTGTGCGTGACGCGATTGCAACCGTATTACGGTAGACAATCGATTTCGTCATAGTTTCGAAATTTTTCGAATTTTTCTCTCAAATTTTCGCAATTTTCTAGATGAATTGCAAAAGGCGCTCGTATCCGATAGCGTCGCACACGCGCCGCTGTAAACGAGTGCTGAAAGAGGTTGAATCGAACGGCGGCGACGATCAGTACGCGATTGAGAAGATCATCGATCATGTCGAGTCAGTTTTTTCGCGCGCGTCGCAAAAAAAAACAATATCCAATTGGCGCCAATTTTCAGTTTTCAAACCGCGTTCAACGCTTACGTTATCAACGGCGATCAGAGCTATAGCAATATATTCGACACTGTTGTGAATCCCGGCCGAAGAGTCAATGAATACTACAAGTACTATTATAAGATCAAATGGAGGGATTGGCCGATGAAGGATAGTAATTGGGAATGCGAGGGCAATTGTCTCACCGCGCCAAATTTGTACCATTACAAAAGGTTTAATAATCTTCCGATAGCTGTTATCAAGCTTCGTGGCAAAATCTCAAAAGGTTTGACAATTATTTTGTTGAAAATTTTCATTTTTGTTTTTTTTTTCAAGGTTCAAATAGTTTGGTGGAGTTTGTTTCCGACGAGACTGTCGAGAAATCGAAATCGTTTGTGTGGGACGTTCATGATTTGAAGTATAATGGAAAATTTGGGATTGTGATACGCGAGAACCTGAGAATCAGCTCGGAAGTGGAGAAGAATGAGAAAAAAATCGAGATTGCCGAAGTTGGATCCAATAAATATTGCCTTGTTACTGCCCCATTGCTCCCGAAAAGAAATCAAAAGGCAAGTTTCATATTTGAAAAAAAAAAATGCTACTTGAAAATAATGTTTTTATTCTTTCAGGAATCCAATGCGACTAGAATCTTGAGATTTATGAAATCCGATCGCTCATGGCTCTGCTCACTTGTCAAACATTTCAATATCAGCTACATGAGAGATTGCTATATAAGCAACGGTTTCATAACAATGATTTATGATTATTATCCGGAAACGCTTCGCGAGTACATCCAAAACGAGGAATATTCGCCGGAAGTGATTGTGAAAAAGTTGGGAGTCGATCAAATGCTTTTTTTTATTCGCTGTCGAAAAACAATGGTTTTTCAGCATGTTCCGCGACATCTCGCAAGCGTTTGACTATATCCATCAATACGGCATCCATCAGAACATCACGATCGATCATATTCGCTGCCATCGAGGCATCTATCGTTTGACGTCGTTCAAGAATTTCACGTTCAAACAATCGGTGGAGCCCGTCGACGTGAAGTGCGGCGCGCCGATTTACGCGCCGCGAAAATTCGGAACGAGTTTCGCGTTCGACAAACAGGTTCGTTCGCGAGCCCGCCGCACAATTCTCGAGACGAACGCGTTTAGATCGATTATTATGCGATGGGAGTCGTCATTCTTCAATGCATCAATAGGAACACCGATTTGGAGGCGGACGCGATTTCGGCGAACGAGATGCTCGTCGAAATGAACCAGACGAACCAACTTGAATATCTGACGAGATTCGCGCAATTCCTTCTCAGAAGCCGCCATCATCTGAATGATGGCCGAATTCCGGAAATCAGGTATCAGAATTGGCAATTTTTCGATTTTTGAAGAACATGGAATGCAATAATTTTTAATAATTTTAAGATTGCCGAAATTTTGCTGAGTTCTTCGAGTCAAAGCAATTTTAAAAAAATATTGCTTAAATTTTTCTGGCGAATCGTTGTTTCTTCCAAATTTTTTCGACATTTACTCGATTTTTTGGCATTAATGACTGGAAATATTCTTTATTACGACTACTCCGTAAATTTAGAGTGCCGTCGCTAGCTTTTTTTTAATTGCTTACCCGTAATTTTGTGGAAAATGTCCATTTTCCAGATATTCGCCGGAAGTGCTTCGCAGCCATCCGGCGATGGACGCCAAAGAATTCAAAACACTCAACTGTCAAATATTGTTCACTTACAACGCGGAGCCCGTCGATGAGACCCTGTACTATAAAGATGATGAGACTGTTGGCCAGGCGATTGATAAATTGCGCACCTGGTATAATGATAGTGTCAAGTGCGAAGCCAGATTTTGGCGTTATGGTTGTGTGCTCGAAACACGCGAAAATTTTCAGATTTTGGCTCGTCCAATGCGCCAATTTTGCGTCGGCCATCACCGTGTTTCGATTAATCGATCCGAACACGCGAATGGCGCTTCTCAACACGGAATTTGGTGATTTTGTGCTGTTGCCGATTGTCGATTTGCATCGCGACGAGGAATGTTCGAAGCGGAGACGAATGGCGATTGTTAGCGTGCCGCAGGAGCTCGGCTCGGCGCCGGTGCTCGTCGAGCATTCCGGCGCCACCGACATGCAGATATCGGACGCGGTGGCGAATTGTGTGTTCGACAACTTCCGCAAACAGTGCTTCTGTTTTCCGACGATGCCGGTGCATCGCGGCACCGGCTGGTTGAGGGGCACACCGGCCGGATTCAATAATGGTGGGTTTTCGCGATTGTTCTCATCGAAATTTGAATTGAAGGCGACAAAAGAGAAACAAAATCAAACGTTTTCCTTTTCAGAAGACATCGACGAGTTCCTGATGAGAGCCTACGTTGTAACCGACGAGAGCTGCGCCGAAGCCCACTGGCCCGACAATGTGTTTGAGCGCAGCTTGAGCCTCCCGAGCGGCGCTTCGGCGATATTCCAACACGATGATATGGCGATTCGCGAGTCGGTAACGAACGATGAGAATCTCGAATGGGTTCGAAATGTTGAATTAAGCGACGCGGCGGCTGAAGCGCATCGTCGCGAAACAATGCATAAAATCGATTTCTACGATGATAATTTCACGTTTTCGTTCTAATATTGAAATGTTGCTAGTTTATATTGATTGATTGACAACCCCCGGGTTCCCTCCGCGTTGAATTGTAGAATTATTCGATAAAATTGTCTAATATTGATTTTGAGTGCGAATATTTGTGCGCGCGCGTTGCAAACGCGCCCCATTGCCAACCGTCGGCAGCGGCGCTCTCGTGCACCCGCACACACTCACACGCATATTTTCGACTAGTTTTTGCGTCGTTTTTGGCCATCGGCGTTGTTCGGCGCGCGTTTGTCTCGAATATCAGGGATTCTGGCGATTTTCGCAACGTTAGACATTCTTTCATCACAGTTATGCCGAAAGATTTGGCTTAAAACTCGCCGAATTGGCCTAAAACGTTGAAATTGCGACTTTCGAGATGATTCGCTCCATTTTTTTGCGATTTTTATTTGTTGAAAATACCTGTGACGTGTACTTGTTACTATGGAGACATTTCCCTTCGAATATTCATTATTTGTTTTTTTTTTGGTTTTTGATTTAACATTTGATTTGCAGGCAGTTGTGTGCCGTGCACGCAGCTTTGCCCACTTGTCGAAGTGATCGCCACGGCTTCTGCTCGCTGGCATCAGTTGAATCAATATTCTGTATGTGTGTAATATTTTTTTAAAACCAATATTTGCCCCGTTTCAACAAACTTGTGGGTTTTCAGACCGATTCTGGCTCTGAACGCGAGGCAAGCATCGTATTGTCGGGATCTGAAGAGATGAGCAGCTCCGAAGAGGTTTCGTGGATCACGTGGTTTTGCGGTCTGCGCGGCAACGAGTTCTTTTGCGAGGTCGATGAGGAGTACATTCAGGATCGTTTCAATCTCACCGGTCTCAATGAGCAGGTGCCGAAGTATCGTCAGGCGCTCGACATGATTCTCGATCTTGAACCAGGTGCGTCCATCTAACCCAATCGCTTCGTCGCGCAAATTCCCCATTCCCTCCCACCTAACGTTCTCGATTAATAGAGACTTGGCGTTTTTTGCAGACCCAATGCTTGATTTTACAGAGGACGAACTCGAGGACAATTCGGCGAACACCGATCTCGTCGAGCAGGCCGCAGAGATGCTCTACGGCCTGATTCACGCCCGATACATTTTGACGAATCGCGGAATCTCGCAGGTAATCGAGAATCGCCGTCAATTATTATTATTTTTTTTTTCATTTGTAGATGATTGAGAAATGGCGTGATCACGATTTCGGTGTGTGTCCGCGCGTCTATTGCGAGAATCAGCCGATGCTTCCAATTGGTTTGCGCTTCATCTCGAAATTCGAATAAGTTTGACATTCATTTCAGGTTTGTCCGACGTTCCTGGTGAGGCGATGGTCAAATTGTACTGCCCAAGATGTTGCGATGTGTAAGCGGCCCCGAGTTCTTGGATAATATTATAATGGCTCCTTTTGGATTGTTTCAGGTTTGTGCCAAGATCATCACGCCATCAGCACACAGACGGAAGCTATTTCGGAACCGGATTCCCGCACATGCTCTTCTTCGTTCATCCGGACTTGCGCCCAAGAAAACCCGTTACTCAATTTGTGCCAAAGTAAATGAGAAGCTGCGAATAGCATTCTGATCCTCGTCTTATTTTTTTGTAGATTGTACGGATTCAAGATCCATCCGAGCGCCTATGGCGAGGGTCTCGCTATTCAACAACAGCAACAGAATCAGAATGCGGTCAACAACGGCCAACCATCCGGCAGCCAATACAACAATTTTGGTATCAATTAAGGCGGAAACATCAAAAACCAAAAAAAATTCCAATTTCTAACGAGAGAATTCCATGTTTTACACTCGTCGCCGTGCTCTCGAACGCCGTCTGTTCTTGTAATAATGAGAGCACGACGAGCCTATTATATTCATCCTCTTCATCTCGTTTTGTGTGTCCGATTCAATTATTCTCTCTCGTTTCGTTTCATCGTTTATTTTAATTCTTCGGCATTCATTCAAGACAAAATAAAACAATGTTGTTCGAATGTTGAGGAGATCATTTCAAGAACAACGCGACGGCGGCGATGTTCCATTGATGAGCACTTCGGCACGGCATCGAGATGGTCGCGATGAGATCGGAACGCTCGGAAGTCGTGTAGAGCGGCACTTGGACTTGTTCGCCGTTGATTGTCGACGATGCCTGAGCGGTCCATGCTAGGAAAAGGGGCGGCGCCGGCGCGAACACGGCACTCGATACGGTGGTTTCGCGCAAGAACCCGTCGAATATGGCGCCCTTAATAATTGAGATGAAACGCGGTAATAATTTATTTTTCTTGATTCGAATCCTACCTGGATTAATAGTCCTTTGACATGGATCGTCTGCTTTTGCGGAAGTTGCGAGGCGTCCCACGCCGATGATAGATAAAGCTGATCCATTGGTGTCGACAATTGACGCGCTGTGGTCTGGCGTAGAGCGTTGAGGAAGACGTTCGGCTGGAACAGATCGGAGAAGTCGATGGGATGGCTGAGAAGGCTTCCCGATTCGGCGGTGGCGAGTAGCTGTAATAGAGGTAGGGTCCAATTTCGGACATTGCGTTTGCGCGACTCCTAACCTGTTGGGTTCCGCGCGTCTTTCGGATCACCGCGTTGAGATAGTCGGCTGGATCAGGCGGTCCGCTCCACGCGAGATCCCATTCATCGGGTGTTTGATGTAAAACTAGCGATTGGATCGTCTTGCGGGTTGCCGACGACGCCAGACTGGGCACCTTGACAGCCTTTGAGACGAACTTCAGCGAATTGTGCACATTTTGGACGATTCGAAGAGCGTTGATCATTTCGAGCGAAAGGACCTGCACAATCGCGTCTTCCGACTTGCTCTCCTCGGGTAGCTGGAATTGGATTGGATCGGAGCGGATCAAACTGGATCGCTATACCTGCATCTTGTGGAAATCGCCGCTGGTCGTGCACAACTTCTTCCAAAGCGCTATGATTGGGGCAACCGCGTCGTGAGCGTTGGATATCGACGAGCCGCCGAGCGCTAGGGTTCGAATCGACGAGATGGCCCGTTCGGATTCAACGATCTGCCATGAGTATTTGATGTTCTCGGGAAGACCGAACAGATAAGGCTCGTCGACGGCGGGAACGACCTTCATCACATGAGCCACGTAATCCTAAAAATCACGAGGATCGGAGCGAGGGTTGCGTGGACCGATTGTTCGGGTTTACCTCAAGATTCTGAGCCGCTGGAATCTCGATGCCTTTCGCCACCGTCTGACCCGGTCTTCCGCTCAACGTCTCACCGTTGAACAATGTCAATATGTAGGAATCGAGAACTTTGGCGTCGAAATCATTCTCGATGATGCCGCCGTAGATGACGAACTTGAGAATTCCGCGCACAAACTCCCAATCGGATTCTGCAAACACTTGTCGAATAGCGAAACAAAACTGAGTGACTACTTTTCGCGGTGAGCTGCTCGATGAACGCGCGGGCGACTCTGACGTCGCCGGCGCCGAACTCGTAGAATTTGGTCCAACCCTGCGGAATGAACGTTCGTCGCTCTTGGAGCAACGCGTGGAGCCAGGCGAGCACAAATATCGATTGGCACGTGATTACCGGCCGCGGAACGCTCTCGATCTGCGTGTACGTGCGCAACAGATTGTTCTTGACGCCCGGCGGCGGCTCGAACGTGATTTTCAGCGCTTGCTGAAGAAGCATCGTCGGGAATCGCTGATCGGCTTCGGCGGTGAGCCACAACCGAAAATTGTCGTGTCGGCTCAACAATGAGAGCTCTTTGTGGATTGACGGAATCGCGGCGAGCATGAGATGGAGATTGTTGAGGCACACCCAGCCGCCGTTGTTGGCGCCGTCGCGAATCGCCTCGATCGCCGCCGCTTCTTGTCCCTGTCCCATTGAGATCGATGTGTAGCTCATTCGAAGCGAGGCGGCGAGCTCGGCGAGTTCCTGCGACGGATCGGCACCGTCGGCGAGAATGAATAGAATCGGCTGACTGCTGTCCGACTCCTCGTAGATCTCGTTGAGTTTGAACGCCGGCGGATTGATGCTGGCGATGTCTGGAAACATTGAATCGATCTGCCGACAAAATTCGAGACTCACTCAATGTCTGCAGCACGAAATTCATAAGGCAATTGTAGAGGCGATCGGGTCTCGCCGCCTGAATGAGAAGCACCTTTTGGAAGTAGGTGAGTTTGTTGTCGATGGATGATGGGAACGACGTCTCGCATTGCAACGTTTTCCCAAACTCGCTCCATGTCGCCTCGTCGGTGATCTGAAGGGTGGCGAACAACGCGGGAAGATGCGTCTGCAAATGGAATGGATAATCGATCTGCGGACGATTCCTTTCGACAAACCTTGATTTTGCTCAATGCCGGCAGTCGTTCGGGCGGCGTCCACGCGACGCGAAGATTCTGCGACGAGGCGTCGTCGTCGACAAGCACACCGGTGAACAATTCCCATTCCTGCAAACAAACAAACAAATTGCGTGTGTTGCCGTCATTCGCACTTTTGGCTGAAACAACTTCGGCATGGTGGCGTTGAGAAACTCGACGGCGAACATGAGGCGATCTTGTCGGAATATCCCGCGCGACACATGATAGAACACGGTGAGCTGCATTTGGCGCGCCAGCGTCTCGACGCGCGTCGACGAGGTGTCCTGAATTTAAAGGCGCGTCTCGAAAATTTTGATCGATCGATTTCAGCCAACCTTGCACTGTTTCAGCGTTTTCGCGAACAACTTCATGATCGTGTTCACACTATAATTGTACATTTGATTGTGATGGTGAAGGTTTGAGAATGAGAAATAGAGGGATGAGGTGAACTGACTCAGCGGCACATAGATCTCCTTTTGCTGCAAAACGACAATAATGGGCGAATCGGGCTCGACTCACCATTGTGAGCTCTTTGTGCAGCTTCTCGCTCTCGGCAATACTTCGACTAATCGTCTCGGAGCTCTCTTTCGATTTGTTCAACGAGTCCAATAGGTCGGTGTTCGCCAGCAGATTGCCCTGCGACGACGCCAATTGTTGGAGGAGTAGCTGCTCGAGGTTCTCCAACTCCAAACGTTTGAGTTCGGCGTCGCGCAACAAACTGCTCGAGCGCTCCTCGAGCTCGGGCTTCTCCAAATGAATTGCGACGCCGAGGAGTTGCGCCGACAACGCGCTGACGGTCGTTGTGAAGTTGACGATGATGAGATGGTTCTTGACGCTCGGTCGGATTTTCACCTTCTCGTCTCTGGTGCAAATGAACAAACGAAAGTCGGGATTGTAGTCGATCTGCTTGCCACCGAACACGATCACCTCAAAGAGACAAGCTTCATCCAATGAATTCAAATGGTCCCCCTCGCCAAACCTGTCTGGGACCCTGCGATGTCAACTCGCGTCTTAGAATTGGCATCAGCGTCGGGTCAACATCGACGACATCATCAATCAGAATCGTTTTGCCGAATCGGATGGCCAACTCGATTTGCGTCATCAGATCGGATTGAGCCGATTTGAAAACCTCGGACTTCTCAATGTAATTGCTGAGGAACACGGGAACTTGGCCTAGAATCTCAAGCATGATTGCAATGATCCATGGATCAGGTGTACTACCTGACGGATCGATGATGAAGGGGACATGATCGGTGTTGAATAGAATCATGGCATTCTCCAGAGACAAAACGTCCGACGGAAGGCCTTTGGTTTTCCAGTTGAGCTGCAATTAATGGTCCCTAGATTTGATCTATCCATTTTCAACAACGGAAATTCGCTTATTTCTTCATTAGGTGTCAGGTTAGTTCAATAGAGCGCAATTGCCTTCAACCCCCCACCTGTTCGGTTTCGAGCGAGGCAAACGAGAGCGGCTTGAAGCCGACCATCTGGAACATCTGACAAATCGACTTCATCACATTCTGACGCGTCTTCTCGCTGCAGTCGCCGAGATAGGTAACGAACGCCGCGGTGATCAGCGCCGATATTTCGATTTTCGCCTGCTCGCCGCCCAACGTCTCGATTTGTTGTTTCCAGCGCTCGAATTCGCCTGACAGACTCGCGACAAGCGTTCCAGCCACCTCGATCGTCGCCTACAATGTCGTTTGATGAGAATAGGCGGAATTGGTCGGACGAACGTTCTCGCGATCCAAATCCACTTTGATCTGCGTCGCCTCCTTCATGAGATTCTCAAATTTCTTCTTCAAATCCGCCACCACCTCATCGACGCTTTCAAGACCCTTCGATAGATTCTCCATTTGTTTCTCGGCCTTTTTCAGATTCCTGCAAAAAAAAAAAAACACAACAACTAGGGGGTCCGATTGCGTCGTCTCGCCGACTTGATCAATTTGTTCTTCTCATTCTCCAACGGCGAGATTTTCTCGAGAATTTTCGAATACTCGAGATTCGCTTTCACCCACGCCGCGAGTGGAGCGGCAGCGATTGACGCGCGCTTCGCCGTCTGCAATTTGGATTCATTGGCTGCCGACACTTCAACCAACCGCTTCTTCGAACGAGTTCGCCTTCTGCTTCACCAACGCCGACACCTTTTTGTACATCTCATTCGTGATTCGGTGCGCATCGAAATTCATTATCTCATCTTTGACACCGCTTTTCGACAAGAATCTGAAAAGGCAATCATATACTACTAGGATCATCTGAAATTGGCTTCTCACTTCCTCATTGCTTCCCAGGAGGTGTCCAAGATGCCCATGAAGAGGAGCACCGCTTGTAGAATGTCTCGAACGGCTTCCGGCGGCGCTCGAAGGCTTCGAATCTCGCTGAGCGATTCGGATTTGATCGAGCCGACCGCCTTGCGAGCCGCCTCGATCATCGGCTGCACCTCTTTGAGCTGATCGTCGATTTTTGCCTTCTGCTCTTCGATTCGAATGTTCTCCTTCTCGGTGGCCTCTTTCAACTGTTCCATCGACAATTTCTGATCTTCGGCGCCCTTGAAGAATGCGTAAATCTTGGTTTCTCAATGATACTTACACTCATACTCTCCGTGATCGCTTTAAGAGCTTCATCGGCTTCGGCTTGCTTCTCGGCGAGCAGTTTGCTCTGCTTCGCCGCCTTCTTCTGCATCTTCGCCACTTCTTCGCGCGCCTCGTTCAATTTCGAGACACCGCCCTGAAATCGATCGATATGCGCTCGAATGCGCTCAAGCGACTACCTGAAGACGATTCAGCCGCACCGTCAGCGTCGACTTCTTCACATCGCATATTCGGACGTAGTTCTCGACGAATTGTCGAAAGCGGATTGGTTGCGACGACAGCTCGACGGGAATGCTGACGAGAATGTCGCTGAAGCCGGTGAGCACCGCGTCGCTCGCGTTCACCTTGTGCTTCTCCAGCAACAACTTTGGAATCTTAACAATCATAACATTAGCACGTTGGTCTTGACGGCGAACTGGATTACGGTATTCAATGAATCGCGATCGAAGCCGAAACCGAAAATGGTGTTGCAGTGTTTTAGAATCGACGG
Organism: Caenorhabditis bovis; assembly: GCA_902829315.1. NCBI lineage: Eukaryota > Metazoa > Nematoda > Chromadorea > Rhabditida > Rhabditidae > Caenorhabditis > Caenorhabditis bovis. The sequence goes on from CADEPM010000011.1 coordinate 495,120, forward strand.
GTTCTGCGCGATGTCGGAGTTGAAGTCCTCTGAATCAACATCGAGAATGATCACAACGTGAACAAGCGCCTTGATCCCTGAAATGATCCACATCCAATTCATTCCTATCCATAGAGACTTACTATGAGCCAGATATTGTTGTAAGGGACCAGCGAATGATGCTTGACTGGCCGCTTCTGCCACCAGCGCCGCTAGCCCATCCAACTCCTGCTGGGTGAACAGTCCTGAAATCTGACCGCTGGCGAGAAGGGAGTTCACCTTCTGCAGGAAGACGCTTTGTCGAACTTGATGATCCTCTAGAATGAACATGACGTGCTCATTATTGCTCACTGCATGAGTGATCGCGTTCTTCAGCTCATTGTCGAATTGTTTCGACGAATAGTTGCTGGTGACGATCGGCGAGAACACGACGATGTCGTGCATGTGGGCGATGAGGCGCACGGCGTCGCGACGTCCGAATCCGCTGCGACCGGGCAAAAAGAGATTGCCGGCCGGCGACGTCAGCACGCGATCGACGAACGCGCAGAACATGACGAGCTGATTGGTCAGCGGCGATGCGAAGTTGGCGACTTCGAATTCTGGAATCAAGAATTACAAAATGATTGCCTCGAGATTCCAACCGAATCGATTAATCGATTTTGCGAGAAGTTGCGAGAAATCGGAAATTTTGATTGGCGTCAGTGGCAATCCTGTGTTGCTATCGCCGGAGACGGCGCGCGACGTCGTCACATACAGACTCTCTGGAATTTCAGGACTTTGATTTAGATGGCCGCAATCATTCTCACCATTCGCTTTTGACATTGGTATGACATTCCTCAGAATTTCCTCGAATTTGCTTTTGCTCTCCTCATTCGGAAGGCGATCAGCGAAGATGCGATGCGCTTCGAAGAAGATCACCGCGTCGAGTTTGCCCGAATCGAGCTCGTGCCGCAGAAACGCGACCGTCCAATTGGTGAGATCGCGCGGTGTGAACGAGAACACGATATTGTCGGATTGCCGAAAATTGAGGCGGACTTTCTGGAAGACGTCGACCATTCGACTCGCGACAATCTCCGCACTCGACTCGCCGGCTTCGTCGAGAATCGGCGCCAAATACGTTTTGTAGATCGACGTGAGTTGCGCTTCGTCGGTCTCATTGAGCGCGACGCATCGCAGAAGCGAGAATAGGCGATTCGGCACGTTTCCCGAACCGTCGGCGATTGGCTGCATGCTGCCGACGAACTGGATGTTCTCGATCGACACCCATTCCAGGTTGTGATCGAAGAATCCCTGATAGGTCAGAAGCTGATGAAGGAGATTGAGGAGCTCATTGGAGCCATACTGAAATTCACATCAAGTTTTTCTTTCGGTCAACCCCTTCTTACCCGATCCGGCGCTGGTAGATTAATACTTTTGAGGAACAGAATCAGGTTGGGACGATCCTTGGGCCTCCAGACCCTTCCGGTTGGATTGCTCGCTTGCACACAATTCTGCTGAATGAGTTGAAGCAAATGCGATGAGCTTGACTGCGCCGAACAATAGAGTGTGGCTAATTGGCTCTCGTGATCGTTTCGGAAGCAGTGCTTCAGCAACTGCTGCTTTCCGCATCCATCGGGACCCATTAGGATGAAGCTCTCGCGATTGGACTCGTGCATCCACGAGCCCACCACGTCGGTGTATCGCTGCGCGTCGGCGGTGAGCACGAACGGACGAAGATCCTCGCGTTCGATCTCCTCTTTGGTCACCGCCTGCGACACGTAATCCATATAGGTCATGATTCCATCGATGCGATCATCATAGCAGATGTTCTTCGGATCCGGAACGGAGATGCCCTGGAAGACGACGCTCTTCGCAAAATCGGCCTTCTTCTCATCAACGACGAATGGCACAAGTCCGTTGTAGAGGAGCACAAGGAAGTGCGTTTTCGTTTTCGATGCTCTCAGATGAGTCAGACCATTCCTCAGAAGCCCGAAGCTTGAGATCCCGCCGATTTGATTCGTTCGTGCCCATTTGAAGCAGCGGAAGAAGTGCTCGTCGATCCATGACGCCAATTCGGCGTGCACATCTTCGGAATTGGAGCTGAGCCATGAAGCGACGATGTCGTGTGGTGAGACGTCCTCTTCGCTGAATATTATCGAGATGCTGATTTGGCGATTCGGAAGAGTACCTGATGTAGATCATTCCCATTCGGGATACTGTAGCTGGCGAGGCGTACTGTAGCGAGTCAGTCTCGAACACAAAATTCACATTGGATCCGAATTGGATACGCTCACCAGAAGGCATTGTCAACTAGAAACTCGCATTGAATCAGGCCGACTCGTCAAAACCTACCAGTCGATTGTCATCCAGCACCGAATTCAACGCTTCGATCCATTCCGGATCAATATCGCCATCGCAAACGATCCAATGATGAACACTGGTGTCCTTGATGACCTCCCTTGCCGCCATTGTGATGATACCATCGGACCATTCTCGGGTGTCCATGTCCATGTTGCCGAGAAGCTTCACCCGATTCACCGCTTTCGGATTGAACGCCGTCACTCGCAGCGAATGCTTCGCGATGATCAACGCGCGTTGAAGAACCTTCCAGATTGTCGATTTGCCGCTTCCCGGCGACCCAACGACGACGACGCCGATTCGTTGGCGAAGTTGCTCATAGAGCTGAAACACCTTCTCCATTTGCTTGTCGGACAACTTGATGTTCATCTCTTTCGAGGCCTGCGCGAGCGGCTCGACGAGATCGCCGAATTTCGCCATCTCCTTGTTCGCGTTCGAGAAGATGTCGTCGATCAGCGAATTGAATCGCACCGAATCGGAGAATGTCAATTTCGACAGCGTGTTGAGCAGCAACGCTTGAACAACGACATTCGTCTCCTCTTTGCTCGGACTCGCTCGCCGAAGCGCACCGCAACCGCCGAGCACCACTTTGAGCGCGCGAAGACCCCAATCATAGTGCTGCTGTTTCGAGAGCATTTGACGCGACAGTTGGAAGATGGCGACGATTTTGCGCGCCAGCGACATCGCGTCGACGAATCCCTCCGAATAGAGGATGGTCGACGCGATCAGCTCGTTGTCGGGCCGTCCCATCACCACGGCGCGGAACAGCTGTTTGAGATTGTCGGGGATCTTCTGACGGCCGCCGTAGCCTTTGCCAGCCGGATTGAGTGTGACGAAGATGGCGCTGTTCGGATTCACTTGCACCTACAACCCCCCAATTATTGTTTTTTTTTTGTGGCCGGCGTTTGCTTACCGTTTTGCCGCCAAACGTGCACGTGCTCATTCGCGATTTGATCGCGCCTTGAATCGTCTGAATCTGCATGGACACCGCCGACAAGACGGTCGAATCAAGACGATTGAACTCGTCGAAGCAGCCCCACGCGCCGCATTCAACGATGCCGGTGAAGATGCGACCCATCGACATCACGTCGATGCCCTCGTCGCAATTGAACACGAGCACCTGACGGCCCATCACCGCCGCCAACGCTTTGACCGATTCGGTTTTGCCGGTTCCCGCCGGTCCGTATGGATTGCCACCGAGTCCCATGTACATTGCTGAAGGGACCCGCATCAGGCAGTTTTTGCGAACATTGGACCTACCTTGAGTCAATGTCAGATAACACTTGTCTGTTAAAGGGGTGTGCACGAGTTTGGCGTAGTTTCCCTGGAATCAAATTGATTGGATGGAAGGAAGCTCGATGCTACCTGGTACTCATAGGTGTAGTCGAATTCGCTGTGCACCTGCCTCAACACCACTGCGCCATTCACCAAATAGCACCTCAGCTGCCTTTGCCACGTCCAGCAGCCCGTTGAATCGGCGCGATTCGATATCAGCTGATCCATCACATCAATATGATGGATCAAATCGAGAATGAGCGATTTGAGCTTCAATTGCGACACCTTGTCGTCAACCTTCATATTCGTATAGGTTTTGAGTTTGTCTTGAAGTTGCGATTTGAACGATTTGAGATCTTTGGTGGATTCGAGTATCGATTCGACCGACGCGCAAAATTTGACCTCTTCGGCGAGACAAAGAATTTGCGATGGATATTTGGCGAGCGATGGTTGCGGATCGGCAACGGCGTTCGCGCAAAGATCCCGAAGCGTCCTTCGCATCTCATCCGATAGCTGTTGAAGCCAGGTCTAGAGAGAGAGAAAAAAAACACAAATGGATGATTAGTGTGATCCAAGAATGTTACCTCAACTTGCGGAACGATTCGAACGGGCTTCGTTAGTGGAACCGTTTCCCCTTCGGCGGACACTATCGACGAAATTGTCTCATTGTTTGACGAGAATATCACTTTGTCGATTCCTTGGAACAGCTTTTTCATATGCGATTGGATCACTAGAGGATTTGTGGATTGCCCGAGAATCTCTAGTAGATCGTCGTCGCCGATGAAATAGAATCGCGGGAATGTGCTTCGCTTCTGCTCGAGAAACTGATTGAGCGCCTTTTGGCAGCGATTCAGTTGGTCCACAATCTGCTCCAGCGATTTTTTGAGCGATTGTCGTGAGCACAGTGAGACGAGGCGCGCGTCTTTCGAAACATCTTGAAACTACCATATTAGGGACCACGAAAAAAAAACAAATCGGAAAGCCAACCGTTCAAAATCGCTCTATATTCGGAATCAACTCGTGAGAATCGCGAAGCTTCGGACGGAAGTGCACCGCGGCCGAAAATCGGCTCCAGGTAGATCCATTTGCGTTGAATGTCGTTCATCTGAGCGAGAAAAATGTCCAAATCGGCGAGTCTGTAGAAGAAAAAAACGAGTGTTGTGTGTTTTCACCGAGACATGCTGCGGACGACTCACCGGGTTTCCCACACCGCTGTTTTATCCGAAAATTGCGAATAGTATGGCGAGGATTTCAACGATTGTAGAAGTGCTTGACTGTCTTTCACCTAAATGAGAGAATAAGAGATTTAGAGGAATGATCTAGGATTGAATACTGAATTGATGGCCTCTTTCCACTCTTTGATGATCTTGACGTTCTGCCCGTTCGAATGCTTGTAGTCGGATAGGCTGAATTCGGTCTGAGCCGCCCATAGGGTGAGCTCCTGAATGGCATCTCGAATCGCCACTTCGCCTTGAGCACGCGAATTGAGCTGCTTCAATTGGTCAATGTTGGCCAGGATGTTGGTTGAGACTGAGAGGAGATCGGCGAGCTTCAGCTTCTCGATGGTCGTGCCTCTGAAGGACATTCGACATTTGTCTAGAAGGTTCGATTCGATGAATTGATTACCGGGGAAGACCGAGGAATCTGAACATCTCGTGCCAATGATCGGCGCTGAGCACGTCGCCTCGGCAGAATTTCAGCGCGCTGCTGAGCTCCTAGAAGATCGACGACGTTGACGAGACTATGTGAAAGAATCTACCTTGAACTGTTCGACGTCTTTCAGAAGGCGTACGCTCATATGCGTCTGGCTTCCAGTCTTCAGTTTTTCCATCCATTTTTGTAGAAATTCATCGAATAGATAGGTTTTGCTTCTGGAAATTTGATTTTGAAAGCTCAAAAAAAAAATGTAACGGAAAAGACGCATACACACTCACGCAAAATTGCACACATTTTTGAAATTCTTCCAATTGCTCAATTAATTAAAATCAATCGGATTCTAAGAAAAATGAAATATAAATTAGGCGGATTCTTGAAATCGTTTTTCTTTTGAAATTTTGGAATACTTTGAAATATATTAATTTATATTCGATTCCGATTGAAAACAAAATTAGTTATTTTTCCGATTGATCTTCTTTTTTTTGTTTTTTTTAAATAGATATTTCATTTTAACAAAATGCTATCTTTCTATCATTTTATGTACATCATTCGATTATTTTATCCAATGCTTCTTCAATATATGCAATAATTCTATTTTTTATAATTATTTTTGTTTCGATATGACAAACTGTGATCATTTGAAGTTAAAAATTAGAAAAAGTAAATTTCTTTTGCAACAACCTGAACACAATCCATTCTTCTTGGGCGAGCGCGTCCAATTCCTGATTGAATAGCTCATAAATGAGCCAATTGTCCTCGAATTGCTTGATATCTTCATCGATCTCATCAATGATGGTAGTTTCGGGCAATTCCAGCCCGAATTGTTCGCATTCTTTTCTGAAATCGGCCATCTCAGAAATGTGTCTCGATCGAAAAGAGAACAGCTTACTCAATTTTGGCGCGATTGTCCGCCAATTCCTGCCATTGTTGGCGTTTCTCGCGAATAAATTGAATCGCTTTCAGCATTTGCTCTCTGAAATTCCAAACGATTTTCAATTTTTTTGCTTTGAAATCAGCGGCCCCAAACCGATCGCCTTGTAGGGCGTCCGTTCTTGGCTTGAATTGGTCCCAGCGCGCTTTCAGCTTCTCCGCTTCGTCTTTCATTCCTTTCACATTCGTCTCGACATTACTTTTAAGGACTTCCACCTGAAAGACCGCATAATTGAATCCATCACTGGATCTATACCTGATCCTTGATCATTAGCTGATGGCTGTCAAGCATCAGCTCAAACCGATCCCAATTTTGCTCCAAGTTATCAAATTGGTCCACACCAGTTCCCGCGACCGACCTTAACAGGGTGTGCTGCTCCTCCATGATCTTCCAATCCTCTTTCAGCTGCAATTCAGTCATTAATTTCAGTGGTACCTAATGCGGCTTATGTGCCTTTCGATTCGTTTCGGCGAATACGGTATGCTTCGAATTGGCCTCGGCGATCTCATCGATGGATTGCGGACGCGTCGAGAGCACATCGATCGCCTGCGTGAGAAACGCGTTGATGGATTGCGACGTCGTCGAGATTGAGTGCCTAGAATTCATGCTGCGGACATGTCGCCGGGTTGCGCGCTTTACCTCAACGTCCATGTCAATGTGTCGAATAGTCGCTGAATGGCGTCCTCAATGGCCGATTTGACGCCGGCGGTGCTCACGACAATGCACTCAAATTTGAGCTCGCTGAAATTGTGTTAGCTATGCGCCTTTAAACTCGATTCCTCCCCCCTACTGTGGAAGACGTTCGGCCTCTCTCGCTTTCGCCTTCAGAATCTTCAATTGTGCCTCCCAATCGGCAGCGGTTTTGAGGTTCTCCTCGATGAGCTCCTCGAGATTGACTTGGGCAATTACTAGCCAATCCTGAAAGCCGCGACGATTTTCTCAAATTCTCAAAATTTTTCAATTTACCGCGAACATTTGATCGCAATTTGCGACTTTTTCCATTAATTGCTCGGCTTTTTCGTAAATTGTCGGCAATAAATGCATACTTTGATCAATCATTTGCGCGAAAAATTTGACATTCTGTAAAAAGCGCTTGAAAAAATTATTATTTTTTTCTTTGGAAAATTAACTGATTCGTCCTCTTGAACTCCGCGAAATCGGTCGGGAATTCGAAGAAATTTCGACATTTCTTTGTAATATTTCGCTCGAACCTCCTCGATTGTTGGTCTTAGCTGGATTTTTTGATCGCTGAAAAGTTTCGTATGGAAATTTCCAATTTTTGGGTGTTTTTCTCCTACGCGAAGACGATATGCACAGCGATTGGTGCCAATTGTGATTGAATACTTTCAATCCCCCATTCATATTGCACCAATAATGCCTGAAATGGGATTTTTAGAATTATTTTGAGCTCGGAAAAAATCCAGTTAAAAAAGTTACTGTAGAATCTTAAAGGCGCAAGCTAAAATTTGTCGAAACTCTTGTGAAGAAAACGGTACTGTACTTTCATTTTTTTAAATATATTTTTTAAAATTAATTTTGTGTTTTTTTTTTTCAATTTTTATATTAAACCTTATACAATTGAAAATCCCAATGTATCAGCCATGGCTTCATATTCTTTTTCGATGCACCATGCACAATTTCCTCTTCTTTCATCTAAAAAAATTAAAAAAAAATCAATGCTATAATTTGTTGTTCACCTTTGATCGAATTTTAACAATAATTTCTTTCCATTCATTACTCTGTTTAACAATATTCAAATCCATGAGCTTCTCGACCAACTCAATAAGCTCCATATGCACATTCCTCAGCCTTCGATTCCTATTGGATAGGCGTTGTTCGGCGTCCTGAAGTTGCTTAATAAACTCCTCGAGCTGTTTCGGCTCGTTCCAGGTGACTTTTGAGGCGCTATTTGAAGCATCCTTTCGTGGAATCACCAATTTCTCAAATGCAATAGCATCATCGAGCATAAGCGACTAAAAAATTGCAACATGATGATTTTATTCATTCAAATTTTCAAAACCTGCTGCGACGGAATCATCTGCTGATCAATTGTATTGTAAAAATGGGCGATTTGCTTCAAAATCACACCATATTTGAAGTATTTTTCACCATTATTGGCGCATGTTAAAATTTTTGACGGTATGTTGAAGCCAAGACTGCTCAATTGACGAACCTAAAAGCGAAAATGATTTTTTTGTGAAGCTTTATCTAAGCTTCTACTTCTTTTAATAGCCTTAACAGTCTATCAGAATAGTTGACGTTCAATTCACGATTCGACGATTCCAATATCATAATTTTTCCCGTCGTTTCCAAGGCAATCGAGTCATTTTTATCATCGATCAGGTATATTGTCTCCCGGCACCTGGAAAATCGTCCGCAGATGATTTGAAATGTTTGATTTCAGCTTCAAACCAATCATCAAAGCATTCCTTCTCCGCGTATTGAAGTCTTTCGATGAACTCGTCGACTTTATTCGAGAAGTTTGCGTAATTCGAAAGGTCGTCGAGCATCGATTTGCTCAAAGCTTTCACACTTTCCATCTGGAGAAAAAGCAAAATCGCTTGCGAATTTTTCGAGCCCATCTGAAAAAAAAAACCTGCGACGTCTGCTGCCGAATCCAGACAATTTTCGCGGCGATTTCGGTGAGAAACTGAAAGCTTCTCACATCGACCTGATTGATTTTCTCGTCGAATTCTTGGCTTTTCGTCGACAACATTGAAATGAGTTTGGCGAGGAATGTCTCGCGCTCGTATTGCAGCTTCTCCTTGATGTTGGCGCGGCACAGGAAACTTTTAAGCTTTTCGAGACTCAGAACAATCTAGAAGGTTGGTAATCTTTAAGAAGAAAGCAGGAATGAAACGCAAAAAATTTACATTTTGAGAATCACCATTCGAAAATGTCAATCTTTGCTTGAGAATTGGAATCGTCCTATCGATGGTTGATTCAATTGATCGCTCGGCGACCTGTGAGAAATCAAATTCAATTTGCGCGTCGAGACCCGATTCCTACCAAAACTCGCGATTTCCAATTCGGCTCGGTGAACGGATTGTAGGCCAACGGCGCCATTCCGCGCATCGACGTCTCAATCGTCTTCTCGATCTCCTCTTTGACGCCCTTCTCCTGGAGAAGCTCTTCGAGTTGCGCGCCGAGCGATTTCAGCGAGACGATCTCATCGAGACGATCGCGAAACGCGGCGAGATATTTGATGTCGATCGCGCTGCCTTCCCACACGTGATCCGATGCTCTCTTCCATGATTGCGAGGTGAGCAGCTTCACCGTGAAGAGCATCTGCTCGCAGACGTCGATGCCGGCGAGCAGCTTCTCGGTGACGCCGTCTTCGCGCCAAATGCCCTTCTCATCGATTTTCGAGCTGATTTGATCGCAGAGGTACGACGCTGAAAAAAAAAAGCCATCAATTATAATTATTTAAAGGTGCATACCCATCAATTCAAGAAGCACCTTCATTTTCGATTGAGGGTACGGTGTATTGGCGTGCCATAGATCGTCGCACGTCTCTTCAAAACATTCGACAAGCTCGGCGAGCTCCTCGATTTTTCGCTCCTACACGAAAAAAGGTTGATAGCTAGTGAATGTCTGCGTTTCTCGCCGCGACGCGCTCTCTAACTCGTCGTGAAAAATTGATGCGAAGATTATTGAAGGAATTTCATTTGAAACTGGTGAAAATTAGGCAATTTTTAGCGATTTTAGCTATTTTAAAGCGCGCTACAGTAATCCTCTTTACCTGCATCGTATCAATGAGCATTTGTAGATTCTTGAAAGCCTCGTTATATTCATTCGCCGCACTTCCCGATTTGCTTCTCCAACTGCGAATCTCATTCGTTAGACTATCGCCGCCACCTGTAACCACTTAATTACCCATAATTAGTCGTCGCTTGCCTTCCGATGAGTCGACGGTGGCCAAAAGGCTCTCCTCGAGCTCATTGACGGCGGCGATGAGCTGCCTATTCGAGCCCTCGGATAATTCTTTGCCGAAAACCTAGAAATTTTGAGTTTGCTTTTTTGAATCGATTTCTCGGCCGCCCAACATTTTGCACAGATTTTAGAAAGACGTGATTGAGGGCTCCGTTGGCCGATATCACATTCACGATCGACTTGTAATTGTCGTTGTTGAGCGAAACTGATTGGTTTTTGTAGAACGCGACCCGTAGAATATTCGATGACGGCGATGACGACTTCATTTTATTCGAAAGATCCACCTTCTGCAATTTGGCTCGATTTTTATGGTCTCTTATGTCGTCGTTGGTTTTTTTTTGAAAAGTTTTACCGGTAATTTGAAAATTTTAGCATGTTGCAAGATTTTTTTTCTCGACAAAGTTATTTGCAATGAATTGTGGTGTGTCATTAAAAAAAAATCTTGTAAATATTTATCTGCGGACAATTTTGAGATAAAAAAAATTTATCCAAAAAGTTTGAAATTAACTTATTTTTCAATTGAAACAACTCTATTTTTTATTTTTTTTTAATTTATAAATTTCTTATCACAAAGACCTGAAGGTACCTGATCGGATCTTGAGATCACTAGAAGATTCGTATTGGAATCCACAAACGATTCCAATGGCTGTGTGTTCTTGAGCTTCTCCTCGGTGATGTTGAGCCCAAGAAGGTAGCTGGCCACCCGTAGAATGTAAATCTTCCTCGGATCGCCCTTCTCGTTTGACGTCATTTGCTGGAAATTGTCCGCAGATGAAAAAGATTCAATTAATAATACAAATTTATTTTGGAACTTGTTCAATTTGAAATTTGATCGTTTTGTTTATGCGAAAATTGGCGAAAAATTTTGGTTTATTTGATGAATTTGGCGAAAAATTGAAAGAAATGTTGAATATTAGTGCGATTTTGAAGCACGCAATTTGCTCTTGCTCTCGTTGTTGTGTGTTTATTGCGGTTGCCATGGTGTTGTTTTCCACGGCGCTTGGTGGGAAACGAATGGTGTGGCGGAACCGAGTTTTAATTGGAAATGACGCTCGAGGTTATTGGATGGAATGGAATTGAAGCGAATTTCGCGTTTTACAGAAATTTTAGGAATTGAAATTTGGGTTTTTGGCAAATTTTTCGTATTTTTTTTTGAAATATAGTTTTATGTGGACAATTTTCTTGTGGTAATTATCGAAAATTGGGGAAATAAGTTAAAAAATTGAGAAATTCAAACTGAAATTTGGTTTTTTTTTCTTAAACCTGAATGGTTGTTTTTTATTTTTTCATCTTTTAATTTTTTTCACGAAATATTAATTTTTAATGAAAATGTTAGCTCGAAAAAATCAATTTTTACACCAATTTTAGGCATGGAATTCCAAATGGCTGAAATTTTCAAATTTTTTGAAAAATATTTTCTGGAATAAATTTCTATTCGTTTTTATACCACCAAAGAATTGCATCGGATTTCTTTAAGAGTCAAAGTTTTTTTTTTTGGAAAATGTTCAATATCGAGTCCCCAAATTTTAAAAATTGTGTTTGTTTTACAAAATTTCGCGAAAAAATAATCCTTTTTCCGTGCTTTCCCATATTTTGTCCGCAGCACAAACTCGAATATTATTTCTCTTCCAGTGGTTTCCTTTTTTATTGTTTCATATTCCCCGCATTTCATTATTCGAAATAGGAAGTGATTTGTTATGAAAAACTGGTTTTCGGCATTCATCGGACGTTCGCATTCGAGTCTTCGTTGGTATATGTTGCAATCGCGCTCCATCGAACTTCAACTCATTTTAGCCAGTGGCTGATTTATTTTTTTTTCATTGCCAACAATTAGTCGAACTAATTTGTTGCGATAATTTCAATTTGGCACAACAAAAATTTGTTCAGGGGTTGATTTCGTTTGCACTCAAATGCACAATTGAAGTCGAGTCGAAATGGCTCAATTCAGCGCCGACAATCGCGACATTGCTTGCTATTTGGTGACGAAACACTCATGGAAGGGAAAGTGAGTTGAGAACCGGGCGAGACGATTGCGGAATGAATTGATTGTTGCAGATATAAGAGGGTTTTTTCGATTGGGACATTGGCTATTACTACTTATAGTCCGCAATCGCTGGAAATCACAAATCAGGTCGGTATTAGAAGGCTGAGAAGCTTGAAATTAGTGGAGAATTCGAGTGATTTGTCTCAAATTTAGGCGGAGAATTCAGATTTTCAAGTGAAAATGCGATTTTTGAGGCGCTGGTGTCAAATTACCTAGGCGAATAAAGAAAAAAAATATTTTTTTTGCAGTTCCTCTATTCCGATTTTCTCGGCGTCAAACCATCGCCGAAAAATGCACAAAATGAATCGCGACACGACGAATTTGTGATACATGTTCGGCAGAAGGGCAAGAAGGACACGATGCGCTTCTCATCGGAATACACGACGGAGATTCTCACACATTGTCTACAGTATAGCACGAAATTCGCCGAACGCAATTTCGATCCGATGGTTTGAAAAGCTCGTACGTCGAATTTCAGAATGAACATTTTCAGACTGTGAACGCTTTTAAACAGAGCTGGAGTGATCGACGGGTACCGGTGGTTTTGAGAGCAAGCCCATCGTGTTTGGAGCAGGTATGAAGCTTCAATTGTCATTCGCATTTTATGAATTCAGATTGACAATCGTGGAGTCATTGTTCAAAGCTATCCTTATAAGAACATTCGAAGCATTGGGAAGATCTCTGATTGCCCCGGTGGATTTGTCGTCGACGTTGGAGAGCATAGAAGACGGGTATGTCGAGAATTCGCCAACCCTCGAGGAATAACCATTTCGACTCTTTACAGCATATGTTCGCGTGTTCCGCCTACGAGGACCTTGTCAAGGAGATTCGTCGGCTGGCGGCCGAGAATATTGGGATTGTTGTCCCGATTGCGAAAGAGCAGATCAGCCTCGAGGACTTCATGCGCACACGATTAGGATTGTGTAGTCGCGACGAGGAGCTCACCTCGTACGCCGAATTCAAAGTGTCGAAAATCACGACGCGAAACGAGAATCCGACGCGACGACTTCTTTGCCTAAGCGAGACGTGCATTATTGAACGCGATATGGCGACATATTCGGTCATCTGCGCGACACCGTTGAAACATGTAATTCGCGAATATTCCATCTATAGACATTCTCTGGAATTTTTTTTAGATTGTTTGTCTTGTTAGAAGCGAGAAGGACCCCCAACAGTTTATTGTTGAGTATGAGAATGGTGATGGGCGAGCTTATGTCGCCGCTGAACGGGATTTGATTCTGGCGTCGTTGTTGGATGGCATTCGCGCTTCTGGAAATAATGAAGTCTTTGTATGCGGTCATAGGTAGGGGTTAAGGTGTTTTTTTACAAATTTTTATACGAAATTGAAAATTTTTTTTCCTTTTTCTGCACTGAAATTTTGTCTATTGGAGGACCCCGATTTAAAAAAAAAACATTTTTGAACACGTTTTTGACGATTTCTATTTTTAAAGATTCGAGCGACATCTTCGAATTTTGCCGTTCACGACGAATCTCGATGAGGACAGCGAATCGCAATGCATGCGGCACATCATCGCTTCTCCGCGTAAGACCTGAATCTCGGTTTTTTTTTAAATGCGTTCGAGTTGCAGCCGGATTGAAACGATCGGACATGATTCGTCGATTCAACGCGAACGTGCCGTATTCGGGTTTGAGATTCTCGAAATCGCACGAGGGCTTCTTCACGGAGAATAAGGGCAAAGTGATTGTTGGAGCGATTGAGGCGGTGCTCAGCGAGAACTACACGGCCGATGATGCGCAATATCGGCATAAAACTGAAGCGCAATTGTTGTGTTTGCGGCGGCTATTCGCGTCGAAAAGCGGATTTCAGGCGTTCACCGAAGTTACCGGGTTTGAAATGAGCCATTGGGTCATTCATTTAGAGCATTCAATTGTAGTGTTCGTGAGAAGCTTGGCAGTTTGGTTGTCAGGGTGCTCTCATGGAAGTCCGAGTCGGTCGATCATGCGACGGTTGAGGCGCTGTGCGCATTGATGTACCCAATGCATGATCAATATGAGCTAAGAATTGAGCAGCTCAATAAACAAAGGTTTGACATTTGAAAAAATGGAGATGTGGAATTGAGAAATGAAATTTTCAATAATTTTTTGGGATTATCTTGTTTTTTTTTTTAGAGGAAACCCTTATTTATGGTATAAAAATTGGGGAATTCACTTTTTTGAATTTTTTTTAAATAAAAAGAGAGGGGGGGGGTCAAGAATTGGTTTAGGGACCATTGCAAAAAAATAAAAACCAAACAAGAAAATTTCCAGCTTGATGAGCAGTCCCGCTTTCATCGAAACCCTTCTCGATTTGATCGTGACGCACGTGGATCGATCGACGGGATGGCTTGTGATCGCCTCGATGCTCAACTTCCTCACGTTCTCGGTGTGCTCGCCGTACTCGGAGACGACGTCGGGCGACACTTTCGATCACATCCTTCGTTTGGTTTCGGCGCGCGGTCGCAGCTTCTTCAAGCTTTTCCAATGCCCGAGCATGACAATTGTGAAGGGCGCTGGAATGGTGATGAGGGCGATCATCGAGGAGGCCGATGTTGAGACGTCGAAATCGATGCAGGTTTTGTATGGGGGCGTTTTGGCGGTTTTTATGGAGAACAATTACAGATGTTGGCGCTATCTGAAGGCGCATTTCTGACACACTTGTATATGGCGTTGCTCTCGAACGGCAAGGACTTGCGGGTGATGACGAATCGACAGCTCAGCGGACACTTGATTAGTTTGTGGATTGCCGATAATAAGCCGGCGAACGATTTGCTCACGAGATGTCTGGTAATTTTGATTTGAAATTTGCCATATGCCCACAATTTTTGTCATTCTTCCTCTCTCATTTGCAGCCTCGCGGATTGTTGAACTATTTGGATTCGGATGAGAAGGTTCCCGTTCAGGAGAAGGATTTGCTGATACCTCGGAATAATCTCACGGCGGCGACGAACGAGTCGAAGCAGAATGCGATGAAGGAGAAAATCGAGCAGTTGCGCGTAACCGCCGAAGCCGGATTGGAGCGATTCATTCAGCATTGGGATCTCGATCATAAGCTCAACTTTTTGCCGAGAATGGTCGACGAGAAGCAACAGCAACGGCAGCAGCCGGTTGTGCTACGAAAGCGTCGGAATCGCGTCAAGCCGACGGTGAACTGGAAATTGTTCGCCTATCAATTCGCGCGCGATCACTCGCAAGCGGACTTGATATGGAATGAGAAGACGCGCGAAGAGTTTCGACACGCGATGGACACGGAGACGCGGGCGTTGGCCAGCGAGAAGGAGCAGGCGGCGACGGGTGTGCCGATCGCGTGGAATCATACCGAATTTCAGGCAACTATTTGTTTTTTCTTTTTCTTTTTCAATATTTCGACTATGATTTTGTGACTTCAGGTTCGATATCCATCATTGCAAGAGGAAATCAAGATTGGTGACTATTATTTGAGATTGCTGCTTGTCGAGGACGACGAGAATGCGACGCCGATTCATAATCCGTAAGGTGTTTTTCCCAATTTCTTGGCTAGAATTATGAATTTTGATTTTTTTAAAATGGAAATTCGGTCTTGACGCGATGTGCGCCTTTTGTTTGTCCCGTAAATCTACAATTCTTGATCTTCACTTCAAGACCTATCCCATAGTTTTTTTTTTATTTCCGACAATTTTCAGTGTCGAATTCTTCAACAACGTCTACCATCGATTTTTGCTCTCATCGAAGCCTGACATGAGATGTTTGTGCCTTCGTGCAATGGCGATCACCTATTCAAGGCATCACATGACGATTGGTGCATTCTCAGACGCCAAATATTTTGTGGCGATGCTCGCCAAATGTATAAATCCGCTTGAACGAGATCATTTGGTTGGGATTTATTTTCGTTGTATTGACATCAAATTTTACCATTTTTTTTTCAGCTTCTCCTTCTTTCGAAACTCTCGCTGAACAAGGAGAATGTGCGCGAGTTGATTGTTTCCAACATCCTGCCGCTTCTCGTTGATTTCTCGGTTTTGGCGCATTTGCACGTTCAGCGTGCCAAGGTCCAAAATCAGACGAACGTGATTGAAGCGAGTGCCGAACAGCTCTCGGAAGGCGGTTCGGACGAATGGTACTACAATGATAAGGAGAATCAACGACAGGGTCCGGTGTCGTTTGAGAAGGTTCATCTTTTTTCGTCGATAATCTTGAAATCTATTGTTTTCAGATGAAAACGCTTTACGAGGAGAAGAAGATTTTTGAGAAGACGCCTGTTTGGGCTGGTGGAATGGATAAATGGATGAGTTTGGCGTCGGTTCCGCAATTCCGTTGGACGATTTGTCAGCACAAGGATAGCGACGAATTGTCGTCGTCGACGACGACGTCGTTTCAAGCCACCGTGTTGAACTTCACCGATTTGTGTGTGCTCTGTCTTGACACGATGCTCCAAATGTGCGAGTTCTTCCCGTCGCGCGACGCTCATGATTGTGTCGTTCGTCCGATGCCGGCGATCAAAAAGCAGCTCACCGAGCCGGTGTTGCTCTATCAAATCGTTCAACTCCTTCTCACCTATGAGCCGCAAATTGTGCAGCGTGTCGCCTCGCTCCTCTATTTGATCATGCAGGTTGGAGGTGTTGATGTGAAGTCGAAGCAACGAATTTGGGTTTTCAGGATAATCCGTTCTTGCCGAGATTGTATCTTTCTGGAGTGTTCTATTTCATATTGATGTACAATGGATCGAATGTGCTTCCGATTGCGAGATTCCTGCATTATACCCATATGAAGCAGGCTTATCGATCGAGTTTGGTAGGCTTTTTCTTATTTTTTTTTGCATTCTAGAAATTTAAAATAAAAACAAATCTTGTTTCTCGTAGAAAAATCATTGATTGATTGTTATATCGTTATGTATTTCAGCCGCATTTGGATTCGACGCGACAATCGATTCTTGCCACACTGCTCCCGGAAGCTGCCACATTCTATCTCGAAGAGTATGGTCCCGAGAAGTACGCTGAGGTGTTTTTGGGCGAATTCGACAATCCGGAGATCATCTGGAACACCGCGATGCGAAGGCATCTGATTGAGAGGATTGCTGTTCACGTCGCCGACTTCTCGCATCGTTTGACATCGAACATCAAAGCGCTTTATCAATTCTGCCCGATTCCGCTCATCGACTATCCGGAATTGACCGATGAGCTCTTCTGTCATGTCTACTATCTTCGGCATTTGTGCAATCGGCAGCGATTCCCGGATTGGCCGATTCGCGATCCGATACCGTTTTTGAGGTCGTGCCTCGCCGCGTGGTACGATGAGCTTGAGAAGAAGCCGGCGACGATGTCGATCGAGCAAGCGCGAGAGACACTTCATATTGATCCGAATGATGAGAAGTGAGAGATTCCCAACAACATTCTTTTTTTTTAAATTTTGCCATTACTTTCTTTTTCGCATTTTCAGTGGCCTGAAGCCGGCAACGATACGACGGCAATACTACAAATTGGCGGCGAAATATCATCCCGACAAGAATCCGGAAGGACGCGAGATGTTTGAGCGAATCAATGCGGCCTATGAATATTTGAGTAGCGCCAGCGCTCAGAAATCGGGAATTCCGGATTCGCACCGCATTGTGCTCTGTTTGCAGGCGCAATCGATTATCTACAGTCGGTATAGTCAAGGTAATCGAAAAAAAAATGGAATGCTTGTCTGAAATGCTGATATTGCGATTCTAGAATTGTCCGAATATAAATATGCGGGCTACTCGCAGCTTATCAAAACGATTGATTTGGAAGCGAAGGATCAAACGCTATTTGTTAAGGTGAGATTATTTTTTGTTGTCTTAATTAGCTAATTAATTAATTGTAGGGTGGTGGCGATTTGCTCTCGGCTGCCATTGAGCTCGCCAATTATACGCTTATCAGCAGCGCGTTGAACGCAGAACAATTGAGACGTGAGAATGGACTGGAGGTGCAGAAATTTCTCGATTTTTGACTGTTTTTTTGTTGTCTTGCCAATTCTAGGCGTTGGTCACCGCGTTTGATCGTTGCGTTCCGATGATCACGATGAGCTCGACACCTGACGATATGCCGGTGCAAGTTTCGATACACGTGTGCAATTGTTTTGCGACGTCGGCGACGTTTGAAGGATGTCGTCAGCGTCTCGTCGAAATGCCAACAATTTTTGGGAATTTGTGCCGTCTAATGCAGTTTGCGAGTCTGCCGAGACTTTCGACGGCCGCCGCGCAATGTATTCGAGCGATGGCCGTCGATACGCTTCTTCAGATTCAGTTGTTCCAGGTAGACTTTGAAGTTTTGAATTTCGCGGCGAGAAAAGACTGTATTGGGCCACGCCCCATTGCGAATTAATGGTTCTTCTTTTTCATCTTTTCTTTTTAGACTGGAATCCTTTGGCAACTTGTACCACATCTGTTCCACTATGATTACACGCTTGACGAAGGCGGTGTGTCTCACAGCGAGGAGTCGAACAAACAATCGTTGGCGAACTCATTGGCGCGATCGTCTTGTGAAGCGTTGGCGGCGTTGGCGGGATTCCGCGACGACACGCCGGCGAATGAAGGCGTTCAGAATAGCCTACGCGCTCTACTCACCCCGTACGTTTGTCGGTGTATGCGGCACGATAGCAATGATGCGGTAGGGCGGCTCCATCTATTGGTGTTTTCAATTTTCGGTCTAGGTTCTGAAAATCCTCAACAGCAATTTGGAGAATCCCTACATGATCTGGGATAATGGCACGAGAGCGGAGGTGTTGGAGTTTGTCGAACGACATCGGACATCGAACGAGCCTTCGAGCGAGCTGTTCGGCGCCGAGTTCGAGCTCTCCGTGCACGCCAAAGAGCTCATCGTTGGCGACATTTTTGTGAGGATTTACAATGAGCAGCCGACGTTTCCGCTTCATGTGAGTTGCCTTTGAAGGAATGTCGCATCAAGGATTGGAATTGTTTGTAGGAGCCGAAGAAGGTTGCCGCCGATCTTATCGAATACATTTCGAAACATGCTGATGAGCTTGTGGGACCAGCGAAGAAGTCGAAGCAGAGCGATGATTTGATTGAGATTGACTGGGGAAACGGTCCGATGACGAATGGTAACGCTCTTGCGGCCGATTCGAAGGTTCATATGACGATGACAGCGCTTGCGAATATCATTGCAGCCAATCCAGGTAATTCTTGCAATTTTCTTGGTTTTATTCCTTTCTTGTTTTTTTTTTGAATATTTTTATTTTTACCTGAAAATTTTTGAACAGGATCGTCGTTTGCTGATAAAAAAGGTTCGAGGTTTTTTTTTTAATATTTTGGCCTCTGTGTTGTTCAGTTTTTACTAAAATTCCGACGTGTTGATCGCTATGATTAGATCCCTTTAGTTCAGTGGTCCCTATATCTATGTGCTGTGCGAGCTTCATAAAGGAATCCTATTAAGATATCGATTTTTGAATTTTTTTCTTTCAGGCGTCGAAATTCTGCTCATTGGCAACTTCAAGCTTTTCATTGCGTACCTACGATGCCGAAAATATCCGGACCTTCAATTGGGCGCACTCAGGGTGTTGTCGTTGGCGGCGGCGAACAAGGAATGCGTGACGGATTTGGCGACGTGCGGCGTCACCACCACACTGTTCACCATGTTGAGAGATGAGCCGAAGAGTGAGCGTCATTATCAAGCGACTCATTGAGATTGTTGAAATTCCAGATGTCGCGCTGATTTTGAACATATTGATCGCACTGTCGTCGAACGGTCAAATCGCCAAAGAGATGCTTGAGCACGGCGGTCTTATGTACATATTGGCGATATTGTGCCAAACGATGTCCGAGCAGGGACAACGATTATTGGCGGCTGAGCTTCTCGCCAAATTGCAGGCGGATAAGCTGAATGGTCCGAGATGGACGAGATTTATCATCAAATTTTTGCCGGAGATTTTCGCCGACGCTCTTCGGGATTCGCCGGCGACCGCGTAAGATTTCTACTTTGTTGCCCAAAATCTGCATTAGTATCTCGTAGCGAATGATGTTTTTGGATGAAAATTCGAAAAAAATGTCTAGTTTTTAAAGGCGCCTCTAGGAATAGTGTGATTGGCCTTTCAAAACGAATTCTCTCATTGAAATATCTCGAAGCGAAATCAAATTTTTTTCACGATATTCCATTTTGCTTGAATTTGTCCGCAGCTAGTAATTTATATTCTAGGGGAAAAAAAACAAACTGGCAATAATTCATCGTTTCAGCTTACAAATGTTTGACTCGTCAAATGAGAATCCGGAGTTGATTTGGAACGACGCGACTCGAACCAAAGTCAAGAATGTCATCGACGCGGAGGTCGGTCGCCTCTATGAGCAGCACCTCAAAGATCCCGCGTTTAAATGGAATACGGTATTGTTTTCAGTTTGAAAAGAAATCGCTTTGAGAACGTTTGAGAATTTCAGACGAATCTGGCCGACAAGGAGTGCGCTTATGGCGATAGCATTAGCGGGGAGTTGATCGTCGGCGGTGTGTTCGTTCGTCTGTTTGTTGAGAATCCCGGATGGGCGGTCCGACATCCGAAGCATTTTGCCACTGAGCTCATCGAGAAGGTGCTCGAGCTCATGAGTAAACCCAACTCGGAGATTGAGCTCGTCACGAAAGCGTTTGTGGAGCTTGTTCGCCATCATCCGAACACGGCCGATCAGCTGCCGTCGCAAGGCTATCTGCCGCAATTCTGCACGGCGATGTGCCTTCAGAATACGTCGGCGTCGCGAAGCGCGATTCTCATCCTGCAGGAGCTCAGCGAGAATCAATATTGTTGCGACGCGTTGTCGCAATTGAGCTGCATCGACGGCATCATGCGATCGATGAAGAAGCAGCCGAGTTTGATGCGCGAATCGGCGCACGCGCTCAAATGTTTGATGAAGAGGAACTCGGGTGATCTTGCCGCCCAAATGCTCTCGTGTGGAATGGTCCAGTACCTTCTTGAGGTGCTCGACAGCTCAATGAGCGGTAAGTGTTGATCGGATTGGGTTGTTGTCGTTGGAATCAGAATCGGTTTTTTGCAGGTGTTGAGAATGCGGCGGCGGCTCGCGCTGAAATTGTCGATGCGCTGAAATCGGCGTGTCTCGATCTCAAAGTCGGTCAGAAGATTGCGGATATTCTTGACAAGTCGCCGATTTGGGTGCAGTTCAAGGATCAGAGGCACGATTTGTTCTTGCCGGCAGCCAGGACCCAAGCGATCACAGGTAGGTGTTGAAATTGCAGAAGTGTGCGTTCACACACACCCCCAAACTGCACACATTTGATTATTTCTAATGATATGCTTGTTTTAAAGTGAAAAGAATTGAAAAGAACAATAGAAAGTTTGAAATTTCAGATATTTTGATGCTGAAAAAGTTTTTTCTTCAAAGTTTTTCAAGAATTTGAGACAAACTCTTTTTAGGTTTTTGGAGAATTCCTTCAATTTTTGAATGATTATAAATGTTTTTCCTGCTGCTGACAATCTAACGGGTTTTCTTTCATTTTTTCAGGTGGAACGACTGGAGTTGCCGGATACCTGACGGAAGGCATGTTCAATCCGCCGCCTCTTCACAATCAGCCGCCGCCACTTTAAATGTTTGTTCATATTATTGTTTTATTTTGAACCCAACTCTTTCGCTTCTGAAATTGCCCAAAATTTATTTGATTTTTGTACATTTTGTATGATTCGCCCCACGAGAATGCCTTAAACATTATCCCGGATGCCTTGAGTTTTTTTTCCCCCATTGAATTTATTCGAGTAAAACTTCCCTTCAGAATTAATTGTGATACTTCAAAAATCATTTCGTTCCCGTTGCTTTTTTTCTAGATTTAATTTAATTGCTGATTGGTGCTTTTTTTGTGCAAATTTTCGTCAAGAATTGCCCCTTCGTTTTTTTTTGTGTGTGATTGAATTTCTCATAGTATATTGCCCTTTAAATTATTATAAATTGCGAATTCGAGTTGTTTTAAAAATTCATTTTTATTTATTCGTGAAAATGTCTAAATCATTTTTTCTATTTTTTTTTTCGTTTCATGAGCCTTGAGAATAGTATTGCATGCTCCTTTAAACCAAAGGAATCGAAACGAGCCTCATTTTTCCCACAATAATTTTAGATTTTTTTTAGCGAAATGGTTATTAAAAAGGTGATCAAAAAGAAGGCCCTGACGACGAAGAAGAAGAAGAAGAAGCTGGAGACGAAGATTCGCGTGGCGGATGATGCTCAACGAGATTTTGACGATGAGGATTTTGAGGTTTTCGCGGATTCTGGAAATTTTCAATGATTTTGCGTTGTCAGGTTGCCGATCTTTCGAATATTCCGGCGCCGGTCATCGAATTCGAACTTCCTTGTATGAATTCGACCAAAAATGGTGCCGAGAAGGAAGAAGGAACCGATGAAGCCGGCAAAGAGCAGAAGGAGGTGAGCATGTGCTTTCTGACGACGCGCTCGCTTAATGTAATTTTTGGCGAAAAAAATTGATCTGATTCATTTAAAACTCGGTTTAAAGGGAGGCAATAATTTTTAGAATTGTTGAATCATTCGCCACAAGACCGAGCTTTATAAGAAGGCGTGCGCCTTTAATTTTTACTGGATAAATATGTGTCTTAATTTTAAGACGATATTATGCCTATTCGAAATCCTGAAAATAATTTATTTGTGAGAAATGTACGTTCAAAAAATCATGTGAGGTTCAGAAGGCTTCTGCTCCTCGAGCTCCAAAGGCGAAAAAATCGAAATTGGCAAAAAATAGTTCAAAGAAAGAGCCGCTCACCGCCCAAAAATTGAACAATGAGGTAATTTTTTTTGATTTACGCCCTTTCCATCTCGAATTTGGCAATTTTCAGTTGATTGAACTGCGCAAAATTGTGGAAATTGCCAAAACGCGAGTTTCGCATAAGATTGTCCGACGCAGAAAAGTGTTTGAAGGGAAATTGGAGAAGAATGCGACGAAGAAGCACGAATTCGAACGGAAAATCGCGAGGCTTTCCGAGGAGGCGTTGAATATAAAGGTGGGCTGAAGCTGAAAATCGCAAATCGATTCGCGAAATGATTTAGAATGTCGACAAAGACACGGTAGCCAAATTCGCGTTGGTCAATCGAAAATCGTTTGATGAGCTTCGCATCGACGGCACAACGCCGGTGGCGCAACGATTGTTATACAAATTGGCGTGCGAGGATGTTGTTGTGAAAATGGTGGACGGCATGCGCGCCAAATATAGCGATTGGGACACTAGCGTCGCATTTTATCTGCAACGATTGGGACTGCAATACGCGGGCAATAAGAAGGAGCAGAAGGAAATGGAAGCGATCGGCGTTGAGGTGGAGGAGGAGGAGCCTAAAATTGAGACGGATGATGAGCAAGATGATGATGAGGAGACTTACGTGACGTCTGATGTTGAGATGGTGAACAGCGACGAGGAAGAAGAGGCGAAAGCGGCGGAGAATCGGCGAAAAATTGTGAGTGTGTGTGTGGTTTTGCGTCGGGATGAACTGCGGACTTGCACGCTATTTTACGACAATTTTCAGCTGTTGGGCCTAATTAATGCGAAAGTTGACGAAACGCGGCCGGCGTTGAAGCCGAAAAAGAGGAAAATTGAAGAAGCTGATGAGCCGCGGGTGTCGACTTTGAAGAAACCGAAAGAAGAATTGAAAAATGAGGCGAAGAAGATTCTGGAAAGTGTTATTCAAGAAGCTGAGGTGAGGGTTTTCCATGAATAACGAAGTTTTGAATTATGTTCTTAGGTGAAAAAACCGAAAAAGGTTTTGAAGAAAAAGGGAGAAAAGAAGAAGAAAGTCAAGGAAGAACTCGCAGTTGTTGAGAAGCCCTCGACAGCGGTTATCAAAACGATCAATTTGTCGGATGGTGGGGTTATTGAGAAGGTCGAGAAGACGGTTAGAGCTGTTGAGAAGCCAAAAGTTTTGGAAGAAGAGGAAGGAGAGGATGACGATGATCCGGCAGCGAAATTCTTTTTGCCTAATAAGGATTTGAAGCCGAAGAGGCCGAAAAATGTGGAAAAGAAAGAAGTAGCCGAAATGAAGAAGAAAGGCGCTAGTAAGAAGAAGAAGAGCGCTGTTGAAAAAGGTTTTGAAAATTTGGAATTATTGGGATTAATTAAAAAATTATAGGCGAAGTGCATCCGTCTTGGGCGGCGAGTATGCAGAAGAAGAAGGAGATGCAGTCGGCGAAGCCATGCGGCAAAAAAATCGTCTTCGACGATGATGATTAATAATTTAAACAATTTTTTTTAATATCTAGCCTTCTCTTTGTTGATTTGTCTGTTGTTTTGTTTTTTTTCCTCATCATAAACATCGAAATTTAACGATTTAAGCTATTTGGAAACGTTTAATTAAAATACTTAAAATATCTGAAATTCAGAAATGCCGAAATTTAGCGGGGGATAATTTCAGCGCGGTGCCGATGGTAGAGGATGTGCTCGAGGATTTGCTATCGTGAGTTCACATTATTATTATTTTTTCTTTTTTCGTGGTCCAATTAAAAACGCAGTCGAGCGCGAATCTCGCGAAACAATGGAATTGGCCTCCTATTTTTTTTGGGGGGCAAACGCGTTTTTTTCTTTAATTGAGAAATGTGCAACGTGGCAATTCGAGATTCTCAATGTTTCGGATTTCAGCTTCTCCTCTTTTTTTGCGCACATGTATCTATTTAAATTAAAATTATTATCAAAGACCCCCAAGGAAAACCCGCGATCTTATCTGTTGACATACACGCGTGTGTGTATGTGCGTGTTTTTTTTTTCGCCGGTTTGATTTTTCCATATTTCGAAACCCGCGCAAATTCCGGTTGGGGACATGATGGAATCTCAACGAATTATTTGGGACCCATTCGGGCCAAACGGTTCGCAAAAAATCGCTGGGCGAATTTTGTATTTTGGCCGACAATTCTAGTCCGAAACCCATGTTTGTTTTCTCTGCGTCTCGCACCCCTATCGGCCGCCACCGCTCGCCTTCTATTTTTTTTTTGCCTCGTCAAGTCACGCTGACTAGTCTCTTTGGACCTGTTGATTGGGGAGGGTGGGGGGGAGTGTGAGTGTTTTCAGGGGGTGGGGGTGGGGGGATGACATGTCTAATATGATCATTTCTTGTCTTCACCAAATTCTACCATATTCCCATTGTTTGGTCCGATTTCAGATTCTTGAAGCTCGTCGATTGAGAGTTGTCCATTCTTTTTCCTCCAAATTCCAAGTCCTGTGGGCTCTTGAAGCGAAATCTCTGCGCTTTTTCTTTGTTTTTGAGAATTTGAACGCTTCGAAGCGAATTCGAACAATTCCGCTGAAATTATTGATTTTTTTTTCGTTGCGTTCACTTTGAAAACAAATTGAAGACGCTTATGCCGAACGTTTCGAGTTTAAAGGCGCACGCGAGTTCGTTGGCAATCATTGAAAACGATTTGTCGTTTTAAAGGCGCGAACTGATTGGTTGAACGATAATCTTGCTGCGAATCGCGTTGATGGTGGATCCCGCCGCGAAAAAAATCCGTTGGGGAGAGGTCTCGCACCGAAATATTGATTTCGAAATTTTTGCAAATTTAACCCAATGCGCTTTTCATCGCGCGCCACTACAATATTCTCAAGGACTCACAATTTCCGATGCCATATTGTTGGAGTCCTGACAATGGAATTATTTGCTCGAAATTTTTGGGAGTCTCTTCGAGACCCCTCACCTCGTCATCTTGAATAAATTGCCTTTATTAAACGCAGAAAGAAAGCATGGCTTGTGTTCGCGCTTTTGATGGCGCTTCACCCCCCCCCCTTGTTCAGACGATGCTCTTTCTTTTCGGTCATTTCGAGGCCGTCCAGAAATCTCAGCTCTGGTTTATCCCTCCGATCGTCATGATGTTCGCCGAATCCATATTTTGCGGATTGGTTGCGACAAACCATACACATAAAACTGTTGTGCTCGAAATTTTCGGAGCCCAAATCGAGATGAATCTCCCGTCAGTCGATGCCCAATTAGACAACGGATAGTTCAATTCGTCTCCGCATCTCTCCGGCCTCCGTCGGCGCTTTGCCGCTTCGGAATGGTTTCGTCGGAAACCGCGGCCGTCTCTTCTCCTACCGTTGTCGCTAGCCGTCATCGTTGTCTCGCGTCTCACCGTCTCGCGCGCTTCCTCGTTGCGTATGCCTAACCCGACGCTGCTCGTCTGTCGTGTTGTAGTAGTTTGTGGGGAGGCCTCCCCCCCCCCCTCTACGACTATTAGCCGAAAATGGGCAATCTTTTCGATTCGGTGTGAGCTTCAAGCTTCAACTGATCCATGGATCGGTGAAGATTGGCCGACACGAATGGTCCGTTGGTTGCCGATTTGTCTGGGGTCCAAGCAGAAATTGAAAAAATTGGCCGTAAAAACTGGTTCTCCTCTCCTTCTTCCATTCCATCACCGTCTCAAAACCACGATTTATGAGCGATTTTTTTTTGGGACTTTGTTTCCGCTGATTCGCTCTTTTTTTTTGCCCCCCCCCCCCCATCAGTTTTTGCTTCGTCCGGGGGATAGACTTCCATCGTTTCGTACCATTTCGGATATTCTTCGAGGTTGTGGGCCTTTAAATGAGCTTTGAGTTGATATTGATTGATTGAGTGTTTTTGTTAATTTGCCACGAAATTTAGCATGCGCCTTTAAAGTGTGAACTTGCTAATTCTTTAAAGTGTCGAGAATTCGGCAGAATCGGTGAATTCCTTTTTTGCGCCTTTAAATGTTGCCAGCTTTCATGTTTGAAATTTTCAAACTCATTTTGATTGGTCTTGAAGCGAATGGAATTATTTTAATGGAATAGCACCCTTTTCTCTTCAATACCATCTCATTAAAGTTTCCGCTGATGCGCCTTTAAGTTTTCATCAATGTTCCTTTAAATCATCACTTCTAGAAACTAGTGAAATATCTAAATTATGCACCTTTAAATCCATTTTTCCAGTTGAATACAGTTGAGCTTTTAAATCCCACCCTTCGAGACTCTATTCAAATTTCAATTGATGCGCCTTTAAATCAGATTTTCAAACTGCACTGAAGCTTTCATTGATAGTTCTTTAGATTATAGCTTCAAGGAACTAGTAAAGTTATGCGCCTTTAAATCAATATTTCGAATTGGCTACATCTGTGTCCTTAAAGCCCAAAACTCAAGACCACCTTCTTCCGACATTCAAATAATTTTTACGAAAACCAGTGTCCCTTTAAAGCCTGCACCTTTCATACTGAAGAAATCAATTGAAATTTAAACGAATGCGCTAAAAGCCTATGCGCCTTTATATCGAAATTATCAAAACCTCGGCGCTTCTTCCCGTGATGATCTTCAAGCCATCGATGCTTTAAGCGATGCGCCTTTAAATCAATTAACATCGATTCGACCGCACACGCGTTTAACGTGCCAATTGAATGTTATGATGCGCAATAAACGATGGCCTGCGAAATGATCTTTATGAGTCTCGACGATGCTCTCGACTGTCGTCGTCGTTGTCCGCCATTCTTCCCTTCCATATTAGTACATATATATATTTTTTGGTTTCATCAGTCATTGCTTATTGTAGCATCTGTATGTATATATGGGTATGTGTTGTAATGATATCGAGAATGTCAGCCACCAACTGATAAGAAGCAACTTTTTGCGAACATTCGACACCAGCAACGAAAATATTCGGTGGTTCTGTTATTTTGTTCGCGCATGATTACCGAGATCGTGGTGGGACCACGGCGTTCTCGAAAAGAATTATAAATGTGATTTGAATTTAATCACATCCCTGGCAGGCTGGAAAAAAGGGTCTGGAGGAGGTGGAGTGCCCGAAAATTGCCGGATTCCTTTTTTTGACCTCATTTATGGGCTTGTCTAGATTAGGGCGGTTCCATTGGAACAGAAAAAAATATGGAACCTCTCCATCTCCTCCTCTTCGACGGCCTCGTCGAAGCGATTCCATCGCGTTCTGGCGCATCAGCGTCCTGCACGTTGCCTGACTTCGACTATCGATTCGCGTGTGTGTCTCAGCGTCTCGCGCGCTATTTCGAGCTGGCTGCTGGCTGCTGCTGCTGCCGCCGCCGTCGCCGCGCGTCTCGAAATTCGCCGTGGTTTGTTTCCGTGCCCCGCCCGGCCCGCCCCAGTGTTCGTATATTTTTTTATTATTTCAATTTTTCCGCGTACGCACGCTTGCGTCACAGACTTCTGGAGAAGACGACGTTGTCGTTGTCATCGGAAGAATGACGAAGAAGAAGAAGAAGAAGGAGGATCGGAGAAGGTAGGGGTTCGACGGACCACCGTGAAACTCCGCCTATGCGGTTTCTCGGATTCATTTGATTTTGGAGGGGATGAAGGTCACCGAGCTCCGCCCTGAAGACCAATGAACCGAAGTTTGGAAGCGATCTAGGTATGAGGTGCCGGCAACCTTGTGAATTCAAGCTCAAGGTCTTGAAGTGCTACAGTACCTAGTAGAATTGACTTCTCGCTAAGAGTCCGGTCGGTTTCAACCAATCTACAGTAATCCCATTAAAGGAGCATTGAGGAAACGACGAAAATGTTTGGCAAGACGCTTTTGATTTGAACAATGGAGCCCCCAAGATTTGTTTTTTCGATGTTGGGCCTATATTTCGACACGGTCTCGCATAGATTGATGTTTCGAATCTCTGTGAGACCCTTCGCGTCGGGCGACAATTCAATGCTAATTAATTAAGCAATATTCGACTAGGCCACGCCCCCCCTGATTCTCTTGTTGGTCTCGTGGCGAATATCGATTCTTTTGGATATCGTCGTGGAGAATTGAGAGAAAGATAGCGATCGGTTGAGAAATTTTTGTGCAACGCGAAAGCGAAACCCCCCTTCGTCGTCGTCATCGCGCGCGCGCGGAATTTCGCGATTTTTGCGATATGACGATTTTGTCGCCGCCAATTTATCAGTTAATTAATTGTCTGTGAATTGGGCTTTTAATCGTGCCTCTCGCCATTGCTTGAATCCCATATTTGGTTTGGGGGAGGGGCGGCGTTTTGTGGCTAAGCAGGTGGTGACCTCGGTAGACGGTTTTCGAAACCGGCACCTCCTCAACCCCGATCGCGCCTGTGTGTTATTTTTTTTTTTTGTAAAACTGACCAAATTTTGGATTTTTCCCCAGATTTTTTCCCCGATGGGACATATTGAGTTATTCAGAACATTTTCATCATTTTTTTTTTCTGGAAAATTGATTTTTGCACGATTTTTCCAAGCATTTCTCAATTCAAATTTGATTTTCGCGTTGGGACCATTTCAATCTTCCTATGGTTAGAGGGCACTGAATTTTTTTTTATTTTCTCGCGAATTTCGAACTTTTCGATTTTGCCTTTTTTGGTTTTTGTGTTTTTGTCAATTAATTTTCGTTTTAAGACTTTTCTCTCCTTCTCTTTCATTCTTCGCTGGGGATTTTTGGGAAAGAAATGCGAGTTTTAACGAATTTATTGATTTTTTGGCGTCTCAATTAGCTTTTTCTGATTGAGATTTTCAATGAATTGCAATTTATAATTGAATTCACTCGTTTTAAGACCATTCTAAAATTAATTCTAACCGAAATTTTGAATTTTAAAAAATTTGTCTGCTAGGAATATTTCGAAAAATCGAAACTTTTTCAATTTGCGCGATTTCTTTTTTTTCTGTAATTTCGCTTTGGGACTCTAGTGTCACATTTCTAACGACAACACGCCGATGACTGTTTCGAAATTGAAAATTTTGGAATTTCGTCAAATTGTTTTAAAGGCGCATTGCGATTTCTTCTTGATTCATCTATTTCGTCGCAAGATCGTTTCCAGACTGGAAGAATTAAAGAAAAACCTTTTAAGTGACCCTTAAACTTCTCTAGATGGTCTTTTCTTATCGCATTATGACTGTTTTACAGCATTCGAATCGCCAATTTTCAATATGAGTACATTTTCGCTGTGGGACCATATTCAAAAATATCCCCATCTCTTATTATTGGACCAAGATGATTTTTAGTTGGTCTCTCATCCAATCATCTCATAGGATGTGCGAGAATTGGCACCTCCAAGTTTCCGTGATTCTCATCATTTCGCCAATGGTGCGAAATTTGGTGCGACGTGTTGCCTAACGGAATTCTCCGCCCACCATACCATCGACACCAATGGTGGTCACCCATTTGCTCATTGTTCGGGATGGTCCCAGAGCGCGCGCGCGCTCGCGTCTACCGTCTATCAATTCATTTTATTTTTTTTGGGTTTGATTTTGTCGCCGTCTCAACGTCTCCAATGGTTTCTCGTCGGTTGCGGTCGCCGCCGCGCGTCGCGTTTTTCCAGCCGATCGATGAATCGGATGGAGGGGGGGAGGGGGAGGGTGGCTGGGGGAAGGCGGGAGGATGTTGAGAGGCGAGAACGCGGCTAGCGCGCTTCGACGAGACACTATGCGGAGACGGTGATGCGCAGACGAGTCGCCGGTCGACCGGTGCACTTGGGTTGGCTGATGCGTAATATCACTGCGTCTCGCCATCCTCGAACACTGACTCTCAACCTCAACTCCTCTCCCGCCTCCCTACCTCCTCATCTCCCCAACACACCAACCCATTCTCTACTATTCCCCTCCCCAACCTTGATTATCACTATATCGGAGAGTTTGGAGACCCGCTCCCCCCCCGAAACCCTTGATTTTTGTGTTCAAGCCATCCGAATCATCGAACTTGATTTGATTTCAGACGAATGGAGCCGTCGTCGTCGTCGTCGGCGTCTTCGATAAGTCCTACGGATTTGAGGCGCTCGAAGCGCAATAAGTTCAATCTCGACGTCGTCGCGGCGATTCATGGCAAGAAGGTAGAGATTTGGATTTGGGGGAATGGATTTCAAACATTCATCATCGATTTCAGATCAAGCTTGAACCGCTCTCAGTGGAAACGGAGCCGTCGAGGAATCCACCTTCTCAGATGGCAGTGGCTTCTCAACCGCCTCCCTCGCCGCCGCCATCGCACACGAGTCCGGATGACGGGATTCGGAGGAGTAAGCGGAAGAGCTCTGCACCGACACGCGACTACTTCCTCTATCAAATGGATACCGATGAGGACGATGTATGATGGCGTCGTTCTTTTTTTCTATTCTCACGATTATTTTTGTGTTGTTTCAGAAAGGTCTTGTCGGCGAACATCAGTGTAAGAAATGCCCGGCGCGGTACGAGACGAAAAGCGGCCTCAACAATCACGTGAAGCTTCACGGCGGCGAGAAGCGACGATTCGCGTGCGAGCTTTGCGATTTCTCGGCGACGACGGTCAAAGCCGGCGCGCGCCATCAACGACTCCACAAACATTTCGGTGTTGTTAGTCAACAGAATAGTCCGGCGACGTCGAGCAGTGCCGTTCCGGCTCCAGAAGCGCAGTCGGCGGTGAAGAAGGAGCCGACTCCACCGCGAGCGGCGAAGGAGTCGACGCCGGCTAAAGAGCCGACGCCGCCACCGGCGAAAAAGAAGAAGAAGACGCCGACGCCACCGCCGCTTATTGATGCTCCCGACTTGATTGCGGCCGCCGATGAGCCGTTCCAATTGAACACTAGCAGCGATGAGGATGAGCCGAGCTCGAGCGGACCGCCGCCGTTGATCGCCGAATGCGATTTGAACTCGAGGAATCGCGCGCTGATGCCGGCGCCCGCCGAATGCATTATCCTCAAAGGGCGTTCGAGTCGGAAATGTTCGCAGTGTCCGTTCGTCGCGAAATCGTATGAGCGACTTGTGAAGCACACTGCCGGACACAATATGAAAAAGGGCTACAAGTGTCCGAAGGAGAGCTGCACGTATAAGGCGGTCCACGCGGGCTTCCTCAAGCGTCATTATGAGTTGCATGAGGGCGCGAGTCGCGACGACTTTCAGCCGTGGGCTCCCGAATATATTGATTTGACGTTTGAGCGATTCGAAGCGCTCACCAACAAACACATCGGATTGGCGCAATTGAACACACTATCGGTGAAGAATGGATTTGAGCGAATCTGCAATATTCCGGGATGCAAATATCAGCCGATCACAACCACCGATCTCATACTTCATAAGCTTCATGTACATAAAGCGGTAAGTGTTTTGGATTGCCTTTACATAGTAATGTCGAATGTTCAGAGGGAGATGCAGCCATACCGTCGTTACATTTGTCTTGAGTGCGGCCAACGATTCAAATCGTTTTGGGATCGCTCGATTCATAAAATGAAGCGCCATCGTCGGAAGCCTAGGAAGATCGCGCGCATGTTCTATCTGAAAGAGCTTCTCGGCGATGTGTTCTTCTTCAAGTACATGAGCGAGTCGAAGGTTGAGATCAAACAGGAGCCGGAGTCGCTCGATGACTCGATGAACTCGTCGTTCAATTCGTATGTTTTTTTGGCGATGAAATGATTTTGCGAATATCTGAAAACATTTTGCAGGTGCAGCTCGAAAGAAGGCGAAGAGCTATCGTATTGCGATCTGTGCCCGTATTCGGCGGTGACGGAGAGTCGCGTCAAACGCCATCGTGAGAAGCATTTCACCGTGGCCGAATTCAAGTGCCAGTATTGCAACTTCTGGGTTCGCAGCCAGGAGATTGTCCAGCAGCATGAGCGCCTTCACTTCAAATGCGAGCCGCCCGATGAGACGGCCGCCGCGCAACAATCGTTCACCACCGAGGAGCGCGTCAAATTGGAGATCTTCCAGAAGGGCAACAACGCGGTTCGTCTCGGCGATGCGCTGAAGAAGTGGTGCAAGAAGTCGCGGCTTGATCGCAAAATCATTGACGATAGTTTTATCAAAGTCGTAGTGGTGAGTTGAGGGCATTCAATCGAATTGATATGACGTCCGGTGGGATTCAGGATGGCAACAAGATATTCCAATGCATCGATTGTCCGTATCAATCGAAATATCGTGGCGACATTCGGACGCATAAGACGCGACACAATTCGGGACAGGCGTTCCGTTGCACACAGTGCACTTATAGTGCTCAACGGCCGGTGTCGCTTCGGGACCACATGAGACTTCATATTGCCAAACACGAGCGAACGGTAAGATCCGTTGAGCGTCTAGTCATTGCGATGGTTGTTGCAGTTCCAAAAGGGTATTCGAAGGAAGCAGCTCATTGTGAACAATGGACATCATATTGGTGAGAGCCGACGAGGTCATCGGTTGCTGATCTACTGCTGCAATCGATGCGATTATATCACATCGGCGGTGAGTTGCCTCTGGCGACATCATCGGCAGCACAAGAGGGTCCCACGCGTTCATGTGTGCTCTTATTGCTGCTATAGCTCGATTGATAAGGATCGTATGGATGAGCATATTGTTGTGCATTCGGCGAACGGGAAACCCAATGGATTCGCTCGAGTGAGATTGATTCGTCGGAGATTCTCATATGGATAAATTTTTGTTGTGTTTTCAGCGAGTCAATGATGAGGGACTTCCGATTCCGATGATAACGGATTATTCGAATGATTTGGTATCGAAGAAGCAGAACTCGCCGGGATCGATCGCGGTTCTTCCGAATCCCGATGTTCAGCAGCTTCAGGAGCGCTCGTCGACGCCTGGATCGAAGTCTCCGCAGGGTGGCCGTACTGAGAGGAGCACGAGGAATAAGAAGTGAGTGATTTGGAATTAGCGCTTTATAATTGAGTTTTATTTTTTTTCCAGCAATTATTACATGATGGTGAATAATAAGCAACAGCAACAACAACAGCAGCAGCAAGTGCAGGCGACGTCGAAATCGCAGACGCCGTTGATGGATTTGGAGAGATTTGTTCATGTTGAGGGGCAGGCTGATGAGAAGAAGAAGAGGTTGAAGCAGCCGGAGAAGAAGATCGAAGAGGCGACGCATTTCGCGATCAGGCAGTATTTGAAGAAGGAGGATCAGGCGGAGAGTAAGACCGACTTGATTCGCATCAAATTATTTTTTTTCCGAAATTCGATTTTCAGAGAGCCAAAAATGTCCGGATTGTCCGTACGTTTCGTCGGATTTGACGTTGTTCCGCCTCCATCGCGACATGCACTTCTACAACTATCGGCCGCGACAATTCGCGTGCTGCGATTGCTCGTTTAGCGCGTTCACGGCGAGCTCGCTTCAGGCGCACTTGCAGCTTCACGCGCCGATGGGCCTGCCGGGCACCGAGGGCTCGTCGTCGCGCGGCAAAAAGGCGGCGAAAAAGACGGAAGTGATACCGAACGGCGCCAAGTACTTCAAGTGCACCTCGCAGAATTGCAATTTCAAAACGGTCGACGCGAACACGTTCGTCGAGCATCGCAACGAGCATCGTCGGGCGCTTTGGACGCGATTGTCGACGGTCATGAAGCGGTCGGGGTGTCGCGACGACTATCAGAAGCCGCGAATGAAGTTTCATTCGGCGAACAAGGCGAATGTAAGGGCGAACTTTTTGGTTGGTTGCTGAAAATTTTTTTGTTTGCAGATCCATTGTAAAAAATGTCAATTTCGATGCGTCTCCATGAATGCCTACATATCGCACGTCGATCGTCACGGCTGGAATCGAATCTATAAGTGCAGGTTGGGCGAAATTTGATTTCCTGATATGCCTCGTCACACGAGACTCGCCGTTTCAGAATGTGCGACTATTCGGACAACACGAAATCGATTGTCGACTTCCACGAGACGAACCATCATATCAGCAAAGAGTTGTCGCTGACCGACACCCATACGGGAATCAAGTACGCGCTGGATCACGGATTCGTTGTGCCGCCGGCGATCGACGGTCTCGCGGCGCCGACGCCCGAAGAGGTGATGCATCAGTCGGGCAACGCGATCAAATGCCCGATGTGCGATTTTGTGGCGCATCTCGGTCCGGAACTCGCGTTCCACATCTCGCAGAATCACGCCGACGAGGAGAACGCGCAGGAGATGGTCTCGTACCTCCAGATGGGCTTCGCGCCGCCGTCGAACGTCGTCTCGTCGTCGTGTTTGACGTGAATTTCGATGTTTTCGTTGTAATTTTTTTTCCGTTATTTTCCCACCCGGCATTCGAACCCATGTAGATTCCCGCGTTACGGGTGATTATCCCGATTCATGTAGTGTCAAAAGATGAAGAAACACAGTCAAATAGATAAATTATAGATTCCGACAGGGCCATTCCATTATTATTGTGTGAGAGAAAACAAAAAGATTCATTGTCGTTTTATATCTCGATTTTTTGTTTCAAAATTATTATTGTGTTATTTTTTTTTTTGCGTTTTTGCTATATATTATATTAAATATAATTTTATTTGGATGACGTTTCGTATTTTTAATAAATCAATTTTTTAATATTTGTTTAAAAAAATGAATTTAAAAATGGGTGGCCTCGTGGAAATTGAGGAACGCGCCGCGTGTTTGCCGACCAACCGCGCCGCAGACCACGCCCACTGTTCATCATTATATTCGTTGCGAGTTTTCCTCATCGACTTTTTACGGGTTTTTCGCATTTGTTTTTTCATGGAATTTGATAGAAATG
Source organism: Caenorhabditis bovis (assembly GCA_902829315.1). Taxonomy (NCBI): domain Eukaryota; kingdom Metazoa; phylum Nematoda; class Chromadorea; order Rhabditida; family Rhabditidae; genus Caenorhabditis; species Caenorhabditis bovis. The sequence goes on from CADEPM010000011.1 coordinate 530,611, forward strand.
ACGATTTTAATATATATCGCGTTTACAATTGTGTCGATAAGCTCGATGTTTCCGAATAACGCGTTTATGAACGCGCACGAGGTAACAATTTTGGTGAATTTCAACGAATTTCCCACAATTTGCAGTATTTTTATTATAAACTGCGAAATGTGACGAATGATGGCGATCCGGTGAACGCGACGAATCGGTATTTTATCAAAGAGTGTTGGTTTTGACCGGCGAAATAATTTTTTGTGAGTCTTTGCTGTTTCAGTGTTCGAGGAGACGCCAACCGAGCTGCAGGCCAACTTCGAGGCGTATTTGACGGTCTATGGCGGCCTCGCTTGTGTCATCGGATCGATTATTAACGTGTTTGGAACGAAATCGTGAGAATTTTTCGAAAATTCCACTAAATTGGTTCTTTTTTTGTGCAGGTTTTCCAACTCGGCTCGCGTGATTTGGGGTCATGCGCTAGTTGTAATCGTTTTTATCCCAACAATTGCCCTAACATTGTTCGATTCGGATTCATGTAAGCGAAAATATGTTGTTTCAAAATCAAATTTCAAAATGTTCAGACCAGCAGCTTTTCTTCCAAGTCACCATGATACTCATCTCGATTGCCTGCTTTGGATCGCTCGGATTGATCGCCGGCGGCGTTCTGGGGCTCTCGTCGACGTTTCCAGCGAAATATGTGAGATTTTTCAGCCAAAATCGCATTTTTTTAATCGCGCTTGAATTCCAGACGCAGGCTGTAATGGTGGGCCAATCGCTGGCCGGAGTCCTGGCGACAGCAATCAGCATTGTGTGTCAGGCGGTCACACCGAATGTGATCCTCAACGGACAATTATATTTTGCGTTCAGTTTGATAATGACGATTATTAGCATTGGAGCATACTTGTACCTTAATCATATCGCACCACCTCAAGAGGAAATTGAAGCGGAACGACAAGGGTAAGATTTTGAATTTCTTTTCTCCTTTTTTTGATTTTTTATTCCAAAGGTTAGATTTTTGCAAATTGAAATGCGCAAAAACTTCTCGCAAAACCTGCGTAAGGCCAATTTAGAAATTATCATCTTTTTGCAGACTTCTGAATGATGACGATGATGAGATTGTGATTGAATCGCAGGTTACCAACTTCCCGCCGATTGATGAGCCGACGGCGGCCATTGAAATCACATTTCCGCTTCAGGAGACCGTTTGGACGACTATTTCGAATGTGTTCGCAACGGTGCGACTATTTTGTTTCGTTGGGAGGTTCTAACAAAAGATTTGCCGGTAGATTTAATTTTTTTCTGCAGTACCCGGCCAAAAAGAATTCAAAATATTGTTTTTTTTTAGTATAACGTCCAAAAAATGTTTGATTTTTCGCAGACACGTAACAAATAATAATAGAATTTTCCTTTGAAAACTTGGAATTTTAGAATTTTTCATTATTTTTCCTGAATTTGTCAAAAATGAAATGATCCTTGAAGTAGAATTTTCGTTTTTTTTTTGTACAAAAAAATTAAATTTGAATTTTTCGCCAAAAAATTGATCCCAAATAAATAGTTGTACCATTTTTTTTGGCTGATTTCTAATTTCGAAGCGGAAAAGAGTCGATTTATTGATTTATTTTGCAGTCTTGGATGGATTTGCTGACGGTCTCGATGACCCTTTTGGTCACTTTGGCTGTGTATCCCGGAATGACGAGTTTGGTTCGAAGTACGACGAGGAATCCGACGTGGAATGGTGAGCAACTTTCAATTTTTTTTGCATTTGTGATATTTGTGTGGGAAAATTTAAGGTGATCGGAATCATATTTGAATTTTTCAATTTTTTTCACCATAATTAAATCAAATTTTCGACAATTTTGGTGGTTTTCGCATTTTTGAACGCATGAAAGCAATAAAACTTGTATTAAAACGAAATTTTACAAAGATTATGGAAATTTGAAAAAAATCCCTTAAAATTGAAACGAATTTTGCGGTTACTCGGATCCGGCCATATTTGTCTCCGGAATCTACCTGATCCGGCAATTTTATGGATAAGAATGTAAAATTGTCGGATCCGATAGGTTATTGTTCGATTTGAATTGAAAAATTAAAAAATTGGATCCGACAATTTTATCCTTAAGAAAACCAATCGGATAATATTGATTTCAGAGTCGAATTTTGCCGGATCCGATTGGTTTTGAGCTACCAGAGAGAAAAAATGTTTCTTTTCAAAATATACAAAAATTGATTCCAGCCTACTTCTCCTCGGTTGTCTCATTCCTCCTCTACAACGTGATTGACCTTATTGGGCGATCGTCAGCCAATTCCGTTCGATTGGTGAGAGTTTCTCGCGAAATCCAACATTTTCATTTTGTTTTCTGCAGAAAAGTCGCTATCTTTTAATATTGTCGCTTGTCCGAATCGCGTTGATTCCGCTCATCGCGATGTGCAATATCTCGCCGCGAAAATACACGCCGTCATTGATACCGTACGATGGGATATATGTGATGCTCATCATCATTCTTGGTGCTTCTCACGGATTTTGCATCACGAATGCAACAATTGGCGTCTCGTTGTGAGTGAATTGTGAAATTTGCATCGGATTTCGCAATAATATGATTTTTTTGTGTCGATTTCATCATTTTTTTCTCTTGAAACGTTGAAAATTTATGAAATTTTGAGATCATTTTCATTTTTTTGTCGAAATTTTGCTATATTTTCAATATATCAGAAATATGGGATTTTTTAGTGGAATAATTGTGAAATTTTGGATTTTGAATGTAAAAATTGGAAATTTTTGTTCTTCGACAATCTCAAAATTTGAGATTTTTCCAGAAGTGTTGCGCCGGAGTACCGCGAGCTCGCCGGCAGCATCACAGCGCTGACGGGAGTGACGGCAGCGATGTTCGGCGGAATTGTCGGCGTGCTGGTGCTGAAAAGCTTGTAATTTTGTTTTTCAAATTTTCTGTAAATATTCGACAAAAACGGGCCCCCAGCGACCGGTTGCGAGGAATTGTTTCAAAAAAAAAACGAGGAAATGACGTGTTCTTTTTCATTCTGTACACCTTTTATTTTTGCTACTCTTATAAATTTTTCTCTAATAATTTTCAGCTTTTTTCTTTTCTTTTTTTTTGATTCACCTGGGTTGTTTTACCCGAGTTTTATCGATTTCTTTTCAATTTCCAATATTTTTTTTTTGCATTTTCAGCCGATTACAGGTTTTGAGGTTTTTGGTGTATGCGATACAGTCGGCTGGCAACTAGCCAAGACGAGGCCGACGAGTATTCTCATCTTTTACCAATGCCAGATTCTGAGGTATGAATTGGGGGTTTTTTAAACAAATTTTTTTCTCTGAGAGAAATGGATTAATACCGCTCAAAAAAAGAAAAATACCGCTCAAAAAGCGGTATTTTTTGAAAAGAAATTTTAAACGAATTTGAAATTTTCTTGGAAATTGTTGAAGATTGTTTGAAAAATTGGGAATTTACGCGAAATATCGGATTTTTCCATTAAATTGAAGATTTTCGAGAGGAATGAGATTGGCGTTTTTTTTTTCAAGAAATAATATATGAATGGAATTTTAAACCTGAAAAATTGAAGTGGATTAAATTGAAAATTTCAGCTAGGAATTGAGGGATCGGACGACGTCTACCTCCTACCGTCAGTGTCTTCAACGTCATCGTCGAGTTTCAGCATGACGCGGTTCGTTTTTGTTCTTTTTTTTTTGATGATGTTAATCGATGGTCCGTAATTTGTCGTCAACGTGTACGCCGCGATACTGTAGTTTTCTTCATATTTCTGCATTTTGGCGTACTAGTGTTTTGCCAAGTCACTAATTTGCTGGCAATGTGCCTTTAATTTCATACTGTAGACGACTCATCTCTTTCTCTGCGTCTCTCTCTCTCTCGCTCTCACCTATTGTCCTGCACAATTGCAATATTTTATTTTATATTATTGAATAGAACTCCCCCCCCCGTTCTACTCCGCAAATATTCGCGCTCTCTCTCTCTCTCTCTCTCTATCTCTTCTCTTGTTCTCTCCGAATGGTCTCGAAGCGAAAATAGGAATACGACATGAAAACCAGTATTCATTGAAATGTACTAGATCGGTGGCGGTCGAGCGCTCACGACCGCCGCTAGTAGTTAAATGGTTGTAACAATTTTGTTGCTTTTCGCGTGTGTTTCTGTTCTTTTTTTTTTTGAAATTGTGATTTTGATGATCAACGATCGATTTTTACGATTTTTGGCTAGAAAATTTCGAAATTTTGAGGTTATTTTTGGCTGGAAATGAGAAAAAAAATTGAATTTTCGCGAAATTTTGCATTGAAAAAATTGAATTTCCATGAAATATCCTGAAAATTCGTATTATTTTTCAAAAATTGGAAAAAAAATTAAATTTTCCCAACAGCGTGTGTCTTTTTTCCGGAAAACGTTTAATTTCCTGTTGAGAATTGGCCTTAATTTGAGCTTTTGATGAATATTTGATGGTTTTGACTGGAAAAATTTGTGACAAAAATTTCTTTTATGAAAAATTGCGATTTTGCCGAATTTTCGAGCCTTCATCAAGAATTCATCAAATTTTGAAGTGTATTACCATATTTGTCGATTTTGTCGTCCGAATTTCGATTGAATTGAGCGATTCTCGTCTCTTCTGGGTTCTACAACATCGGGCCGATCGGCAAACAGTTGTTTGGAACTGGTTTCGCTGACTAATCGGACCCCTTCCCTCTCCCTCCCGACGGTTTCACTCATTTGACTACTTTTCCGCCAATCGAATGCCTAAACGCCTGAAATTTGCATTTTTTTCCGTTTTGGTGTGCTTGAAAATGTTGAAATTGGGAAAATTTTCAAAAAAAAAACGCAAAATTTTTATTTGTTTTTACTGATTTTTCGAATTTTTGGCTTTAAAAATATCAGAGAATTTTGTTCAAATTTTGAAATGAAAAAAAAAATTGTGGGGAAAAAATCGCTGAATTGAATTAATTTTTGATTTGATCTGCTGAAAAAAATTTCTGAAATTTTGCGAATTTTGTTTAAAACGATGGTTTTGCTTTTTTTTTGCTCGTGTCTTTTGAGAAAAAAAAAACTTCAATTTTCTCACAATAAAATTCGTTAAAAAGAAATTTGATCGAAAATCGATGGGAATTTTCTGCGTTTTTTTTTTCATGTATTTGTTGGTTTTTTTAGCACATTCCACGAACTCGATCATTTTTTTTTGAACAAATATAAATATGATGCAGTGTTCCACGCGGGACCCGATTTTTGGCCCAGGAATTGTGGTTTTCGCTATGAGACCTAATTTTGTGATTTTACCCCCAGGTTTTTCTGACATTCATGAACTATGGGAGCTTTTTTTGTGAAAATCAGCGCCGCATTTCAGTTAGGACTCAAAAAAAAATTCTAGCTAAAACAAAAATATTCGAGTTGAGACCCAATTTTCAGACTTTTTTTTTGTCATTAGCCAATTCCTGTTGAGACCCAGAAAAAAAAATTCCGATTTGTTCAACGCCTCCTCCACGTTTTACCCGAAGTGGGAGGAACTGAGAACCTGTGTCTGAAAATTATAGATTTTCCATCATACCCTATAATTTTTGTGGTGAAAAGCCATAATTAAGCCTTTTTTTTTTTGGGTGTGTGGGCTGATCGAAAAAACGAAATTCAGATTTTTCATCGATTTGTGTTGTTTCTTCTTTTTTTTTTGTGCGAAATCTCGAACCCGACGACTGACGTTGGAAAAAATATTAAAATTAGTTTTCTGAAAAAAAGAAGAGAAATGATTTTTTCCAAAGGTGAAATGATAATGCGCCTTTAATTACCGTACCCAGAAGTGTTTTATTTTTAATATTCAAAAAATACTCCAATTGCCTTCTGATTTTTGCGTTTATTTTTTTTCAGTCAAAAACATTATTTTTTGATATTTGACTTTTTTTTTTTATATATTTCGAAAAATTCCATGAATGACGATTAAAAATTAAAGGCGCATACCGCGAAAAATGAGTTGGGTCTTGAGCAGACAATTCATTCAAGAGGAACCCCGCGAGTTATTCGGTGCGAGACCATTGTCAAATTTGTTGTAAATCGAAAAATTGGGAGAAGCTTTAACGATATTTCATTTTTTTTTCATCCCCCCCCCCGTTGTGTTGCCTTTTTTCAACGGGATATTTCGGATATTATTTGTTCGCAGTCTGACCCCCCCCTCCCTTCATCATCATCCACCACTTTTTATTTATTTATTTGTTTATTTATATTATTTGTTCGATCACTCACTCTCACCCCGCTCTCTCTCTCTTTCCTTCTCATCGCGATTTTCGCCATTCATTCCATGTTCGACATACATTTGACGGTGTGCGCCTTTAAAATTGAATTGATCGAGTGCGTCGAATTTGGTTTTCTTCGTGTTGTTCCTCGTCAGAAATTTAAAGCCAAAATTGTGGGCGTGGCGAACAAAAAAATAAAAGGAATTGTGTGGATTATGCGCCTTTAAAAAGTATTACTATGTGTGGAAGGAGAAAAAATGCAAATCGGGTTTTCGTCGCATTCAAAATGTTTGGTTTCGATACCGTTCTTCGCCGCTTTTCGGCGCTCGCCTCGATGGATTATGGTTTTTGGTTGGTTTTCGCGCGCCGACTCGATTTTTTACCCAACGTTTTTCCGCTCTGGATCGCCGTTTCCACTGATTTTCACACATTACCTTTATTTTTTTTTTTTTGAGTGATTGTTGATCGCGGTTTGTGAACTTTTTTTCGTTGGGAGGGTCTTGACGCGAAAAAAGGGCGCTTGCTCTTCATTTTTTTTTGTTTGCAATTTGCTCTTGAGGCGAAATTTCAAGAATTTCCCAAAAAAAATGATGATATTGATTTTCGTTAGTTTTTTTCCGAGCCATTTCTGTACGATAACTAACTTCCCAATTATTTTTGTGGGTCTTGCAACGAAAACGCATTATTTCATTAGAATATGTACTTGTGTGTGTGCGTATTCCACCAATGTACATATTTGTTGACTCAACCAACACCTTTCAAAAAATAGCCTCATCAACTCAAAAACAGTATTTTGTTTTTTTTTTCTATCCGTTCTAATCACTTATGATGTTTCACTAATCGATCGATGAAATGACAATTGTGCTGCGGACAATTCTAGGGGTTGGGTTGCGATGGTTTTTTCTGGTCCACAAGCGAAATCTTGCTAATGCATTATTAGATTGGTCCCGCCGCGAGCAATAAACATTGATTGGTTATTTTTTTTGGTCCCCTAATTTTATCACCCAAATAATTCTCGATTATATACAGTACCCCATTTAGGATTTTGTTTTTTTTTGTGTGTCTCGCCACGACATCGCTTAATTGTCGAAAAATAGGCAAAAAAAAATAACATACATTTTTTTCTGGGTCCCGCCGCGAAAACACATTTTACAAGTTCTTATAATGAACGTTGGATGGGTTGGGCAAAGGAATTGAATGATGACAGGCGCGCGCGTCGATGATACTGTTTGCTTTCAAAACGAATCTCGGCGGTGCGTTGCCCTTCAATAACTCGACACATTTGGCGCGATGAGCACATTTTGAGCGCACAACTCGTACGATTATTACAATTACTCATATGCGGGTCTCGTCGCGACAAGTTCGTGTCGTTGTTGTTGTTTTTTTTTTTGCTTTGCTTTGCTTTGCGAATTGTCGCCCTTGGAAACCACCGATTTTGTCTGACTCCGGCCTCTCATTATTGGATTTGACGAAATCGAATTTATTTTTTTCCTCAATCATTTCACCTGCAATTTGAGGAACTCCTAGATAATTGGCATTTTCAAACAGTTTTTTTTCCGCATTTTTTTTTTGATTCCGGGAAAATTGAGAAGTTTTCACGTTGAAAAAAATAATAAAATTGCAATTATTTGAAAAAATTTGAGTTTTTTTTAAATGAGTGGTGACAAATTTTATTGGAATGAATGGTTTTGCTCAAAAATGTGTGCTCGTGAGTTGTTTTTTTGTTCAAATTGAGAACATTTTTTGCCTCTCACATGATTATTCTCGTTATGAGCAATTAGTCAAATGTGCCGCTGATATTTGAGCTCATTTTCTCAATGAAATTGCACGTCGACATCGTTTCGGCAAAAAATTGCATTTTTCAGCTGAAAATTTTTGGATTTATGGGTATTGTTTTTGGATTTTTCATAATTGAAAATGTGCGAAATTGACTAAATCGTTTTTTCCCTAAGATTTCTTATAATTTATTTTGAAGGGATTTAACTAAAATTTTAAAGGCGCACGACGTTGTCAATAAAAATGGAAAAGCGATTTCCCTCTTTTGTTTTTTCTCGGCGTCTCTCTCTCTCACACACACTCTCTCTCTCTTTCTCGTTCGTTTGTCATCGAAAATAATTGGTCCGTATTAGTAGGATTGGTTTCTTGTTGACCATCTGGCCCGATTCCCACGCGCCCCCACACTACTTTGCCTTGCTTCCAATTTGAATGGTCCTGTGAGCAAACGAATGGTCGACTAAATGCGCGCCAATGGACAAATTGCACGCCAGCACTAATGAGATTGGCGTGAGTTTTGTGAAGGATGTCGGCGGCGAGCCGTCGGCTTGTGCTTCATTGTCGTCGTCGTCGTCATCGGCGGCGGCGGCGAATCGCGACAAGACGGCATCGCTGAAATCGAATGCGACATCGCATTTGTCGGCGGCGACCACCGCGGCCAAAGGAGGCATTTTGTGAGTTTTTCAACAAAAAAAATCATTTATTAACGTTTCGTCTGGATTTTGACGACAAATTACGGACTTGGGGATGTTTCTTCTTTTTTTCTTCTCGAAACACCACAATTGACGATATTTTACACTATTCGAATCTAAGCGTTAAGTTTGACGAGAAAAAAGAAAGAACTTGTTTTTCTTGTCATTTCCACGCTAATTTTGTTAATTGCCAATTAATTAGTAATTATCCGATAGCGTTAATGAGTCACCTGTGGAGACGACGAGCGATTCATTATCTGGTATGAAGGAATGTGAATCATTTTAGAGGGGGGGATTACTGTAGCAGTGTGCTTGGGGGGCGTTGGATGCGGTAGATCATAGATGCCAATTGATTTGACGACATATTGCGGGATCTAGAATGATGAGAATGGGCGGAGCCGAATACCGTAATCGATAATTATTTTGTTTTTTCTTCCAGATGTTGCCGATCGTTGTTCTCGCGACGACGAGTATTGCATTCGAGGACCGTCCGCGTCGGTTATGGTCCGATAGGTCACGACGCGAATGTCGCGTTTGCGCCGAACAAAGTGTGCAATCAGAAATACAACATATTCAGTTTCGTTCCGCTAGTGAGTTGAACGTTTTTTTTTGTTTTTTAAGCATTTTCACCACTAATTTCGACAGGTATTATTCCAACAGTTCAAATTCTTTTTGAACTTGTACTTTTTGCTCATGGCCTGCTCGCAATTCATTCCGGCAATACAAATTGGAGCGCCGATAACGTATTGGGGACCATTGGTGAGCGCTTTCTTTTTTTTGTGGCTAATTTTCAATTTTAAAGAAATTGGGAGGGGGAGAAGTTTCTCGGAAAAAAATATATAAAAAAATTGGATTTCGAATTTTTGACAATTTTTTGTGCCGTGTTTTGACACCTGGGTAATTAAACCTTTTATTTAATAAACGAGGCAAGAATAAAATATAAGTAGGTTATAAAACTAACAAAAATACAAATAGAAAAAGCAATAGTTCATAGCGAACCACAATGTTAATAATGATTGATCATCGTTGTAACAATCACAAATATTGCATCAATGGGCGTGTCTGAACAGTGCTAACGAGCACACTCCCCGGGCCTACGCTTAAGTGACTAATAGACTTGAGTTGCAAAACACAATTAAAATTTAGAAACAAGAAGATAACAGAATTGGCAATGTTCAAAATTAAAATCTAACATTGTATATGTAAGAACGATAAGTAACAACTATTATTCTTCAACCAATTTCGTAATGGCCTCCCGGCTTCAGAAAAAAAAACTTCATCAAAATTTGCGCCACTATTCACGATGTTTAAGTTAAAATTAGTAAAAGATAGATTTTTTTTTACACAAAAGCATTATTATTGTTAAGCATACACATCAATTCACTCAAGAAAGTTAAAAAAAAACTTACGCAGTGTGGTCTTTGCGCTGTGTGGGCTTGCATTTGCGACAAATTTTGAAAGGAAGGCTGATAAGTTTCCAAAGAAGAGATTTGAACAAGTTGCACAAAAACAAGTAGCTGCAGAGTATAATGACTATAACCGTAGCTATTGCGATGAAAACGTATTCCATGTATTGGAAGTATGTTTCCAAAAGGAACCAAAAATCTGGTAATTTCCATTCATCATAGATTTTTGTTTCTCCGTTCAGTATGCGGCTCATTGAACTCCAAACGTCGGCCTCAAAACGTAGGATTCCTTCCAAGTTGAATTGATTTATGGTCTTTCCGCCACAGTCGATCGTGCATTTTTCTGTAATCCTTGCTTTGTCAAAAAACATGTTCGCCGTATTTCCTTCGCCTGCCGGCGAGCATTTCACTGCGGCCCTGTGATTTCCACACTCCACATCTCCAGTCAGTTGTTCCTTTAGTGAATGGCATTTTAAGGAAATTGTTGCTCCTTTGGCACAATTGTAGCAACCCGTCAGTTCGACGTTTGAAATTCTGCACTCATCGCTGTTTTTGACAATCATCAATTGAGAATCGTCTTCGATTTTCAACACAAGTTCAGCATTGTTTATTTCTGTCGATTTCATAATTGCAGTCCCTTCATCGTCAGTCTCCAATTTCCACAAGTTCCGTTGCAGTGGTAATTTTCTGTGAATGTCATGGTATTCCTCCCATGAGTTCTTGCATTTGCAATTCATTTGTGTTTCAGCTGGTACACATTTACAATTTTCTTCGAATTCACAGTTTAACAATTCTGCTTCTTTCAGTGATTTGCATCTTAGCTCTGGGAATTTCCCGTTCGTCCATAAACTTGTCGATTGGTTTCCTTTCATAAACCATTCGCTGTTGATCGATGATGTTGGAAGGCTCACTTCTTGTAGATGAATGGACATTTTTCCCAGTGTGTTGCCTGTTTCAAGTGTCACATTCCATTGTTTCTTGACATTTTTGAAGCTCCGCAACCGAGTTTCCGTGATTTTGAACACAATTTCATGCTTCCAATCGCATCTGTACAATTCCATGATTTCTTCGTTGATCGGTACTGCGTATATTCTGTATAGAATGCATCCTGAGCTGGTGTAAAAACAATCACACCCCCATCCACCACATGATTCACTGCAACCCGTCGTCCCTGGAAATCGATTGACTTCGTCCAGTTCTGTCACTTTCGAATTTTCTGTGATGTTGGCGCATTTGTTTTCCGTACACGATCCCATTCTAGGGCATCTTTTCACACTTAATACTTTTTGTTCTGTTTCTCTAGAAAACGCGATGGTATTTTTTATGCATTTCATTCGCGATTCTATGAATTCGATCTTCAATTCTCTCAATGTTATTGCATTTTTTGTTACTCGCAAACATGCTTCACGTGTCCACGAGTTAAATGCAATGTTCTCCTTGATGTTCCATGCGCATTTTTCGTGATCTGCGCTCTTTGTACATAGCAAATTCCGTGATTCTGTAACATCGACTTCTTGGCATCCATTCGTTATCCCAAAGTGAACTAATACTAATGCTATAGAAACTGAATCCCAGTTGATTCGTCGTCTTCGTCTTTTTTCTATAAATTTTTCTGCAAACCATCTGAATAATGGTAATACCGTCCATTTCCCAAGCTTCACTGTTATTTGCAATATTGAAAAGCATAGTTTGATCAGGATTCTTGTTACAACCGACACAATCCATATCAAATTTGTCATCATAGTGCACATACATCCGATAGTTACAAGAAGAAGAAATAGTATTGTGGTCATCGCAATTGCTTTGATTGGGTGACAGTGTGGATTCAATATTAGTTCAAGGCATACGAGGCAATCGATCTCCTCACAAAATTCTCTTTTTGATGGATTGCATGATTTCGATTCCATTATCCATGTCGATCCTTTTCGAGCTTTCATTTTTAATTCAAAAAGTCGTGTTCTTCTGCTCGGTGGTATCCATAATTCTAACTCCTCATTATATGTAGTCGATTTAATGCAGTAGGCATCAACGCAGATTTCGGAAATTTCAAATTTATCGGCTTTCAGCTTTCCTCCAGTTGATACACATTCCAAATGAGATTGGTGTGCTCCTGTTCCTGCTATCAGCATTGTTATCAAAGCAATTGTCATCCATCCAATTGTATTCAGTGATGGTTTTTTCATCGTCATATTGATACAGTTATCTTGACGTTCCTCTTCTCCTTCTTCGCGGTAGTTTACTGGTTTCCGTTCTCGCAGGTTGTATCTTTTGATGTTTCCATCAGTTTCGCTTACGTTTGGACTTTCTTGTTTTTCTTCATCATTCGTGAATGTTTCTTCTGGCAATTCTAGTGGCACAATCATATTCACTGGTCGTCTGACAAGGGAAGTCATTTTAGCTCCCGTCTTAGGATTTTTTGTAATTTTGCACACGTAAACTATAAGGTATTTTGAGTGTGCTCACAAAATTCCAGCCTGCACTGGGGGGTTACAGGCGAGTTATGGCCGTCTGAAAATTCAAGGTGTTTTTCCATTGTCAGCAACAATTTGGACAAGGGGTTACGCATACGCCTCTTGGGGCCTCAATTTGGCATCCAGGGGAAGTGAAGTGGTATGTGTGCGGTGCAGTGACTTTATGATGAAGGTTCGCACCCGGCCCATGCATTTTTTGTTTTTTTTCTTTTTGCCACAGAAAATTCCGCTGCAAATTGGTTTCAAACGCATAATTTCATGTAAAAGTGTCGTTTCAACATTATTTATTATTTTTTTTTGCATTTTACAGTTTTTCGTTTTTTTCAAAAATTTCCTGAACTCTATTATTTTCCATATTGTTTGGTTCTTGGAGTGGATGTCGAATTGGATGTCGAAAACTCACTTCTGATCGTTCAAACGCATAATTTCATTTTTTTTCATATTTAACAATTTACTCTTTTTCGGAGTTTATTTTGCAACACCAGGTCAGTAGCGGGCCAGGCAACCAACAGTTCATGTGATTGTTAATAATCATGAGTTCGAAACATAAGAATTTCTCAAAATACAAAAAACGAATGAATGAGTTATATCAATATATTGCTGCATTCTGGCGTTTGGCATTCTCTGGCAACGTCTCTCGAAAAGAGTTTCTGCGCTGGAGTGAGGTATGGTGGAGGCCGTGAAACATTATATCCACTCGCAGCCCAACTATGTATGCTTGATCCAATCTTGAAATTTCGGATAACACAATTTTCTGTACACGACGTAAAGAATGTGTAAGAAAATAATGTTATAACATTTTCATTACTGGTTTTTACCAAAAGAATCGACTTTCGCTTGTGGACCTTGAATGAATGTTGCCAAAAGTGGTCGTATTCTCCGATGGATTTGATGACTTTTTTGGACCCTCCGAACACTCCAACATCGAGTGATTCCACGAATCCCGTATATCCAGTTGGAATAGAACCTTCGAAATGTTGGAGTTGTATTCGTGTCCTTGCAGACCATCCATTCCTTTCCATCCACTCCAAGAACCAAACAATATGGAAAATAATAGAGTTCAGGAAATTTTTGAAAAAAACGAAAAACTGTAAAATGCAAAAAAAAATAATAAATAATGTTGAAACGACACTTTTACATGAAATTATGCGTTTGAAACCAATTTGCAGCGGAATTTTCTGTGGCAAAAAGAAAAAAAAACAAAAAATGCGTGGGCCGGGTGCGAACCTTCATCATAAAGTCACTGCACCGCACACATACCACTTCACTTCCCCTGGATGCCAAATTGAGGCCCCAAGAGGCGTATGCGTAACCCCTTGTCCAAATTGTTGCTGACAATGGAAAAACACCTTGAATTTTCAGACGGCCATAACTCGCCTGTAACCCCCCAGTGCAGGCTGGAATTTTGTGAGCACACTCAAAATACCTTATAGTTTACGTGTGCAAAATTACAAAAAATCCTAAGACGGGAGCTAAAATGACTTCCCTTGTGAGTCGCTTTTTGTTAGCGGTTTCGACTTCGACTTCGCGAATTTTTCCATCTGCACTTTCCTTGATTTCGACAATTCTTGCCAATTTCCAGTGATTTCGTGGCGTTAAAGTTTCATGCAATAAAACAATTTTTCCAATTGTAGGGATTTCTGTGCATCCTCTTTTGTTGTTCATTGATCTCTTGTGGTTCGCTCGCAGATCTCGCATATATTCTGTTTGCCAAATGTTCCACATTTTGTTCAGTTGTTCCTTGTGTGCTGTTATCCATGTCATCGCGTCTTGTTTTGATTGAAGTCGCGCTGCATCTTCTGCTGGAACAAATGCTCCAATGACTGGGTCTTCAACTTCTTCGAATGGTAGATTGAGGTGAACTCCTGGGTTGATCAAGTCAATTGGCCGTAATGACTGGAAATCATCGTTTTCCGATCCAATGTAAGTTAGTGGGCGGGAATTCAACATTCCGGCGATTTCCATCATTGAAGTTTGCAATTGGTCCCATTCAAGGATCTTTTTTCCAGTGCTCTTGTGGAATGATTCTTTTACTGATTTTACTAGTCTTTCGTACATCCCTCCCATCCAAGGGGAGTACGGTGTAATCACCTTCCAATCAATTCCTTTTTCAGCTGTCATTTGTCTGATGTCGAGCGGCCATTGTGTTTGCGCTTCTTGTAAGATTTCTGCAGCTAGTCGAAATGTTGGTGCGTTGTCAGACACAATTGTTGTTGGTACTCCATAAAAAGACATAAATCTTCGGAGACAATTCAGAAATGAACCTGTCGATAGGTTTTTTGTGCAATCCACGAACATCATTCGTGTCGTTGCACATGTAATCAATACTCCGTAGCCCTTTCCGACCTCGCCATTGTCATTTCTATAGCTGATTGGTCCAAAAAAATCAATTCCAACGCATTCAAAAGCTCGATGTCTTTGTACGCGGTATCCTGGAAGATCCATCATCTCTGGATATCTATACGGCAATTTTCCCCATTTTTGACATGGAATACATTTCGCTTTGAAATTCAACACTTGTTTTCGCAACTTTGGGCTCCAGAACTTCATTCGAAAATTCGCCATTGTTTGAGACGTAGACGAATGATAGTCTCCATGCGCTTCCTTTATTAGCCATCTCGCCATTGCCGAGTTTTCTTTGATCAAAATTGGAAATTTTTCGTCATGAGTTCCTTCCGAGTTTCCCATTCGTCCTCGGCATCTGAGAATTCCATCCTCGTTCATGATAATTTTCAAATTTTTCAATTCTGTCAATCGTTTTTGATCAATTAGTTTTTGATGGTCTTTGATCAATAATTTTTCAGTTTGTTCAAGTTCTTCCGTTGACAATGGTCCATAATCCAATCCATCGCCTTTTACTTCCATTAGGTTTCTGATCTTTTTCTTTCTTTCTGGTGACAATTTGCTTATAGAACGATTGATAAATCGAATTACAAATGCTGCAACTTTTTTCATTCGAGTAATCGATTTTCCTTCGATATTTCCAAATAGCGATTCTCTGTTCGTAACTACCTTTCGGACTGCTGCAATTCTCTGAATTTCGAAGCCTTCGGTATCATTTATTGAAAATAAACTTTTCTCACATTCTTCGCTTTTCAGCCATTCTCTTGGTCCCGTCCACCACTGATGTTCAGCAAACTCGTCTTTGCCGGATCCTCTTGTTCCAATATCCGCGACGTTTTCTGATGTTGGAACATGTCCAAATTGTACATGAGTGTTGGAGTTCATTAAATCAAAAACGATTTTTCGAATGTCCCGTAGTCGGTTATTAATGAATGCTCCAATTTCTTTTTTCCCAGGCGATCGTTTGATCCATTTGAGGGCAATGTCGCTATCCGAAAAAATTATGAGATGTTCCACAAATTTCGATCCTTCTTGTAAATCATGTAAAACTTCTTTCGCCAATTCGCATGCATTTCGAATCGCGGTCATTTCCGATTTTGGAATCGTCCATACATCATCCTTCGGAATTAGCTTCTGCTTTGCGCGCAATAGATGTGCTTCCGAATCAATCACGTAAATACACGCTGCAGTTGCATTGATGTTTGCATCAGCAAAAACAATTATTTTCATTGGCCCATGTTTCGGCATGATTTTCCTTGGCAATGTTTTCGAAAATCCATTTGCTTGCTGCTTAATAGTGTCCCATTCAAGTTGTAGATCTTCGTCAAGTGTTTGATCCCACGTCAAATTTCGATTCCATAATTTTCTCAAAAAAGTTTCAGCGGCAGCATAAGAGGTGAAAGTATTCCCATCGGGTCGTATACTGCTCCAATTGCTTGTGATACGATTCTTTTCGTCACCTTCCCATCGGCTTCGTCTTTGATGTTACATCGGAACGTCAATTCATCTTGATCACAGTTCCAAGAAATTCCTAAAATCTTCGGGTTTTCGTCAGTTGATCGGTCTTTTTCTGCAACGAAATCCATGAATTCCTTCGAATTCGACATGAATTCGCGTATATTCATATTTTGTTCATCAAACAGACGCTTGCATTGTTTGTATATATCCGTTCCTGATGAATCAGTTGTCAAGATTACATTGTCAACATAACAGTTTTCCCAAATTGATTGCGCGATTTCAGGGGTTTCTTTATCTTTTGTCAAGTGATTATGAATCGTTGCTGCTAGCAAAAATGGTGAACAGTTTAGTCCAAATATTACTCGAGTGAATCGAACAATTAGCATGTTTTCGGGTGTCGTGCTCTTCTCAACATCTTTGACCCAAAGACATCTCGTTGCGTCTCGGTCTCTTTCTATGACTCGGACTTTTAAGAAAGCCTTTTCAACATCCGCCGCGATGGCTACTTCTCCTGTTCGAAACCGTGTTAAAACTCCTGTCAATGAAGGCATCATTGTTGGTCCTTGAAAAAGATAATCGTTCAGTGAAGACTCATTCTTGTAGTGTGCTGAACCGTCAATTACTACTCGAACCTTCGTTGTATGTTTGGTTGGTGTGATCACTGGACGATGAGGGTTGTAATGAACAATTCCTTCTGACTTTTCCGGATTCCCGACTGTTTCTAACACTCCTTGATTCAACTGTGTTTTAAAAATTTCGTCAATCTTACGTAGTATTTCAATAGGGTAGGATCTGAAAACACTTTCCAATCTTTTTAATGCTAATGTGAAGTTTGTTGGTAGAGTCTCAGCTCCGTCCTTCCACGGTAGCTCCACATAATATCCATCACTTCGTTTTTCCATTGTATCTTCAATTCGTTTTAGTACCAATTCATTTTCTTGGTGAATTTCGTCATTCACTGGTCCAGCGATTTCTCCTTGTTTCATTTCTTCAAATTCAATGACGTTTTCTACGACGTTGCGCACTACCGTATTCACTCGTCGTGTCGAGTTTTCCTGTTTCATCTTCATATCATCATGGTCAGCTCTACGTCCAGTGATTACTGCACCATTTGTGGTTAAGATGTATGTCAATCCTGATGGAAGTGTGTGCTGCATCCAGAATTCATAAATGTAATCATTACCAACAACTACATCGGGATCTGATATTGTTTTTAAGCATTCCGGATTGATAGTGATACCTTCGTCTTCCAGGAACTTTGAATCACGGTCATCCAGCACTGGTTTATCGATTGGTTCCACAAGATAATCTTTTACTGTCGCTTCAACTTCAATTCTTTGGTTGTTTCCTTTGTCTATCAAGATTTTTGCAACTTGGTATTTTTCTGGATTCTTCGCGATTTGTCCGAATGTTTGTAGTTTCACCCATTCTTCGCGAACCATCTCCAATTGCCAGTCTTCTACGATTGACTTTTTCACATATGTCGAATTCGCTCCAGAATCAAGCATCACGACGATTTTTTTCCACTCCGACGTTGCTGGGCTGTATCCCCACATCTGAACTGTAGGTAAATAGCTGTCGCCTGTCCCATTCACAAAATTTTGATGTGCTTGACGTGTTCGACTGACTTCTCGTTGATCTTCCTGTCGTACTGGTATTGAAACGTTTTGATGACTCCCTCCGTCATTTTTCTTCTTCGCTGTTGTTTTTTGTGCTTTATTGTTCCTGTTATTTATGTTTTTGCACAACAATCGATGATGACTTCTTTGACAGTTTCTGCATTTCTCGCTTCTGCATTCTCTTGAGGAATGCCCAGATTTTAAACAATTAAAACAATTTTTGAGTTCCTTAATTCGTTTCCATTTCTCGTCAATAGAAGAATAATTAGGACAATTGTCTGCGCGGTGATTTTTCTCACAGAAATAACACCGGAATAGTTTTTCGTTAACTATATTTCTTCGAACCACATTTTGTTTCACTTCTCTGACATGTTCGTTTTCACAGTCGTTCTCAACATTCGCTTCCGTTTTCAAAGTCTTTTCCAGGCTTTTCATCAGTGTGGTCAAATTCCAATCTTCCGGTGATTCTTCACGCATTCGGTAGACACTCTTTTGGATTTCTCGCGAGAATTTCTTCGTAATCAATTCTCTGGTCATTTCGATATCCATTGCTTCTCCGCTAGTTTCCAATTGATTCAAAGTTGCCGCTACTTCGTCGAATAACATCTGTTGATCTTCGATGTTACTCGACTGTGCTTTACAATTCTTGAGTTGTTTTCCCAATTCTTTCACTCGTATTTTGTCGTTTCCAAATTTCTCCTTGATAAAGGCAATTGCTTGCGGATAGTTTTCATTGGTTACTGGGAATCTGCTTGCAGCAATCTTTGCTTTTCCTTTCAATGCATTCATCAAGTATGAAAATTTCAACACATTTGACATATTGTCATTCATATGAACGGCTTCTTCAAATATGGTCCAAAATGCAACGAATTCATTTGGATTCCCATGAAATTCTGGTATACGTATTTCTGATAGTCCGATGTTCAACGGTTTGTTTCCCGTAACATTTTGTCTTCTTGTATCTCCTGTGTTTGCTTTCAACTTCTTCTTCAGTGTGAATAATTTCGGTCGGTACAAGTTTGTCATGCGGTCAGTTTTGTCTTGAATTTCTTCGTTCTTCATCATTTTGGTTTTCACTTTTATTTCGTCCTCTTGTGTCGCTTCCTCAAGCTCATCTATCGTCTCAACCAACTTATCCAACCTTGTTTGTACCTTCGTTGCTAGAGTTTCCATCTTATACATTTCTTCTTCTATCTCATCCACCAGTTCTTCCAACGCTTCATGGTTTCTAGCTACACTCTCCCATACGCCTTGCTTAGCAACTAATTTTAAATACTCTTCTTCAAACAATTTTTCTGCCTTGGTACATAGCCCCAACAGACTCGACAGACTTGACATTTTGTCAGCAAAGTTATATGTTAGTCATGCAATTATAACGGGCAACCAGAAATCCAATTGTTTTTAGCGTTATAGGGATGATTAATATTGAGCTGAATCGATAAGATAAGAAAAAGATATTAGAAAATGGAAAGATGATGCAATTTCGTGAATGTATTGCAATTCCGGAAGTTTTCTGAATCCTATAACCGTCGGCTTTTCCGAACTAGATCCCTCAGGCCTACGTGGTAACAACACGAGTTTGGAAAATAAACAAATGTTAGAACTATTCAAGATTATCTCAAAAAAAAAAGGAAGAACAGGGTGAATCTATCGTAAATAAACTGACTTGTTAAATTTGCACTGCTCGACTCCGCTTGTCGTCCGCGATAACCAGTTGGTTTCCAAACCTAGGCAAACTGGTGAGCTTCCAAAGCTCCGTATCACTTGTTGTCTGATGGCCCACGAATCAAAGAAATTGTTCCAAACGACGATTGGGTTAACAGGGTGATAACCAAGTCGTCCAAAAATTATCCAACTTCTACGTCCAGCCAATTCTTGACGTCACACCAATGTCTTCGACTTCACAACAATGTCTTCGACGTCACACCAATGTCTTCGACTTCACACCAATGTCTTCGACGTCACACCAATGTCTTCGACGTCACACCAATGTCTTCGACTTCACACCAATGTCTTCGACGTCACACCAATGTCTTCGACGTCACACCAATGTCTTCGACGTCACACCAATGTCTTCGACGTCACACCAATGTCTTCGACTTCACACCGATGTCGTCGACTTCAAACGTTCCACTTAACAGCTGAGTGGCTTCTCTGCTGCACACGTTTGCGTCCAAGTTCGAATTGTCGATGCACCAATGTTTTGACACCTCAAACTTGGGTAATTAAACCTTTTATTTAATAAACGAGGCAAGAATAAAATATAAGTAGGTTATAAAACTAACAAAAATACAAATAGAAAAAGCAATAGTTCATAGCGAACCACAATGTTAATAATGATTGATCATCGTTGTAACAATCACAAATATTGCATCAATGGGCGTGTCTGAACAGTGCTAAGGAGCACATGCCGATTCAAATTTGCGATTTGAAAATATTATTTTTTTTCGCCCCTTTAAAAATTGTTCTTATTAGGGTTTCGTCCTCACCGTCACACTAATTCGAGAAGCGTTCGATGATTTCGTGCGATATTTACGCGACAAAGAGCTGAACGGCGAACGATACGAAAAATTGACGCGCGACGGCACACGTGTGGAGATCAAAAGCTGCGACATCGAAGTCGGCGACGTGATCATCATTCATAAAGATCGACGAGTGCCGGCCGACATCGTGCTTTTGAGGTAATCGACAATTCCAATAAAATGCTATTGAAAAAGTGACGGACTTGGGAAATTTTGAATTGACGATTAATTGGGTCCTAAAAAATCAAATGTGTCATTTGGCACTTAAAAAATCATAAATGAATTTTGCTCGTTTTCACATTTATGTTGGTTAATTTTTGGCAAAACTCGCTCCAAAAAGAACCAAGAAGGGCAAATTTAAATGATAAATCGATCGCACTCAAAAAAAAAATGATTTTTGAATTTATTTTTGTGCGGGTCTCGTTGGGATATTTGAAAAAACATTCATTTCAATTGAGATTTTTTGGTTTGAAATTTTGAAAAAATGTGAAATTTGAATTATTTTTGTAGGACGACAGACAAATCTGGAGCATGCTTCATTCGGACGGATCAATTGGATGGCGAGACGGATTGGAAGCTGAGGATACCGGTGCCGATAACACAACATTTGATGAATGAAGCAGTAAGTGTTGAATTTTGCCATATTTGGCCTATTTCTATTTGTACCCGACGGTGGTTTTTTTTTAAATGCAGGATATCATGGAATTGAATTGCGAGATTTATGCCGAGAAGCCGCAGAAGGACATTCACGCGTTTGTTGGGACCATGAAGGTTTGCGTCGCGTTCGATTGTCGGCCACGAATGGAATTGTGTGTTCTTCAGATCACGCAAGATGATAATGTTCAAGACGGTTCGCTGAACGTTGAGAACGTTTTGTGGGCGAACACGGTCGTCGCTTCGGGAACCGCAATCGGAATTGTGGTGTACACGGGACGAGAGACGAGGAGTGTCATGAATACGACGTTGCCCGAAAGCAAAGTCGGATTGTTGGATTTGGAGGTGAGAAAATTGGTTTTTCTTTTGAATTTTTTATATATTTTTTGAGGAATTGCGAAAATTTTGCCATTTTTTGTATAGAAATTATAATTTTTTCTCTAGAAATTTGCACGAAAATTGAATTTTTTTGGGCCTAAAAAACTTTTTTTTTGTCGAGTTTCCCATGAAAATTTGAATCAATTCAATTTTTGAATATTTAAAAAAGGATGACTCTAGAATTACGGTATTTTTTAGTATTGTAGCCATGGGCGCATATTCTCGAATTTTTGAGACGGGTCTCGACACGAAAAAAATACATAAAAATTGTGGTATTGAGAATTTTGGGGGAAAAAACGAAAAAAGTGGGTTTTCATCGATTTTTGAAATCTCCAAAAAAAAATGAAATGAAATTTTTATGATATTTCTGAAAATGCTCGGTGTTATTTTTCAGGTGAACAACTTGACCAAAGTGCTCTTCATTTTTGTCGTCGTTCTCTCGGCGGTTATGGTTGTCATGAAAGGTTGGTGAATTTTTTTGTTTTTTTTTTGAAAACGGTCGAAAAATCGGCGAAAAAATGCCAAAAAATGGCGAAAATGTTGCGCTTGTGTACTCCACACGGACAATGTCATGTTGTGGCGTAAATCGACACCGATCGTTGCGAGACCCAAATCAATCTCATTCCAAAATAGGCAACGATTATTGATTTTGTTTTTCTTGCTTTCAGGTCTCGACGGCCTCTGGTATCGCTATGTGGTGCGCTTCATTCTGCTATTCTCCTACATCATTCCGATCTCGTTGCGCGTCAATCTCGACATGGCCAAACTGTTCTACTCGTGGCAAATCGGACGCGACAAAAAGATTCCCGACACGGTTGTGCGATCGTCGACGATTCCCGAAGAGTTGGGACGCATCTCGTTTTTGTTGTCCGACAAAACGGGCACACTCACCAAGAATGAGATGCACTTCAAAAAGGTTGGCGAGCGGCAGAAAACGAATGAAGCTTTGAGAAAGGCGCATCACCAGTTGGGTCTTGAAGCGATGATTAAACGATCACCCACCTTTTTGTATTGAGTTTCTACGGAAAAATGAGGTCCCTCAAGAGATTCCTACTGTAATTATCGGCTTGCGATCCTTTTTTTTTTTTTTGAAATTCAAAAATTTCAAGGCGCATCTTCATTTGGGTCTTGACGCGAAGATTGTCTGTTTAAATAAGCATTAAAGGCGCGTTCGTTCTTTTTTTTTGTGAAAAAGGATTTAAAGGCGCATTACCTCCTATTGAAACTATAAATGTTGCCTACCGTAATCGGTTTTTGATGACTTGGCCAATGTTTAAAGGCGCACGCAACTTCATACAATTTTTTTCTCCAAATTTAGATTCATTTGGGAACGGTTGCGTTCAGTAGTGATGCTTTCGAAGAAGTCAGCCAACACGTTATAAGCGCCTATGCTGGACGTCTTGCCAAGTAATCTCATCGTGGTCCCCGCCAATGTTCATGATGGTCCCTAAACATTTCAGGCACTCGTTTTCGGCGAAACTTCAGAATGCGGTCGAAGCGATTGCGCTCTGCCATAATGTGACGCCGATATTCGAGAATGGCGAGACGTCGTATCAGGCGGCGAGTCCCGACGAGGTAGGGACCATTGAGTGTCGACGGTGTGAACTAGTCGATCGTTTTGACAGGTGGCCCTAGTGAAATGGACGGAGAGTGTCGGCGTGCGACTCGCTAGCCGCGATCTTCACTCGATTCAATTGAGCATTCGGATGCCGAACGGGCAATTCTTGACGAAACAATTCCAGGTGGGACCACGACCGCTAAAGCCCTAGTACCATGTCAAGATTTTGTTTTTAGATTTTGCACGTTTTTCCATTCACCAGCGAGACGAAACGAATGGGAATTATTGTGAAAGACGAGACGACCGACGAGGTGAGTCTGTTGATGAAGGGCGCCGACACGGTGATGAGCGGAATGGTCCAATACAACGATTGGCTCGACGAGGAGTGCAGCAATATGGCGCGCGAGGGCCTCCGAACGCTGGTCGTCGCGCGAAAATCGCTGTCGGCCGCCGAGCTCGAGGCGTTCGATCGCGCCTATCACGCGGCAAAAATGTCGATATCGGACCGATCGCAGAATATGGCGTGCGTTGTGAATCGGATGCTCGAGAAGGACCTTCAATTGTTGTGTTTGACGGGTGTCGAGGATCGTTTGCAGGTTGGTCGTTTTTAAACAAAACGAAATTTTTTGTTGTCCACTTCGTCGAATTGCGGAAATTTTGAAAAAATTCGGAAATTGATAGGATTCTCTTGGAATTTTTTTTGCACCAAACAAAAAAATCCAATTTTTGTTAAAAAAAAATGTTTTTGTAATTGAAAAAGGTCCTGATGCGCCTTTTAACAATCCATATGGCTCGTCCGTAAATCGACACCTCCAATATTGCGCCAAAAATCTCGTTTTCACGTTGCCAGCAATTCTAGGCGATTACTGTAGCAATTCTTATAGATGTGTGTGTTCTCTTTTCAAATCGAATGTTTCAGGACCAAGTGACGACATCATTGGAGTTGTTGAAGAACGCGGGCATCAAAATCTGGATGTTGACCGGCGACAAACTCGAGACGGCGATTTGCATCGCGAAATCGAGCGGTCTGTTCGCGCGAACCGACAACGTGCACGTGTTCGGCAACGTGCACAATCGAACTGACGCGCACAACGAGCTCAACAATTTGCGGCGAAAATCGGATGTGGCGCTCGTGATGCCCGGCTCGGCGCTCAACGTCTGCCTACAGTACTACGAGGCGGAAGTCGCCGAGTTGGTGTGCGCGTGCACGGCCGTCGTGTGTTGTCGCTGCTCGCCGGAGCAGAAGGCCCAAATTGTGCAATTGTTGAGGAAGGTTGGCGTTTTTTCTTTTTTTTTGAAAATGTTGGCGACCAAAACTCGCGAAAAAATTTGATGGTTGGGGTCTCGTCACGAAACTACCATATTTTTGTTTGATTTTGGAAATTTCGACGAAATTGGTCCGTCTCGCCGCGAATGGGCGCATACTGTGTTCGAAAAACAATGTGAGACCCAAGAAAAGGCTCGCCACGAACATACCGTAACCGGATGAAATTATTTTTACAGTATCGCGCACCGCTTCGCGTCGCCGCGATTGGCGATGGTGGCAACGATGTGTCGATGATCCAGGCGGCGCACGCCGGCATCGGCATCGACGCCAACGAGGGCAAACAGGCGTCGCTGGCGGCCGACTTCTCGATCACCCAATTCTCGCACGTGTGCCGATTGCTTCTTGTCCACGGACGATTCTGCTATAAGAGATCATGCGCTCTATCGCAGTTTGTTATGCACAGGTACGGTATGCGCCTTTAAACTGCGCCCGCGTCAATCCAAAAAAAAAACAGGGGGGCCAATTGCTTGAATTTCAGAGGTCTCATCATTTCGACGATGCAGGCGATATTCTCATGCGTCTTCTATTTCGCTTCGGTGTCGTTGTATCAAGGTGTTCTCATGGTCGCGTAAGTCCCGTGCCCAAATTTGGATCGTCTCAAACCGTCGCTCGTTTTGCAGCTATTCGACGTGCTACACAATGTTGCCGGTGTTCTCGTTGGTCGTCGATCGCGACGTGACCGCCACCAACGCGCTGACGTACCCGGAGTTGTACAAGGAGCTCGGCAAAGGTCGCTCGTTGTCGTACAAGACGTTCTGCATTTGGGTGCTCATCTCGCTCTATCAAGGCGCCGTGATAATGTACGGCGCGCTTCTCGTGTTCGACACCGACTTCATTCATGTCGTCTCGATCTCGTTCTCGGCGCTGATCATCACCGAATTGATTATGGTTGCGATGACGGTGCACACGTGGCATTGGGCGATGATTTCGGCGCAGGTTTCGACTGTTTTTTTTTTTTGATTTGCGAAAATATCGAGCTGAAAATTGAAATTTTGACGTGTTTTGACTGAAAATTTTGGACGGGATCAGATTTTATTGGGAAAAAAAAAAACATTTTTAGCTTGTTTCAGGCGGATAATTGAGTTTTTTCATGATTTTGAGAGATTTTTGATGGGTTTTCTAAGTGGAAAATGTCGCAGATTTTGAGAAGAAAGCTTGAAAACGTCGAATTAGGGTTTTCCTTTTAGTTTTTTTTGAACTATCGTTTTTGTTTTAGCGACTTTCAGAAATTTATCATGGAAATTTTACGTTGGTTTTTTAAAATTTAAATAAAATTCGAAAAAAAAAACATACTTTTTCTGATTTTTCGACCAAAAATGATCTGTATGGGATAATGAAAAATTGAAATTGAAGGCAATGTCAATCGGTCTCTACATGGTGTCATTGATAATCTTCGACCAATACTTTGATCGCCAATTCGTTTTGTCATGGATGTTCGTCTCGAAGACGACGGCGATCACAGCGATCTCGTGCCTTCCGCTTTACATCATCAAAGCGCTTCGTCGGAAATTCTCGCCGCCGAGCTACGCGAAAGTCAACTGAAAAGAAGAACCCATCAAACAAGAATATAACGCTTTATTCAATTTTTTTTGTTTCGTTTTTGAACTTCACTAGAATCGGGTTAAATTTGTCGATGGTCCCTATTATTTGTGCTGTATATTTTGCTCGTTTTCGTTTTGAAAATTCGCCCCCCATAAAAAAATGATAAAATGTAATTATTATTGTCTCGAATAGGCTTATTTATTTATGAGTTACACGTACACACAAAAAAATGAATCGGTTTTTTTTTTGAGATTTTCCTTTGTTCGTGTGTTTTATGAATTTCTGCGTCATGTTAACGCCATTTGATTGAAATATCTTTTTTTTGTGTTGTGACTGTTGGAGATTTAATTTTTGTGAGAATTTGACGATTTTTAAAGAGAGGAATCGAAAAATATCAAGTTTTTCGTTGTGTTGGTACGCCGAATCGCTAGAAAAAATAGGATTTTAGGACTTTCAGCCAAAAATCGAAAAATGCAATTTTTACCATTTCTGGCGTTGAAATAATAATTTCTTTTCTTTTTAATTAAATTTTTTATTATTTAAATACGTATTTAACAAATTTAGTCGTATTTTAATGAAAAACAGCAAAAAAATGGAAAAAATAATTTGTGAAAATGAAATATTTGAAAAATGTCGTAGGATATAATGCATGGTCCGCATTGCGTACAAGCGGCGGCAGTTCAAAATGTGTTCATTTTTTCGGCGTGCCATTTGAATTTCTTGCATATTTTCATTCATATTCTCATAAATCGATGTTTTATATGAAAAAAATAATTTATTCGTTACAGATGGGCTATTTATTGACAATTTCGTGTTATCTGCTCTCATTTTCGGCGTCGTTGGTCATTTTCGTCGCGTTCATTCTTCATGATCCCGTCCGCATAATTTTGTTCTTTTTGGGGTAATTTTGAATGCATTTTTGTTTTTTGTTTTTTTAATTTCAACAAAATTTCAGCGCGTTCTTCTGGCTCCTCTCATTACTGCTGTCGTCGGTATTCTGGTTTGCGCTCTCGCCGATTTTCAGCGATCCGTTCCATCCGACATTGTTGCTCAGCATCATTTTTCAAGAAGTCGCGCGAGTCGCCTATTTTTGGGTGCTGAAAAAAGCGCAAAAGTGAGATGAGAATTGAGTTTTGATTTTTTTTATTTGTTTTGTGAGTTGTGGAGCGATTTTTTTTGAGTGCATCGTGTGGATTATTGTTAAGTAGAAGAGATCTTCTTGATATGACCCTTTTTGAATGTCTTGCACACTGTTTAAATGTTTATCCGACGTTTCGATCTTTAGATCATCATCAGGGAAGGTCAATTTATCTAAAATTTGGGTAATTAAACCAAAAAAAAGGGTCATATCAAGAAGATCTCTTCTACTTAACAATAATTTTTTATTTGATTTTATTTCATTTTTTTGCAGCGGTCTCAACAAAATCACGCGTCAAACGAACTATTCGATGGCGTCGGGAGTTTCGGGCCTTCAGAATTCGCGACATATGCTCGCGTTGGTGTGCGGACTCGGTATGGGCGTTACGTCGGCGCTTTTCTTCGTTATGAACGCGTTCGCCACATTTGCCGGTCCCGGCTCGATTGGATTGCCGGAAGCGTTGGAGGTTTCAAAAAAAAAATTGAATTTATAGAACGAATATTCCAAATTGTTGCGTTTTTTGACTAGAAAATACGTTATTTTTTGCGCGGCGGTGTTTGCACACAGTTTTTTCCGCTCGCTACAACTCAATTCAACAATATTTTGGAATTTTTTAATCTCAAATTTGAATAAAACCGAAAAAAAAATGAATTGCTTTTGTCAATTTTCGAAAATTTTCGAGGATTTTCTTGGAACGCTTCAAATTTCAGAAAGGCACAGCTGACGTGAATCGCGCCGGAAAAATGCTGCCGTTGTTCCTGTCGCTTTCCGCACTTCTTCTGACATTATTCCATGTCACATGGACAATTATGGTGCGAGTCATTTTATTAGAATTTTACGTGTTTTTAGAGTTTCTTAAAAAATGCCTTAAACCTGGGGGGGGGGACTTCCTATTAGAAATTGTGATAATTGGGGGGTATTTAGGCAAGTATTTAAAAAAAATGACAATCAAACTCGATGCGCCTTTGAAATTGCTTATATGGCATGAATTAAAGGTCCAATTGTAGTGTGGGAAATTAGATTTTAAAAATTTCAGCTGTCCTGCGAAAAAAAACCGATCGAAAAAATATTCAGTAATTTTTTGGGTGTCTTTTTCTGTCGCATTTGCGTCGCGGTGTTTGCACACATTTTCGAGCGACACCATTTATTTATTTTATTTCTGTTAATAAATTAAGATCAAAAATGTGAAATATTTCGATTTTTTGGTCTTTGAACCGCGAAAAAAAATTATTTATTTGTGATAAAATCCAAAAAAAGGGGATTTACGCTGTCAAATAATCATTTTTTTTTTCGATTTGATCTAATATGAAATGAATTGAAGAGTACGGTAGATATCAAAGGCGCATGCGCAAAATTTGTTGATTTCGCGCCAAGATCAAAAATGACTAACACGTTTGATCCTTCAGATTTGGGACACTTGCCACAAAATTGGACGATCGACGACGGTTTTTAATCCGGCAATTGTAGCAATTGGATCGCATTTCTTGATTGTCGGCATTGTAAGTTCGAGGGACTAGAAATTTCGCGGCCACCAAATTTCTAGGCCAAACGAAAATTGCAACATTTTGTGCTCTAAAAAAACGGATGTCGATTTTCAGAGCGCGTTCAGCTCTCATGGCTTCTACGCGTTCACACTTTTCCTTCAATCGCTCATCCTCCTCGTCACAATCGTCTATTGTCATGTGATTCTCGGCGGAACTGTCAAAAATTTTGCACTCTGTCAGTTTGGGTTTTTTTTAAATCAAAATTTTCATTGGAAACTTGCTAGGTGTCACCGATGCTGTTCAAGACGCGCTCACGCTGAGATTCGTTCGATCTCGTTTCGGCCTATGCTCGCGCGGCGCAATTCGAGTGCCCGATGAGCCGCTCACCGAAAGAAATGCGATTCGGAGTTGATTGGTTTTGATCGCTAGATCATTTCATTATTGATCTCATGTATTTATTTTTTTTAACCCATTCCTTTCATTTTTAAGCATTTAAACAGAAAAGCAATATGGTGATGAAAAAATTCCAAAAAAGGATTGAAAGTGAGCCCTATTGCCCTATTGCGAAAAATGGATCGGTTTGATCAATAATATCGGTAATAGATGAAAAAGAATTAGGTTACTGTAGGCTGCAATCATTTTATTTGACGACAAACCTCAGAAATATTTTTTTCGCAAAAAAAGTGAAATTTATCGATAAAAACTCGTAGAAAATTCTAAAAGAGACCCCCAAAATTGTTAAAGAATTATGCAAGTGTAACTTCTCCCATTTTTGCGCGCGATTGAATTTCCTCGAATTCGACAATCAAATCGCCCAATGTCTGCAAAATCGAAAAACCATTGTCATATTTGGGTTTGCACAAAAATACCACTTCGGGGCTCTCATAAGCCCAAATTATGTTGAGCATATCTTTGATAATGTCCAAATCGGTCGACTCCATGATTTTCATCATTTTCGTGATGTCCCGAGCCAAAATATCTTGAGATTCGACATATTCATCCAACGAAACGGCCTGAAATTCGCCAAATTTTGGGGTTCGATGAGAAAAATGCCAAATTTTATTAGTTTTTTTTGCTAATTATTGATTTTCAGAAATTAAAGCTCTTTAAAAAACGTTGGTAAATGTTAATCCGGTTTTTTCTAGATTAAAGTCAAAATTTCAATCTTTTCCGATAAAACGTGATCATTTCAGCTATTTTTTTCAATTATCGTATAGTCGGGGCGTCCGGCGACTGCTGTACGCGGGTAGATTTACGGGAATGCGTCTTTCGAAATGGTATTGCAAAGACTAACAGGTTATTTCAAATTTTATGGGTCGGTTCGATAATTTTTTCGAATATCGTTGGAAATTCAACGAAATGCGAAACTCATCAATTCACGTGAAAACAGCAAAATAAGCGTTCACGCGTGGCGAGACCATTTCAAGGCGCATGCGCGTAAATCTACCCGCGTACAGCACTCGCCGGACGCCGACTATACTATTTTCGAACTTTTTTTTTCGAAAGCACTAATATTATATTTCAACGTTTCTCAAAAATTCCAATTTTTGCGATATTTTCTTTTCTTTTCATTTTTCACAAATTTCTTTTTTGAAAAAAATTAAATATTGCTTAAAATGGTAATTTTCAATATTTTCGAAATTCTGCATACACCCAAAATGTCAATTTCGTAATTTTTTGCGCTAAAATCTGGAATTTCAAAAACAAACATTTTCAATTTTTTAGAATCTTTTCGCGTGAGATCACAATTTCATTCAATTTTTCGCACCTTTGAGACACGTTCGCGATACGAAATCAGCGCAACATCGACAAACGTCGCGTATTTCTTCTTCAAATTCGAAATTTCCCAATCAAACGAGTTGAGCAAGTGCTTCTTCAGCGCCAAATCGCTTCCGCTTCTCAACGGCATCATTCCGCGCAGAATGTCTCGTCTAGAATTCAACGATTTTTCGAGTTTCGGCAAAAATTGAAGATGTTTTGTCGCCACCCCGCTACAAAAAGAAAAATAAGGAAAACTCACTCGTTTGCCAATTTCCACGTGGCAACGTGCAATTGCAACCAAATGCGAAAGACGGGCAGAAGCATGTGAACGGCGTTCGATGAGACGATCGGCTCAATTTCAATCGGACAATTGAATGTCAGCGAGAGGCATTCGAACAATGGTGGCGTGTACTGTAGCAATAGTTTCATTTTGGCGGGAATTCAAAAAGCAACAAAATTTTTTATGTGCATTGCCCCAAAAAAATTGGAATTTTTGATCTATTTTTGCCAATTTTTTGTCGATTTCTAACAACGTTCTTCTTTTTTAAATTAGAAAAACTTCACAAATCTATTAAAAATTGTTTGCCTACATTTTGGCGATGTTTTTCGGTCGGCGCTCCGCGCAGCATTCTCTCAGCCAAATGCTCAAACACGTTTTTCGTCTCGATGGTGAAGCTGAAAATTCGTAGTTTTATTTTTAACAAACGCGAATTTCTTTCAAATTTCTACAATTTCGCGATTTTTAAGAAAAGGGGGAAAACGAAAAAAATTAATTTCGTTTCTACAAAATAAAAAATATTACTATCGCAATAAAAAAAAGAAGAGCGCTTTTTCGAGGCGGTAATTCAAAACAGTGGCAAATTCGGTCTACCGTACTCCGGATAATCAAAAGCGCCATGAATCGGCGAAGGGCGATCGTTTTTTTTGCGCTACCAAAAAAATTGTGCAATTTTGCGTATGTATGTGTGCACCATTTCTTTGGGAGGCAACACACGCGCTCGATTCATCACGCTTTTAAAGGCGCATAACATGTGGCACCTGAAATATCTCCAAAAATAGCGGTGTTTCTCCGACGCGGCTCCAAGGCACTCCTGCGTCAATTTTTTGAGACGCGATGATCCAATTTCCTGGAAAAAGGGATTACTTTTTTTTTTCAAATTGTCCCAACAATACAGGGTGTCATTTAAGTTCCCGCACAAAAGTTTGACGCCATGAAGAGATTGACTGTCGCACTTTTTGTGCACCAATACAATTTATTTTTGTTAAATAAGGTGTATTTTACTTATTTCCCAAGTTTCACCTCATTCGGATGTGTTTCCGAGAAATGGCGAAGGCTAACATCCATCGCGCTTCCATTATCGAACTTCATAAGCAAAATGTGAGCCCGAGAGACATCATTCAACGGGTCGGTGTGCTTCGTAGAACGGTTTGCGACACCATCAAACGATTCAAGTAGCTAAATACGACCAGTGTCCGTCCCAGACAAGGAAGACTCGTCTCAGTAACCACTCCTCAGAAGATCAACGCCGTTAAATCGAGGATCAGGCGAAACCCACACAGGAGCATGAGAAAGATGGCGTCAGACATGGGAATGAGCATCTTTGCTATGGAACAAATCGTCAAAACAAAGCTTGTACTGACCCCATATCGTGTCCAAAAAGCGGCAATTCTATCGGCCGTCAACAAGCAGAGACGCTTCGAAAACGCAAAACGACTTCTTGCTCGCACGCGGTCTAGAGAACACCTCGCCACTGTCTTCTCCGACGAGAAGCTGTTCAGTGTGGAGGCGGCATTCAACTCACAAAACCATTGAGTACTTGGCCAAACATCCCAGCAAGCTTCTGAGAAAGGAAGAACATGTCATCCAGCCTCACATCCTGCCAGTGTGATGGCTTTGGTGCCATCTGCTCAACCGGGAAGTGCTACCTGGTTTTCGTGGATCAGATGGTGAAAATGAACAAAGAAGTCTACGTTCGGGACATTTTGGAGAAGCATGTGATGCCCTGGACCCAAACGCATTTCGGTGGGCAGAAATGGGTCTTTCAACAGGACGGAGCACCCGCATACACTGCCAAAACTACTCAGGAGTGGTGCCAGACCCATTTTCCCGACTTTATCAAGTCATCCGAATGGTCTGATTGCTCCCCAGACCTGAACCCGCTTGACTTTTCCGTGATGGGGTCTTGCAGGAGAAGGTCAACGCAAAACCCAACTCAAGTGTAGAGGCTCTGAAGAAGACATTACTGGCGGAATGGGACAATCTTTCCATCGAATACCTGCGTACCACAGTCACATCCTACCCGAAGCGTCTCCGTGAAGTCATAGCTGCGAAAAGAGGCCGAATCAAAAAGAGTTAATAGATAAATATTTGTTATACTATAGATAAAAAATATTTCGAGTCTCGTTTGATTTGGACTTTTAGTTTCAGAAATGTACGTCTACAAAGTTGTGCGGGAACTTAAATGACACCCTGTAGAAATTTGCTCAAAAATTTCAAACCGCACCAAACAAAAAGTGGTAGAATTGTCAGAAATTTTAGCCGAAATGGGAAAACCAAAAAAAAGAAGCGAAAAAAGTAAAAAAAGAGAATACTCACATCAATCGGACTGCACAATATGTCGGATTTCACACACTGGCTCATCACTTCGTGAGCCTGAGCGCCGCGAAGGAGAAGCTCGTGAATATCGCATATCGCCTGATCGACATTGGTCGCCGACGTGATTTTTTTCAGAAGACACGCCGACTCTTTTCGCGAGAATTGAACAAGCTGCAAAAAAATGGAGGCAAAATATTATAATTCTACGGGGTGGCAAAAAAAAAAAGAAGAAAAACCACAACTATTTCCTCTCTGGGGGGGGGGGGCATCAACGTCAAAAAAACCATTTTCTAGGGACCATCTTGTTTAAAAGCAGATTCTTAAAAGAAAAATGCAAAAAAAAAGAAGAAACAAATTTAATTGTCAAAATTTTGGGCGTCCGTGTAGTCCGCACGGACAAAACGTCGGCGGGTTTTAGGGTGCCACGTGGAAATTCAAAAATTGGGGGTTTTCAAAAAAAAGGACCTTGCCGATCAGAGGCGTCTGTAAGATGAGCTTCGCGCGTCTTTTTTGTGTGTGTGGACCCTATGAGAAGCGAGATGGCCTAGTTTCATTTTTCTCCCAGCGTGTAAAAAAAACTCGTCCAAGTCGTACCATTCTGACGGTCGCCGCCACATCCAAACCGCTCCAATCGACGTTCCGCACATCGTTCATCAAATTCTCGACGTTGCCGCCGCCCTTCTCGGCGATCAGCGGCGGCGGCGGCGCGCTGCGCGCGTTCTCAATTTTCGACGCGTCGCCAAATTCGGCGCATCTCACCTGCAAAAATTAAATTTTGTTTCCAAAAAAAAAATAATAAACAAATTCTCAGGGATTCGATCGCGACGAACACTTCTACGCTAAATTGAGGGCGATGTGTGTAAATGGAGTGTCGTACTCGTCAGGTAAAACCCCCCTCCCGCTAATAGATTTTTTGAAGAAAAGTTTATTTCAAAAAAAAAATCGAAAACGAAACAAAAACAGTGAAAGCTGGTTCAATCAACGACTTCTGAGCAATTTTTGTTCCAAGAGCAATTAATTCTACTCAAAATAATGCGATTCGAAATTCTTATTTCGCTAAACAACGGCCTCGCTGTAAACATGGAGTGTCGTTGCGGGTCGACCCGAAAATTTGCAAAAAAACGCATTGTTTCAAATAAAAAAAACCTTGCCAAGCCGAATCGCCAAGCTCTTTTCGCAAAACGATCACCTACCAAAATGTCGAGATATTTGTGGAAAAACGACGGGCACAGCTCGTCGACGACGACGAACTTCGTCGATTTCGGCAATTTTGGCGCCATTATTTTGGCGGCGAGCGTCGAATCGCCGGCGGTTTTGATCGACCAGATCACAAACTCAAAGTTGAGCGAATCGCCTTCGAAACGACACACGAGACGGCCAATGTAGCGCGCGAAGACTCGCCAGCCCGCCTAGATCAATTATTTTAAAATTTTCCGAAAAAAAAAAGATTTAAAAAAAAATTAAATCACAAATTGTGGTACATTTTGCTCAAACTCGAGTTTTTTATCAATTCGATTTTTCAATTTTAAACGAAATTCTTAAGCAAATTCGGAAATTTTGGGCAGAAATTCGATTTTTATTTAAAAATTAAGATTTCTCAATTTTTGAGTGTTTTTTTTGCTAAATTCGCCAATTTTTGACTCAAATTCGATTTTTTTATTGAAAATTTTCGATTTTTCAATTTTTAAGCACAATTCTTTAAGAAATTCGGAAATTTTGGACAGAAATTGGATTTTTAATGAAAAATTAGAATTTCTCAATTTTTGAGTGTTTTTTTTTTTGCTAAATTCGCCAATTTTTGACTCAAATTTGATTTTTCAATTTTTAAGCGCAATTCATCGGCAAATTCCGAAATTTTGGAAAAAAAAATGAATTTTTGATCGTAAAAATATAGGATTTTTCAAATTTTAAGCGACATATTTTGGAAAATTCGGAAATTTCGGACACAAAATGAATTTTTGATTGAAAATTGATGATTTTTCAGTTTTTAAGCGACAATTTTTTTAGAAAATTTGGAAATTTTGAGCAAAATTGAATTTTTGATTGAAAATTTGGAATTTTTCAGTTTTTAAACGGCCTTTTTTTGGGGAAAATTCGACAAATTTGAACCAAATTCAAATTTTCCAACATTTTAGCCAACATGTTTTCAAAATTCAGCAATTTCTGGCTGAAATATGTGTCAAAACTAGCATATTTTCGAAATTCTGCCCATTTTCAAGTTTTTTTGTTTGACTTTCCCAATTTTTCGCAAATATCGACCAAAAATCGAGTTTTTCTCATC
Source organism: Caenorhabditis bovis (assembly GCA_902829315.1). NCBI lineage: Eukaryota > Metazoa > Nematoda > Chromadorea > Rhabditida > Rhabditidae > Caenorhabditis > Caenorhabditis bovis. Next base: position 565,822 of record CADEPM010000011.1, read on the forward strand.
ACATTTCTGCCAATTTTTGCTCAATCTCAAAATTTTTTTTGAATGAAACGAGAAAAAAAAAATCCAAAACCTGAAATACATCCTCGAGATCCTGAATGGCAGCCGGCGAGTAGACGTGCCTCCGTTTGGCGTCAATCAACGACAAAACTTGTCCGCCGATCAAGTGCTCCTGAAACCCGCAAGACCGTCGGCAGCACATCGCGACGCGATTACCTTGTAGATGGTCTTGACGATCTCTTTGTAAAATTGAAACGATTCGGCGACGGCGTTGACTTCACGAAACAAATTGTTCAACTGCTGATTGGCGTCCTACAGTAATTTCAAGGCGCATTGAGTGGTGAAATCGAGTGGGGAGCTCACCAGGTGTCCGTCGAGATTCTCGCAGATTTTGTAGATCACTTGATTCACCTTTTTCTCGATTTCGCTCGCAACCGTGCCGGGAATCGTCGAATAATTATAAGCGTCATGGGTGATGCCTGAAAGACGAAAAGAAATGCGCAAAAATCCCAGATTTTTTTCTCAAATTTAAACAAAAAATGAATAAAATCAAACCAATTTTCCCAATTTTTCTTTTGCATTTTCATAGGGAAAAGCTCAAAATTCGAGAAATATCATGATATTAAAATTTCTCAGATTTTTTTTTCTTCGACTTTTTCAATATTTCATCGATAGTCCCACCAGAAAATCGTTGTTTTGAAGAAAAAAAACAGCAAAAATTTAAAATTTCCAGAATTTTTTCAATTTTTCATCAATATTCGCCACAAAAATGCGCAAAATCCGAGATTTTCCGGGTTCTTCCAAAAAATCAAAAATTTTTTTCAATTTTCCCAAAAAAAAATGCGCAGGTTTGAAGGAAAAACGCTGAAAATCCCAAGTTTTCCCGCTATGTCCAATTCTCCAAAAAGAAATCGCAGTTTTGACGGAAAAAAAATCGCAAAAAATTAAAAATTTCAGAATTTTTCTTCAAAATTTTCAATTTTTCATCAATTTTCGAAAAAAAATGCGCAAATTCCGAGATTTTCCGGGTTTTTCCAAAAAATGCGTCAATTTTCCCAAAAAAACGCACAGGTTTGAAGGAAAAGGGCACAAAAAATAAAAAAAAATTCCAGAATTTTTCTTCAAATTTTTCAATTTTTCATCAATTTTCGCCAAAAAAATGCGCAAAATCCCAGATTTTCCGGATTCTTCCAAAAAAAAAAAAAAACGAGCAGGTTTGAAAGAAAAACGTTGAAAATCCCAAGTTTTCCCGCTATGTCCAATTTCTTAAAAAGAAATCGCAAAAAATTGAAAAATTCCAGAATTTTTCTTCAAATTTTTCAATTTTTCATAAATTTTCGCCAAAAAAAAAAATGCGAAAAATCCGAGATTTTTCGGAATCGTCCAAAAAATTTTTCAATTCTCCCAAAAGAAATGCGCAGGAAAACAGGGCAAAAAATTGAAAATTTCCGAATTTTTCAATATTCCATCAATTTTGCCGCTAGAAAAACGCGTGAAAATCGCAATTCTCATTTAAAAATCAAAAAAAAAATCGCCAACCATAGCAGCAAATTTTGATAGTCGCCGTCGCCAACAGAATATCAGTGAATCGCTCAAGTTCAGATCTGGAAAACCAAAAAATTAAAGCATTTTAAAGCAGATAAAGCTAGAAAATCAGGAAAAATTCTCAACTTCTCACCGAATGTACGGATCAAACGATATGTTGACTTCGATTTGGCTCGGCAGATTCCCATCAAACTCGCTTATTCGAATATTCTCGGTTTGGGTTCCCTAAAAGCGCAATTAAAAATTTGGCGAAGCATCGAAAATCGGCAAAACGAACCAATAGAAAAAATTTGAGCTCATTGAATATCATCTCCTCTTGCTCTTCCGGCAAAACGTTCGACAAATTGCAAAACTAAACCCGCAAAAAAATTTCAATTTTCTCAATTTTTGCCAAACCTGCGTCGGAATATGCATATAATAGGGCGACGGCTCGTCGCTTATCAGAATTCCTTGCCATTTTTTCACTGGAAATTTGACAATTTCAATTTTTTTCGCTGCCAAATTTTCATCGAAATGACTTACACAATTGTTTTCGCGCCTCTCTCCAAGGCTCCGACGGCATTCTGAAAGAGGAAAAACAGAAATTCAATTAATTAACGAATCGATTGCGATAAAAATGCGACGAATTGGGAGGAAAATGATTTTTCAGACGGAATTTTAATCAAAAATATTCCAAACATCGCCAAAAAAAAAGCGACGAATTTCCTGGAAATCTGAAAAATTACAAAAAAAATTTTTGCAGAACAAATCTGATTCAATCAATCTTGGGGCGTTTAGTGCAAATTCGAAAAGCCAAGAATTTTCAAGGGCGTTTTCCTGCAATGTTGCAAATCGTGTTCGAATTAGACCAAAATTTCTATTAAAATTGTGGTCCGAAATCTGTTTTAGGCATAAAATCGTTAAAAAAGAAAGAGCCGAGGGTTGAAATGGAATTATTTCCCGCGAAAAACCACATAATTAAAAAAAAATTGTCGGGGAAAATGACGAAAACCAAAAATCGAACCGACATTCATCGGGGTAAATCATTCAAAAAAAGTGAAAAGCCAAAAAAAAAATTGAAATTCGAAAATCGATTTTCGTTTATTCAAAGGACGAATCGTGTGCCGGCGTCGAAATCGCCGGATCGCGTCGCGACGACGCCGTCTTTGACGAGAATCTCGCGATTCTCGTCGTCGGTGAACACGAAACGCGGCGATTTGCCGAATATCCACTCCCAGCCGATCAGCTGCTCATAGATTCTCGCCATTTCCGAATTGCTCTCGATTTGCTCGCCGACGTCGATCTCGTCGTACAATGAGGCCTCGAATTGCGATCTGAACAATCGGGGCGACATTTAAAGGCGCATTGAAAAATTGGGAATTTCAATTGTTTCAAGTTTACACCTCGAAAAAAAAATGAAAATTGCAAAAAAAAATTCAAAATCCTTGTCTTTTTTCGCATTTTCGGAATTCGTGGCTCAATTTTGGTGAAAATTTAAAAAAAAATCCACCTATAAGCTTCAACAACGGCTTTTTCGGCGGCAACGACACTCGCCGATCGATCGTCCTGCCTCAGAAATCCCACCGCTTCGGCTCTGACGCTTTTCGTCGCGTTCGTCACGATTTGATGTCGAAGCGGCGAATTTAGTGCGGCGGAGAGCACCGAGAGATCGGCATCGACCAAAAGCGTCAAGTGATGGTAGGCGTGACCTCTGGAATTTGGCACATCTCGAAGACATGTCGATTTTTTCTCTCGGCTTTTCATTTTTGATACCTCGCGATTCTCGCCGCGGTTCCAGAGCACTTCCGATTGCCCGGCTGTAATTCCATGTCGTCGCGTTTGTTGGGAACGATGCTCAACGAGAACGTGTCGTTCAGCGCTTCGGAGATGAACTGAAAAATGGATATTTGAGAAATGGACTTCTTTGAAGCAACTACCTTCAAATTTTTTGGCCTACAATGCTGCGCGTGGGTTGTCAGCAGCGAAATGTTGAGATTTCCGAGATCGTGGTATACCGTACCGCCTCCACTGTGTCGTCTGGCCACGTCGATTCGATTCTTTTTCGCAAACTCCAGATTCACCTCGGCCCACGTGTTCTGATGCCGTCCGACGACGATGGCGGGATTGTTGCTCCAGAATAATAGCAACTCTCCATTCTTGTTGACGTCATGATTCTGAAAAACCAAATTTGTTTGCTCTAAATCAAATATTGAAAAGAAAAACTTACCCTAAATAGATACTCTTCAAATGCCAGATTTTCAAAAATACATTTTGATAATGATTTATAAACCGTTGCAAATTTGCCTCTTGATATACTACACATAATAAAAGTTGACTAGAAAAATAGAAAAATCGAAAAAAAAATTTGCTAAAAAAATGGGGAAATTTGAAAATCGCGTTACGTAAGGTACCGCGCATTGTCCGCAAACACCGAGCAATCATCTCACGGACTTTTTATTTATTTCTTGTTTTTGCGAACATTTTTCCAGTTCCCATAAACCCGATTTACTCATTGTTTTTTGTGAATTTTGTTGATAAATGCATTAAAAATAAATTATTTCAGGTAAAAAGATGGGAAAGAAGCACAGAAAGTCCGGCGCGCACAACAAAACCGGCAATGTTGACGCAATGGTAATTTTTATAATTTTCATTGATTTGTTTCTGAACCAATCCATTCTAGAGCCAAAAGGACGCTCTTTACCATCAGGAGAATTTTGTGAAAAAGCTGCAGAAGCAGAAACTTCAAGAATTCAAGGAAAAAGAGCTCGCCCGACAACCGCATTGTCTCGTGATTCATAGAGGCGACGTCGGAAAGTACGTAAAAGCTTTGGAATCCGATTTAAGGAATGTAATGGAGCCGTTCACGGCAAAGAAACTGAAGGTAAATCATTTATTTCTTATAAAATTAATTGAAATTTCCAGATTCTCAAACGAAACAATATCAAAGATTTTATTGTGAATGGCAGCGTGCTTGGTGTCAGCAACATGATGGTCCTTACCGCTAGCGACGCTTCATTGCAGCTGAGAATGATGAGATTCAGCCAGGGTCCCACGATTTCCTTCAAAGGTTTACCCCAACGATTCATTTGAGACAACGTTTTTTTCCAGTCAAAGAATATTCCCTAGCTCGCCACGTGGTGAGCTGTCAGAAGCGTCCAGTAGCCACCGACAGACTCTACAAATCATCACCGCTTGTTGTTATGAACGGCTTCAACGCTGAAGGCAAAAAGCATCTCGCTCTTGTGCAAACTTTCATTCAGAATATGTTCCCGGGCATTAATGTTGATACGGTAGATTTAAAAATTGAAAAAATAATAGAAAAATAATGATCTCAGGTTCAATTATCCAATTTAAAGCGTTGCTTAATTGTTAATTATGATGAGGAGTCCGATGAGATCGATATTCGACACTAGTAAGTCTTAAAGGCGCATAGTAGCAGCGAATGCTTCTCGAAATTCCAGCGCGATTCGAGTCGTTGCTTCCGGCTTGAACAAATCCGTCAAAAAACTTGTGCAGGCCGAAAAAACGATGGCGAAAGCGATTCCGGACCTCAGCAATTACAAGGACATCAGCGATTATTTTATAAAGTTGGACGTCGAGAATTTTGCGTGAAAACTCGTGGTTTTTGCAGTCCCGGACAGCTCAGCGACAGCGAGTTCGAGGGCGATCAAGCCGAAGTCGAATTGCCGCAGGATATTTCCGAGAGTCGCGGTTGCGGTCTCGGCCAGAAGAGCAACGTGCGTCTCCATGAGATTGGGCCGCGACTCACACTCGAATTGGTCAAGATTGAGGAGGGCATCGACGAGGGCGAGGTGCTCTACCACAAGTTGAACTCGAAGACGCCCGATGAGCTCGTCAAATTGAGAGCGCACATCGAGAAGAAGAAGTAAGCGAGAGAGAGAGAGAGAGAGAGTTTTTTTTTTCATTGAGACGCTCACCGATTTTCAGACAAATGAAGAAGCGACGCGAGCAGGAGAACGAGCAGCGTGTGATTCGCCGTCTCGAGATCAACAAGCAACGCGAAGAGGCCGAAGAGGCCGAGATGAAGGCGATACGCGAGAGCGCCGCGCGACGACAAGCGGCCGCCACCGGCCAGGTCGAGGAGGTCGAGAATGAGCGCGAGAAGGATCGCGAGATTGCGATGAATCGCGAACGGTATCGAATTTTTTTTTCAATTTTTTTTTTTGCGTGTCCGCTGATGACCATTTTTAAAAGTGCTTCGATTTCAGAGAGCTGAAACGAGCCAACGAGGAGTGGGGATTCGATGAGGAGAAGAAGCGTGCGCGGTATGAAGACGGTAGAGAGGAAGCGCGAGGTCGAGGCGGCTTCAGAGGACGAGGTGGAGATCGAGGCGGCTTCAGAGGACGAGGTGGAGATCGAGGCGGCTTCAGAGGACGAGGTGGATCTCGAGGAAGAGACGGAGGAAGCTTCAGAGGACGAGATGGCGGTCGAGGAGGATCTCGAGGAAGAGGTGGGGGAACCTTTAGAGGTCGTCGACGCTAATCCACGAATTGTTCACAAAAATGTTGTTTGTTATGTGTTTTTTTGTTTTTTTTTTATTGTTTTCCCAGATTTGTTGTTATTTTTGTTTTATTATTAAACTCAGAGAAAATGTTTTTTTTTTCTTTTTTTTTGAAATGCGTAGTGATTGAATATAATAGGGGGAATTCTTTGAGAAAAAAAATGTAACGAACAGCTTCTTGTCTTTTTTGTTGTTGAATATATCACGAAAGCGAAGGCGAAGGATCAGAATGAAGAATAGTTGGGGCGGGGGGGGTCTGGGAAAATGCATATAATAAAACTATTTACAGGCGACTTTTTTTTCAAAGGGGGCTGAAATTCCTATATAAAAAAGAGAAGAAGAAGCACTAGACTAGATGACGAACGGGGAGGGACCCTTCAGATTTTGGGGGGGGGGGAGTGGATCAAATATTATTTTTTTGCTGGTTTTGGTTTTTGTTTGGGTGAAAAGTGAAGAGAGAAAACAAAATTTGCAATAGAAGAACAAACAATTATATCCGTTTTTTGGCGATTTCTCTTAATTGGTGAATTTTTGGGTGTTGGTGTTGGGTGGGTGATTGAAAGCATCGATAATTATCAACGGGTGGGAGAGAGAGAGAGAGACAGGCGAAATTCGTTTCATATTACGAGTTGGCGGCCATTAGACGAGCCTGAAAACAATGAAAATTGACAAATTTGGATTGGTGCAGAAACCCGCAACATTGTCCGCAGGTGGATTTTATAAAGCCGATTTTTGAGCGAAATTAATTCAACGCGCTTTTGTTAGAATTTCGCGCAACGAACTTCGCCACGAGACCCAAATTTAATAAAAAAAAAACAACCAACACTGAATGCTCCTTCAATTATCGATTTGTTTTTGAGTTTCAGAAAAAAAGCGGCAAAATTCATCACGAGGTGCGCGAATTTCAGAAATTTAAAATATTTTCGCCCCAAGACCCGGCGGCTCGAATTAATTAAATGCGTGCGCCTTTAAACTCCACAAATTTTGGCGGAGTTCTCAATGAGGATGAAAAAAAAGGCGGCAAAAAAATTTTTTTGAAATTTCAAAATGCTCGGTGTTTGTGAACTTGCCGAAACCCGCAAAACTGTCCGCAGATGAATTTTATAAAGCCGCGAAATTAATTCGGCGCGCTTTTTATCGAATTTCCACAAAACTCGGCGGCTCGAGATAATTAATTGCGTGCGCCTTTAAATTCGACAAATTTTGGTGGAGTTCTCAATGAGGATGAAAAAAAAGGCGGGAAAAATTTTTTAACAAATTTTTGAAATTTCAAAATACTCGGTGTTTGCGGACTTGCCGCATTTGACGCAATTTTTCAGATTCGATGTTTTTTTCTCAAAATTTCTCTTTTTCAATTTACCTTGGCGCACTCGGGACACAGAATCTCGTGGCCGTCGGTGATGAAGCCTTTGCCGACGAGCGACGTCGTGCATTGCGCACAAATGAAACAATCATTGTGCCAATGGCGGTCCTCGAACGAGATGAATTTCGCGCCGCCGATGCCGGTGATCGGCTTCGTGCACGCGTTGCATCGTTTCGCGAACAGCTCGCCGTAGCAATTCGCGCAGTACGGCTTCTCGTCTTTGCTGGTGAATCGCTGGCCGGCCAGCGACGAATTGCAATTCGTGCAGCAGAAGCACTCGCGATGCCACGGCTCGTTTTTGTACGTCACACCGCCGGCGGTGATCACCTGCAACCAAAAATGATGGTCCGCAAAAATAATGGTCCGAAAAAAAAAAGAAAAATGCAAAATCTGCGCACCTTTTTGCATTTGCTGCAACGCGTCGCGAATTTCTCCTCGTAGCACGGACCGCAGAACACGTCCTCGTTTTTCGGAATGAACGATTTGGTGCCGATCGGCACCTTGCAATGCGCGCAACAAAAACATTTGTCGTGCCATTGTTTGCCCTTGTATTCCATTTTTTTCATGCCCGCCCGGAATATCTCGTTGCAGCCGTCGCAACGCGTCGCGAACGCCTGATCGTAGCAATTCGAGCAGAAAACTGCAAAAAATAAATCATAATTGCTCGACGACAATGTTGAGGATAGAGGGCGGCGAAACCCGTAAGGTGTCCGCCGCGCGGCGTCAACTAAACGCCAAACGCACTTCGATCGTTTTTGCTGCCAAACGGCATGTCGACCAGCGAGATTTTGCACATACTGCACAAAAAGCAATGCTCGTGCCAATGTTTGTCCTTGTAGGAGAGGTCCTACAACGAAAAATGTTACAAGCCAAAAACAAATTGAAGAACCTTCGAGTCGATTCCAATCGGCTTCGCGCACTCGTCGCACTGATTCGCGAACACATCCTCATAGCATTTGATGCAGTACGGCTGCTCGTCGCGCATTATGTACCTTTAAATTGCGGAATCAAATGTGTGTGGCATGAAAAAAAATAGGCAAAAACGAAACGTGACGGTTCGAAAATTCACCTCTGTCCGGTCAGCGTCTGATCGCATTGCCAACAGCAGAAATGATCGCTGTGCCAATCCTTGTTCATCGCTTTCGTGTACTCGCCAGCAAATATCAGCTGAAAATCGGTTTTTTTTTCGACAAAAAAAAAAACACACATGTTTAAAGTGCGCCAAATATGGAAGATTTGCGACGTATTTTTTTCTCGCGCTCGACTGCACACCAATTTTTATTCGATTTCGTTTCGATTTGCGAGATTAGCCGCTTTTTTTGAGTTCGATCGGGCCACAAATAAAAAACCAACGAATTTCATACACAGAAAACAAAAATGAATATGTTTATGGTACTTGGTGTTGGTGGTGGTGGCGGTGGTGGTGGTGGTGGCTTCGCACACATACGCCCCACGGGAATGCCGATGAAAAAAGATGAAGAAAAAAAAAACGAAAATGGGCGACGCTTTGCGTGTGCCGGCAATTGTTGCCCACTTTTTTTGCTTTTGTGCAACAACAATTTATGACTTTAAATCATGCCCTTGAAGCGCACATTGTTTGAAACAAAAAATTTGCGTGGGGTGCGGACTCGAACCAAAACGCCTTTGCGTGTCAACGAGCGGCGCCGCTAGCCAATCTGCCACCCGGTCACCTGAAGGCGTGGGGGACGATTGGCGTATATGTACGTGTGCGCGACAAAATCAAAAACTAAACAGAAAACTTTCGAAATTTTATTTTATTTTTTTTTGGAAACGAGTGAAGCCGGCCGAGGCGGATCGCCGCTGAAGCGAAAACGAAATGATGGGCGCCCAAAAGCAATGGCAGAAGCCGGAGCAAGAGAAGAGAATGTTGTAATACGGCGCCTACGGCCAGCGAGCAGTCACAGGACACCGACTACACGTTTTTGTTTCGATATCGAAATTCTTCCCATTTCCTTGTTTCTTTTGTCAAATAATTCTAATTTGAATACTAAAATGGATCGTTGTGGGACAGGTGTTGAACAAGAGAAGCAATAATGGATTTCGAAACGTGCCAAAAATATCGCGTTTTAAAACGTCGCGAATCGCTGAAAACATAACGGAAATGAGAGGAGCTTGAGAAATCGCACATGTTCCGGAGCAATGTTTAACACAAGCTCATTAATCTATCTATCTTCATCTTGATTTCATGGTTTGCACGTGGGAAGGGGGAGGGGATGAACGCGAACGCACCTCGCACTTATACCCATCGTTTGCCGCAGCCACAGACGTTTTGATGGCCTAGCGGTTTAAGGCGCTCTTTTGCGCGCGAGATGTCAATGGATCGAATCCAAGCGGATTTTTGCGTGGTGTATTTTCGACGAAAAAAAAACCACCAAACCGATTCGAAAGAGATTTGCAACAACATTCCTTCCGGTTGTCGAAAATGACGCACAACACCCAAGCAAGTTTCGATTCATTCCGATGAGCTCGCATCACGCAATGTGCACAATTATATTACCCAATTTCTTCAGATTTCTGCGCAAATTCATGGCGTGTCATCGCGTTATTAGCAAAAACGAATACGTCGGTTTTGTTTTCATCTGATTCATTCTTGGGACGAAGGGGAGACACGGGGATTTAAAAAAAAATGCAAAAATCGAATTTCACGCGAAAATTTGATTTTTCGTCTCGGCGTGTCTCCAAATCGGGAGGGCGATGAGCCGAGACATTTCGAATAAACAAAACACCACAAATATAATATATCGAATGGTTCCAGTTTGAAAACGATGAGGTATTTAAACTGATAAGACGATGGGCCGAAAAAAAATCATTCCCAATATAAGAAAATAACCATTGAGAATGTGTCATTGTTTGTTTGTGTTTCACATGGGTGCGGTTGGACTTTTTCGCCCCGGAAAACGTGCGTTTGATGGACCAACAAGAAAGCGAGCGAGCTATTTTTAAAATCGCTCCAAAAAGTGTTCCGTTTCTCAATTGACAGTTACTATTATGTGAGTGCAACCAACCAACCAACAGACGCGGTCAGCCGATTAACAAAACCAGCGCAAACTTTGTGTTCGCAACTAATTTTTTTTTTCCAGCGAAATTCCGACAAAATTAGGCATGAAATTGTCGAATGCGAGGGGTTACTGTATTAAAGGCGCGTGTGCAATAATTGGAGCGATATCGCGCAGCGACAATTTGAATTTTCATAATTTTTCTTCTCCTGGATTCTTTTTCCCATTTCTTGCTCAATTTTTAATTTTCAAACTCGATTTTATATCAAAATTTGATGAAAATTGCAAATTTTGAGGCTAGGCGACTCGAAAAAAATCGAAAAAATGTGTGCAATTTTGACGAAATTGATTTAGGCTGGAAAATATGAAAAAATAATTGCCAAAAAAAAATTATTTCGGCAAACGGCTGTTATCAATTTGTTATTGTTTTTTTCCGTTTTTATTAAAGTGAAGTGAATGAATCACTTCCCGATTTCTTTTTTGTTGTTACTTTTCGCAAATCATTCGCCCAACCGGTTTTAATTCTTCATGAATTTTAGATTTTTTTTGTTTTCAGTCGATATCGCCGCTCACCTCATCGCACGCCGAACACCGCGGCTTGTGGAGCTCGGCGTAATGCCGCTCGCAGAATATTTGATTGTCTTTCACGCAATACGTCAAATCGACGAGTAGCTGCTCGCACGTCTGACACGTGAAGCACGCCGGATGCCAGCCGGTCGACTCGCCGAGTTTCGGCGCGATCACCGCCATCTCGTTGGCTTCGAGAATTCCCGAGCATTTATGGCATTCCTAGAAGTTTGCACAATTCAAATTGCAAAGAAAAATTCAATTTTTAGAATTACCATGGCTTTCGGGATGCTCGGCGAAACGTAGCCGATGTCAAGTGCGATCTCGTTTCTCGCGTTCACAAACTCCTCATAAACTTTGCGCTCGGTAGCCGTTGACAAATTGCGGCAATACGCCACCGACAAATCTTGACGCGGGAGCTGAAGGAGAAGCTGCTTCTCGCGAACCTTCTCACCGATCGAGTTCGTCCTTGGGACCACGTTGTTCGGCAATTGCGCCATATACTCCTCGACCTAAATGTTGCAAGTTTTTTTTTAAAATCAATTTCTTTCAATAAATCCGTCTCTTTTTTGTTTAGTCAAATTATGAATTCCATATTGAGAGAATGGAAAACAACGAAACAAAACTCACGTCAATCAGCCAATTATGCTGATTTCTCCGAAAAATTTGTCCAGCGTTTCGCATGAATTGAAACATGAGCGGATCATCGCGCATGCCTTCGGTTAACGCGATACCGGCGCCCATCATCTAATCAGCACAGAGAGAGGGAAAATAAAAGAAACGCGCCGTCAAAAAAAAATGTCCAATATTAATATTAATTAAAAAAACGGCAAAATTTTTGTCAATGGCGCGGCGAAGGAGGAGGTGAGCAACAGAAAAAGAAACAGTAATTTTCGTTTTTTTTTCTTTCGCGTTTCTTTCGAGTCGAATAGTACGTTCGGCAACCTCGGGAGTGGGGGGGGGTAAAAGATTAGCGGCCGATGTACACAGTACGCAGTAGTGTCTGTGCTCCACCTCGGGTGGCTCTCCAAATCGGTATCCGATTTTGATCGGGGTAAACAGAACGAATGATGAGATTGAATGGCTGGCGAGCTGTTGCTGGGGGGGGGGCAACGGCCGACAGGTGCCTAGACGCACCTGTCTCACATCGAGGAGTTGGCGCGCGCAAATTTCGGTGTGCTTTCTAGGCCAAATTTGAATTTCAATGTCAATATTGAGTCGATGACCATCTGGATGGAATTCGAGCACATTTTGGGAATTTGATATTTTTTTGCGACAATCTCGAGAGGCGGTTTTTTTTGTTGAATAATCGTCGACAATTGGGGGGGGGGGAGCGGCTCGATTTAAAGGCGCATCGCTGCGAGACCGGCTAGCGTCTTTAAATGAGAAACTTATTCAACAATTGCGAGAAACTACTGTAGCGGGCCGGTGTGCAAACACGTCGGCGGCAATTTGCGGACGAAAAGAATGCCACGTGGCGATTCCAAACGTGTGAAATCATCAAGGCAACCGCGGAAAAAGGGACGTCAAAAAGAAAAAAAAAAAGAATTAATGCCACGTGGCAGCAATTTTTTCCGTTTGGCTCAAAATCGCGAAAAAGCCACCCACGTGGGCGCGCTCACCTTTTTCCTCGACAATCCCGGCGGGACCCACGCGTAGCCGTGTCCGACGTTGCCGGGCACCTCTTGCGGCGCGGCGCCGCCCGCCGCCGTCTGCGTCGGCATCGTCTCAGGCGGCTGGATTCCGAGTCGATTGTAGACGTTGAGCGCTTGATTCGGCGGCAACTCGTGGTCCGACCGATCGTTTTTGCAATGCACGCAGACTTTTCTGCAAAAAATAGGGAAATGCAAAATTTTGCGAAAAACGAGAAATAAAATCTCCCACAAAAAATGCAAAAAATCTCGATTTTTGCTTTCCCAAAAACCAGATGAGTTTTGGGTGTCTCAAAACGCTCGAAAAAGAAATTGGCCATTTTGGGTCTCGTGCCGAACGACAGCAAATCATTTCGAGAGGGGGCCGCGATTTTTTGTAAACAACAATAACATTTTTTTTTCGTTGTATACATTTTCTTCGGCCAAAACTATACGGAAATGTATGCTGGCCGGCCCAAGTGCACAAATGGCCCAAAAATGGAAATGTTTTGGTGCGGCGGCGGCGGCGACCCCGCGGGACACCCGCGATGCGTCATCCGATGCGAGTTTCGCACAACATTTTCCCATTATATATTCGATATGTGTGCGTGATTCTCCATTTTTTCTCGTTTTTTATTCTATTTCGCCGATTTTTTTTTGATCTACTAATGAGGGGGGGGTCTCGAAGCGATTGTGGATTTACGCGGGCGATTTTGACGAGTACAATTCGAGAGACAACTTGGGACCACCGGATTTTTTTTTGTGAAATTTCGAAAAATGAAAAAAAAACTCATTTTTGGTGGGAATTCCAAAAAAAAGTGATGATTTTTGAGAAATTCGAAAAAAAAAAATTTTTGGCGGAAATTCAAAAAAATTGAATGAGCCAGATTTTGTGGCGACAAAAAATCGATTTTTTGGCGCCAATTTTGGTGTGGTGAAAATTCCAAAAAAAAGTGATGATTTTTGAGAAATTCGAAAAAAAAAAAACAATTTGGCGGAAATTCAAAAAAAAAAGAAGAAGAAGAAGAATTGGGGCGTACTTAATACAATCATATTTTGGCGGGAATTCAAAAATCGTTCTTTGAGAAAAAAAAAGCGCTGAGAAATTCCGAATTTGATCAACAAAACGCCGACGGCGGGTCTCAAAGAAAGTAATGATTCATATTCGCGTTCCTAGCGAGTAGTGTGGTCCCAACAAGGAAAAGGAGGGGGGGGGGGGCGTGGCGTGGTGGATTCAAATGAATGATGGTCCCCAGAGAAACAAGAAGCAACAAGAGCAAAAAAAAAACGAGGGCTCGAAGGGGAGCAGGCGATTTTGTCATAAAACTAATGTAATGTGCCATAAAATTTTGCGAGGTCCCTCTTTCTCGTTTTTATTTTCTCACAAAATCAAAATGGTCCCACAACTACAATCAGCGAGACAACAACCACGAAAAACGTCCGGCGAGCCGTCCGACGTCTCGGATTTCAGTTTTCGGGCCATTTCGCAAAATGCGACCAGCCGCGAATGATTGCTGGTACAAATTTCGATGGTCCCTAAAAAAAGTGGCTCACAATTTTGTTTTCAATGATTATCGCCAAAATTTGAAATTATTTCGGAAAAACAATCTTAAAAATTACGATTTAAAGGCGCATAATCAATTTATTTTTTTCACATTGTTATTTAAACACACGAATTACAGTAATTTTCGGATTTTGATCTACCATTCAATTTCTCAACAAAATTAGCACAAAATGAACCAAAACTACCGTAATCGGTGTCGAAATGAAAATTGCCTCGCTTCTCAAATTAATTTCAATGTGTTGCTCATTTTAATGGACCATCTGAGTCAACGGCCCATAAAAATCGGGTGGGACCCCGGAAAAATGAGCCAAACGACAAAAAAGAGCTGCCAAACAAAGTTGATTTTGTGCGTGCGCCCATGTCGAACTCGTTAGCATTTTGCACCATTTTTGTCTTCTTTTTTTTTCTACTCCTGATTGCATTCGTTTCGAGCCAATGTGTTTCAACGGTTGATGCTAGTCAGTCGTCCTTCTCCGCCCGTCCTTTTTTTAGGGACTTGCGCAGATTTCGGCGGCCAGCTTCTTCGTAATTACATCTCGGCGGCGACAAAATGTTGGCTTGAGACGCTCGCTTGCACTAGTTTATACGCATTTCGCCTCAAGGGAATCGATGAACGTCTGATCGCGTCAAAATGTTGCAAAACCGCCAGGCAGGATGCGGGGTCGAACTTCAGCACGACGCCGCGCCACAGCCGCAAGTTGACACCACTGCTCCATCAAACCCTTGCCAACCTTCCGCGCGATTAGCGTATTTAAGGTGTCTCCCCCCGCCTCGCACTTCCGATTGTCGTATAGCTCGCGCGCGCTCCATAATGACAGCAGCTGGCACAATAATTAATCATTTTTTTTCTCGACTAGCCACAAAAAAAATATATACGAATTTTTGATTTATTATTTCGCATTGAACGCATAATTACTATTCTACACTCGTCTAAAAACCCTCAAGACTTCTATTGTCCCATATTGCCAAAAAAACCTTATAAAAAACTTTTGTTTTCCATTGCCTCACCCCGAATTACGTCGTTCCGGTGTTGCGCGCAAAACTATCAATTATTCAAAAAACACGTTGGCTCCTCGTAATTTGAAGTCGAAATTGTATAGTGAGTCAGACAAAAAGTTTCCCAACACAGATGGGGTCGAACCAGAAAGTTTCGGCGTGCAAAACGGGCGCGCTTAGCCACTCGGCTACACTGATTGAGCGCGACGCAAGCATAATGGAAGCATTGTGGGAAATCTGTGGAACGGAAGCATAATGCTTCCATATAGGAAGCATAATGTAATTCTTAGTGGCTGTGGAAGAATTATGGGACGAATATGGATGGAATGAAAACGGGATGAATATGCTTCCGGTGTTTGCGAGCCGTGGAACGAATATGGATGAAATATGGATAAAATAATCATATATCATTACACATTATACAATTGGCGTCTGGACGGCAGACCAAGACAATTTCTAGAAAAATCAATACAAAAAACTTATGCTATCATATAAACAATGAAAATTTGAAAATTACATGATACACAACATACGAAATTTAGCTTCTACCATTTAATGACTTATGCTACTCAGATTTATGTTAATTCAGTCAACTGTTCCTTACTTTGTTTAAAGATTGCCAACTACAATTTAGTCGTATTAATATATTTTTGCCGGTTTTTCCGAAATTGGCATCGCAAACTACTCACAATTTGCTCCAAACTGGTAGCAGACGCGCGTAGAAGAGGCGTGCCGCAGCATTGCAAAACCGTGCGCCGCTTTGCACAATGCGGCCACGCCTCACATTTTCGAAATTCGTTTTCAAAATTTTTGTCCTTTTGCTTTTTCTCAATGAATTTTCAAGATTTTTTGTGTTTTTTTTTTTGTCAAAAATTAAAGAATTTTTTTCAAAATTAAAGGAAAAATGTTTTTAAAAAATAAAGGAAAAATTTTCATGTTTATCATTTTCATGTTTATCATCATTCGAAAATTTTAAAATCGATACGATGTTTTCAAATCGTTTCCGACACTTTTAAAATCGAATTTAAATATTTTCTCAATCGAATTGTGTTTAATTTCTCATCGAATCCGTTTTATTTTTATTTACTTTAACATATTTTTTATTATCGCTCGCTTTTTTCTTTTAATAAAACATAATGTTTTGAAATTTTTTACAGATGAAGACAAGATCGAGAGTGTTGTCAGATATAACTGAAACTGCTCTAGAAGTCAATAACAAAGAACCAGAAGTCCCTAACATGGAACCAAATTCGCTCGACACTTCAGATCCAGATAGTCCAATTTACTCGCCAACTCAGCAAAAAAATTTTTCTCCACAGTCCTCACAAACAACAAAATCAACGCCAATTCCTAAATCTTCGTACGCGCAATTTGTAAGTTGTTATCATCAAAAATTGGCCTGTTCGACTCCAGAAATGGTTTCAATTAGAAAAATATGCGCAATGAAGTCTTTATAAAGTACTTCCTAAGTTTAAAGCTTGTTGATTATTTGGTTCCAATCAGGGCTGTGCGGCAATGGAATTGCCGATTGCCGAAATTGCCGGTTTTTCAAATTGCCGAAGAAAATTTCGATCGGTAATTTGCCATTAGCCGAATCGCCGAAATTTCCGATTGCCGTACAGCCTTCGTACCAATATCATTCAGTGGCATTTATCTTTTTAAGTGGGGCTCTAGTACAGAAGTCGCCAGACGCCGACTATATAAAGATCCTATACTTTATTGCAAATATCTATATTACAGATGCTCTTATCCATGGCTTTGGGCAACAACCGACAAATGACTTCAAAGCGAAAGCATTACGCATGGTTCGAGAAGTCATGGATAATCTTCTGTAAGATTTTGAACTATGACTATTAATTTATTTATTTGATTAAGCGATAGAATGCGCCAACGACTTTAAAGGAAATTTGGTGTAGCGCCGGAAGCGCTCGCGGCGCAATTAAGGAAGCTGCTTGATTCTACCAGCAACCCTCAGATGTGAGTATTCATATGTCTTTGAAATTTTAACCAAAATGCCTTTTTGCTTCAAATTTTGGAGTTGTTCTTTCTTCCGCCAATTCACTTTTTATTTTGTGCACTAAAGGGTTTCCAAAAATGCAATAAAAATAAATTATTTTTATTTTTAAGAAAATTATTGATGTAAAAAAAACTGATTGTATTTTCTCGAAAAATTTAGTTTACGTAACAATGGTTTACAAGTTTTTCAAATTAATAGGCCCATTATAATCGAAGTGTAGCGACTAGGAAAAGTGGAGAAAAGGTAAAAATTCGATAACGGTTTCTTTCTACAAGCGTATATTTGCGAAAAAAGGATAGGTTAAATGTGCATTAGGACTTTTGCCTAATTTCTTAGCAATAGTTGTTGTTTTTAAAAATATCATAACACGGCTTTTTAACCAAGTGTGAACGATATGAATTCTACTTATTACAGCGTCCCGCTCGATGTCAGTACTGACAATGATTCGAATAGTTCGGCAGTTGCCAGTAACTAATGGTGTGATTATATCTTAATTGAAATTCATTTCATTGTTGTTTTTTTTTTATTTTAAATTAAATAAATGTGTTAATATGAAATAAATTTTGAATACAGCAATCAAATTGTTTTCTTATTTGCCCATATGGAAGGCATACGGCTCATTCCATATACGAAACACGCGGTTCCGCAAAAAAATGCTTCCATTATGCTTCCATATAACTTGCATATAAGATTCCTATGATATCCACAGCCGTTCCATTATGCTTCCATTGTGCCTATGCTGCCGTTTATCTGTGTACAGCGACTTCTCTCCGACGCTGTACGAACGCCGTATACATGTGTTCAGGGTGTAGGCTTTTGGAAAATCGATAAATGTTGCGAAAAAATGGTAATTCGATACGTTTTCAATGCATACTAATGCACTTGAACGAGCACAATGCCAAAAACACGACGACTCCCGTCATCTCCAGACACAAATACATGAATATCGCGTCGAGTTGGCCGGAAAAAAAAATGACATGAATATCTAATTTGTCAAAAATTTCTTCATTTTTTTTTGTGTGGCTGGAAAACGCCATGAGCAGTGTCTCGCGAGGCAACATTCACATTTCTGGTAGATCATCATCATCAAATAACTATAACCTACGCTGCGTCTCTAACTGCCCCCCAAGGCTCGATCTTCCGCCTCGCATCGCTCCCACCCGGAAGATCGAACATTGGCGCCCGCTTTGTGAGTAATTTTTGAAATTCGAGCGGAAAAAAATCGGGATAACAAATAATAATGAGGTAGAAAAATTAGCAAAAAATGTCGACATTTGAGACAACTAATGAATGTTGGCAAAATTTTCAAAAAAAAATCACGAATGAATGGAAAATTTTCGTGAAAAGCGGGTAGATCAAAAATAGGAAAAAAATGGCATATAGACACTTACACGGCGAGATCGGCCCGAACCACACCATTCTGATGATTGTCGGGCTTTCGAATCGTCCTACCATCGAGCGTCGCGGTTTTGGGAATCGCGCGCCTCAACGGCGCCGCCGGCGGCGATGAGCTCGATGAGCTCGGCACCATTTTGGCGGCAACCGGAGCCGCGATGGCTTCCGGCTGCTGCTGCTGCTGCTGCTGCTTCTTCTTGGCATGCGTTCGGCTGACCATTCCGTGAACCATGGCGCGCATAATGGTCCGCAGATGCGAATATAGATGTGGTGGTGGCGGTGGTGGGAAGGGAGGGGAAGAGGAAGGGAGGAGGAGGAGGAGGTTGACTGGTGCGGTGGTGTTGTTGTGGCTCTCGGTCGAGCATGCTTGCCGCTTCCACCAGAGCTTCGTCGTCTTTCTATCTCTTACACCCTCTCCTCAAAAATTGAGCCGCCGCCACAGCAGCGACAGCGACAAAAATTGAACTAGCCCGGGGCGGCGAGATTTCAACGAGCGGCGCACATATGTGTGCTGCGTCGGGCAGCACACACGAGGTGAAGAACAAAAAGTGGGCGTGGCTTTCTGGTCCCCCACCCGCCATCAGCCGATTTTTAAATGCATACACAAATTACCTTTTTCTTCTCTCAACAAGCACAAATTCAAAGGCTACTACCGTAATCAGTGGTCCCATCACGTAGTTGGATGCTTGAACTAGTGCTACCGTATTCCACCCGGCCTCCATTTTGGGAGGTGTCGACATCGATCATCAATCACCCAGCAAACATCTACAAACATCTGCGAAGGGGGGGGGGGAGTGTGATTGATGGCGAGCGATGAGAAACACGATCGGCATTTGAGGGCAAATGAGAAACGAGTGCTGCGGACACTTCGCGGGTCGCGTTTTGGTTCGCGCGCACGCCCGAAAAAAGCCCCAACGGCGTGCTGCGGACAATTTCGAGCGTCAACCAGCCAATTCCCAACCATCGTTTTTGATGTCACCGTTTGATACCCGCGCGCATTTTGCGATTGAGCAATTCCGACCACCAGCAAAGAGGGGGGGGGGTCCGAATTCCCCGGAGCATATTAGCATTCGAATTCTTCGCCGACTTCCCCCACATAGATATACAAATAAATATATATTTCGCAATTTTAAATCCATATTTGGAATTGAGGGGATTCAACAACGAGTCGTTGAAGATCATCGCGAAGATTGAGCATCTCAATTCGGCCGTATGTTCGATCTTCCGCCACATTTCATTTCATGAGGAATATTGCGTGCAAAAATCTTGCTGATAAGCTGGCGATATGCCAGAAATGGCAAATTCTTATTGATTTTGATGGTATTACTCACAAAGCGCGCGCCAATGTTCGATCTTCCGGGTGGGAGCAATGCGAGACGGAAGATCGAACATTGACGCCGGCTTCGTGAGTAACTCGAATAATTTTAGTTCTTTCAAGGATTTAAACGCAATTTTCCGCAATTAATCAATGATTTGCGAATCTTTCAACTCCAAGTGCCTACTCAACAACTATTGCTCAATGTTCGATCTTCCGCCTCATGTGCAAAACATCAACGATTTGTGGGGCCTAAACGCGTTCTCACGGCAATCCATTTACGAGCCATCCATATTTCGGCGAAAATCGGCGTCAATATTCTAGTATTTATGGGTAAAACTCAAAATTACTCATAAAGCGCGCGCGCAATGTTCGATCTTCCGCGCGTGATTGGTGTGAGACGGAAGATCGAACATCGCGACGCGCTTGGTGAGTAGAATTTGAATAGTTGCAGATCGCGTATTGCTCGACAAATTCTCAGTCAAAGGCAAAAGAAAATTGCGTCCCATAAAAGGAAATCGCGTTTCGCGATGTTCGATCTCGTTCGGAAATTCGCGATTTTTTTTTCGAAAACCAAAAAAAAAAAAACGATTGCCGCATTATTTTTCCCAAAAAAAAAAAATAATGTGTTTACAAAATTGTTGAAGCCTCCTTTTTGGTGGTCTATGTATAATATATGTATAAATTTTTTGGCGGCCATGAGCACTAGTGCGAAAGTGCACAAAAAGCTCGTCGCGTCTCGCTCTCCATTTTCTCTCGTTTTCGAAATTTTCTGCACAGAACCCTCAGGAAAAAAAAAATTTGGAAGAAGGATAGTTTACGCTTCGGTTGAAAATCGGGCGACGAGGAAAGCAAAAAAGAAAAAAAAACGACGGCCGTGCCAAATTTGGTCTTGAAAGACACGAAGAAGCGTGAGAGAAAAACTTGGCCAAAAATAGACATAAGGGGGTGGCCCTACTAGAAATGTTCGATCTTCCGAGTATTTTGGATTTAATCCCTTCCCTCTTGGAGTTCAATATTGGGCCACTTGAGGGAAACTCTCATTTTTTCCAACATTAACTAAAAATATGGTAAATTACTCACAAAGCGACTAGCAATGTTCGATCTTCCGCCGCTTCCTGGGGGGTAGAGGGAAGATCGAACATTAGGCATGCCCGCGCGCGCGCAAGAAAGCACCAAATCGGATTTGCACATTCTCAGACGCTTCACCCACTTCCATTTATAGTTGACGACAAGATTTATGGGATTCGTGCGACAATTTAGACAAGAAAAATGAAATTGACGGCGAGAAATGCTTGATCTTCCTTATATCTATTTTTTTTTGCGGAGCAACTTTTTTTTCCTAGCAAATTGTGAGAAAATTGAAAAAGAATATCGCAACAATGATCGAGGAATCGAAAAAATAGGCTTTTTATTATAAAAATTCGACAATTCACATTTCAATGCTAATTGATTATTGAGAACGATGTTGAGAAGCTTTTTGAGTAATTTTTACAATTTTTCTCAAAAACCAATGCTAATCAAGTCAATAAGCGACAAAATCTAGTCAATATGCCACTTTTTTGCATAAAATATGCCAAATTCTGGTCGATTATGCATTTACTCACAAAGCTGGCGGCAATGTTCGATCTTCCGCGCGGTGAGCGGCGCGAGGCGGAAGATCGAACATTTCGAGGCGCTTCTTGAGTAAATCGCCGATTTTCAATAAAAATGTTTGGAAAAAAACTCTTTTTTGGACGTAGATCAAAAGACATGTCGAACATTGAGAGGTTTGTGACGAAATGCTTGAGGCGTTTGTAGGAAACAATGTCGGGACCACGCAAAAGTTCAATTTGAAGACAAAACAAGAAAAAGAAGAAACAAGGTAGCCGAGGGGAGGGCCATGGGAGAGCACATCTCGTCCAAAACCAAATATGGTCGGCTTCGGAATGTTTGTGTGTGTGTGTGTGTGTATATGTGATATGCAATTTCTAGCGGAAAAGAGGAAGACGTCGACGAAAAGAAGGCGCACGCACTTGAACGATAGCCAAAAAAAATTGACGATTCATTTTTTCTTTTCCTACGCCCATTTTTGGCGCTTTTTTGGGTTTCAATTTCGTTATCGAATTACACCAAGATTTTCTCTATTCATCTCTTCTTTTTCATCGGTAGTTAATGAATTATAGTTGCGGACAATCTTGCAGACCGACATTTGACGATTGAGCTCAGAATTTATTAAGATTTCCTTCAAATTCACGTGTTTACTCATCAAGCAAGCGGTAATGTTCGATCTTCCGCGCGTGAACGATGCCAGGCGGAAGATCGAACATAAGCGCCAGCTTTGTGAGTAAACTTGAATAACTAAAATTTCTGGAGTATTTGAACAGAATTTGCCGAAAAATTAACCAAAAATAATCAAATAGATTTGAGAATCTTTCAAATCCAAGTGCCTACTCAACAAGTATTGTTCAATGTTCGATTTTTCGTCTCAAGTGCGGAAGATCGAACATTTGAGAGGCCTAAACGCGTTCCTCCAATCCATTTATGGGCCAGTGATTTATAGGCTAAAAATCGTGACAATATTCCAATATTATCGTTGTCAAAATCAAAAACTACTCAACAAGTTGTCGCGCAATGTTCGATCTTCCGATAGGTGGCGAGGCGGAAGATCGAACATCGCGGCCGCGCTTTGTGAGTAAAATCGCTCCATTCACTCCATTGTTGCACACCAAAAATAGAAGCTTCTGAAATCGGATGCGGTGTCAACAAAGAGCACGCGGAAAAAAAGATGAGAAACAGAATATGTATTGGTGGCCTTAAAAAAGGGCATCTGAATGATTTTTGGCTAAAAAAAATTCGGAGTTTGCGGAGAAAAAGAAGAAGAAGAAGAAGAAGCTCAAATCTTCAGTATAATGAGGATGATGTAAAACGAGAAGACGTCGACGACAACAACATTTCTTCCGTCTCCCAACCGGAACATGACACTTCCTCTCGGCGGGACCAAATCATTCGAAATGACGAATGAAGTTGGCGACGATGATTTTTGGTCGAAAAAATGAATTCATAACTAAACAGACCGACAATTCGAACCTTATATTTATGAGGCTTTTCGCAAGCAAAAGACTCTTCGAAAAAAAATTTTACTCAAGAAGCGCGCACCAATGTTCGATCTTCCGCGCGGTGAGCGGCGCGTGGCGGAAGATCGAACATTGGCGTTCGCTTTGTGAGTAAACTTGCAAATTTTTGAAGAAATACAAATTTTTTTGCCCCAAAAATATGTCCGCATTTGTCAATAGAGAAAACCGCTCAAAGAAAATGCTAGGGTTTTTTTTGAACCGACCTCCATGCATGCGGCTTCCATCCGTAGCGGCACTCCTTTTGCCAACATTTCGCGCCTTCTTCGACATCGTTAAGGACCATCGAAGCCGGACGCATATCGCGAGCCATTCCACCCCCAATTGTCATCTGAAATTCATAAATTTCATTTGTTCGGTGTTGTTTTGAGATTTTTCTTTTTTCTATGGAGTAAAAACAGCAAAATCTCTAAAAATTGTAATTTCTTTGAAGAATTTCTCATGAATAATGTTTATGTTCAATTTTTTTCGAAAAAATCGAAAAAATCTGAATTTTTTGCAAGTTTACTCAACAAGCGACGCGCAATGTTCGATCTTCCGCGCGGTGAGCGGCGCGTGGCGGAAGATCGAATATTGGCGGTCGCTTTGTGAGTAAATCGCTGATTTTCAATAAAAATGTTTGGAAAAAAACTCTTTTTTTGGACATAGATCAAAAGACATGTCAAATGACGGATTAAAAATGGAAAGTTTCGCCCAAAAAGGGATGAAGAGGGTCGCATGACAAAAAAATAAATAAACAAATTAAAATCGTTGTAATTTTGAGGGGGTCGCGGGGTGGGGGCTCATCTGGAAGATTCCATTAAAAGTGGCAAAAAGTGAAAACTTTGAGATTTTGGCCACTAGGCGACAAAAAAATTGGTTGCGTCCCCGAAACTCGCCACCATGTAAAATGATATTGCAATTTGTGTCCACAAATCGTCACGAATTACGCGTTTTTGTGTGGACTTTGCTCACAAATGTCCCGTCTTCCGGTTTTTTTCTCAATTTTTCAATGAGAGCACACAAAAATTGCGAAAAATTACAAATTACTCACAAAGCGCGTCGCGATGTTCGATCTTCCGCCTCACACCTATCGCACGCGGAAGATCGAACATAGCGGCCAGCTTCTTGAGTAAATCGCTATTTTTGTCGCAGAAAAATTTAATATTTGGGTAATTTTTTTCCAATATCAAGATATAGCATAAAAATGCAAGAAATCGAAAGAAAAAATGGCGTATGCCAAAACAAAATCCAAAAAAAAACCCTCAAAAATGTCGTTTTTATTTCGTGAAAAATGACAATTTCGTGCTCTAATTACATATAATTATATGGTTTTTGTAGAAATCCCAAGAACTGCATTAAATTATGTGGGAATATTTTCAGAAATGACAAATATTAATGTTTGATCATCAACAAAACCATCTACTATGGTATAGCAATGGGGGTTTTATTATAAAATCGTGATGCGGACATTTAAAAAGGATCCGTAGGGCCTTTTTTAGCCCAAAGTTGACGTTTGATGGGGCGGTTTACTCAACAAGCGGCGCAAAATGTTCGATCTTCCGAAAGTAGCGGCACGAGGCGGAAGATCGAACATTGCCGCCCGCTTTGTGAGTAAACATGCAATTTTTTGAAAAAACCAATAATAAATCGATGCTGCGGACATCTGACAGGTTCGATTGGAAAAAAAATCGTCTAATGCGCCGAAAATGAATGTCGCAACGCGCCGGATCCGTCGAACAATTGATACAAATTAGGAGTGTGCAAAAAAGACGAAAGAAGAAAAGAGAAGAAAAATAGACAAATAGCAATATTTGGTGGTCAAAAAAAAAACTCGGGAGACGACGACGACGTTTGGGAATATGCAAATCAGAATTCGGAACACGGAGCGGAATGAAAAAAAAAACTGGAACGATACGTGCCAGTCATGAAAAAAAAAAAACGAATGGGCCGCCCCTCGAGGACCATTCAAATCGTTCCCGGTGCATTTTCTCTCTTCTCCATCTTTTCTCCTCGTTATTATTATTTCTCTTCGTTTTTTCTCCCATTTCTAAGCTTCTCCTTGCCTCTTTTATGGTCTCAAGGGCTTTCGGCCCTATTATTGTTGCCATTTATAAGAAACAAGTGGCGAGAAAGAAAACGAGAGAATTTTTGGATTAAAAGGACGATTGTGAGTTGATTTTGCAGTTTTTCTTTTCACGTTTGCAATGATAATTGGCGAACATTCATTTTGGAGTTTTAGGTCATCGCAATTCGTGAAATTCTAGCAAAGATCTCACCAGAATTCACCCTAATTTGCTAAAAATGCCAATTAGAAGGTGTTTTCTATCATTACACAAAAAAAATGGGAAATTTTTTGACATAATATGCATAATTACTCAAGAAGCTGGCGCCGATGTTCGATCTTCCGCATCGGTCACCGCGCGCGGAAGATCGAACATTGCGCGCCGCTTTGTGAGTCGATGGAACCCGGCAAATGTCGGCAGCAGCATGATTGGACTTACCCTCTTGACGCGAACACCATTTTTGGCGGTCAACACCGACGCGTGCGGACATCGTCGCGTGTTCATCAGTCGCCAAATATGGTGAAATGCGCCAAAATTGTGAGCGGTGGAATGCGTGGAGAAATTAGATTAGATCAATGCGCCAGAAGGGCCGGGCCCGGGGGGGAAAAAGAAAAATGACGAACCTTGAGATTTGGCCGAATATTGTTGCCCGATTGGCTGACGACGGCGGTTGTCGAGCGGCAAACCTGCAGAATCAGACCCCAAAAAAGGTATTGAGTCAATGCTGGTTTTGATCTACCTGAAACGCGGCCGGCTCGCTGGTCTTGTCGAGCTTCTCGTATTCGATGAACGCTCCTTCTTCGGCCGGCTTCTCGTTCTCATTTCCATATGAGGAGTACTGTAAGTCAGAAAATCGACACGCTCTTTTTTGGACGACGCAAAAAAAAACATTCTTGATGGTCCTGATATCGATTTTTTAAAGGGGGGGGGGGAGAAGTGCTTTTCCATTCGAGACCCAAGGCGGCAATTCAAATTTTCCGACGAACATTTCTCAATTCAATGGTTTTCTTTCAAAAAGTTGGGTGAGCATTCGAAAGGTCAAAGTCCATTTTTTTTGCTCGTTGGGGGACAGAAATAATGCAATTAAAAAATGGCAATCTTCCGCGCAAAAAATTCGTTGGCTCACAATTTTCTAAAAGGTCAAAGTTCACATTGATATTTGATTTGAAAAGCTTGGTCCGAAATGTGATGGGACCATTATTAAAAAAAAATCTATGGCGAAAAGAATTTTTGGGCGAAATTCGTGAGCACAATAAATGCGCGCACATTTTCGAAGATTTTTCGAGTCAGAATGCGCTCGATCGCTTCGAGACCATTATGTTGTCATCCGCGTTGCGGTTCGCGTGGCGGTCGCACTTTTTTTTTTCAAATCGCACAACTCACAAATAATGAAATGCGAGCGGGGTGCAACGCGAGCCGCAACGCGTCCTTCAAATTGCAAATTTCTTCAAAATATTTTTTTGAGGGACCATAATGAATTCTAGGGACCTACACCAATCAATTGGAAGTTTTCTAAAAAAAATTCTAATTTTTTAAAATAGGCCCATCATAACTATTTTGAACCAAAGATAGATTACTGTAGATTTTAAAGGCGCATTGGTGGAATCACCTTCAATTCAAAACGTGAAGAGCAGATTTAAAGGCGCATTGGTGAAATCACCTTCAATTCAAAACGTGAATGAGCAGATTTAAAGGCGCATTGGTGGAATCACCATCAATTTAAAACGTGAAGAAAGAGCAGATTTAAAGGCGCAACTGGATGGTCCCCAGCGAGAGAAAAAAAAGATGCGGGTACCTGCGGATCATCGGTAACATCCTCAATGATCATCCGATGATTCGAATGGTTGTTGGTGGTGGCCGGAGGCGACGTCGCCTGATACGGATTCTTCATAGTTGAGAGCATCATTTGCGTCTGGAAGAATTGCAAAAAATCAAAAAAACTCGGAGGAGCCCGAATTGTTTTGTGGGCGAAACGCGAAATCAATCGTGTCAAACAAAAATCCGGTTTCGACGCCATCAAAATGTTCTCATCTTTCCGATTTTTACTGTTCATTTCATTTGAGTACATAATTGGGGGGGGGGATGCACTCAAACATACGCACAACTGGGAAGAGAAAAAAATGAATCGACGAATTTTTGGTGGATTCGCTTCGAGACCCAACGCTTAATTAAACTGCATGCGCCTTGAATTACTGTATCTCTTTTTTGAGCATTTTTTTTCGATTTCGCATTAAAAAAAATTTTTCTGCATTGCCCGCCCCATAAAGGCTATTCGCCTCTTCAGAATCTCGTCAAAAAAAAAAATTGGGGACAAATCGAACGGGCCGAGGAGGACGGCTGGGGTTAATTGAGAAAAACCGCAGCGGCGCTGATTCGACAAAATTATCGATTTCGAAATCTAACGCACTTTTTCCTTTTTCCTTTTTTTGAGGGGGTCTCGATTCTACAGTAACAGTTGGGGGATCAACGAAACACACCTGACTGACGATGGTGGGGGAGAAAAAAAAAGAAACAGGAGTTGCATGGCGTGAAAACCATCCGCCGCTTACTGTAGTTTAAAGGCGCGTCGTCCTGTTTGAGCGAAAAAATATTTCAAGCAACTCTTTTTTTTTTGATTTTGAAAATCGGTGTTTGCGGACTATTACGTACTTTTGCAATTTTAAATTTAACAATAATTTAAAGGAGGCTTTAATTAGGCTAAATAAAATTTGTTGAAGATTTCAAGGTTCGACAGAAAATTTTGCGAAGATTACTGTACATGGTGAATTGTGTGCGACTCGGTGTTTGCGGACTAACAAAACATGATACAGTAACTTTACAAAAAATTCAAACGGATTGAATCGTTTACACTTTAATGCGTTAAGAAAAAAACTAGTTTTTCTTTTTATTTTATTTTTTCGAGAGAATAACGAAACGAAAAAACAATGTGAATCGCGGGATTAAAGTCGGTCGACAACTGGAAAAAAGTGCCAATATTTGCGTTCACAACGACGCGAACTGTACTTTGATTGAGGGAAGGGTAGAGGGGAAAACACACAACAATGGAATTGATAGAAAAATGAAAATTAATCAAATGATTCAAACCGAACCAGGAACGAACGATTTTTGCGGCTTTTTTGTGTCGCGCGCGATCGCCGCACGCGACGTCGCCGTCCAACACTTAAACGCACTCGTTCGTCGCAGCACCAGGCGATCTCGTGGTGTAGTGGTTATCACATCTGTCTAACACACAGAAGGCCGGCGGTTCGAGCCCGCCCGAGATCAAACCTTTTTTTTTTGCACTACGAAAACAAGTTATTGAATTCGATCGATGGCTTTAAAGTGAAATGCAACAATACAATGCGAGGAGTGAAGGAGAGGGGGGGAGGCGATGAACGATGATAGCGGTTTTGGTTTGGCATACATACAACGGCGGAGAGAAGGCCGACCGCCCCTCAGCGTAAGCCGTCGAAGAAGAAGAAGAAGAAGAAGGAAAACGGGTTTGATAGACCGTTGAATTCATATTGAAACATACGAACAAATTTATTCGAATTTGTCTTGTTTCAAAATCGCGCGCCCAAAAAAAAGTGTGTTCGAATTCGACAGCGCAATTGGCCGATTCATTGAAAATCTCAAGTGGATGAAAACTAATGAAAATTTGAGAGAGAGGTCATCGCAATAAACGATTTTCGTGCTGCGGACAACGTTGCGGGCCGCCCAAAACCAGAAACTGTTCCGTTCGTACGGTTTTTTTTTTCTCGTCGTTGACGAAAATTGGTGTTGACACGATGATGTTCGACAGAAACATGTTCATGCCCTACACAACATCGATTTAACCAATATCGAGCTGCGGACAGTTTCCGGGTGATTTATGGAAACGCTAAAAACAACAAAAACCCAAGCGATGTGAACGAGAATCTCATCTGACGCTTCGCCGCCGCCCGAAACCGGAAAACCGTCGGCAGCAGCATGAATCGAAAGCGACGAGCAGCATTTTTTGTTTTCTCGCTGAGCAAACACGGACGACGATGACGACGACACAAATCAACTTGGGAGGGCACAAAAAAAGGAGGATTGAAAGCGGAAACGCCACCGTCAAGGTCATCGTCGTTCTCGAAATCAATCAATCAAATCGGATAGTGGGTTGGGTTGCAGGACGCTTCGAAAATTCATCGCTTTCCTATTTGGATCATGTGATTCCAACGGTCTCTCTCTCTCTATCTCTCTCTCTCTCTCTCTCGGTCTCTCTCTCCCTCCCTCTCTCTCTCTCTCTTGATTTTTTTTTGGCGGATTTTAAACGACACGATTATTTGCAGAAATTTTTTGATTGATTGATTTATTGGAGAAACACACGTCGAGAAAAATGATGGGTAGATCAAAACCCAAAAAAAACTATCATTATTTCCCCCACATCCCCTCATTCAAAAAAAAAATCGAAGAGAAAATGTTGCTTTGCCAATTTTCGCTCATTAGTGGCGAAATGGACAAATTTCGACCGGAAAATTGGGCGACAATAAAAAAAATTTTTTTTTTAATCGAAAAGGGGGGGAGAATCATATTTTTCAACAATTTTTACTCAATTTTTGAAAAATTGGAATTTTTCCCGGCAAAAATCCCAAAAAATGGGTCATTTCAGAAATTTCGCGTCCATGCGCCTTTAAAGTTTCATACATTCATTTTTCGCTTTCGGAATTGCAAATTTCATCATTAAAACAAAGCGGCGAGCAAAAAAAAAACCCAAAATCTTGCAAAATTTTTTTCTTTCTCTATTAAAACATCTGCGGACAATTTGACGAACGAATTTCAATGAAAAAAAAAATCGTCGACCTTGAAAATTTCGGCGGAATTCGAATTTTATGGGAACCAACACACAATTTACATATATAGCCATTCGAAGATCAATAATCGCTAGCCTTTCGGCAAACAGCTGTTACCGTAATCCCAACGTTTTGATCTACATCATTCGGGAGTGTTTGGTGTGTGTTTACCTTCGATGTATCATCATCATCATCGCCATCATGAGCGTGCACGATAATCGTCTTGTCGTCATGCGGCTGCGGACATTTCGCGGCTCGCGGCGACGTCGGCGTTTCCCGCGTGATGTCGGCAGCTGGTGTCGCACTATAGATGTCGCTGATCTCGGCGTCTTTCGAATAGCACGAGCACAACAACTTCGACAGGGCTCCGTGTGTCGACGGCATCACACCGTCAACGGCGATCCTGCAAAATTTTGACCATATTTCGCGGGGTCGACGACGAAGCGTCGAAAATTGATATATATCGATGATGGGTGTGGTTTTTCGTTTTGTTTTTGACGCGGCGGTGAGTAATTGCAATTTTGAACATTCCTAACTATAGAGAATATCGAATAAAATAAAAAAAAACGGCTCATCGATTATTGCGCTATCAAACATTGCGTGCTGCGGACACTGGCACGGTTTCAATCAGAGCGACTCAGCAAGCTCGCCATGATGTTCGATCTTCCGCCTCGCGTCCAAAAAAAAATTTTCCAAAAATATTTATCGAAAATCAGCGATTTACTCAAGAAGCGACGCGCAATGTTCGATCTTCCGCGCGGTGAGCGGCGCGAGGCGGAAGATCGAACATTTCGAGGCGCTTCTTGAGTAAACTTGCAAAAAATTCAGATTTTTTTCGATTTTTTCGAAAAAATTGAACATAAGCATTATTCATGAGAAATTCTTCAAAAAAATTAAAATTTTTTTGTGATTTTGTTGTTTTTACTCTATAGAAATAAGAAAAATCTCAAAACAACACCGAACAAATGAAATTTATAAATTTATGAAAAAAAATTGAATTTTTTCGATTTTGGGGGAAATTCGAGGGGGTTTCGTTAATAATAATAGATAATAATTGTCATGATTCGGGTGGGGATGCGCGCGCGCGCGCGCGCGAAACAATCGAAAGTCGATTATGCGAAGATAGCGACGAGGCGGGGCGGATGGCGGGGGGAAAAAAAACATAGGGGGGCATTTGTCAAGAAAATCGACCAAAAACTTCTTTTTCGGACCAAAAACGAGCGAAATGTATTGGTGGATTAGTTGGCGGCGCGGTTTTTTTTTGTTCGAAAATCACACTTACGCGTCGAGTTGGGCGGCGAGCAGAAATCGGAAGGCATTCGACAACTCGCGCGGCTCGAAATAGTCGGACATCGCGATGAGACGGTGGGCCCAAGATTGAACAATCTGAAATCGATGGTTTCCTTGATGCTATGCAGATTGTGGAAGAGGAATTCTCCGAAAAGTTCGGCCACGGCCACGCGTTTCGAAGCCACAGAGTTTCGCAGCAAGAATCATAAAAATATTGTTTTGATGCGCCTTTAATTGCAACAGAAAAAATTGAAAGCGTAATCGAAAAATTTCGATTTGAAAAAAAAAACAAAGTTGCAGTTAAAGGCGCATATGATAAAATTGAATGATTCCTGAAGCGATTTAATAAAAAAAAGTTTTCTGAAATTTGAATGGCAATTTTTTTTGGGAAATCTTCATGGAACGATTAGATTACGTCTTTAAATTTTCAAATAAAAAAAAATTAACAAAAAAAATAAATTAATTTTAAAAAAATTATGCAAATCCATCTGCGGACAATTTTCGGGGCCCCACTAGCAAGCCCGCAGCTGAAATTCTTGAAGAGTTATGAAGCGAGAAGAAGTTCCACTGGAAGAAGACTGATAATTTGCTCATGACCATACTCATCTGCGGACAATTTTCGAGTTGCCCGAAAATTGTCCGCAGATCGTTTTTCATTAAAAACTGCAAAAATGATATTTTTCGAAAATGCAATTTTCAAGAAAAAAAAAGAAAGAATGAGGGCCATTAAAATTGAAAGAAGAAAGGCACTGAAAGGACCATTGAGAGTGCTAATTCGATAAAATAATAGGTAGCCCAGTTTTCTAGGGACCAATTAAATAGCGAGGCTGGAAAACCAAAAAAAAAAGCAAAAATTGTGGAAAATGATTTGTTTTTAATCTCGTGCTGCGGACAGTTGGAGACAATTTAAAATTTGATCAAACATTGGAATTTCGAGATTTTTTTTGGGGTGGGGGGGGGGACCATTTAAATAGGGGGCGTGGATGCCCCAAATTTTTGACACCTCTTGTGCGGTGCGGTGGGCGAGAAATTCTTTTCAAAATTCCCATTTTTTTCTGTGTGTCGAATCCAAAAAACACACAAAAATGGTCTCGCAACGTCACTACGAGTAGCCGCCTACGATGACGCGAGGGGGGGGCTCTTCTTCACCAAAAAATTGTATTGTTTGCATTCAAGATGAGCCGTTTGGGTGGCATCGAAAAAATGCGCGCGACTCCGCCGCGATGACCTCGAACAGTTGTTGCGCAAAACGATTTAAAGGTTATTTAAACGGTCGAAAAATGTTGGTGTGTCAACAAAAAATCAAATTTATGGTCCCTAGAAATATAAGCGATTTTCAGTCAAATTTATATGGGATGGTCCCTAGAATTTTTGATTTATGGTCCCTAGAAATTTGGAATATCTTTCTCCTTTAAAATCTGCAATTTTATTTGTGATGGTCCCTAGAAATTTTGATCATCGTTTCCTTTTTTTTAAAATCTTCAATTTTCAGCCAATTTTATATGTGATGGTTCCTAGAATTTTTGATTTATGCAATTTATGGTCCCTAAAAATTTGGAACATCTTTCTCTTTTAGAATCTGCAATTTTCGGTCAATTTTATATGGGATGGTCCCTAGAATTTTTGATTTATGCAATTCATGGTCCCTAGAAAACTATAAGACTTTATTCTTTAAAATCTTCAACTTTCAGGTAATTTTATATGTGATGGTCCCTAGAATTTTAGCGATTCATACAATTCATGGTCCCTAGAAATTTGGTACACCTACATCTTTAGAATAAGCGATTTTCAGTCAATTTTATGGGATGGTCCCTAGAATTTTTGATTTATGGTCCCTAGAAATTTGGAACATCTTTCTCCTTTAGAATCTGCAATTTTATTTGTGATGGTCCCTAGATATTTTGATTTATGCAATTCATAGTCCCTAGAAATTTGGTACATCTTTCTCCTTTAGAATAAGCGATTTTCAGTCAATTTTATATGGGATGGTCCCTAGAATTTTTGATTTATGCAATTTATGGTCCATAGAAATCTGGACAATCATTTTCCTTTTAAATCCTCCATTTTTAGTCAATTTGATATCTGATTGTCCCTAGAATCTCAAATACTCTAAATTCTTCGAAAATGAAGTTATTCCTAGGGACCATTATAATTTTTACCCAAATTCAAAACATAAAGAGACATTTGATTATTTGGAACCAACTGGGCATCGAATCTAGACAAGTCATGCACAAAAAATATTCAAAACCTCATTTTCTAATGGGACCATCGAAATTTCCTTCGCGGAATGGTCCCAACATCTTAAATTTCTCGAATAATTTCAATTTGTTTGAAGAGCAAAAGGATCCTCTTTTTATTGATACAAAAAGGGTCCTTCAAAATTCTTCATTGGGACCATCAAACTCACCCAACTTTGATGGTCCCAACAAGAATTTCAAAAAACAAAAACTCACCGTTAGAGTAGAACCTCGAAAAAACCAAAGAGTACCAAAGTTCGCCTCGAAATTAATGATGATGAGCATGATAGGGGCTCATCTCAAAAGCCAATACAGAAAAGCGAAATGGAAAACTAGAAGAATAAACAAAACGAGGCCACAACCAGAACTGCGAGTTCTTCGCGACAATGCTGACGACAATTACTTTATTCTCGCGAGATAAATACATTCGAAATATCAACAAGTGAAATGATAATGAAATCGTGAGACGCTGGCAAGTGTATCTGCAAAAATGAATCAAATCATATGCGCCTTTAAATGGGTCTCGCAATGATCAAATCAATTTTCGATTCTTCCCCCCGCCCCTCTTCATATGCACCTTTAAAATTTGAATTTGAAATTCAGGCATACAAATCGTGAATTTCAATTCCACAGACCTCATAATCAATTTTCTCCTTTAAATGGATCCCCGTCAATTTTTTCAATCATCTCTTTTTCAGTGAAGTTTTCAAATTTCGCGATTTTATAAATATAAAAATCTTTAAAATAGCTAAAAATATTCATAAAAGGTCAAAATATGTAATGTTCTTTGAAAAATTCACACCAATTTTTCGAAAAAGAAATATAAAATTTTGAGTTGCCTTAACAAATTTTGAAAAATTTAAATGTAAATTTCAAAAAACCGCAAAGCCCATAAATTAACGATTGATTTAATTAATTTCGTCGTTTTTTTTTCTGGAAAACTTGAGAATTCGTTGAAGAAAATTCAAATTTCCACTAATTTGTCTGCGCAATTTTGCACACATTTCATTTTTCACTGATAAATTACGTTTTTTCATCAAAATAATTTTTCTGCCCTTAAAAAATCAAAAAAACTGTCTTGCGAAAAAAAAACCAACATTTTGGTTCTCGCCACGAAAAAACTAGGTTTTTTGTTAAAAAGAAATAGTTGATAAAAGAATTTTCCCGAAAAGAATGCTATTGAATTGGAAATCAGTCAAAATTTGATTAGACTTGATAATTTTGGTTTACTCGTCTTGAAAAAATTTTCTCAAAAACGAGAAGCCTTGAAAATGCTCATTTTTTCTCGTGCTCTTTTCAATTCATTTTAATGCCAATTTAAATCGCCTACCACTTCTTCTTCTTATTTTTCTTTCCAGCTCCCGACGCTGAGGCTGCCGACGGCGGAACATATCCAGGCTGTCGCGTCTTGAGCTTCGGAATCATCTCGGCGACATATTTGTAAACATCGGCCCCTGGAATCCAATTTCGTTTTGTTTATTGAATTCGTCTCGCGTGCCGATTATTTCCATTTTTCGTTTTTTTTTTTTGAAATCGAAAAAAAAGCAAATGCGAGCCATCGGTTTGACAAAAATTACTCCCCCCGCCCCCTTACTTGATTTATAGGTGCCATTCTTCGGCGAGCCGTCGTCATTCTTAATTTGCACTCGAACGCGTCCTTGCTTTTCCGGCTCGCGATCGCCGTCTCGTGTGTACATTTTATTCCTCTATAAAATCAATTCACAAAAAATCACAAAAAATTTCACACACACCTCAAGTAGTGGATTCATTCCGGTGGCAGCCAAAACATCATGAATTTCCACTGATGTCGGATTTTCGACGGCCTAAAATTTATCTCTCAATTCTCTCATTCATTTTTAACTGCTCGGATTTTTCGTCTTACTAAGCTCAATGGTATCCTTCTGCCTTCTTTCGGCTTCTTGTTCTTATCGAGATATGCTGGATAGATCACGACCCATCGTTGAGGATGTGACAGTGGTTGAGATTTAACCAAGTCGATAGTTGTCATCTGAAAAAAGAGAATTTCACGTTGAAATTTTATTATCACAAATATGAGCAACACAAATTCTGATTTAAAGAAAAATTTTGTCACAAAATATTCAATTTTTTGTTGAATTCTGTTAATATTAGCATTTTTTATATTAATTTAGAAGTTATTTAATGCTCATACTCACTTCTAGACAGTTAATTAATATTAAATTTCCAAAAAAATATAAAAAATTAATTGAGAATTAATTTCTATTGATTTCGCTTTATTATCAAAAGAAAATATTGAAAATAATACAATTTTATCTGATAAAAATCTCAAAATTTAATGAAAATTAGATAAAAACTTCAAAATGTGCTAAAAATGCAAGAAAAACTATGAAAATTATAAAAAGCCGAGTTCCAATTCATTGACCCCGCCCCTTTGCAATCTGCGGCGCTTAGTTCGGCAACTCGATCGCAGAGTCTCTCAAAAAAATTTCGCAATTCTGATTCAACGCCAATTTTATGATAGGAATGGCAAAAAGAAAAGGCCGTAGATAATTGCGTGTCCTCATTCCTCCGCGAAAAAAACCCCCACTAAAACTAAAACAGAACAGAACAGAAGCAGGAATTGCCGGCGAAGACGAACAAACGGCGGGGACGGCGGGGCCGTCGTGTCTATTTCTCTGGGGCCGAAACTCTATTGGTCTCCTGCGCACAAAAAAAAACAGACACACACACATGCATTTTACGTCCAAATATCCGCCATCAAGTGCCAATTCGGGTGGGCTCAGGATACCAGGCGAACGAAAACCGTCAACACATGTTTGCGCAACACATTTTCATTCAATTCGATTATTTGCCTATCGTTTCTATACTACCATATATGAATTATGTATTCAATATAACAAGATTTCTTTCATTTTTAAGAGACCTCGACATTCGCACACACCCAAATATGTATCAAATTGCATAAAGTGTAAGTTTCTCCACCGAATTTGGCCAATTTTTAGTAAAAAGGCGTATATAAAAATGGGCGTGGCCTATGAAACATTTTTAAATTTTCAATTTGCCTCTTTTTTAATTTAAAAATCATTATTATTTTTCTGTTTTTTTTTTCTTTAAAATTTTGATCCACAATTTTCTACATAAACTTTTTTTCTTTTTGAGCATCTGCCACGATTTTGAAAAGCAAGTCCGCAGAGTTAATCCGGTGTGAATGCACACAATTATTTTTGTTGAATTTTGTGCAATCACGCCGCTTGAATTCAGCGGACTTGCATTTTAAACGACGCTCGAATTTATTTCCTCCCATTTCCTTTTTTCTCATTGGCAATTTTTAGAAGAACGTCAAAAAATTGAGAATGCAAGCCATTCACTTGGCCTGTCCCTTTAAAGGTTACGGTAGCCCAAATAATATAACCAATCAAAATTGCGCATGTTAGATTAAAATAGATCACTGTGACCGCTCGCGAACCGCAACGCGTCTAAGGCATTGGTCTTGCAGCGACTCATAAAGAAACGAACTATTCGAACTTAAGGTTTTTTTTTTTCAAAAATTTTATGTGTGCAATTTTGCGTCCAAGTGACAACAGACCCCGCCCATTTCTTGCAGCGATTCTCCCAGACATTCAGGGTTTTTAAAGGAAAAATAAGAAGAATGAAATTGGTGCAATCACACAGTGCAAATTCTGCGGACATACGCTATAACTGACGCCTAAAATTGGTGAAAAATTTGGGACCAAATTAGTTGGGTCCCGACGCGAAAATCACAAAAAATAAGCTTTTCACGTTATCGTTTTGGTAGACTTTTTCATTGGCGAAATTCGATTTTCTCTGTTCGCCTCGGTTTTGCATGAAAGAACGATTGATAAGCGACAAACTCCCAGCGTGCATTGATTTCCATAAAAAAGGAAGAAAATGCTGACCGAAAATTCAGCCGTGACCCATGCCAACAAGCCGCCAGGTTGGTAATATCCCATCGATTTTTTTTTCATTTTTTTTGAAATCATTTTTCGTTTTTGACCATCAAACAAATCACTTCAACGGTTCGGAGGCACCAATTTCGCATTGATTTTGGCGATTTCGTCATTTTTTCAGCGAACGCAAAAATCATGGAAAAGGATTTCGGACGAGTTGTGTGGATCGCCGATGCCGATGAGGGCTTCCGTCTCGCCACCATCAATGATATCGCGCATGATGGATTCACTGTCGTCGTCGACGACACAAAACAGACGGTAATAGGAGATGGCGGCGATGGTGTGGCCTAGAAAAAATGGCCGACTAAAATTTGGGGCGGCCACGGCCACACCTGATTTTATTTTTTTTCGCTTTTTTTTCAAAAACCGAATATCAAAATAAAGGTCAGATCTTCGTGAAAATCAACAACAAAATGATGAATGAGCATAATTTTTAAAAGTTGGCTGTGGTTGTGCGCCGCACTTGCAGTATTTGCGGGTTTTTCGTGCCGCACTTGCATTTTCGATTTTTTTGAAAGGTTAAAAATGATTATTAGACTTTTTAAAGGCGCACAACGCTATGGGGGCAATTTTACGATTTTTTAATCACTTTTGAGCATTCAAAAAATTGGGAAATGTGTGCAAACACCGTGATGCAAAATCACGTCGTTTAAAGCAAAAAATCTTTTTTTTTTTTAATATTTCCTGAACTAAATGAACATTTTTTATTGTTTTAAATTTTTGAATATCATCGTGCGCCTATAATTGAGGTTCGGAAATTTCGAAATCAATTAAAGGCACACGGTGTTGCTAACGAATTGCGGTCAATATTAAAATCTCATTTTTCTGGAATTTTCATTTTTAGACAGAATATTCCTTAAAAAAAAGAGAAAAGCTAATTATTTTTCAAAAAACCGACTAGAAAATTGTGGATTACGGTATTCGGTTTTAAAGGCGCATTGCAGGTCACACGCCGCTACGATGAAACATTTGCGTGCGAGGAGGATCGTACAAAAATGGTCGACGACAATTGCGCGCTGATGCACCTCAATGAGGCCACACTGCTCAACAATTGCCGTCTACGATACGCGAATCGAAAGATTTATGTGAGCCAAGAAGCAGACATCGACGTTTGGTGGCGGCAATTTTCGAATTTCAGTCATACGTCGCCAATATACTCATCTCAATTAATCCGTATGAGCAAATTGAGGGATTCTACTCGCCGGAAATGGCCAAAGCATATCGAGGAAAATCAATTGGTGCGCCTTTAATGTTATTGATTACCAATAGCAGGAATCTGGGCAGTGTGGCACTTGACCGTCGCTTAGAGCAGACCGTCAGCGGGCGTAATAGCGCAGTGGCGAAAGTTTTGGTTTCAAAACCGTGAAGATCGTGGGTTCGATCCCGCTCTGCGGCAAAGCGTTTTGCGCACTCTTTCGTTGTCTTGCATTCTCTCGAACCAAAAAAAAGAGCCCCCCATTAAACGATTTTTGGGGAATCTAAAAAGTTTCGATTTTTTTTAATCTGCTTGGACGAGACGCCCACTCAATTGCGGGGGTTTCAGGACAAAAAGAGCCGCACATTTTCGCCGTCGCCGACAAGGCCTATCGAGAGATGCGTCGAAACAAGTGCTCGCAATCGGTGATTGTCAGCGGTGAATCGGGAGCCGGCAAGACGGAATCGCAAAAAGCCGTTTTGAGGTACATTTGAGATGTGGCTGAAAAAAAATCGATTGAAAAGAAATAGAAAAAAAAAGTTGCAATTTCAATGAAGTGTCAAATTTGTGATAAAATTGTGAAAAATGCATTTCAAAGCGAAATTTATACTGAAATTCAGAATGGTCCGTATGAATAAACGACTGGTGATTTTTTCTTGGTGTTGATATGATCACTGTGACCCGACCCGACACATATTCCATTTAGGGGCCTATGCGAAAAATTTTCTGACTGTCCCACACGTTTTGCTTATTACGTTACGTTGTTCGAGATTTTCAGTAAGAAAACATCGTTTCAGGATTTTTTCCTCAATTTTTGTGTCGGGTCTCGTCGCGAGCCGCATCAAACACAAAATCAACCGTCGATGTTTCCATTTTTAAAAATTTTCTTTTCATAATCAAATCTGGCATAACAGATTGCGCGAAAAATATTTTTTTTTGTTTGATTATTATGCAGTTTTAACCGAAACGTTTTTTGCGATTCAATTTCAAAAGAATGCCAAAAAATTGAATTGATCATTTCGAAGTATACGGTAATTTTTGACGCATCATCTGCATTTGTGCGTCGCGTGTTGACACGGACCCTATAAATGTCGACATCGAATTAAAAATAATTATTTTTTCAGTGGAATTCTTCGGACTTATTTTTTATATTTCATTTTTTTTTTCAAAATTAATGGATTAAGACGATTCAAAATAAAGAAAATAATTTGTCGTAATTAAAGAATTGTCTAGTTTCTCTTGTTTCTCTCGCGCTTTCTAAAATTTAAAATTTTTGCAGATATTTGTGCGAGAATTGGGGCGCCGATGCGGGACCAATTCAACAGCGTCTACTCGAGAGTGAGCATTGATAATCTCAAATGTCACATTGACACGTTTCTTCATCACATTTTCAGCGAATCCCATTCTTGAAGCGTTTGGCAACGCGAAAACGCTGCGCAACAACAATTCATCGAGATTTGGCAAATTTGTGCAAATTCACTTCGCCGAAAATGTGCGACGAATACGCTTTGAAATTGGGTTGTTGAAAAAAAATACACGAATTTCAGGGAAACGTTGTTGGCGGGTTCGTGTCGCATTACCTTCTGGAAACGTCGAGAGTTTGCCGACAGACGACGGGCGAGAGAAATTATCATATATTCTATCAATTGATCGCCGGCGCATCGAAGGACCTTTATAATCATTTGGCATTGGCGCCGCCGTCGCATTTTAATGTAAAATTAATCGAGAATGTAAATAATTTTTTTTTTGGTCTGTCTAGTATTTGAAACACGGCTGCACCGATTTCTTTGCTCATCCGAACGCGTCGACGTCGAGAATCGATGACAGTCGAGTGGATTCGAAGAAATTCTCGCGAGATTCCATGGTTGACGATTTTGCCGATTTCGAGCGCCTGTGCAACGCGCTAAAATTGAGCGGCCTCGATGAAAACCAACAGGTGGTGTTTGCGGACGCTCTTCAGCGAACGAATGACGCAATATTGCAGACATTCATTTGGTCGACAATCGGCGCGCTTTTGCATTTGGGCAATGTCGAGTTCGAGGAGAACGCGAACGATTCGCGCGGCGGATGCAAAGTAAAGGGTGAGGCCGAGCCGAGTCTGATGAACGCGGCACGATTGCTCGGCCTTGAGCCGGACGAGATGAGAATGGGCTTGTGCGCGAGAATCATGCAGGCGACGAAAGGCGGCGTCAAAGGGACCCTGATTCGTGTGCCGTTGAAACCGCACGAAGCGGCGGCGGGTCGCGACGCGCTCGCGAAAGCGATCTACGCGAAAATGTTCGATTGGCTCGTTGCCAATGTGAATCGCAGTATTCCGTTCGAGAAGAGCGCCGGCTACATTGGTGTGCTTGATGTTGCCGGATTTGGTAATTTGGCGAATGTCGATGATTTTAAAAAGCAGCGAAAACGATTTTCAGAATTCTTCGCCGTCAACTCGTTCGAGCAATTCTGCATCAATTATTGCAACGAGAAGCTTCAACAATTTTTCAACGAGCGAATTTTGCGTCAGGAGCAGGAGTTGTACGCCGCCGAAGGGCTGAATGTGACGAGAATCGAGTATTCCGACAATCAGGATTGCATTGGTACGAGAGAGAAGAGGTCTCGCAACGATGAAAATTTGTAGATTTGTTCGAGCGCAAAGCCACTGGTCTTTTTGATCTACTCGACGAAGAAGCGAAATTGCCACGCGCCACGTTCCAGCACTTCACCCAGCGGGCGCATGAGTCGAATCCGAAGCATTTCCGACTTGACGTGGGTAGCCTAATCGAGTTCGCTGCGAGACCCGAGAGTATTACAGACGCCGCGAAAATCGAAAGTGAAATCGCATCGCGAAATGCGCGACGATGAGGGACTGCTGATACGGCATTACGCGGGAACCGTGTGCTACGAGACGCGTCAATTCGTCGACAAGAACAATGATCAGCTTCACAATTCGCTTGAGATGCTCGTTGAGCAATCCACGTAGGCGGCGAGATCTGCATTTCAAAAAACAAACGCCAAATTCATTTTAGATCTCCAATTTTGGTGTCGCTTTTCACCAATGAGCCAACCGGACAGGTGAAGACTGGCGGCCGATTGAAGGCGGCGAGTGTCGGCAGCAAATTCAAATCGCAACTCGCCGCACTCCTCGAGAAACTCGCCCAAACGGTATGTTTTGTTTGGTGTATTTGAAAAAAAACGTGTGTACTAGAATCGTTGTGGGACCCGGGGTCAAATTTTGTGGGTCCCTTTAATTACGGTATCCACAAATCAGCGACGCTTGACTTTTAGTGCAATTCCAGAAACTTTGAATGAAATTGTGACCCAGTGCGAGATTAAAATAACTAAAATAATTGATTAAAGGCGCATGACGCGAAAAACTATTGGGGTCTCATTGCGGCTGATTCGAGCACCCATTTTTCAATCAGAAATCCAACATGATAATTTTTAAAAAACCGAAAATTTGCGACTTGTGTAAAGTGTCGTCAATTGAAATGCACAAGTCCGCAAGCGTTTTTATTTTGACACAAAAATCTTTTAAAATATATATATTGGTGTTGCGCAGAAAAAAAAAGATGAACAAAATTGCAGGGAACCCATTTCGTTCGATGCGTGAAGCCGAACAACGAGATGAGACCGTGGAAATTCGACGGCGCCTCGATTCTCGCGCAACTTCAATGCGCCGGCATGGCGTCGGTGCTTCGGCTGATGCAGCAAGGGTTTCCGAGTCGAACATCGTTCAACGATCTTTACATGGTCTATCAGAAGAATCTGCCGCCGCATTTGGCGCGACTCGACGCCCGCCTATTCGTCAAGGTATGAGAGGCCTCATTTTTCTTTTGGTTTCTTTTAATCAAAATCTTCCCTCCCGAATACCGTACACGGTTTAGTGTTTGTTCCACGCGCTGGGTCTCGACCACAACGATTTCCAATTCGGCCTCACCAAGGTGTTCTTTCGCGCCGGCAAATTTGCGGAATTCGATCAGGTAGTCAGGACAATTCGGCCGATTACGGCAATAATCGATTTTTTTTCAATCGATTTGTTTGAAGATGATGCGCCAAGATCCGGAGACGATGAAAGAGCTCATCGAGAGAGTCGACGCGTGGCTCATCAAAGCGCGCTGGCGAAAAGTCCAATACGGCGTGTGGAGCGTGTTGAAATGTGAGAAGCCGTCTGATTCAGACCCCCCCCCCCAAAAAAAAACAAGAAGCAAATTTTTCGTTTTTGAGAATCTGAAACAAACTTGAAATTTTTTAGCTAGAGTACATTTATTTTGATAATTCTTGAAACTTATTGAGACTTTACAAAACTTTAAAATAATTTTTTAAACGTCTCATTGACGATGTCGCGCGATTGCGGATGACGTTGTCCGTGTGGAGTACACGAGACCATTCTTTGCGCTCGCACGATTTCGACGATAAACGATTTTCCAAAGCTTATGGGGCGATGCGGAGAAAACGAAATAAGAAAAAAGGAAGGAAATGATTATTTTGCCCATTTATTGGGAAAACAAGAATCGAATAGGGCAATGCAGAGAAAATAATCATTTTATTCTCTATTTTTATTTTTTTTCTGCATTTTCTTTTTCTCAATACATTCAAAAATCTGGGTCCGCGCGAAAATTGGCTAATAAATTTTGAACAAAAAGAAACAATGATAATGGTCTTTGGCGCGAAACTAAACATTAGTGTAGATTTAGGGTTTAAAGGCGCACACGAAGCCAACGATCCTTACCCTCTTTTTCGTGGCATTTTGCCAATTTTCTGCCTTTATTGCGAAAAAATCAAAAATGGCAAAAAACAAAAGAGAGTATTGTTTTCAGTGCGCAACAAGATTCGCTATCGACGCGACAAAATTGTGATGATCCAGAAGATGATGCGCGGATTCCTGACGCGGAAACGATTCCAAAAAAGGTTGGCGTCTGTCATTGACAATGCATTCAAATTTCCGATTATTGCCGTCGTCGCCGTCATTTTTTTTCCATATTTCTTTTTTTTTCTTGGTCGCCATTCTCTATTTCTTCTTTCGCTTATGCCGTTTTCTTGTTGTTTTTCATGCCGCCCTTCTCTTTTCATGCTTCTTCTAATTATTGCCGTCGTCCACTCACACACATACACACACATTTGCCGAGCGAGCGTGTCTTGTTGAAGGAGATAATCTGAACCGGCGAACCACTCACTCAATTTACGGGGGCCGATTTGTTGAAACGCGACGCTTTTGGTGTGTTTGTCAATCTCTTCTCGGATTACTGTAGTTTCTTTTTTTTTTTGGTTTGACAATGTCGCGAATATCGCGAAAACACATTGCGAGACACGAATTCCCGATGTTCGCGATAGGACCCGTTTTCTTGGGTTACGGTAGGTTGTGTAAACCGCTCAGCACAACAAAAAAAAAAGAAACGAATAGAATGTAATTGAGAGAGTGTGCGATATTGAGAGACGGAGACATTTGTTTTTTTAGCGGCAAGTTTTGCTGGGAAATTCCTTCGATGAAAAATTTCAATTCGCCCCCCTCTTCCTCCCGAAAAAAGTGGGCGGAGACGAGGAATTGCGATTTTCGCCATTTTTCATTATTATTATTATTATTATTATTATTATTATTTTGCGAAAATCGTCACATAAAATTTATG
Source organism: Caenorhabditis bovis (assembly GCA_902829315.1). Lineage (NCBI taxonomy): Eukaryota > Metazoa > Nematoda > Chromadorea > Rhabditida > Rhabditidae > Caenorhabditis > Caenorhabditis bovis. The sequence continues at coordinate 609,962 of CADEPM010000011.1, forward strand.
GTCTTTTTTGAGTCATAAATCTTTCATTTTTTTTTGACTTCTGGCTCAGCTTCTTTTCTTTTTCGTCGCTGGATTAGAACTGGATTAAGCCACGAAAAAAAAACACAGAAAATACGCGAGTAGATTTACGAGCGTGCGCCTTGAAAAGGTCTCGCCACGTTTTCACGTGAACGATCATCTTTTTCTTGACGAGTTTTGGCATTTCTTGAAATTTCTTCGATTTAAAAAAATGCGAGAGACTAGTCGGCGGATGCCGCCTATGGATTTTTTTTTTTGAAATCGGACCATCAATGATGATTTCTGGTCCAATTGCTATATCATTCGGGTGTTCGCCGAAACGGAAAAATCACATAAAGATGTCATTGAAGGCGATTTTTTTTGTTTGAGAAACCGCACGTTTTTCTCCGCCATTGATTTTGGCGACAATTACCTTTTCTTTTTCGCTTGCTCTTCCGAATTTCATGTTTCTGTTGTTGTTTTTTTTTTATTCCGTTTCCTGTCATACTCCTTTGGGGATTTTCAACAAATCGAGACGACGACTCGTGCAATGTTCACTTGTTCTAATGTTTTTTTTTCGCCCCATCTTCTTCGTCTTATTCAATTTTATTTTAATGATGCTGATGATGATGATGATGATGATGGTCCTTATTTTTTTTCCCCCGTCAAATTTGGCCAATTTCTAGAAATTACCTTCTCGAAAAATATTATTATTTTCACATTTTTTTTTGTCTCTCTCGTTGTTTGCGGACTTGCGTGGGACCTTACGCGCATATTGCAATATCCAAATAATTTTTTGTTTTTGTAGACTTGGCATCTATCGAAAAGCATGTGCGCTACTGGATAATTCGAGGGAGATGACCGATGTACGTTCATTTATTTTTTTTTCTTTTTTTTTGGGGCAGGGGGATCCATATTTTATATATTAATTATGTTGGTGTTGTAGATTCTTGCTCGAATGAACGAAGCGAGCCAGGAAAAGTGGAGGGCGACCGCCGATGGTACCACACGGGACCTTGAGAATCTGATCGCCTCGATTCGACAAACCGACATGCAATCGGAAATCGACAAAGCGGTTGAAGCGTATGAGGAATGTGTGAAGCGTGTTGATATGATAATTGCCGATTTGAAGTGCGACATTTTAGAAGTGTCGAATATAAATTCTAGGCGATTTATAGGCAACAACTACAATCGGATGAGCTGAAGGAGATGGAACGCAAGAGGGCCGAGCAGGAGGAGCGCGAGCGACGTGAGCTCGAGGAGAAGGAGGCGCTCGAGCGAGAAAAGGCGGTGTAAGGGAGAAGGATTTTTGAGGACAATTTTCACGAGATGACATTTAGGAAGCGAAAAATGGAAGAAGATCGCGAGAAAGCGCAAAAAGAGTATGAAGCGCAATTGGCGGCGAGTCAGAAGAAGGCTGAAGAGGAGCTCGCGAAGAAGTACAATTTGATTTTTTTGTTTTTTTCTGCTCCAAAATGGTTGATTTTGTTTGTTTTAGGCGGGACAAGGAGGAACGCGAACGACTGGATTCGGCGGTGTCGACGAGACTCGCGACATGTGATGGAATCGCGCTGGTGACGAATGAGGCGTCGGTGACAATGTGAGATTTTTTTTTTCAAGAATTTATTGTGGACGAATCCATTAAATGTACATTTTGTGCCAAAAAAAGCAGTTTAAAAAAATCTATTGGAATAAAAACGAAGGCCTTGCTTAATTGTGGACCATCGCACATTTTTTTTCTGAGCGCGGTTATTCAAATTTGAATTTTAAACAATGAGAAGTACAGATAACCTACGAAATGCGAATCTCTTCTTCTTGAGACCATCGTTGACATTTGTTTTGCTAAATTCTGACAGCCCAGATTGGGAGATTGACAAAATTGCCGCTAATGTGGTGTTGAAACATCTTGTCTGAAAAAAATATGCAATTTTTAAGGAAGACTTGATTTCAGGGAAATTGCGCAAAAACCGAAATCGAAATACGATTTGACGAACTGGAAATACGCCGATCTTCGCGACGCAATTAATAGCACTGGAGGTATGTTTAAAAATCGTTTTTTTTTCGAAACAAAAATTTGAATGTCCATTTGCGCCCGCCATTTCAGCGGAGCGCAATTGCTCAACAAAATTGATTGTCGAGTTTTTCTTTTGCGGGAATTTTCTTGTTTGAAATGATTGCCGCAAAATTGGTGTAGAATTGGAAATTGGAAATTTTCGCGCGGGCTAATTATAAAATACGCAGACACGCACCGTTCTCTTTGCTTCGAGACACCAGGAATTCCAAAAAGTTTGGAGTACGGTAACTACCGTAATCCAACTGCAATCGCTTAGATATTTCTATAGTAATATTTTTTAAATCAAAAATATCAGATCGGCTCATTCCGAAGAAATTCGAAAATTTTTCAAGGTATTTTTTTTTATTTCGTTCAGACGTGTGACGCCAAGAAAATGAATTTTGAAAAATAGAGTTCTCTTCAAGACCAACGCTGCTAAAAAAAATGAAACCATGAGACAAATATAAATGGCAATTTGAAATGCAAATTTCATCTCGACGAATTGTTCTCGCTCTTCTTCGCCGCTGCTCGTTTGGAGCCCAATTTTGCTCGTCGTTTTCGTTTTTTTTTTTGAACGGGCATTGGCCAATGGCGAAACCACCCCATTTCCCTATTCGAAATTGCCTATTTCAAATGTCACTGCTAGTTTTTGTATGTTTTGAATTGTGACCAAAAAAGAAAGAGAAGATGGAATGGAAAATTTGAATTGGTGTAGATTTAATACCACAAGATACTGTATTTAAAGGCGCATCTTCAAAGTCGACAAAAATTGATTGGCATTAAATTAATGACATTTAAAGATTCAAATTAAAAAATTGGTAGATTTAGGAAGCATTAAAGGCGCGATGTGGTGAAAATCGCGAGAAATTGATGATTCGTTTTTGCAGACATGGAATTATTGATGGCGTGCAAAGACGAATTCCATCGACGCCTTCGAATTTACAACGAATGGAAGGAGCGCAATTCGACGAAACATGATTTGCCGCCGACGCGCGCGCCGCTTTCCGTATTTGGCCAACGTGAGTGCGACGGTGTTGGTTTGGCTAGCAAGATTCGACATTGCAGAAGGCGCGTCGACGAGCTCGCTGTCGATGGCGGTGAGTCGGGCGACGATGGCGCCGCATCTGAATCCCGCGTTGACGCAGCAGCGATATTTCAAAGTCACATTCCCGAATCGATCCAAGAGTGAGTTTTTATCGGCCATTTTTTTTTGTAAATTGAAGTTTTGAAAGTTGTCTCGATCTAGATGACCAAGTGCGCTCTATTGTACTGGCAGGAATTTTCTTTTGAGAATTTTTGCATTTTCAAAAAAAAAAAATGATTTGTTTTGCCACAAAAATAGCACAATTTGAGGATTGAATGATTTTGTTTCAGACGGCGCCACCCAATATGGAATGTGGTATGCGCATTACAATGGCCAGTACATTCAACGCCAAATCACCGCTCATCCGGGCCAACGTGTTCAGCTGTTGGTCGCCGGCAAAGACGACATGTACATGTGCGAGTTGCCGCTCGAGCAGACGGGTCTCACTGTGAAGAAGGGCGCCGAGATCACGGCGAACGATTTCGAGACGATGTGGCAACACTATGGCGGCGCGCCGATCGCCAAATGGACGCCATAATCAACGCGTTCATTTTTTTTTGTGTGTGTGTGTCCATTTCGCCGTTCATTTGTGATTCATTATGTGTATAAATAAAGCAATTGCACCCGGAAACGTGTAACTCAGCTTTCACTCCCCAAAAAAAACCGGTAGATGAATTAATTAATTTGGCCGCCCCCGTTCGCCGTACTTATAAGAACAACACTTTACTTCACTTATTTGGCATTACTTGATGTCCTACCTGGTTTTTACGTATGTTTTCACGATAGTCGCGATTTTCGCCATATTTGGGCATGTTTCGCTGCGCGTCGTTGGCGAACTCGACGAGTTGCGGCGAGAATTTGGTGTGGAAATGAAAGAGTTTACGGTAGGTTGCGTGTTTGCGGGATTGCGTTGAAAGTGACGCAATGTTGCGGAATTGTTTTGGTTTTTCGAATTTTCTTTTTTTTTGCACTAAACAAATATCAAAATTCTAACATTTTTCAATAAATCTTTAGAGATATTGTAAGATTTAAAGAAAAAATGAAATAATTTCGAATTTTCTCATATAATTTATAATTTATTTTAGAGTATTAGATTTTCTTGATAATTTTTTGATCGTTTGCCTTTATAGAATTTATTTTCCAGTATTCGGCAAACGAAGCGTGGAGAGAAATCAATTATTTGAAGCGCGATGTTGGATTGAGGCAAAAACGAAAATCGAAACGATATCGGTTGGTTTTTTTTTTCAAAAACACTTTTTTAAAAACTTTTTGCCTTCTAGAAAACATTTGGCGCAATATGATGAAGGAACACGCGACAATGGTAATTATATGGACGAGATGTGCTGAAAAATCGAAAAAAAAATTACATTTTAGAAGGACATGCGATTGCCGAGCTACCCGATGAAACAATTCGAAAAGAGCTTCATCAACTCGATAAAAACGCTAAAACTAGTGAAAAACCGGCGAACAATTGTCGAGCCGGTCAGAGAATTTCTTTTCTGTAAGCGAGAAATGAGGAGAATTTCAGCGTGTGAGGAGAAAGGCGCGAAATGTCCGCCAGGACCACCTGGGAGACCGGGAAGACCTGGTCGAACTGGCGAGCCGGGACCGGACGGGATTGACGGAATGCCCGGATACAGTGGCTATACGGTAGCCACCGGAAATGCATGTGTTGTGTGTCCCGTTGGACCACCGGGGCCTGAAGGTAGACAACTGGACACAGCATTTGAATAAGCGTGTTTCAGGTGAACCGGGGAGGCCTGGCGAGCCGGGAGTCGACGGAACACCAGGAATCGCCGTCGAAGTGAAAATCGGAGCGGCCGGTGCCAGAGGAACAATTGGCGATCCGGGCTATCCGGGATTCCCAGGCCCGCCTGGACCTGAAGGTCCGCCAGGCCGTGATTTCTATGTGCCCATCAATCCGCCGGGTCCTCCAGGCCCGCCAGGACCTGTTGGATATCGAGGCGCTCAAGGACCCGCCGGATTTTGTAAGCCGACATGTCCAATTTCGTAGCGACAATTTCGATTTCAGCCTATGTGCTGGATGTACCCGGACCTGCTGGAGTTGCCGGCAACAATGGCCGTCCGGGAAGCGTCGGCGTCGACGGGCCGGTAATTTTCGTTTTCTAATTTTTCTGTCGAGTCGCCAATTCAGGCCGGCCGACCGGGTCCGCCAGGACGCGACGGAAGCTATTGCCCGTGCCCGCCGCCGACGAAATCGCGTCGAAACATGCTGCGCGGACTTCTTTAATGATATTTTATTCTCATAAAATTTGTACAATCCTCAAATTTGATCAATGATGTCGTCCAACAACGACTGGGCCTTCATCTGCTTCTCCGTCATCCCAACGTCGCCGTCGCTGGCGGCCTCCTCTTTCGATCGCCGCACCTTCTCCTGCTTTCGGTATTTGGCGCGTCGATTCTGGAACCACACCTGCACCCGGGCTTCAGTCAAATCGATTCGCATCGCGATGTCCTCTCTCGTATAAATGTCCGGATAGTGGGTCTCGCAGAACGCGCGTTCGAGCTCTTTGAGTTGTCCCGACGTGAACGTTGTCCGAATTCGGCGCTGCTTTCGACGTTCCGCCGGGTTGCCGCCGCCACACAGTGCTCCTTCAAAAACGAGAACCATCTTTGAATGGTCAAGATTGTTGCGTACCGACTAGAGAGCTTCCGGGGATTCCTGCGATTACACCATTGCTTGCGCGCTGCAAGCCTTCGCTGCCGGTTATGAGCTGCGACTTTTGATAAAGCTGATATTGGAGGCCTGCAAAAAGTTATTCTTCCGTTGCGGGGAATCGAACCCCGGCCTTATGGGTGAGAGCCATAAATCCTAACCACTAGACCACAACGGAGATGTGAAAGTGGGAGAGAACTGCGTATAAGTGGGCGCCTACGCGGGGAACATTAGACAGTGTAAAGTGATGAGAGTTTTCTCTTGTGAGAAAGAGACATGAGTTGATACGTTTTTTTTCGTGCTATCTGCTGATACGCACAAAACCAACCTGTGTTGAAGAATGCCTGAAGAGAATCATGTGTGGAGTTGCGATAGCTAGTGTTATTCGATGAGCTGGAGGAGCCTTGAGAGCTGTGATTTTGAACGGTCCTGATAACAAAATATAAATTAATTTTTTTTTATTTAGTGAAGTTTTTTTTGACTAATCAATAAAAAAAGATCGTATGATAAAAATAGTGAAATTTTGATTTTAAAAAATGCAAAAAACATTTTTCGTGATTTCATCGAAAAACTTTCATTCGAATTTTTCAAAATTATCGATTTAACAAAAAATTTAGGCAATTTAAAACATTTAGGCAAAAAATTTAGGTTATTGTCATCAAGAAAATCGGAATTGAAAAGGTGGAATTAAAAAATCAACAAACTTTCGAAATGTGTGCAATTTCGCGTCGGTGTTCACTCGGACATTTTTTGAAATTTTTTTTTCAAATTGATTTTTCGATCTAAATAAAACGTACCTTCCGCTAGCCGCCAAATAAGGGTTCGCATACTGATGGTAGAGATTCTGTGTCGATTGTGTCGAATAGCCATTGCCGATGAAGAACGGATTGGCGACGGTTGAAGCGGCGCTGACGGCGGCCGCCGTCGCCGTCGCCGCGTCGGTTGGCGGCGAATTGAAATATCCACCGTAGTCCATCATTTTATATGGTTTCGACGCGAAAATGAATTTTGGCGCCACGAAATCGAATAGCGGACCACAAAAATCCGATTGTGCGCCACCATAATTGGAAGCTGCCAAGTGGGCGTGGCTTGAGCTCCATTATGGGCGTGGCCCACCAATCAACGCGATTTTGTTTTTCGACAAAATTCGACTTTCAAATTCCGACAACTATAATTACACTAGGGTAATTAAATAGCTCAATTGCCCAATTAAGAGCGTGGTAAAAAAAATTGAATTAGAACATGTTTTCCAACTCAATTGCACACATTTGTTTTAATATCACCTTAATTACCCAAAATCGAAACTCTGCTAATTAGAGCAATTAACTATCATAATTAGACAATTAAGCGCATAAACTAAGCGTCATATTGTTTGCTGGTATCCATTGGCACTTGACATATGACAAGTGGGAGCAACAAGGTGCTCCAGCTCCTCGTCGAGCTCGCTCTCTCTCTCTCGCATTCGCGGCGCAGCCTACTGTAAATTAGGATCATCAATTAGGCGCGCAATCTTCCAAAATTGGGGACCACCAGCGTCCATTTATTCGATTAATTCACCCTCCCCACCCCCGACATTGTTTTGGATGTTTGACAGCGACCGATTCGAATTTGTAGCGACAATGTCCGAAACTGGGGGTCCCGACGCGAAGCCAACGTGGCAATGCGCCTTTAATATCGATATTTTAAAACGATTCGCCTTGAATTACGCAAACACCGCGGCGCGAAATCGCACACAACAATAACCAATGGCTAGTTTATTCAAAATGAAGTGTGCAGAGCAAACGCGCTCCATTGACAAAAATCAAATTTTCGACTTCTCGAGCTCCCTGATGATGCGATAGTTGACGCGATCGACGTCGTCGCGCACAAACTCCTCGATGAGATGATTGACGAGCGTCGGCTCGTCTTGCTGAACCCAATGCGACGCCGTCGGAATCAGATGAACGCGCGCGTAGCGGCAATAGTCGACCGATTCGATGGCGCCGCGTTTGTCGAGAAACGCGTCGCGTTCGCCCCAAATGATGAGAACCGGCGGCTGCGGAAAGAAGAGAATGAAGAAAATCTTCATCACCTACCCGAATTCGCATCTTCTCGCTGGCAATCGTCGGCGCGTTGAACATCTCGCGATAGTAGTTCAATGGTCCCGTGATGGCGTCTAGAAGGATAATCTGATGATTGTTGGGCGTTCGGCGTAGGCCTCACGTTTTTGGCTGAACACGTGCTTCCACGCCAGCATGTCCTCGTCGGTGAAATTATTCGAATTTCGAATTCCCGCCTTCCGCCCGCGAAACATCTTCTCGAGCATCGCCATTCGATTGACGCGCATCGCCAACTCGGGAATCGTCGATGATTGGAATAGATAAATGTACCTGTCAATCGGATGGTGTGGGTCTCGAAGCGAACAACCCCTACCAGCTCTTCGCGCGCTGCTCTTTGCTCTCCGTGTAGACTTTGAAGAACGCCGCCGGATGAGGCACGTTGAGAATGATCAACTTGTGGACCATCTCGGGGTAGAGCATCGTGAACTGGAAGATTGCAATTGGGTCTTGAAGCGACGCGCGAAAAGCTACAGTAACCAAAAGCATTTTTTGAAGATTTTTAAATTTCCAACTGTCGTCTGGTCCTGGCGCGACAAGCTACAGTAATCTTGAAACGAGAATCATGAGCAACAAGTTGTTGTTTGAAAAAAAAGCCTATGGGCCATAATAATGGTCCTAGCGCGATTATTAAAGGAAGCTACAGTAACCTTGAGAGGAGAATCATGGAACGCAGGTATTGATTTAAAAATAAGCCAATGGGCAAGAGCAAAAATGGTCTTGTGGCGAAGCTACAGTAACCCACCCTCCATGAAACAATCGCGCCCCAATCATGGGCGACGAGGACGACACGTCGAAGGCCTGAAAAAATTCGAATCCCAGAATTCGGACCCTCCAAAGAGTATACCCAATTTGTCGATGAACTCGCGAATGTCTTCAATCAGAAATTTCAGATTGTAGTCGGACGTCGTCGTCGGCTTGTCGGTCTCATTATAGCCGCGCATGTCGATGGCGATGCATCGAAACGCGTGCTTCAGACCGTTCAATTGGAATCGCCACGAGTACCAGAACTCGGGGAAACCGTGCACCATCAGAAGCACGTCGTCGCTGCTGTCGACGTCGCCCTCGTCGACGTAGTGCATTCGCACGTTCTGCAATCATTTGTTTTGTTTCCCCGATTGTGTGTGCAAATTGGCGTCGAGGTGTGTGACACCGATTAAATGAAAATTGATTTTTTTTTTCGTGATGATTTGTTTTTAAGATTCTTCAGAATTTTGAAAAAAAAATTTTTTTTAAGATTCTTCAGAATTTTGAAAAAAATTTTTTTAAGATTCTTCAGAATTTTGACGAGACAAAAAAGGCGTGCGGAAAATTTTCAGAAAAAAAAAGAAGCGAATTTTTTTGCAATTTTCAACCGGAAAAAAATTGAGTTTAAATTTTTTCATGAGATTTTCATAAATTCGCTGAGAGCACTAGCTGGAACCCTAAAATACATAGAAGGGACCATCATGTTCGGATTTCAAATTGCGAATCTCAGCAAATTTTTCGAAATTGCACTTTCTCGTAAATTAAGCACCGCAAAAAATTCATGGATGGTCGCGAGACGAAGAGACGCGTCTGTGTACTCCACACGGACAAAAAAATATTTTAATGAAGAAAATGGGCATTGTGATCGACGGCGATAAGCCACCCCCAAATTTCGCCATTTTGAGAAAACCATACAAATTGGTGACAAGACAATGTCATTTTCGAATTGAGGACCATTGAAAACCTAAATGTGCGAATTTTTATGAGGGTCCGTTGATCCGCAAAAAAGTTGGATTTTCAAGCGTCTCCTCATCGGACCCTCATAAAAATTCGCACATATAGGTTTTCAATGGTCCTGAATTTGAAAATGCCACAACCAACACCAACCTTGAGCTGGACGTACTTGTGATTCCATCCATACGTCAGACAATCGGGCTTCGGATAAGTGTACTCGCGGAAGTAGTCGTCGCCTTCGGTGAGCCGCTTCCAGACGAGACCAATGATCGCGAGGCTCGTGTACAAATATTGGCGATAGGTGGCGTAGACCAGTTTGAAAATGTCGGCGAAAAGCGACATTGCTGGAAAATGAAAAGAAAATGGATGAGATCGCGTCGAGACCCATTCGAGAAAATTGAAATACAATGAAGAAATTGGCAATGTCGATATTGGTGATGAACGCTTGATAACCATATTTGGCTACAGTGTAGTTTGAGACGCAGACGGTTGGAGAAAAAAATAATGTAAACACTGGGGCAGAAATTGCTTGGCATTTTGTTTTCAAACAAACTTGTATTACTGTAGATGATTAAAGGCGCATGCGAGTTTTTTTTTGTTGCATTTTTCACGATTTCTAATAACATTTTTAGAAAGTGTAATTAAAGGCGCACGCTGGTTTTCTTCTGATTTTCCTTTTTTTTTCTTTTGCACTATTGAAAACGCAATTCGAAAATCATTATTTTTAAGGATTCAATTTTGGCGGCCGCGGCCTCGAATTTTTCGGCCATGGCATATTTCACGTCCGCCATAAATTCGAAAATTTTATATTCGAATTTTTTTGCGTTTTTCGTATTATTTCGCCGATTTCTATTGAAAACACAATAAATAAATGAGAAAATAATTAAAATTTTAGTTGAAATCGAAAAATTGCGACGAATTTTGATGAATTTGGGGGTTTTGAATGAGCGGCTTGCTAATTAATTAGTCCTATTTTTTCTTAGCCCCCCCATGGATCGATTGGGACCAATTTTGGAGCACTAGTGGAAATCAGTGTACATATGGCGCACGTGAAATTTTTCATGGGTCCCATAATTTTGAAGGGACTTTTTTTTTTGGTAAAAACAACCCTCCCCCATTTTCGGCATTTTCTCTCAGTCGTCCATGGTTTCACGGAATTAATGGCACCTGATTTTTTGTGTCAATCCTTTTCAGAAAAAAGAAGCCGATGCAAGTGCGCTCTATTGAGCACAAGAATTTTCAGCAAGACGTTTTTTTTTTTTTGGTGGTCCGAATCAGGGTTGTGCGGGGCAGCGGAATAGCCGAATATCCGAAATTCGGAAAAAAAAATTGACGAAACAAAAATCAAAGTCCATTTTTGATTTTTTGGGATATCGTGAAAATTCGGAAAAAATTTAATTGCATTAAAAAAAATTTAAAAATAATTGATTTTTAATAAATTTCCGATTGTCAGCCTTCGCGCTTCTTCTCTTCGAAATTTTCGAACCTCCATTTGAAAATTAGTAGGCGATTTGTGCGGAGCAAACCAGGGCGGTGCCGATTTTTCCAAATCTTGCACAATTCTGAAGCAAACCACCAAAAAATGGGACCATGCAAACATTAACGATCTTTATTCGTCTGATTGTATCGCAAATGGTCGATTAATTATACAGAATTTCACACAATTGGTCTTTATTTTTTTTTGTCTTTGATTGCTGATGATGGAAATGAAGAAGGTGAGAGAGAGAGAGAGAGAGAGAAAAAGAAAATGGGTCAGATCAAAAAATGTCTATTCTTATTTTTTTTTGTTGGTGTTCGTTCCTCCTTCTAATAGTCGATTTCAGCACCGGCGACGTCGCCGCTTCGCTTTCCGAATCGCATCCATTTCGCCGATGGCGACCGCTTGCCGAATCTGCAAATCGCCTCCTACAGTAATCGCGAGCGGGTCTCGAAGTGAATTGCCAGGCAATCACACTAATCTCTGGAGGCTCCTACGAAGTGACGTCATCAACCTAGAGGCTTAATGAAAATTAGAAGGTCCCCCCCCCTTATATTCTACAGTAATCTAGGAGCAGTTCGAGCTACAGTAATCCCGTCATCAACCTATACGCTCAATGAAATACTAAAGTAAACTGGAAAGCTCGACGCGCTATTCGCAAACACACAGCGCTAATTTGTGGTACAGTAATCTCTAGAAGGTCCCCCATATGCTACAGTAATCTAGCTACAGTAATCTCGACCCTGACGTCATCTACCTAGAATTTGAATGAAATACTATTGATGCTACAATAATCTGAGAGATCCCAATAGGAAAAGCACAGCGCTAATTTGTGGTACAGTAATCTCTAGAAGGTCCCCTCCCCCATATTCTACAGTAATCTAGGAGCAATTTGAGCTACAGTAATCTCCTAGAGGTTCAATGAATGGAACTTGGTGATATATGCTAGCGGACCCCCCCCACCCCCCAAAAGTGCGGACCTCATCCATTTCGCCGACGGCGATCGTTTTCCGAATCTCATCCATTTCGCGCTCGGGCTTCTCTTGTCGACCTACAACAAAATAAATGAGTGTCTCAAATTGCATACATCTTGAATGTTGTATGTTTCAAGACGTCATTCGACACCTCCCTTTAAATGGACCCCCCCCCCCTCTTCTTACTTACCGGCTCGATGAGGTAGGCGTCATCGGCGGTGTCGAGATATTGCGACGAGGCGAACGCGAGAAGCACCGACAAAACGACAGCAATCAAATAGGTCTGCATGATTTCTTTTTTTGTGTGTGTTTAACCTGTAATTTTTCGTTTCGATATTGCCGAAAATGGCGAAAACAAAAAAAATAGACGATGGAGAGCATTCAACTCAATTTCCTCGCCCCTACAAGTTCGAATGATGCGCGTGTTGGGACCGTTTGATATGGCTCGCAAATTTCAGACCCGCCATTTTTTGGGGACCTCAACGAGGCGAGGAAATGTCGTTCGAGAAGTGCTTGAAACCCTTCGAACGAGTGGGCGGAGCCTCGCTACCGTAACCCAACACGGAGCCTCGCTACCGTAACCCAACACATTGAGCTGAGCAAACCTTCATCAAACTGAAATGCATATCAATAAATTATAAGTGTGAAGGCTGAAGATGGATATTAAAGTAATGGGTGCGCTTTTCCATTATTGAGATTGGGCTTCACTCGCGAGTAGGCCGAGTCGTAAAAAAACGACATAATGCACTTTTATATATGGCAATGAATTAAAGGATCATGAAGGAGGCTAATTGGAAGAGAATGAGAAAAAAAAACAACAACAACACCTAATTACAGCACAAAACCCGCGAAAAGCTTGTATGATGGGAGAATGGCGAATGGCAATGACGAGAGGAAGGGTTGGAGAGGGGGGGGGGAGTGCTTCAGAATGGGCGTGGCCAAGCGTTGCTCAGCTCCTCCCCACATCACGTCACATTCTCGAATGTGAAAAAAAGCTAGGCTTCCCATGCCGGGAATCGAACCCGGGCCGCGTGGGTGAAAACCACGAATCCTAACCACTAGACCACATGGGAGACGAGAGGCGGCGCGGCGAAATGTGTACAAGTGGCGGGCGGCTCGCATTCATTGAAAATTGATAGTTGTGGCAACAAAATTTTTTCTGTTTGACACACTGAAATTTGAGTTTGAGACGACCTCCCCGGCCCCATTAATAATGCATGAGATGCGCAAAAAAATTGGACGAAAAAAAAAACAATGAAATTAAATTGGAACTCTTTGTTGTTGAGAAACAATACCGTCGTCATGCCGCTTCCCTTCCGGACCGGAAATCGCATTTGACAGCGCTTTCTTCATCGCCTAACAAGCCACTCCATAATTGTATCAAGGATGCGTCTCGTTGGCGATAACAATGCGATTAGGTGTGCGAGAGCTTGAAAATTGTTTTTCAACAAAAATGGAAACAAATTCCGATTGCATCATAATTTACGACAAATTGCACCGGCACTCGAAATCTCGCATTTCGCGTTTTGCACTATAAATGACGCGCAATTGCGGCAAAAATATTTGTTTTTCAGCTTTTTCCCTCTGAAAATTTCGTTTGTTTGTTGTTTTCGCTGCGTGAGAAACTTGAGATGTTTAAAGGCGCACGCCACATAAATTGATATCGAAATTAATTTTTCGATTATGGTCTCGAGGCGAATAATGGCACTGCCTAATTGCTAGCCTATTTTCGACGCCTCCTCTTTATGGACGATGCGCCTTTAATTAGTTTTTTTTTCGCCGTTTTCTTCGCCTTGCGAAAATTGGCATAGTTACTCGTCGAAACGATGACTTAAAGGGGGTGTTTCGAATTGTGCACAAAGTCCGCAAGTTTGCGTCGACCATTTTTTTCCCAATAAATCCTTTTTCTCTCGTATGCGCCTTTAATTGGATCATTTAAAAATTTAAAGGCGCATGACACAATATCCACATTTTTTTTTTGCAAAAATGACAGTAATATTACTATTGTTTAAAGGGATATGACGCAATAATGGCATGTGCCTTTAAAATCGTTGGAATTGAATTAATCGAATTTTGTTGCGTTTAAAGGCGCACGCCTCGATGTCTAAACCCAATTATGATTACTATTTCTTTTTTTTTTGTTTCTTCATCGAGAATTCTTTATTATTCAATTATTGCCTGAATTTTAAATTCCCGCCAATAATTGCCTTTCAGGGAAAATCACTATCAGAGAAAAAATTTGATTTCCGCGAGGAACTCGAATTTTTCTGCTTTTTTTCCACTTTTTTTTGCTCGCTTTCGAAAAAAAAAAATACGCGTTTTCCTGGAAGGTTTTCGCGTAAGCGTGCGCCTTTAATTGTGGTCTTGAACAGAATTTTTTTTTGTTTAAAGGGGGATGACGCAAAATTGCGGACTTGACCCAAATTTTGCGATAAACTAAAAAACAATTTTTAATCTGTTTAAAGGGGGATGACGCAAAATTGCGGACTTGACACAAATCTTGCGATAAACTCAAAAATTTTAATCTGTTTAAAGGGGGAGGACGTAAATTTGCGGACTTGGCCCAAATCTTGCGATAAACTAAAAAAATTTTAAATCTGTTTAAAGGGGTCTGACGCAAAATTGCGGACTTCGCCCAAATCTTGCGATAAACTAAAAAATGGGTTTTTAATCTGTTTAAAGGGGTCTGACGCAAAATTGCGGACTTGACCCAAATCTTGCAATAAACTAAAAAACAATTTTTTTAATCTGTTTAATGTGGGATGACGCAAAATTGCGGACCTAAGCACCAAAACAAATATCGTCATATAAAACGAGACAAGCCTTCTTGACGAAAAAAAGGCGACTCTCGAGATTCTCGAAAAATCTCATTTCGACACCAAAACGACACCAAATATGTGTATGTTTCTTGTGGTATAATTAATCCTTGTCGTTTTTTTTCTTTTCTCTCGCCCACACCACACCATTTCGTCACCCTAAATCATCATCGCTGGTTGCACAAACGAGAAAAAAAGCTCATTTCGAGGTGCTTGAAGGGAAATGCTTCTAAATGCGGCTATGCGCCTTTAAGAGGTCTACCGTAGTCCTTTTTTTTAAGAGGGGACATCGCCAAAAAAAAGCGACTTTCGCTTCACGCAATGCATTTGAATTGACGACAATTCGCACAAATTGATCGATGTGTTTAAAGGCGCATGCGCCTTCTCCTCGCCGACTGAGCTCATCAAATTATTCGGCAACAATTGTCGTCGACAATCGAACAATGCTGTCCGACGTGTCCAGAAAAAAATGAACGAAAATGCAGGAAACGGGTATTAAAATTCAATGAGCGAATGAATCGAAATGAGATTTTCGTGGTGAGACGGGGAAGCGAATATTTATTGATTTTCGTGTCGGGACCTTGTCGAAAAAATAGTCAAAACCAAAAGAAAAAGATTTTGGATTCAAAAAAAAAAAACACGTAAAAATCGCTTTCTCAGATAGCGCGCTCTATTGTAGTCCGTGTGGAGTACACAAGAAAGTCGTCCGTCTGCGTTTTGAGAGATCGTGTACAATCGAGAGAGTGCAAGACAACGAGAGAGCGTTTAATGGTAGGAGACGCAGACAGCTCGTTTTTTGTTCAGAGAAATCTAGGATAATCAATAATTTTGGTTACTGTAGGCCGATTCGCGGCGAGACCCGAATGCTCAAAAACAACAAACAAGTTTGTTGTTCGAAAATCTTACTCCCCCCCCCCCATAATTGAAGTCTTCGAAAGTGCTCGGCGCGATTCGGCTCGCATCACACATCATTAGGTTTTTGGGGACGAATTGAGCACACCAATGCGCCGAGCGGGTGGGCGAACTTTTTGTGGTGTTTCGCCAATGTCGTTAGACGCGTCGCGGCTCGCGTCGCGGTCACTTTTAATTACAATTCTCGAAAGAAAATTATACCGATTTTTTTTGGCGAAATGTCGAATTTCTAAAAATTTTGATTAAAGGTCTCGTCGCGATTCGAAATGATTTTCAGAATTATGATGCTGAAAATCTTTTCCAACAATTCATGTCCCTTTAAATTGAGTTGGAAACATGTAGATTTTTTGAAAGCTAATCAGCGATTCGAAAAAGTAGAAGCTTAGTTTCTACGGGAGTTCCCGAAACCCTTTAAACATTACCAGCACGACACTCCACTCACACATTGCCCTCAATTTAGCGCAATAAAATTTATTCAATTTTTTGAGCTTTTAATTGTTTTTTTCTTTACATTTGCTCTAAAATGCGAAAGGCGTGTGCTCTCGTAAATCTACCCCAACCATCAAAATGTGTTAAACTCCAATTTTGGAGCACCGAGAAATTTGAAAAGAAATTATTTGGGAGGAAAAAAAGACGGGCGGCCGAGTCGTGTTTTTTTTTTCTAAGCCTGTGAATGACTATACATGGAAATGAAACGAAAAACCACGCCCTCGTTTTTTCGTTCCCCATGCGAAAATGATTAATACATACTTTTTTTTCGCAAATCACATTCCCACCACGAAAATGTTCGTGTGTGTTCACCGTCACGCACAATTGCACGCTATTATGATTTTCTGAAAAAAAATAACACAATTTTTCGCCGTTGAAAACATTCTCGCTAGGCGGCACTTGAAAAAAAAATGGATATTTTTGAAAACAAGCTTGTTGATAATTTGCGAAAATCGCCTAAAAACATATTTTTGCCCGTCAAAAATTTGTATAATTTTCTCCGGAGAATTGAAAAAAATAATTATATCTAAAAATACAATGATTTTCGCTGCGAGACCCGAACGCGCCTTTAAAATTTAAATTCGAGAAGTCCACTGTTTTTCTAGATAATTATTTCAATTCTGAATGCCTTTCAGGAAAAAAAATTTAAAAAAAAAATCAATAAATAGTCCGTGATTTATTGCGCATCGTGCATTCACCATCACGCCAATTCCACACCGCGATTCCTCATTTTTGCTCGGCCGCTTCAATCACGCATTCCGGCGATTTATGTCGTCGACGTTTCCGTAATTATTGTGATCAAAACGCCACAAAATGCTCATTTTCAGACACGTCAGGCACATTCGAAAGCAAAAAAAAGGAAAACACGAGCAGCGCCGAAAAAAAAAATAAATGGTAAAGCGAGCCCCCGTCTCGAGCACCATGAATTATATGTATTTTGGCGTTCTTATTCAATTTTTCGCAATTTTAAGGCTTAATTTCATTGGTTTCAAACTGTTAATTCATCAAAAATGCGTCATTTTCAACAATTTTCAAAAATTGTCGAAATATTGCGGAATAAAAATAATGAAGTCGAGTTCAATCACGGCGAGTTCCACCGTTGAATATTAGGGAAGTGTCAGGAAAATTCGCGCTAAATGTAACAATATGTAGTGACCCAGAACTCCCTTAAAAGCTTTGAAGAAGAACAACAAAAGTAAGCATAAACACAACAAGCACATGAAATTTGAATCCGCGTGCCCTTATAATTACTCTCGAAGCCTATTATTGTGAAAGTAGTAAATTAATCCATCGATTCGGCATTTAATGAAGGTTTCTCAAAAGAACATTTTTTATAATTGATTCAATATTTTGTAGGTTATTGTCATAGACTCTCATCACGACTTTGTGATTTTGTACGCAAGTGACGATCGTGATATCTTCGAAGACTATCCTTTTGAAAGTCGTTCCCCGAGGAAATTTGAATTTTTTCTTGGCTTCGGTCTGAGCTACAAAGACCGAGGAGGGCGCCAAGTAACATATCGATCTGGCCGCATTTGCTCTGCTATGGTCGATTATAGAGGGCGAATGTTGGCAAGTGCTTCGATCGACGGAGGGGATTCAGGAGGCCCATGTTACTCTTTATCGAATCATAGATTCTCAGATCCTCGGGATTTATTAAAATGCATTCATTTAGCATTATTTTTATTCAAAAATGTTAGCGCAATATTTCGACAATTTTTGAAAATTGTTGAAAATGACGCATTTTTGCTGACCGAAAATTAGAAATCAATGAAAATAAGTCTTAAATGGCTTAAAATTGCAAAAAGGTGCGCTAGAATAGCAAAATCCATATTATTACCATGAAAAGAGCAATTTCCTTCACACACACACCGAAAAAGAGCACATTTCAAACGCGCGGCGCCGATTATGAGCCGAAACCGATGACTTTTCGTTTCGTGCGTGTCAAAAAGCTAATTTCGTTTCCGTTTTAGCCCCCCACTGCTACCGGTTTCGAGCCAACCTAAACGACTTCCCGAATTTGAAATATTGGATCGCCGCCGACAAATTTTCGTGCACAATTTTGAATAATTCATTGGTGAACGAATGAATGAGATCATGCGGCCGGCTGAACACGACATCGCGACAGTATCCGGTGCGCCAGCGAGAACAGACACGGCAGAAGGAGCAGGGCGTGAAAGACGCAGAGTATCATGCAGACGATCATTGTCTTGACGAAAACCTAAAAAAAACAACATTCGAATTCAATTTTGTGTTTTTCCAAAAAAAACAATGATCGTCTTACATTCGACATGTAGACCGAGGTGAGTTTGAGCGAGAGAACGCAAAGCGACGTTGAGAATGAGGCTTGAAGAGCCGGAAATCCGACAGACGACAATGTTGAATGGAGGCGTTCGTCGACGGAATCCGCCGAGGATGAGGCGTGATAATGATAGGTGATGTGCGCTGGAATATCCACAGAGAAGCCGATGGAGATGATCAGAGCCGACATGACAATCGGATCGAGATCGGTGCCGGTGAACGAGAGCACACCGAGGATTCCTGGGAAGACAAGGGAATCTCTTTCAATAAAAGTGTCGGATCCAACCTGTCATAATGCTGGCGATAATTGAGGTGGCTACAATCACCGTCGGAATATCGTACATGAAGATGAAGCATATCAGCGCCATGCAGGAGAGGGTGGCCACTGCGGACTGAAAGCAAAACATTTCATCGCCAAAGAGATGTCGAATAGCAAGAATGTTCTCATTGAAAACATCTGCGGACATTTTCCGGGATACACTACAAATAACAAATTCTAAAAATAGTGCTGGAAAAAAGGGGGGATTTTGAAGTATTTTTTGCAATCTGAATAGCGGCGATTCAAAACGTTTCGGAAAAAACTCATCTGAAGCCCACCTGCCACGCATCCGTCGGCATATTCTCAATCAAATCGACATATATGCCATCGTCGGAATACACCGATAAACCAAATTCGCTCCTGACAACACGTATTCAATTTTTTTCCTTCAATAAAGAATCTCATCAAACTTGTATTTGTCGACGACGTGCCTCCATGCGCGAAGTGCGCCACCACGCGCCGGCCACGTTCTCAGATTGTCGCCGTGAATGGCGAACGTGATGAAGAATTTGTCAAGGACGATTCGGCTTCTGGAAAAAAAATATATATAAACGTTTGATCGTCTCACAAACGATTCGTTATGGAACTGGACGAATCCTTTCCAGAACGCGTATTCGGGCCATTCGAGGAACATTGGCAAATTGGCGACGTTCAAACCGCCGGGTGTCGACGTCGAAATCGCGACGCCACTCGCTTCCGATTCATCTTCATCGAGTTCGCGAAGCGACGCCTCAAAATCGCGCATATCTCTTGAATCAGAAATTTGATTGTTTCGTGTGTGTGTGTGTCGTGAGATGAAACAAAAAAAGAAACAATAATAATGACAAACCTCACAAAATAATTGGTGCTCTGCGCGCCCCAACTACCATTGATTCGTTCCATTTCATCGACAAATTCGTCAAGTTTTCCCAAACGATCGCCATCCGACAAATCGCCGGGTCTCGTGACGAACACCTGCGCGACATAGAAGTGCGGAACGACGTAGTCAACACGATAATCGTCCATCTCAAAATCACAAATGAGGAAATTCGATGAAACAACACAAAAAAGTGAAAAAAAAACCTCGATCAAGCTCGAATCTTCCATGAAAAGCTTCTTCGGACTCAAATTGATGTTCATTATCAGAATACCCTGAATTGCATGGGTCAATTTAAATGCTTAACCACTAGCTTACAAATATGGAGAATGCGAGGTAGATCAGCCATAAGGTGATAATGACAAATTGGAATATCGCATTGGTGAGAATTGAGATATACGCTTCAAGGAATCTCGAAACCCTCTTCTTCACAATAATATCAAACGATTCATTGGAAATATTCTGAAAATTGAAAATTTCTCAAAAAAAAGTGTTCAAACTCACCGATTCGCTCTCATCATCGACACCGCACGCGATTTTCTTGATGTGCTTCTTCTGATCCTCATCGCGCATCTCGAATCTCGCCGTGATTGTCATGATTGCCGCGTAGAAGGTGATCTACTAGGTGTCGATGTGTATAGCGGAATTAAAAAAAAAATGAAATGTCGACGAGAACGCTTACCTGATACAAAAAATCGCAAAATATGCACGCCATGTTGCCATAGGCGAGAAGCGTCAATTCCGGCGATGAGGTGAAGCAGCCGGCGACGTCGGCGAAAATGTTGGTGAGCGCCGAGATGAGAATCGCCGGTCCGGTGTCGATGAGCACTTCAGCCAAACGACTCGCCGACGAATCATCGGCTATCGGATTCTTGCGACGCTCGGCGGTGACTCGTTGCCACGAATGGATCATCAAATAAGCGTCGTCGACGCCTAAAATCGTACGCGACGTTGAAATGTCGACAGATGGATGGGCTATTTACCAATGGCGAGGACGAGGAATGGCGTAACGCAAAGCACGGATCCGAATCGAACGCCGCAAATGAATAGGGTGCCAAGAGCGGTGCCGCACGCCATAAATGGGCAAATGCAAGCAGCAAGAGCCAGAGAGAACTGAAATCGAGTCGGGTTTTAGCACGAAAAATTGATAAAGACCCTGGATTTTTATGTGGGGATCTGTTTTGAAATTTTTGCGCGAAACAATTCAAAATTCCGTAAAAATATTCCAAAAAAGGGAAAACTTTTGAATGCCTTTTTGAATTTTTTTGCACGAAATTGAAATTTTGCTGTATTTTTTTTAGAGCTTCATTAATCACTCAAATATGGTTCAGGCTAGATATGACCCCAAGAGGTACCTTATGAATGGAGACTTGGTGCATGTAAAGAGCCGAGATGAATGTTGTCACTGACGAGACGACCGCCATAATCGCGAAGCCAACTACTAAAAATGGTAGAAGCGACATTCCGGCGCGGACCACTTCCGCTTCGATATTCGACGTTGATAATGTGAGAACGCGAACTTCCTGCGAGACGAATTCTCTAAATTTCATTGATTGCTGTTTTTTTTCCGAGCGCTATTATTTATAATTTGCCTCACTTGTCAAAATAATCGGAAATTTGCATTTCAAAATCCTTGATTTTCTGCGTCGTCCAACCGTCTTTACGTTCCGACCTTATTTGGAAAGCGATTAGCTGAAATTGTGAGCAGTTTTTTTGGGGGGATTTTCACACAAGTTTTTCCAACTTTTGACGACTTGATGTTGGTGATTCCCGATTCTGCGGTTGAATTCTTCATTTCGACTCCAAAAAAGTTGGGCTGAATGTTCATTTTTCTCGAGTAAATTGTCGAAATCGGATAGTTCAACGTGATCCGATCAGACAGCGATGTCGAATTCTCCGAAGAGTCCGATTCGGCTAGAAAGCTTCGCTGCAATCTCGTCAAAATTATCGAGTTACAGTATCGGAGAGGGTCTCACCGCGAATTGGACGAACGGGTCGTTGATTTGGCAGAAATTTGTGCAAAACTCTCGATAGTTTTGCTCGATTCCTTGTGAATTTGCCATTTTGAATTTTGTCGACACAATTTCTTCAACCTGAAATTTTTCGAATGAAGATATCTGGAAAAAAAATTTTTGTTTGAAAATACCCTCAACGCTTCTTTCAGCACTGGTCGATTTAAGACATTTTCATAGTTTTTTGGAATTAGAAGCAAAAACACCGCGATTCCGTTGCCGTTGTGTGCGAAATAATCAGTCATCACCTGGAAAAAAAATCGAGAAAAGGAAATTCTGGAAAAAATCCAACGACAAAAATCACTTCAAATTCGTCTCTGGCCCTCGCTCCATACGGCGTATACCCAGTAATATCATTCTCGTTTCTGAAAACCAACAGCAAATTTGAGAAAATTATCCATTTTGGCTAGGTTTATAGCGTCTCAAGGCCTCGACAGGTTTAATTACTTAAGAGGCGAGTGCAGTGATCAAATATAGTCTAAGTGGTCGCTAATTGGTTGTAGTCAATGATGAGAAAAAAATAATACAAATTTGATTTGATATAAAATTCTACTTAAAATTTAAATAGAGCCGAGATATTTAAATGGGAAAAATTGGTTATTGTGCATTAGTGCGTCAAAATAGGCGCAAGTCCGCAAACACCCAATTATAAATACCGTATCCTTATTTATTTATTTTTTATTTTACGATTCTGTTTCAATTTAAATTTGCAAATTTCATACTCACGGTGTAGTGGCGACTTTCAAAGTGCCCAATAGTGTCAAAACGGTGCAGACAACAATAAGCAGGACCGCATGATTCGCGACAAAATACGCCCATTTCTCAAAAAACGCGCTAATCAACCGAATGAGTCTCGTCGGTTCGGGTCCTGCAACGAAACGAATGCGAATTTGACGACGACGACAAAATTACCATGATGAGCCGTCATAGAAGCGCGTGTTTTCGTCGTCGTCACTCAAAAAGCGTTCGTCGGCGCCACTTTTGTATTGAGTAGTCGTCGAACACACAAGAGCGCACACCTGAAAACGAAAATTGGAAGGCGAACAAAAAAAAACCAGTCAGACTAATCAGGGAAAGGTGTCGGCTGAGACCTGACACACGCAATTTCCAAAGCAAAATTACAAATATGGGAGAGGTCGATGAGGTCAGGCGCCGACTTTACACTGTATGAAACGATTTTTGGCAAATTATTACATAGATTTGCAGTTTTGATAATGAAAAAGAAACAAATATAAAATATTTTCGCAAATTTTCTGCTTAATAATGGTGAAAATTGAATTTTCTGAATTTTTTGAGCTAAAAATGGCGAAAATCGAATTTTCGGATTTTTTTGAGCTTAAAATGGCGAAAGATTTTTTCTGCTTAAAAATGGCGAGCATTGAATTTTCTAATTTTTTTTTTGAGTTTAGTATTTATATTAACAAAAAGTTGTCGGGACCTTTAAATTATATTTTAATTAATTTTCACTGTTTGAAAAATGACTTTAAATTCGCAGATGTCTTAGATTCAACTAGAAAAATGAAATATTATGAAGTATATTTGAAAAAATGTCGAAAAACGCTATAGGGCTACAGATATCAAAGATTGTGACGTAGTTGGCCTTGCGATGAGAAACTGGGTGGTAAACTGCTTGCAAATGGGTCAAAAGATGAACGGATTTGCAAAAAATAGGAGAAAATTGAGAATTTGTGAACCAAAAATGAAAATTTTCTTAAAGTACGGATTTTTATTTTAAGAAAATTCGTCGCCTTATAATTTTTGAAACAATTCTGATGTGATTTTGCGATGACGTAAAAATCGAAATTACACTTTTTTGGAAGACAATGAACATGAGAAAAAAACCAATGTCAATTGATCAAATTCAATTCGATTTTCTGATTTTTCTTCTGAACAAAATTGGCAATTTTATCGATGTTGAACAAAAAATAACCAATTTTTAGTCAATCAATAGCACTATTTACTATTTTATTTTATTATTGTAATATGTACTATTGGTTTGGGTAATTTTTTTGACAAAAATTACAAAAAATTTTGTTGTTGCCTTGAGAAAACTTAGCTATTTCGAAAAACCGGTTTTTGGTTAGCGTTGTCGGCCGGAAATGAAGAAAAAATAAGGTCAAATGCTATTATTTGTGTCTTTATAATTTTATATAAAAAATGCTTTAGTTAAGCAAAACGATACAGTAGTACAATTCAAAGACGCATCATAAAATATTCGAAAAAATTTCACGCCTAAATTTTTTTGTAAATTAATAATTTAGTGAAAATGAGTGATTTAAATATCAGAACGCACGAATTCTTTAATAAAAGTGGCTAAAATTTAAGAGGAAAAATTTTCTGCGACGTCTTCCAATTTTCAATTCATTCAAATTATTAATTCCTTTTTTTTTTTATTTCTTTTTAGGCGCGAAATTATGTTACAAACTCTATCATGCGCCTTTAATCTGTATTACTGTAATCTGTTGAATATTAATTTTTTGAAAATTGCCACAATTTTCATTGAAAATAAATAGTTTTTTTTTATTTTAAAGGAAATTTTGAAGGTTTTCTTGAAGGAAAAATGAATAATCAATTATTTTCGACGTCGCGCTCCATTTGGAATTGCCGATATGCGTATGCATTTTGGAATGTCCGCATATCTTCGTCTCAAGACCATTCCTCACCATTTGCCAATTTTCTGTCCGGAAGACGATTTTAAAGGCGCAGATGTCTTGGATTCAATTCAAAAAAAATCAAATTTTATGAAGTATATTTGATTTTATTATCTAAAAAATACATTAGTGAAAAGACGAAAAAAATAAATTAATTAAAAGAGTGCGTCACGTTTTGATGTTCAAAATATTACTAGAATCAAAATCGACTAGAATTACTCGCGGATAATGCTTCAAATTGCAACCAAATCTCGTCTAATCTCACCAAGTTGGTTCAATTTTTAAAAAATTCTCTTCAAAAATCGATCGCAGTAAACGTCAACGGCATTCGATTGAGTTCGATTCGCGCGAAAATCGGCCGAACGAAATTCGAGAATCGCCGAGTGATTCAATCGAAGAAGCTGTCGAAAAAAAACCAGAGTTCGGTGAGAAAATTTAGTTTCTTTTTTTTTGCCTTGGGGCGCAATAACCATTTATGGACAAGTTTTCGAAATATGCACTAACACACGCGCCGCCGAATGGCCTAACAACGTATGGACGAGGAATGGGCACGTCTGACCGAAATAATCATATTTTATACCCAAAGTTGGTTGTTGATTCTTCAGGGGGCGCAAAAAAAAACTTTGATTGAAATTGGATTCAGGGAGATTGTGGAACACTTGAACAAGTATGTCATTGGACAGGAAGAAGCTAAGCGATGCCTCGCTGTTGCAGTTTATCAGCATTATCGAAGGGTTGAGAATAATGCGAGGGTTTCTGAAGTAAGCTTTTTTGCAATTGGAAATGGACGACGGATAAAAAACGGCCGTGGCCTGGAAAGAGTTAGGCCACAAATTTTTTTTTGAATTTTGAAAGAAGTTAAAGTTTTGACGAAATTTGGTTTTTCGGATTGTTTTTTTTTTAGATTTTTGCGTTTTTAAACCTTGGAAGTTCATGAAAAACGGATGTCTAAAGAGCTAACGTCTAAAGGGCCTGTGGCCTAGAAAAAAATAAGGCCATCACATGATGTTTCATTTCTTGCGAATTTTTTAAATATTATAATCAATATTTTTCAATTCTAATAGACCAAATTTAGCGTTTAAGTTTTTTGTTGATAGTTTCATATTAAAATTGCAAATGCGCGTCATTTAATTATAAAAATCAGGCGCCATTTTTCCGTTCAACTTTTTTCTTCCCAGCCAAACATTTTAATTTTTCCCATTTTTCAGCGCTGGCTTCTCCAAGAAGCCGTTTCGGCCGCAAAAGAGCTCAAAAAGAACAAGAAGGATGAGTTTTACGACAAGTTTGTGCAAGCAATTTTTATTTAAAAAAAAACCCGATGTTCCAAAATGCGATGTGTTGCAGTTTTGTCGCCGACTACATTCCGCGCTCGCAGCGTCAAATTCTCAAAGACATTGAGAAGCGCGAGGACATCCTCCTCGAGAAGTCCAACATGATTCTGCTCGGCGCCTCGGGAACCGGCAAAACGTACATCTCGCAAAAGCTCGCCGATATTCTCGACGTGCCGTTTGTGATTTGCGATTGCACGACGCTCACGCAGGCCGGCTACGTGGGCGATGACGTCGACACGGTGATCGCGAAACTCCTTTCCGAAGCGCGAGGCGATATCGAAAAATGTCAAGTAAGTTGGTGGGGGCTTGGCGTTTTGAAAGCGTTTCGAGACCAATTCAAACGCGCAAGTTAATTGAATCCAAAATTTAGAGAGGTATTGTGTTTTTGGACGAGTTCGACAAAATCTACACGTCGTCGGATCCACTTCACACTTCTGGGAATCGCGACGTCAGCGGAAAAGGCGTACAGCAGGCGTTGTTGAAGCTCGTCGAAGGCACTGTCGTGAAGGTGCGCGACCCGCTGGCGCCCAACTCGAAGGTCCAAATCGACACCAGCAACGTATTGTTCATCGCTTCCGGAGCGTTCTCGAATATTGAGCACGTGATTGCGAGACGAATGGATAAACGGTTGAGCTTGATCTCCCCTCCCCACCCCTCATTTGATTGATTCCGAAATTTTTCAGGGTTCTCGGCTTCGGCTCGCATGACAGAAAGGATGGTGAATCAAGCGACAAGCTCAAAGATGAGAATGAGGAGATTGCGTCGAAAGCGCGCGACGAGCTCCTTCGCCAATGCGATCAAGGCGATCTGATCGCGTTCGGCATGATACCGGAGCTCGTCGGACGATTTCCGGTAATCGTGCCGTTTCACGCGCTCGACAAAAACGATTTGGTGGCGGTGCTCACCGAGCCGCGCGGAAGTCTCATTGCGCAAACGAAAAAGTTTTTCGAGAATGAGAGCGTCGAGTTGAGATTCTCGCCGAACGCCATCGACAAAATTGCCGAGATTGCGGTGAAACGAAAGACTGGAGCGAGAGCGCTCAAGTAAGCCAATTCTTTTGGTTTTTGTTGATGTCCATATAGGGTAGTAGAGCATTTTTTGAATAGTTTGAAATCCACAATTTAGCTGATGCAGTTGCCAACGAAATTTTAAATAGTGATTGGATAAAGAAAAATCATTTTTGTCGATATTTAAGCGATTTTTAAATTGTTTCAAAATGGCATTTTTATAATTTTTGAAAAAAAAACTTGATTTGACGGCATATTCCGAAAAAATAGGCAATATTTGTGGAAAAATCGCTAAATTCAATCATTTTAGGAGTATTGTTGAGAAGGCGGTGATGAATGCGAAGTTTGAAGTTCCCGGCTCGGAGATCAAGGTCGTCGAGATCACCGACGAGAATCTCAAGGACAACACATTCAATATAATTGATAAGAAAGCTGTTGGAAATGAAGACCAATGACATTCATTCGTTTTTTTTTTCACTCCTTTGATTAGTTGCTGTCAAAAAGCGCGTCGAATCGCGTCGAGATGCGATTATTGTAGACTGCCGCGATTGGCACCGGATCTACGATGCTGGTGCGAGTCATGAAGATTTGGGTGCATTCTGCCGGGCAGACGTTCTAAAAATTATTGATTGTGGCCCTTTTTTTTTTGAATTTCGTCCGAAGACCATTCATTTGTCAGCTTTGTTTGTGAAGATGAATGATAAGACATCAGGAAAACAAATCGGGTCTGGTTGGACGTGGAAAAATTCGGCCACGACCTCCAAATGTTCAAATTCCAATATTTTAAATAGTTAGAATTGTTTCCAAACATTTCAATCCATCTTTCTTTTTTTTATTGCAGAGCGAAAGCCTGTGGACGGTAGTGGAAAGGTTTTAGGTTTTAAAAATGCAACTTTTTTGTATTTTTTTTAAATTTGAAATGAGAAAAAAGAATGACCGTGGATGAACTGACAAAATTTCGGCCACGGCCATTAAAAATTGTTTGATGTTCAAATTCGATTTAATTTTTCCGATTTCAGACCCAACCAGGAACTCGTGTTCGTCGATAATTGGCCACCGTGTTGGTAATTTCTTCGAATCACGTGCCCGGAAGCCTGTGATCGTTTCGATCCAACCCTTATCAATGTGATTCGTTTCCGTTTTTGTTTGGTTTTCGTTCAATGTGGAAAAAAAACGTACCGTGACCCGAATCTGTGGAGAACCCATGCTTATCACTTCACCGTTGTTCGTCAAATCTTGCGCGCCAAAAAACTGCAAAAAATTTTGTGCGAGGGGGTTTTTTTTTTGAAGAAGAAGAAGAAGAAGGTTCGAGATTTTATTGAAATGGGCACATTATTATGGGATTTTTTTAGAAGATCTTTTTCGAACACTTTTTCGCGCAAATCTCAACCGAATGTGGTGGCGAATTGTGGTAGCCGATTTCGCCGTCCTCAATGGTCCCGTCGGTTACGAACTACAAGAAACAAGGGTTCAGCGGAGAACATGTTAGTTGGTCGAGCAAAAAGAGGCGAAACACTTACGTTCCATGTTTTACATCCTGAAAGGGATCCGAGTGGTCTAGAGAAGCGAGCAACGAAGGTATTACCTGAAAAACGCCACCATTTCGATAAGAGCTGTGTGAAAATCGTATGTTTTGAAGGCAAATACTACGAAAGAGTTCATATTTTTTACAAAAAATGTCTCGAAATACGCAGTTTTCGATTTTTCATTGTCCAAACTTCAATCGTGAAGGTTCATTATTACAATTTGACGTGTTCTCTGTTGTGTTGATGAAAGATGGAAATCACGAATGCCATGATTGTGATCTTGGCAACGTTTTTGTTCTCTGCCCGTCCAAAAAAAAATTGTGGGGCCGAGTGTCAAAAAATCGGCATTTTTTTTTCATAAACCACAGATTTATATTAAAAAATATACAAGAAATTTCGTGAATATTATTTTTTTTAACGTATGGTATTCATATCAAAATTCACAAAGGTTTAATTGAATTTTGCATAATCAGAGTAGATCGACGAAAAAAATTAAAAAATTTGACGTAAGCGAAAAAAACATTGGTTTTTTTGGGGCCACGCAATCAAGCTTAACTTAGACCCGCAAATCTACACATTTAGTTTTGCACCATTGTTTTATTTTGGCATTCAGCCAATTTTTCGGAGTCGCGCGACGCCGACAATACATTCTAGCAAAAATTGTGAATTTGGCATTCAGCCAATTTTTCGGAGTCGCGCGACGCCGACAATACATTTTTTAAATATTTCCATTGCCTTTTGCCCTTATTCTAGCAAGAATTGTGAAAAATCTCACTGTTATAATCGACAGACTCTAAACTGAGTCCGAGTGTCGCGTCGAATTGCGGCGCACCGTAGCCGCTGGTGGTTCCGGTGCGAACACTCGGCGAATTATCGATTACCCGAAATACGATGACCTCCAAATCGCTCTAGAAAATTGTTTGGCTCACAAAAAAAAGAGCAAAACGAGCGAATTACCATATCTGGTCCGAATCCAACCGCCGACCACTGGTTATTGCCCATGTTCTTGGTTGTCACTTCCATGGTGAGCTCGCCGTCAACCACCTGAAATTGTTTCGATTCAGAAAAGCGAAATTTGAGAAAAAAAATGTGGGATTGCGATACCTGCCATCTGGCGCTCATATCACCATTCTTCACACTACATTTGGCGGCTTCGGAAGCGGCGAGAACCGCGAAAATTGCGGCGAGCACGAGTGACATCTTAAAACCAAATCAAAACCGATCGAATTTTTGTCAAAAAGTTTGTGGAGAACGCGTAAGTTTAAAACAAACACAACTGCGGAGGAAAAAGGAGAGGGGGGGGGTCCTAATCTTCAACAAATGTGAGCGAGAATGAAGAATAAGAAGAAGGCGATGGGCGGAGACAAAAGAAGAGGAAATGGAAAATGACGGCGATCATTCAAAACCAGATCTTTTTTTCTGTGGTTTGAGACAACGATGAGACCGTTTATGAAATGATGAATGACGAACCAAAATTTATTCAACAATAACAGGCAGCATTTTACAGAAAAATGAAGGGGAAAAAAAACAAACAAACGAACCACCTACTATGATGATGATTCTTGTGTGAATTTCGAAAATTACAACAATAACAGCACGCTATCTTACAGTTGTATTAGTAACAAATACACACTCACGAACAACAATGAACATTATTTGACAGTTGCTGAATACTATGGTACAGAGGTTTGTGGGGTTCGTTACCCGAGAGATGATTTCATGACTGTACGAATGCCTGAAAGAATCGATAATTAAAGGTTTCGGTTTGATAATTTATTGGCGAAATCGCGTGGTGATAAACGCTTTGTGTACTCCACACGGACAATGCACCACTTAACCACGTGGCGTAAAAATCCCCGCCACGTCATACGCAAGGCGACTTCGATATTAAGAATATATCGAAGCGAAGTCGTATTTTCAATATTGAAAATCGATTTTTTCATTTCAATGCATTTCTAATGAAAAAAAGAGCTTCAATTTTTTTCACCTCATTCATTTCCGGCTCGTCGAGATCCAGTGATCCTTCGGGCGATTCGAGCAAAATTTCAATCGCGCCATACGGTTTCTCTTGCGGCTTCACCTTTACAACCCTTTCTTTCATCATTTCTACAAAATTCGGTTTTTAGGCAACCGCAAATTCTGACAATTTACCCAGAAGCGTATAAAACGCTCTAGCAGCCACCCGCTTTCCTTCATTCGGGTTCAGCATCTCTTCAAATTTGCCGGGAAACGGTGCTGATATCTGACATGCTCTTGAACAAATCAAAATGATGAGTAACTCTAACAAATTAGTCACCTTAAAACTCGTTGACGAATTTCGTGTTTGCTCACATCAACAGTGCATCGTTGATCTGTTGCAAATGGCCTAAAAACGATTTTTGATCATTATTTTCTAGACTTCTTCCATTTACCCAATAGTTGTTGTCGATTTTTGGCTGTTCTCGTTCGAAAACCTGAAAACAAGAAAAATATGAATCATTCGCATCCAACTGATAATCAATTACCTTGAAAGTGACACATTGTCAAACACGGCCGAAATTTTCGAGACGTCATTTTGAGAATTACCTTCTCTTACGACTTCTTCAATTCGCTTGGGTGAAGGACTAAATCAAATTCCAAAGCTTAAAACAAATTTTCAGATTCCAAAATCACCTTCGAACTCGAATTTCTTGCTCTTTCAGAGGAGTTTCGCCAAAACGAAGATTCTCCAAGTCAAGTTCACTCAAGCCGGTCACATTTGTCAATCCCTCTTCAGAATCCATGGTACTATTGAGATCGGACACCATTGTGCCAACATCTTTATTGTACTTCTCCCCCCTCCTATTCCTTTCGTACAAACTCACGAGTTCACGTGGAAAGCCTGCAATGCTTTATTTTCTCTAACAGGTTCTCTATGGTATTGAAACGTCTGCTAATTTGAACATGCGGCACTGGGTCAAGCAATTGATTCAATGTCAAATGCGCAATCTCCGTCTCATCAATCATCAATCTTCTTGCACTATCATGCTTCAACGATGAATAGTCATTTTGCATTTCGCGCATTTGATCCTAAAATGATTCAATTCGACTTTCAAATCATTGGAAAACCCTTACATGTCTTATTTGCGTTACTCCACGATTATTCAATTGTCTTCGTCGTATGGGAGTTTTCATAATCGACAAATTCCGAATCTCAACCTCATCGATTGACTCGAGTATCAAACCTTCAGACTAAATTTTCAAAAATTCTGATTAGCATCAATATTGTCGAGATTTACACTTTGAGGAGCGACGAATTTTTCCGTTTGCGAATCAGCTGATGACTAAAAAAATAGGAATTTAGCAAATTTGGAAGCAAATTGTTGTTTTTACCGTTCTCAAATTATCAAGTTCCTCGTCCAATTCGATTGAACTATGGCGATCGCCGAATGAGAATAATGGCATGTTGAGAACGTCCTCGAGTCCTGGCGCTGGTTCGAAAGCTGAAATTTCGCATAATTGAATACAAATACTTGAAATTTAAGTACGAGATTTTCGTTTTGACGGGGTTCTCTCCGGAGTTCTTTCTTCAGGATTTCGAAATTCGAAAGGCCGCTGAAAGAAAATGTTTGTCTTAAACGCTGAAAATTTTTTTTCATACCAATTCATCAGTATGCGGTGGAGGCGGAGAAGCGAACGACTCAGCATTGCGAATATCATCAGTTTGCCTTTTGGCACTGCTTGAGGATTGGAATTCAAGAAATGTCCTGAATTGATATATAATTATGTGAAATTTTATTTTCAAGTACCTTTCACCGTAGGCGTCATAAAATTGGTGCAAATCATCAGCTTCAAGAGGTTCTAGATCATCTTCATCGACGTAATTTGAGGGCCAGGCCGATGGTAATTCGTCTCGCAGTGTAATTGCATGCTTATCGGCCACAGGAAGCAACTAAAACGCAATTGGAGGTTTTTTTTAATTCATTTGACACAATACTAATTTTGGGTCCAACGTGATATCTAATGAAGTGTCTAATTCAGTTGCTGGCGACTTTCGGGGACGCTTATGAGGTGGTCTTTCGGTGTCATTCAAGACTATCATCTTCTTTCGATCTGATTTAGTAATTTTGGGATTTCTATAACGATTCCATTTTGAAACAAATAAAATCACTAAATAAAAATACTCGATGTTCATTTCATTAAGCTCAGATCGAAACTTGTTTTTCAACAATTCAACCGCCTCAACGGCGTCGTTTCGCAAAATTTCTACTTGTCTAGAGAACAGTATTGTAGTCCCAAACATCAATTGGGCAATTATGTAAAGCGAGCATTTTTCCGACACCGAACCGTGTCCTTCTATCAATCTTCCAATCAATGTGCTAAAATAATTAATTATGTGGGCTGTGCTGCATGGCTACCATGCATCACGGACGCTTTGTCGGCGTATTTCTTGTTTGGACACTCCGCCGATGCGTGATTTCCTCGAACAAATTGCCAGTCGCCTGGAAATTAACAAAAAATTAATTTCGAATTATCGGTCTGTGAATAATCCCAGAGGAAGTTACCAAATAACCGCAAGACGTGCGTCTCGTTGTGTTAAAAGTGATATTGTCACAACCATTCTGAAAAATTAGTTTATATTCAGAAAAAGCGAATTTAAACAAAATGATGTGAATTTTTAGGGCTAAAAAAGTTTCGAAAATAATTTTCGTTCAATTCGTTACATGATACCTTTATTACAAGCGCAATGAGCCTTTAATTAAGTTACCGTAATCCTATCTTTCCTTTTCCAATTTTTTTTTCATTTTATAAGCTCTCTCGAGAAAAATCGGAATTTTTTATTGAAGGATGAAAAATTTAGTAAAATTATAGCATAACTGTTTTCTGTGGGAATTATAGCATTATTGTTTTGCATGGAAGAAGCTGAAAATCGTCTGGATTCAATTTAAATCCGATATTTGTTTTAAATGTTCTTCTATACATTTTCTTTGAAACATTTTTATTTCCATTTCCCCTTTATACTTAAATTGCAATCTGATTTTTCCTAATATTCCCTTCACTTTCTCTTATCACTGATAATGATTTTGCAATATTTGGTAATATTTCCCGTTCATTGTTATAATAGCTTTTGATGGAAAACCATATATATATCCAATTTGTCATTTTTTTGTAAACATTTTGAACTTAAGCAATTTTTATTTTCAATTTGAAATTTTGAATTTTTTGTATTATGGAAAATGCGCTCCATCGCACTTAATATTATTTTTTCGATTAGTCCACCTATTTTTCCTACTATTTTTCAGTATGAGTAAACCACAACGAAGGAAAGGAAACGCGAAGGTGAATATCGAAAATGTGCCAATTTCGAATGTATTTAGGTGTTTTAGAATGCGAGCAGCTCGGCGGCTCACGCGTATCTATCGGATACCGGCGCTACATTCATCGGGTTGACGCCAGAAATGAACATTTTTGAGGTAAATTTCGGCATTTTCCATTAGAAAATTGAGAATTAAGTTTGCCAGTAGCGCTGTCGACAATCATAATCCGCTCGACGATGAGGCCCGAATTGTTTTGAGGAAGCTAGTGAAAAAAGACTCGAGTACACGGGAAAAAGTTGAAAATTTGGCCTAAAATTCGAAAATTTTCCCGTTTTTCAGGGTCTACGCGAGTTGATCACGTTTTTAAACGAGCACAACGACTGTATTGAATCATGCTACCAACATTTTTATGAAATTGTTGATAGATTATCTACAGTAATTATGATTGTTAGTGGGAGTTTTGAGAAAATTTGCATTTCTAGGATGGTAGTCCAACTGTACGACTGCTCACAATGAAGGTGGTTTCATATTTTATCACGAAATTGAAAAAATCTGCGGCAAAAGGATTGAAGAAGGTGAATTTTTGTTTTTTTTTGTTATGAAAATTACATGGTCCGTTAAGATATTGCCAATGGTCCTTTTCGAGCTGTGCGATGTGAGCAACAGCGTGTGCGCCGCCGCTGACACTGTTCTCCGCGAGAATTTCGCGTCTGAAGAGCGCCGCCAGAACGCCATCGACATGTTCGGACCATCGTGCGTCGAGTTGTGTGTGTCGCTCGCCACTCAGTCTCACGAGCTCTGCAATCCGGCCAAATATGACGCCGAGGAGCTCGTCGAGCAGAGAAGAGTGCGGCTTGAAACGCAGGCGCTCAACGCGATCAACAGAATCGCGACTATGACGAAGAAGCGCGACGGATGGATGGAGTGCGCGAGGAAGTTGTTCGAAAACGCGAGTTTTGTCAAGAAAACACTTTCTAGTGATAAAAACAATGTAATTTTTCTTCGTTTTAGCGGAAAATTGATGTTCTAATTGTAGCTTAAAACGGGTCTCGTCACGCTTTGCCTAATGTTCCCAAATCATGTCGAATTGATGCTCAACTCGCCGATTGCCCAATGGATTCTGGCGTCGCTGGATTCTGAAGTCGGCGTCATCTGTGAAGCCGCTTGGAGTGGACTCATCGTACTTCTAGCTGATAAATCGTATGAGGGGGTGGGGTCAGAGATTGTGGCACGAATTTCAAATTTTCAGTACTTTTGCGAAGCTCTCGCTGCAAAAAGCGATACTTCCTAGAATTCTTTTTGCTATAAGAAAAAAGAAAGAGTAGGCAATCCAGTCGAGACCCAGAAGAGAAAAATGAATTTCGTGTTTAGGCACTGGAAAGAAATGGGACGACATTTGTTGCCGTGCGTCGCTTCACTTCACGAGCAATTCCAGGAGGATCACACTGAGACGAAATCGCTTGCCGCAATCATTGAGAGCTTTTTGGATAATTTGCCATTTGACGCGAGCGTTCCGCAAATTGTCGTCGAGAATTGGGCGACGTCGTTTGTCGAAGTCACCAAATGGGTTTTGAGCTCGCCGAAAGTCAATCGAGACATTCTCGACACACTCATTCCAACGGTAATTTTTGATTTTTTCTTCGCCTCGAATTTTTTGTGTTTTTTTTTGGCAGATTTCCAAAATGGCTCAACAATCATCGACGGAGAACACCGTTGCCTCGTTGATTCATTGGATTTTTGAAAAGAGCGCGATTTCGGATTCAGAAGCGAAAACGCTTTGCGATTTGCTGGAATCGGGGGTAACGTTGAGGTGATTATTGAAAAAAATTGAAAGATTTAAAGGCGCATCACGATTTGTTCTATGAGCAGCTCCTCCAGCCGGGCAAACACGTTCAACTGTGTACGATTCATGCGTCATTGATCAATAAATCGGAAAACGCGAAATTTTATGCGTTGAAATCGCTGAAAAATTCACAATCTGAATATTTTAAAAATGTCGTTGAGGTTTGATTTGAGGAATAATAGAAAATTTGGTTTTTTTTTTACAGAAAATCACGAATCACTCTTTAATTGAGCCGATCGCTCGTTGGAATTCCGCTGAAGCAGAAATTATCGCCGATTTGATTGAGAGATTTGTCAATATCGGGCATTCGGAGAAGATTTCGCTAAAGGTTGGTTGGGGGGTCCCACCGCGAATTGATAATTCCAATTTTTAAAATTCAGATTGAAAACAATGATGTTTGTCGCGCATTGTTCTTGAAATCGTCGAAAAACACCGAAATTTGGAGGCGTTATTTCGAAAATCGTCAAGAATCGACGGACGTCATCCAGAATATGCTTGAGACTTGGAAACTTAAAGGAGATGGTGCTTCGGTGGCAGCAACAACCGATTTGATTCATGTAAATGTCCTTGTGAATCGATTTTCTAAATTTTCCGAAATTTAGGAGAAGAATTTGAACATCAAAACGGATCTTGTCGCGAACAATCTTGATTATATTGTCTCGATACTGAAATCGTCAGAAAACGTGAGCATTTCTTCTTTTGTTTAATTGCGGAAAAGATTTTATTCGTAAAATTCCAGCTTGATGCTGAAAATGTGAACCAGCTTTGCCTTCACGCCTTCTCTTTGCTTTTCGTCGAAGACGGTAGGGAAATTGAAGTTTTCAACACAGATAAGGCGTGGGAAATCCGTGGAACGGAAGCATTATGCTCATTATATGGAAGCATAATCAGATTCTCAGTGGTTGTGGATGAAAGATGGGGCTATATATGGAACGTAAAGTATATCGAAGAACATAAAACTAATTCCATATGAGAAACACGCTGAAATGTTTCCATTGAGCTTGAATTTAAGATTCCTATGATTTCCAAGAGCTCAAATAACGCCTCCTTTGTGCTTATTCTCAGGTAAATGAAAATCAATCGGATTCGAAAATAATTTATTTTTCAATCTAATTCGAATGTAAATTAATCTGTTTCGAATTATTCCAAAATTTCAATCGAATACGATTTCAAAATTAAGAATGAGAAATAAATCAATCGATTTCGATGATTTTTGAATCGAAACCAAAATTTAAAATCGAATTTAAGCGTTTTCTTAATCGAATTTGAAATATTTTTCTATCGAAACAGGTTAATTTATATTTAATTTTTCTTCGAATCCGATTGATTTTCATTTACCCGACCGTTTGTCTGTGAATTCAAAATTGTCTCTTTGCAGTTTCGGCGACTTCTGACCATTACGCGACGATTGCGGCGTTCATCGATCCGTCACTGATACCGTCGACGTTTTTCCACGAATTGACGTCGCAGAATTTCGATATTTTTTGGTAGTTGAATCGATTGTTTCGCGTTGACATCCGAAAATTCTAGGCTTGTCGAAATCGCGTCGAGATTTGACAAGTTTTTGGCGAAATGCGACGAATCGACGAGAGATGGTGTGCGAAATCGCGTTCAAATTCAGAAAAACGACATTTCTCAATTGATTAGCGATTTTGAATTTGTGAGTTTTTCGGCCACCAAAAAAATCGATTTTAATTTTTGACGTCTTCGATGAATCCAGGAAAATATATCAAAAAAATTATTCGCTACAAGACCCTCGTGTGCGCCTTTGAAAATAATTGACGTCGATTTTTTTTGGAATTTTCGATATTGAGTTCAAATGGGAAAAAATTGATTTTCTAAAATCCTCATTTTCACTTTTAGATTATCGTTGATGGTCTTCTATATTCGTCAAATGTGCCCAAAAGTGTTCCGCAGAAGACGAAAGCACGGAAGATGGGCGGTTGTGAAGCTTACGAGCGGATTCTGAAGGCTTCAAACCTCGCCGTTTTGAATTTGGCAGGCTCCAGTGAGTTTTTCATTCTTTCTTTTTTTTTTGCTTCGTTATTGCCTCAACGTTGAGCGGGTTCTTGTAGATTCGAGTGAATTGGCTCATGGTTTTGCGGCGGCGATTCTCGCCATCGCTGAATACTGCCGAAAACGCTATCCGTTCATCGAGCTGCATGAGCGAATCGCGCAAAATTTGAACGAAATCGCGTTGAAATTGAGTTCGCCGCTAGTTCAACGTGCGTTCGCAACGATTTCGAGCGAATTTCCATGGTTCGACGTGCTCTCGGCGGGACCATCGAGTTGCGAGTTTCGATTTGCGACGGATGAGACGAACCAATTTGTGGAGAAGTCTGTGGTTTACTACAGCCAATAATGTGACAAATTTGCGATTTTTAGATGTGTTGAATGTGACGGAATCGAATTCCTTGAGTTTGTGCTCAATCTCAATCAGCAGAGCCCTTTGGATATCTTCACGATTGCCGGGTAATTTATTTTGTGTTGAAGATTTTTCTTTTTTTTTTACATTTTTTAGGTCATCTTTGGACAATTTTATTCGAAACTATCTGGTATTAAAGCGAATTCGCGATGTTTCTGAGAAGTTGCTCGATGAGCAACAAATTCCGAATAAGGAATTGGTCGATTTCCTGTTGTGCGGTGTGATCACGATGCTCCATGTGCGCTCATTTCCCTTTCCTCTTTATTTTTTTTTTGAAATTGAAATATGTTGGTTTCTAGAGTGTGAATGATTTTATTGATGATGTCGAGACGAGCCCGGAAGTCGAGTTCTCGGCGGCGATTTGTTTGGAGATTTTCGCGAAAATTTCGGCGTCGACTAAAAATCGAGACGACTCGCCGATGATTGTTGTATGGATAATCGATCATCGACCGAAACTCATCATGCTTGCAGGAATGGGTCGAGTTCTACTCGCCGACGATCATCCAATTGGTGTTCAATTGGTTGCCGCACGTGAAATCGACGAGCGCGCCGTCGCCATTCCTTCACTCGATGTGGTTGGCGTTGAACGCGATCAACGAGCTTCCGGACCTCGAGAGCCATTCAATGTTCAGCTTTGTTCCCGAATTGGACGCGTTCAAGTTCGATTTTGTCCCGCCAACGACGCTTTTTTCTCAGCGACGCAAATTTTCAGCTATTTGCCGCCTCAACAATTCGTCATTGAGAATGCGTTCAATTTTTTGAAGCAGGACCTCGAGGAAATCCAGATTATTGGTTTGGTTTTGGCGAAATTGTGAGTGTTTTTTTTGTGTTTCGCCAATATTCAAATGTGTGTTTTTTTTTAAAGGCTCATGCCATTGATGTTCAAAAACGAGAATTCGAAGCGATTGGCGATGGAAGTTGAAGAATCGGCGATTGAAATGGAGTCGTTGAAGATCCAGATTCCTTATATAATTCGAAAAACGCTTGAAGAGGCTTCTCGTTGGACGACGACTATGCTTTTTGACGTTTGCTTGGTGCCTTTTGATGTAAATTCGAGGCTCATTGGAAAATTGGCAATCGAAAAAAATTTCCAGATGGATTGTTTGACGACATCGCCGGAAAACCGTATGGCTTACTGTGATACGCTGGCCACCGTAATCCGGCCTTGTTTGGAGGCGGTACTTATCAATCAACCGCAAGTTATTCGTGAGTATTCGTCGATTTAAAAAAAATGAAATTCGAATTTTTTTTTGTTAGCGAGAAATCAGGAGAAGGAGTATTACACGATGCCCGACATCACACCTTCAACGAAATTCTATGATAAATATGTTGCCAATTTGTTGTTCAGGTGATTTTCGATTTAATTTTGCCGAATATGGCATGTGGATTTTTAGAATTTTGTCGAGAATCCCGGCGGCAGCAAGACTTTGGTATAAATCGTTGCCAACGAATGCGGCGAGTATTGTTCATGAGTAGGCGCGAATCGGCCGAAAAATTGGAATGGTTTTTTTTTCAGCACGATTCAGCGTCATGTCAGCCGTCTTTTAATCGATTATGAGCTTGAAAAGGTTCGAATGAATAGTGACAAGAAGAAAAATGCGGATTTGAAAGTGAGATTTTGGCTTGGAATAGGGCATATCTTTTTTTTTGATGCATTTTAGATTCGAGTAATTCCGGTTTCGGGCGAAGTTGTTGCTGAATATACGGTCGATGAGACGACGATGCGATTGACGATCGGATTGCCGGCGGATTGGCCGCTGACGGTGCCTTCGATTCAATTGGATAAGGCGATTGTGAAGTCGGATCGCGCCAAGAAATGGCTTCTTCAACTCACTGCCTATTTGTTTCATCAGGTATGAAAATTGGATTGCGTTTTCATCGGGATTGTTTTTTTTTTTTTGAAGTTTTCAACAGTTCCAGTTATATTTTTTTCAATTAATATGAAGAAAAGCTCGTTTGTCAGTGGAAATCGATGTTTTTTTTGGCCGAAATTTCTAAAATTTTGCGGAATGTTGAAAAAAAAAAGAATTTCAAAAAGGGCGGCGTCGAACGAATTTGCAGAATGGTTCGACGGTTGAGGGCATCGAAATGTGGCGAAAGAATGTGGATCGCGATGTTGAAGGAGCCGAAGCTTGCTGTATCTGCATGATGACGATTCATTCGACGACGCACCAGATGCCGAGGGTGTGTATTCTATTGCTTGTTTTTTTTTGGAATTCGTTTGGGGTGCTCTGAATCTATGCTCTGCGCATTTTTTTTTTTTTGTAAAGGATCTTTTATTAAAATTGCCAGAATCGTCGAATTTTTAGCTACAGTAACCGCAATTAGTTCCAAATTGGGCGAAATTGAGTCAAATTTTTTAATGCGAAGTTTTTTTTTCGAAAATGAATTTTTAGAATTTCGAGTCTTCTGAGTCTTGTGGTGAATTTTTTTGAAATCCGGCCTCAAAATGAGAGTACGGTAGAAATTGAAGTGTTTCAAATTGCCGACAAAACTTTTAAATTTAAATTTGCATTATTTCAAGTTTGATTAGGCGATTGGGGTTTTTTTTTTATTTGCTCAAATAATTACATTTTAGGTGAAATGCCGTCAATGCAAGAACAAATTCCACGCGAACTGTTTGGTAAGTAATTATCTTGCGGCCGTGGCCTAGAATTTCCAAACGTAATTTTCTAGTACAAATGGTTCGAGTCGAGCAATCAGTCGTCGTGTCCGCTTTGCCGCGCGAGTTTCACCTAATTTCTTTGTTTTTGTTTAGTTTTTCGTGTATTTTTTCGGCCCCACTGGTTTTTTTTTGTGATATTTTAGGCCCCACTCCTTTATTTCCCTATAAATTATATTATAAATAATTTTATTTATTGCCGCATCTTTCTTTTTTGGCTTCTAAACGTTGTTTCAACGAAATTTGCTTATTTTTTTTCGGATTTTTGCCCAATTTCCAAATGAGTTTTGCAGAATGGTTCGAGTTGAGAAAATTAAGACGAAAAAAGGAAAACGCGTTTTGGAGGATCGCGCGCCGAAAACGATTGAGAATGATAAGAAGGCGCTATTTGCGAAAGGCTTGAAGACGAATGAGATTTTGAATCACGCCATGCTCGATTTGTATGATTTGAAGAAGCCGTTGGTGACAAAAATGGATAAGTAAGCTTTAGAATTCATATTTATTCTCCAAAAACAAAACACGACTTCGTGATGAGACCCACATTTCAAGGCACAATCAATTCCATTTGTTCGAGGACGAGACGCCGATAATCCGCGCCGGCACCAAATTCGACACGTCGCTTTTCGTGTTGGCGTCGAATTCGAAGAAGCGCCCGAATTTGTTGACGTTCGGACGAACGTATGACGGACAATTGTTGGATATGGCCGAAATGCGAATCACCGCTTACAAATCGTCGTCGAACTTCGAGGTGATTCGAATCGTTGCGACATCCGACCAACGATAGCGAGTTTTCAGACGCCGAAAATGACGCTTGGCTCGAAACCGTGCATTATTCTTGAGGGCGCCGCGTTCGAATCGGACGCCGAAATGAAGCGAATCGGCAATTTGATGATCGATTGGTTTCGTGGTCCGAAAATCGAGAAGGTTCGCCTTGAGGGTCTCGAAACGGTCATCGTGTTCACCGCCGTTGATGAGATAACGCTCTTGATGAGGGTCTACAGGTGAATTGTTCGCGTTTCGCCTAGAATTGCAAGTTTCTTTATTTTTTGTTCTATAGAACACATCTCAAAAAATCGGCAACGTCAACTCCGCGAGTCGAGCTCGTCGAAATGGGTCCCGCGCTGAATTTCGAGATTATGCGCAAAAAATTGGCGGATGACGCGCTCTTCAAACTCGCGTGCCGACGGCCGAAGGCGTTGTTGAAGAAGAGAAGAAAGAATATGAGCGAAGACGTGTTCGGCAATCAGCTCGCGCGTGTTCACGTCGGCAAACAGCGAACCGACGATATTCAGACGAGGTGAATTTTTGAATTTCGCGAAAAATTGCAATTTTTTGAAATTCCTCAACTTAGTAATAGCTTTTTCAATTTTTTTTCCTTGAATTTGAATTTCAAAGGTCATCCTAGAATTGAGAAAAAAAATATTTTTTGTTAACTTGAAAACAATTTTTGCGGACAACAAAATTTTAAACACCCAACTTTTCAGAAAAGTCAAAGCGCTCAAAAAGACGCCACTTGTGGAATCAGAAGACGTCGAAATGGAAGACGTCGAGGAATGAATCGCCCCATTCAAATTGTTATTGTTATTCCCAGTTGTTGTTGGTTTTGTTTTCTTTTTTTTTTTTGGATTTTTGCTCTTGAAATTAGCATATATATATTACACAAAAATTGAGGTGATTAGGTGGCCGTTGCCCGTTTACGTCCGTACATGTGATGATAGGAGGGCAGGAGTTTGCGCATGAGGTCCAATTGGATGTTGGTTGGCTGAAAATCGGTGATTTCAGTTTGTTCTAGGATTTATTGTTTACCATATTGGTGACGGCCGTTTTTCGGTGCTCATTCAGTGTGCCGTAAACCGACACGAACGATTCGATGGTCTCGCGCGCGCCGATTCGACCGTCGATCGCGATTGCGCAATTATCGGCGATGAAGCAGCCGTCGCCGAGTTGCGCGCGAATTCCGATCACATTTCGACTTCCGACGTATTTGGCGCGACATTCTGGAATTTGGCGGAATTCGGCCGCGAGACATCGTCGAGATTACCTGATTTGACTTGGAATACGTTCGAATCGCCGATTATCATCGGTTGGCCTTCGGTTCTGTAATTCATCGAAAATTGAGCGTCGCGAGACCCATGCGGTTTATTTCGATTTCGGCGAATGTTTAAAAAAAATCATAATTGGTAAAAATTTTCGATTTCATTTTTCGGGTACGGTAATTAAAGACGCATGGGCGAATCTGATTCCC
The DNA here is from genome assembly GCA_902829315.1 of Caenorhabditis bovis. NCBI lineage: Eukaryota > Metazoa > Nematoda > Chromadorea > Rhabditida > Rhabditidae > Caenorhabditis > Caenorhabditis bovis. Next base: position 652,692 of record CADEPM010000011.1, read on the forward strand.
ATAACGTTCGTGAATCCGATCGAATACGGTAATTTCATACTTAAAGGGACAGTAATTTCATACTTAAAGGGACATATGTGAAAAAAAATACGTCATGCACGCGCACGCAATATTGCACACATTTCAGAATTTTCATCAAAGAAGCAAATTTGAATGTTTCAAAAAAAACGACTCACGTATTTTCAATAACGCAATGCTCTTCGAACAAATTATTATCGCCGATGATAATTGGTCCCTTGGTGGCGTTGAATGTCACGTATGGGTGCACCACACACCCTTCGCCAATCGTCACTTCGCCATCGATTTTCGCTTCGGCGCACACAACTGCGGTGCTTGCGATCACGATTTTCCTGTATTCTGATATACATTAATAATAATAAAGATATTGGCGAAATCGCGCGACTCGGTGTCGATTTACGCGGAATTGTTTGTCGCCTATTCGCCAAGAGACCATTAAAAAAAATCATAAAACCTTAAGAAATTATCGAATTGGACTGAAATGCGGATAAAATACGCAACAATTATTTAATTGATGGTTTTTTTTTTCGATAAGGAGAAATGAGGGCTCAAAAATTTTTTAGCATTGGGCCAATTTTGACAAAAATAGAAATATATTTGCGAGAAAATCCACAAAAATATATTTCTAGTTTTCCAAAGATTTGGCGGAAATTCAAACGACTTTCTCACTTCAAGAGAATTTCTTTAAGACGATTCGGGAGGGATCTTTTAAAACTCACTCATCGGCCATTTTTTCTACGTCCCCCAATGCCAAATTGTGTGGTCCTGAAGCGAAACTAATAATTTCCTATTTTAATGTGTGGGAACATTAGTAATTAAATAAAAGGAATTCGACCTTCTTCAAAACAAAATTTAAAACTACAAAATAATAAATTTTATTTATTTTATTATGTTGATTATTAAAAAAAAACAACAACAAGAACAACAAATCAGAAATGAAAAACTATGAACTTTTTTTTGAATTATTGCGGGACCCGTTGAACATTGACATCGGGTAGATCATTTTTGTCCGGGTAAATCGACACCAAATTCTCGTTCTCAACAACGCGCACCTGACAAAAAAATAAAGCAATTTTCTAAAATGTACGCAATTTCGCGACATTTTCCACATAACAGACAAATGATTTTTTTGTTGTTGAAAATTTTGAATTTCGCGCGCTGCCATTTAATTGGTCCTATTAGATAAAACGCGCTCCCGTCATTTGGACCCATTGCAAATAATCAAAAATTTTAAATTCATTCAAGAAATTTACTCTTCACATTTTGATGGCTTAATTAAGCAAATCTCGCTCCTAAGGGTTTTCCATTCAAGACCCGAAGGCGGAAATTCAAATAATAACATCAATTGACTATTTTTTCTTGATCCGTCAATAAAAAATGACAAGACGATACCTGATCAATCGAAAGGTTCGGGAAGATGGTCCGACTTGACGTCACGAGCTCATCCATCACTTTTTTGCACGTCTCCAACGATTGTTTCGATGAGACTTCGACCCAAACGCTCGTCGTTTCAGTTGTAAGCTGGAAAATCGATAATTTGTAGAGCAGTGTTTGTGAGGAGTCGACAACGAAACCTTGGTCGAATCCGAATTCGTTATCGGCGGAAGACTGATCACAATTTGCTGCGAGTCCACCAGACAAGCCAATACCGGATCGTTTTTGACCAAATGGAGATATCTGAGAACAAGGTCACAATTGGTGTAGAAGAAAAAGAAAAGGTCTCGAGCGGAATGAGTGTAAATCGGCACACAACCCGGGGTTTTTCAAAAAATTTCAAGAATCCTCCCATCAGCGGACCATCTTTTTAAGCGGGGTAATGCAGGAAAAAAATTCTAGATCCGTCAAACCTATGCAACGGATCCACTGTGCTTCGTTTGCTTCGCTTCCTCGCCAATTCCGCGTCGCGGAGAAGATTGTCGAGAAGCTCCGTCGCGTTCACACTGGATTTCTTGTTCAGCGCACGAATCTGCAACCATCGGAATTACGACAAGAAGCCTTGATTGGCCTCGAATTACGTATAAATCATTTTTCGGCAACGCCATATAGCAAACCGGTAGCTGAAACGCGTCGAGTCGATGGGTGCCGATGGCGCACGTCGTTCGATTCTCGCACAGCGGCGACGCGTGCAATTTCGTCTGAGATTTTTCTATTGAAATTTGAACGAACCCCCAAACAAATTTGATCATGCCTGAAGCGAGATGAACTTCTTGAAGGCGTCACCATTCAAATCAACATTGTTGAACACACAGCACACCAAATATGGGCGAATTTCGGCGACACTCGGATGCCGTCGGACAGTTAGCTGAAAAAAAAACCGAAAACGACAACCCTCGTTGGCGGCCCGAAACGATGTCGGCACATCGGCAAAACCTACATTCTCGATGCCCGTTCGCACCAGCAGCGGGTTGTCATCGCTTGCGGCGTGCGCGCTCGACGCCTCATCAACATTGCCGCCCCTCGCCGGACTATTCGAGCATTTGACACCATTTTTGGCGACGTACGCCAATATGGCGGACACTTTCGCCCGTTTGTCGTTGGCGAGACGATTGAATCTTGTGTCGTGGAATTGATTCTCGCTGAGATCGAGCATCTGAGAATTGGGAAGATTTCGGATGAAACAAGATTGGCGCGAGGTCCCACCTTCAATTTTGGCAGTTGCGCCAAAACACCCGGCGTCAACTTCAACTTGTTGTGATTGATTTTGAAGTCTTTGAGCTGTTTGAGAATCGCAAACTCGTCGGGAATCTGCTCGATGACGTTGTTCGCGACATTAATCGTGTGCAATCGCGTCGACAGTCCTTCACTGGCCACCGTGGCTGGAATTGAGGATAGACAATTGTGTGAAGCGTCGAAGACGTGAAGTTGGACGAGTTTCGAGAGATCGGGAAAGCCGGTTTCGGTGAGCTGTTGGAAAAAAAAAATATTAATTTCTTTTTTTTTGTGAAGAATGGTCGAATTTTCGCTCAAAACTTGATATGAAACACTAAATTAAAGAAAAAAATCAATTAATTGAGTAAAAAAAAAAACGATTTTCGCATGTTAATTGAACAGAATTGAGATTTTTTCTTCCGAAAACCGAAAATGAAACAGTTTGGAATTTGTGGGCTCGGCGGACAAAAACTCGGTTTCAATTTATGAGAGGCCCAAATTTAGCTTTTGACAATTTCTTTTGTAGTTTCGCGACTTAAAAAAATGGGTAATTTAATAATTTCATAAAATCATAACCGATTGTCTCGAGACAACACAAGTGGCTTTGAGAAATTCACAATAATTTTGCGTTCGCTTCAAGACCCGTCTCAAAGAATGCGACTAAATGCCAAAACAGCTGCGCGGAACTTTGATTTTCTTAAAACGGATTTTTTGTTTTGAAGAAGGTCGAATTCCTTTTATTTAATTACTAATGTTCCCACACATTAAAATAGGAAATTATTAATTTCGCTTCAGGACCACACACTTTGGCATTGGGGCACGTAGAAAAAATGGCCGATGAGTGAGTTTTAACAGATCCCTCCCGAATCGTCTTAAAGAAATTCTCTTGAAGTGAGAAAGTCGTTTGAATTTCCGCCAAAACTAGCCGACTAGAGACAAACATATTTCTAGCTAACCTTAAACCTAGGCCCGTAAATCTACACGTTCAGTATTCCGCCAAAAGCACCGTAATTGCTTCTTTTTGGCATTTTGCCAATTTTCGGCAGTCACTCGACGAATCGTATTATCAATTCTATGCTGCGGACAATTTTCGCGAATTAATTTTCCACAAACCAACCTTATTATTGGCGACAATTAGTGATTCGAGTTTGTCGAGATTTGACAATGACGGCGGCAAAACGTCGATCTCATTATGCGACACATCGATTATTTTTAATTTCGGCAATTTGTCTGAAAAAAAAAGATTGCAACAAGAGAATTGTTGCGAAAAAAATACCGAAAATGTCGGGAAGCGACGTCAGACAATTCGTTGGGAGCACCAGCGAGCTCAGATTTGCGCAAATTTGAATGTGCGATGACAAATGTGACAATGAGCACGAGGTAATGGAGAGGAAGTTGAGCTGGGGGGTCTGAAAATAATTGATTCCAGACAGAATGTCTTCGATGATTTGAGCACACTTTTTCGAAAACTCGCTGCTGAGCGGCATTCGCTGCCTCGCTGACCGACTCGATGTGCACATTTTTTAAAACAATCTGGAATTTTCTTTTTTGCAAATTTTTTGGCAAAAAATCAAAGTGCACCTCGAATCGATTGTTTTTTACGGCTTCCACGACGTCTGGCAGCTCGTCGAACATTCTGAAATCCTTCATTTTCTGTCCGGAACCCCATCGTTCAAATATATTCTTTTTAAAATGTGATTTAAACTAACACATTCTCCATTCTAAAAATAATTGGGAAATATGAAAACAAATTTATTAACAACAAAACTAGCCTATAAATACAACAAAAAGAAAACATTATTCGGATTTTTTCACCAAGTCGGCGTGATAATTTTTGAGCGCGTTTGTTAGAAGAACATTGAGAATTGTGTTGGAGTTTTCGCAGGCTTCCGTTGAGACGACTGGCGGGAATGGATTGCCGTCGATTTCGAGAATTCCGATCTCGTAGCGCTTCCAGAATTCTTGTTTCGATTTGCTGTGCTGAAGAAGGCGCTTCATTGGTAGGCGGTAGATCGAGGTGAATGGCGATTGGCGGTCGGCAAATCGGGGAACTATCACCTAAAATGCATAAAAATTCCATTTTTTCAGATTTTCCCATTAAACCTCGTGCATTTTTGTGATCAAATCCTTCTCGGGAAGCCACCATTCCATCATTTCCGTTGTATATTCGTCTAATGGTCCCCTCTCGACACCAAGTTGAATTAACTGAAAATCACAAATTCATTTTTTCTTCATATTTAAATCTCAATAACTTACTCGTTCCAAATATGGCCTAGCTTCAACGGCACGATTCCATTTCAATTCGACGCGCTCCTCTCGAACAACTCGCGTCACAATTCGTCGCAACACTTCTAGTCGAGCGCGTCGACTTGGCTCAATTCCGCCGGTTTTCAATTTTTGCGGCACGTGCCCGATTGTCACGCCGATTCGGGGAAGTGTTGAAGCGACTCGATGACTGGCCATCGCGCTGAAAAGAATTTTAGAAACGCAAATTTGATTTAATAAAGCCAAAAATGAATAATTTTCAGTGAAAAATAATTTTTTTTACGGCAGAGCAGCAAGTGCGCTCTATTGGACACCTAATAGAGAGCGGCGCGTCATTTAAATAATTTCAAGTCTGTTTTAAGCAATTTCAGCAAATTTTCTAATTTTTCTTGAAACATTATACTAAATTTCTAGGCTTTAAGGTCTTCAATTAGAAAACTCTGATTTTGCATTGCGAAAGTGCGTCATTAATTTTTTATTATTCCAATTTTTCATTTTTAAATTTAATATTTACTCGATTTCAGCACGAAACAAAAATGCCAGACGACGAAGAAAAATTGCAACTTCGATTAGTATGTGAAATTGTTGTTTTTTGAAAACGAAAAAAAAAAAACACTTTTCAGGACGTCGAACGATTCAAACGAATGATCAAAACGAAAGATGAAATGATCGAGGAAATGGAGCACGAGTTGGCGAAATTCACGAAGATGAACATGTCGGATTTGGGGATTTCGGAACGCGAGAGGGAGCTACGCGAGAAATTGTGCGAATTTCAAAATGAGTGCGACGCGAAGACGGCGCAATTGGTCGAGAAGGACGCCGAAATCGAATTGCTCAAGAAAGAAGTGAACCGATTGGAGATTTCGGTAGGTTATAATTGAAATATTCTGGAAAAATGGATTGATTTCATTCTTATCAAGTGTCGAATTGGAGATAATGTGTCTGTCGGCATCAAGATTTTAAATTTTTGAAAAAATTATTTGATCACAAAAATTTGCCAAAATTTGTAGAAAAAAATCCGGTTCCCAACTGGAATTGCATCAATTTTCATGATTTTTTGGGGTTTCACATCGCAATTAAGCTTTTTAATTACCAAAAAAAAACATTTCTTTAGAATCGCGAATTGGTTGATCGGATGGACCAGACGACTTTAGATGTTAATGAAACTGCCAACTCGTTTAGTGAAGAGGAATTGGTGAGCTTGAAATTTTCAATGTTTTTCAAAGAAGTTTTCAATTTTTAGCTGAAAATGAGCGCTGAAATGGAGATTTATAAGCATGAGCTTGTGAAGCTTCACGAAGAGAACGCGGGCCTTCGAAAAGAGTTGATAGGGATGAAGGAGAACTATGAAAATACTTTAGCCCATGTTTCGAGCCTCGAGAATCACATTAAAGGGAGAAATGAGGAAATCGAGAAGTTGGAAGGCGAATTGTTCGATTTGAGGAATCGTGGCGAACACGCCGCGAAGGGAAACTCGATTTTTGCCGAAGCGATGGAAGCCGAGCAGAAGCTTGAAGAGGACCTGAGAACGGTTTATAAGGAGAAGCTAATGCTTCAGAGAATGGTTGGGTCTCGAAGCGAATTGAAGCGTAAACAAATTTCTATTCAGATGAAGCGGCTTCAAATGGAGAAGGAGGACGCCGAGCATCGAGCGCGAACCGCGTTGAATCGGGCAGTAGTGGCGCGAGAGACGATCAGTGAAGCCGACTTCAACGAGATGAAGGGTTTGAGGGATAAAATTCGCGATTTGGAGCAAGAGAAGACGCATTTGTGGGAGAAGCTGTTCATAAAGTTGAAATCGGCGCCAAAAAAGGACACCAATCCGATTATAATGAGTTTTTTCGATGGATTCAAGTGAGATATCAATTGAGCGACGCGAAATTGATTTGAAACGAAAAAAACAAACAAACAAACGTTGTGGTTTAGATGCTCGATTGAGAGCATGAAGACATCGCAGAACACCACCGCCAAACAGCTCGAGCAGCTCATTGTGAAACACTCGATATTGAAATTGTCGGAGGAGCAACTCAAGCGGGAGAATGAGAATTTGCGCGCCGAGATCGAGGCGCTCAAATATAAATTGTCGCAAAATCGTATGTTGAGAATTCGATCAAAAATTTAATTTCAAAAAAAAAGAAAATACAGGGTGTCATTTAAGTTCCCGCACAACTTTGTAGACGTACATTTCTGAAACTAAAAGTCCAAATCAAACGAGACTCGAAATATTTTTTATCTATAGTATAACAAATATTTATCTATTAACTCTTTTTGATTCGGCCTCTTTTCGCAGCTATGACTTCACGGAGACGCTTCGGGTAGGATGTGACTGTGGTACGCAGGTATTCGATGGAAAGATTGTCCCATTCCGCCAGTAATGTCTTCTTCAGAGCCTCTACACTTGAGTTGGGTTTTGCGTTGACCTTCTCCTGCAAGACCCCATCACGGAAAAGTCAAGCGGGTTCAGGTCTGGGGAGCAATCAGACCATTCGGATGACTTGATAAAGTCGGGAAAATGGGTCTGGCACCACTCCTGAGTAGTTTTGGCAGTGTATGCGGGTGCTCCGTCCTGTTGAAAGACCCATTTCTGCCCACCGAAATGCGTTTGGGTCCAGGGCATCACATGCTTCTCCAAAATGTCCCGAACGTAGACTTCTTTGTTCATTTTCACCATCTGATCCACGAAAACCAGGTAGCACTTCCCGGTTGAGCAGATGGCACCGAAAGCCATCACACTGGCAGGATGTGAGGCTGGATGACATGTTCTTCCTTTCTCAGAAGCTTGCTGGGATGTTTGGCCAAGTACTCAATGGTTTTGTGAGTTGAATGCCGCCTCCACACTGAACAGCTTCTCGTCGGAGAAGACAGTGGCGAGGTGTTCTCTAGACCGCGTGCGAGCAAGAAGTCGTTTTGCTTTTTCGAAGCGTCTCTGCTTGTTGACGGCCGATAGAATTGCCGCTTTTTGGACACGATATGGGGTCAGTACAAGCTTTGTTTTGACGATTTGTTCCATAGCAAAGATGCTCATTCCCATGTCTGACGCCATCTTTCTCATGCTCCTGTGTGGGTTTCGCCTGATCCTCGATTTAACGGCGTTGATCTTCTGAGGAGTGGTTACTGAGACGAGTCTTCCTTGTCTGGGACGGACACTGGTCGTATTTAGCTACTTGAATCGTTTGATGGTGTCGCAAACCGTTCTACGAAGCACACCGACCCGTTGAATGATGTCTCTCGGGCTCACATTTTGCTTATGAAGTTCGATAATGGAAGCGCGATGGATGTTAGCCTTCGCCATTTCTCGGAAACACATCCGAATGAGGTGAAACTTGGGAAATAAGTAAAATACACCTTATTTAACAAAAATAAATTGTATTGGTGCACAAAAAGTGCGACAGTCAATCTCTTCATGGCGTCAAACTTTTGTGCGGGAACTTAAATGACACCCTGTAAATGATTGATTTCAAAAAAAAAAATATTTTTTTTTTGTGTTTTAAGGAAACGGCGAAAAATCGACGAAGCCGTTCACTCCAAAACCGCCGGTTCCAGTTTATAAGCCCTCGTTTTTCTCGAAAGCTGTGGTTTCGAAAGAAGCGGGAATTGAGAAGCCAATGGCGAATGTCACACTGAATTCATCGGTAATCTTTTATTGATTTTGTTGTATTCACGTTTTTTTTTAAGAGAAGAGAACCCAAAGAGAATGATGAGAATGTTGATGTTGGGAAGACGCCGATGGCCGCTGAGCGACGTCGTCAGGCGATTCTTGAGCGCAACTTGAAGCCGACGGTTCAATACAATTATGTGACATTGACGAATGCAGGTAACGATTTCTCGCGTCGCTTTTTGAATTTGAAAAACTGAAAATTGAGATTTTTCGCTTCAAAAATCTAAAAATTGATGAATTCGCATATTTAATTTTCGAAGAAGAATGAGATCATTTTTTTTAGTTGAGATGTTGGAAATTCGATCCCGAAAAAATTAGGCTTGGATTAATAAAAATTAATGAGATGATTTATAAAATAAAAATAGCCCTTGAATCATTGGACCCCCAATAGTTCTCCTTGGCATTGGGACTCATATTAAAATGTTATATGAGAATTCTCGGGAGTGCTATCGAGGGTCGTTCAGTCGGACCCTGCTAGAACGGCTCCCCAACGAAAATAATCAAATGTGCGCAATTTTGCACTCATTTCTTGTGCCATCAACTCTGGTAGATCAAAATCGATAAGATCGGAATTTAAACCTTTTTAAATAAAAATAATTTGCTGCAAATAAAATTTTTAAAAAGGCAAAAATTCAATGCAGAAAAATATAATTGTCATTTATGTTTTTTTCATTTTGTCCTCAAAATTTGCGGAAGTTCCAATTTTCCAGAAGATCTCCCATTTTTCTTGCATGTTCCATTAGAATTTCCATTACCGTAAAAAGGCAACGTTTCATTTTTGTAGCGGACGCCGTCCAAGGCTTCAAACCGCCATTGCTCACCAGCACACCGAAAAAATCGGAGCCCTAGAGAGAAGATGAAACGAAATTTTCTATTGCTCGACAATGCCAAATAATCATGATTCTTCTTCTTCTTCCTTTTTTTATAATCGTCGAATATATTTCAATCTGTACACATCCTCGATATTTCTCCTACAACAATCTTGTAAATAAATATTATTTTTATTATTGTTGTTAGCTTCATCGTGCTTCCTTATATGAATGTCGCGGATTTTAATTAAGCAGAGTGCAAGGTAAAACGAGACCTGACTGACATATAACCCGCGCGGCCCGTTTTGTGGCCATACGACCGGATTAGGCGCGCAATTTCTCAGATATCAACATCGAGCTTGTGTCTCGGAGCTCGGAGCTCACGCTCACTTGGGTACGCCAATTTTGCGAATGAGATTGAATTGACCTTCTACGAGACGACATTTAATTTTTCAGTATTTTGCAAAAATTTATGTCTTTTTTTCAAAATCCATATTCCGTCGTCGAATTTGGTGCAAGTCCGCAGAGAATCGTCGGCCGTGAATGCACACTATATTTTTTTTTGGTTGAATTTGATTTTGACTTTGAAATTGTGTGCAATCACGCCCGGATGAACTCTGCGGACTTGGACGAAATTTTTTTTTCATCGCGAAAAAATTGATTTTCAGATTTTCAGCGTGAAATTTTCAATTTAAAAATTTAAATAAATTGTTTTTTTTTCTTTTGAATTTTTAAAAAATAGTTTTATTTCAAAAAAAGTTCAAAATTAAAAAAAATTTTTTTGAATAAAAAAATTCGAAAAACTCTAGTAGCCCCATTTTCCAATGAGAAACACATTATAATTGTTTGGAAAAAAAATTATTAAGAAAGTGATTCATTGCGCCGCTGATTAATCTTTTATTTTTTGCATTTCGATGCGCAATTATCGGCTTTGGTCGACTTATTCTCGCAAAACACCCATCAGATTGGCGTTTTTAGAATTTCCAGCGAAAAAAATTTCAATTCATCGATTTTTGAATTCGCAATTTCGCTAATCCGATTTTAATGACGCTCAAACAACAATGCGATGGCAGGTTCAGCTCGTCGAGCTTCTAATCCGACTCGGCCTCGTCGTGTCACACAACCTGACGTCTTCATCAGAGTTGGTGAAGCTCGCACGAGTTGTCTCGTGTTACTTCCTTCCTAATTGGATACCTATAGAGTGTGGTGGTTGGTGAAACGCCGACGCCTATTAGCGAGCCATTGAGAGCACGACGAGCACCTTTCACGCGTTTGACGAGTTATTCATTTTTGAGGATGGACATCTATGAAAATTAATTGCCTCGTCGCGCGCATTTCATTGATTCGTGCTGCGGACGTCTCGCTGCATTGCCAGAAATTGTCCGCAGCACAAAATTGTGATTTAGAAAAAAATTCGCACCGCACAATTTTTTTTAATGAGAATAGCGGCCACCAGGTGGGGGGGTGCAGGCGGCTAATTGGCTCCCCGCTAACTATATCATATAAATCATATTTCTCGCACCGCAACTTGATTAGTTTCTTTCGCAATGTTAGCCAAACAATAAATGAAACGTTTCGATTTTCAGAGAGACCACTCACTTCGACTCGTAGGTGTGGGACCATCGAGGGAAGAAAAAAGCAACGATTTGGTTGATGTGGCGATCGACGACAAACGCGTACGTTTTCTTGTTGCTTTAGGACCCCCCGGCCCCGCCTCTAATTTGGTTAGATTCGAAATGGAATGAAGTGGGTTTCTTCCAGTGGCACACGGGCGCAGCGCACTTTTGCAATTTGTGTCATCCGCATTTTCATTGATTTTGTCGTCGAGCTTTTTTCTGGCAAAATTTTCAATCGTGGATTTTTCGACAAAAAAATACGCAATTTTTTGCAAGTGTCGTGAGATTCGGCGTTTTGGTACGCAGTACACCGAGCCGCATTGAATTGCTTTAAAAAATGATGATTTCCTTGGTAATTGGTAGCAATTAGGGCTCTCGGTGTACTGCGTACAAAACGCCACATCTGACGACACTTTTTTTGAATTTGCCTACAGTAGCCGACCATTTTCGTGGTGAGACCACTTTGATGATGCTTGAAGCATAAATGGTCTCGTGTGGAATCGCCGAGTTCATTTTAGTACAAAAAATTAAAAAAAATTTTTTTGCGATCTTATCTTAAAGGCGCATGCGCGTAAATCTACCCGAGGCCTAAAAAAATTTTTTTTGACCTTTTTTCAGAATTTCAGCTAAATTAGACGGTTTGGCTCGATTAAGATTAAAAATCGAAAATTTTTGACGGAAAATTGATATTTCAAAAAATCTCATATAAAAATGATTTTGATTTGATGGGTCTCATGTGGAAACCAAACCATGGTTCGTAAATCGACACCGAGGAGCACAAAAGAAGTCCAATGACAACGAGAAGGGTCTTGAAGCGAAGTCAAAATGTATAGCGTCAAACTACTAGTGGAATAGATTCAAGGCGCCGCGCATCGCGTCAAGACCCCCCAATCCAAATTTCGGTCCCACCCAATCCATCGGATTATCAAAATGTAGAGCGAGACGCTCAAAAATTCTCATCAAACCGAGCACGAGGTCGGCCTCTCTCAATCATTTGGTGCTCATATGTTTCAAATTAATCGCCGCGGCGCACCCCCGCGACAATCTATTACTATTCAATTATAATAATAATTGGTTGTTGATTATCGAACTAATTCGATTCCTCCTCTTCTGCTTCTTCTTGTTGTGAGCATCGTCTCATCCAGTTTTTTGTTTCTTTGGCTGTTTGGGAAGGGTCCGAATGTTCGCTTGAATGCACCGATTCGCCGAAAGCCCCATTTATATGATGGAGAAGGGGGGTCCCGCCTTGTCTTTTGTCTCGATACATTTGTTTTATTTGACTCACCACCATCATGCCTTCGCCAATTTCGTCGTATTTGCAGACTTCGCCAAGATCGCCAAATGTTTTTCCACGCAACTCTCGCGCGAACCTTCATCAACGCGTTGAGTCTTCGCGGCGACGACGACGCCGTCGATCGCCTCAATTATTACTATACGCCGATGATACTCGCCATTTGCTGCTTGGTGATATCGGCGAAACAGGTGAGCCCGACCCGATTATTGTTGAAGTAGGCGAGCCTCGAACATTGTCCGCAGATGAATTTTTTTTTGATTTATCACTTGTCACGGAAGTGGATGAATTGCTGTTTGAATAAAAAATTTCACGATTTTTTGTCCTCGAAAATTGTCCGCAGCAGGATTTTTATTTTTTTGATTTAACATTAATCACGGAAGTGGGTGAACTACTGTTTCTACTAAAATTTCACGATTTTTTGGCCTCGAAAATTGTCCGCAGCAGGATTTTTATTTTTTTGATTTAACATTAATCACGGAAGTGGGTGAATTCATGTATGTAAAAAAATTTCACGATTTTTTGGCCTCGAAAATTGTCCGCAGCAAGATTTTTATTTTCACAATTTGTCACCAACAATGGGCATATATATTTTTTTAGCAAGATTTTTCAAAGTTGAAAAAAAAAACAAAAACGCTGAAATAATAAAATTCCGATGAGTTCTTTTAATTTTGCAGTATGGCGGCACTCCAATCGAGTGCTGGGTGAATCCGCACAGTCGCGAATCAATGGAAGAATATATCGAATCGTATTGCTGGATTCAGGTGATCTTCGTTTGTTCGTCGAAATCGTTGACTCCGATGGTTTTTAGAACACTTATTGGATTCCGATGTATGAGAACGTACCAGACGACCACACTGCTAGGGAAGGTTTGAGGCAATTCATTTTGTTTTCAAATTTTCATTTTTTCTAGAGAAACAAATCGGCTATTATCAATGGGTGCCGTTTATTCTGATCGCCGAGGCGCTCATGTTCTCACTTCCCTGCATTTTTTGGCGCCTTTCGAGCTTTCAATCAGGTTTAAAAAAATATTTTTCAAAAAAAAATGTATTGTGTCGTCGCATCCGATGTTTTGTACGCAATACACCGAGAGATAGACATACCGTATTCATATCACCATAATCCTAAAGACTGTTTTAATTATTATTAATAATTTTCAAAAAAATTCAATAATCGATTCGATTTAGGATTGAATATTCAAACATTAATCAATGCCGCTTGCGATACCCAAGCATTATTGGATTTTGCCGATAAGCAAAAGGTGAATTGCCTAAAAAATTAAATTGATTTTCAAATTTTCAGGCGGTCGAAGCAATCGCTCAAAATTTCGTCGATAATTTGGATTTGCAATCGCCGAATGGTCGAATCAAAGCGCGCGGCTGGATTGCGCGCATCAAATTCTCGCGATGGCTCACCGGCCAGTGCGTTTCGATCATCTACGTGTTCACCAAACTCCTCTACGCCGCCAACGTGATCGCCCAATTTGTGATATTGAACGCGTGCCTCAAAAGCAGCGAGTACCTCTTTTTCGGATTTCAAGTTTTGAGCGACGTCTGGGCGGGACGGCCGTGGACCGAGACCGGCCACTTTCCAAGGGTCACACTTTGCGATTTCGAAGTTCGCTATCTCGCCAATTTAAACAGGTTCGCTCGATTTTCTTCCAAGGGAAAATTCCCAAAAAAAAAATTTGAAATGAATGCCGTCAATTGGAACGTTTTGGCATTGCGGACTTGCGCGCCATCTGACGCAATTTTGCGGAATTTTCACATTTTCGAAACTTCAGATACACTGTCCAATGCGCTCTTCTCATCAATATCATCAATGAAAAAGTGTTCGCGTTTCTCTGGTGCTGGTACATGATCTTAGCCGTCATCACGTTGTAAGAAATTTCGATTTGATCGAATTATTTGTTTTTTTTGCAAACTCGAAATTTTCCAGCTGCTCGTTCATCTACTGGCTGGCCAATTCGTTCATCCACACCGAAAAAGTCGACTATATTATGAAATATATTCAAATTGCCGAGTCGAGCGAGTATAAACGGATGCAAAAATTCGAAAAGGTTGAGAATTTTGCGAATTTTATCAGTGTCGATGTCAACTTCCTCAGGCAAATCAAATAAAATATTTTGAGAATCAAATATTCCATAATAAATTCTAAAATATTTTGAGAAATTCTAAAGTTTATTGATACTTTCTAAAACTTATTGAGATTCGCTAAATTTCAAATTATTTTTAAAAATCTTATAAGATTTTCTAAAATTAATTGACCAAATTCGAAATTCTATCTCAATAAATTCGAAAATCTTCAAATAATTTCTAAAGTTGATTGAGAAAATTCTAAAATATTATAGAGATACGTTAGTTTCTCATAGAATCTCAAAATATTTTATTCGATTTACCCGAGTTCGAGAAAATGTTTTTCATCCAGTAAAACTTCATTTTCTTTTTTTTCGAAATAAGTTCAAAAAATTTTCTACGCCACAATGGTGAATTGCTGGCGGCAATGGAATTGCCGGATTGCCGAAATTTTGATTTTCGGAAATTTGATATCAAAAGAAATCGGCGAAACAAAAATCAACGTCCATTGAATAATTTGGAATACCGTGAAAATTCATTTTTATTTCGAATTATCGTTGTAAAAATTTAATAGCATTTTTTTTTAATTATTAATAGCATTTTTTTAATTAAATTTTTATTTTCGGCAACTTGCCGAATTGCCGGCAATATCGATTTAAATAAAAATGGTTTTCTAATAGGATGCCGCTGTCGAGCGCCTATATACGGTCATCGCATTCGCGCCGCACCTCCTCGACGCGTTCGTCTCGGATTTTCTAAAGTCCGATGGGATTCTGATGTTGCGAATGATTTCGAATCACGCCGGCGATATGATCGTCGTTCAATTGGTGCGATGCCTTTGGCAAGAATATAGGGAACGGTTCGTTGCTTTCTTTTCTCAAATTTTAATTTTGCAAGAATGATTTTGAAACGATTCATGGTCTTGAAATCCAATTTTGATAGCTGAAATTGTTTTTTTTTCGCGATTTTTAGGCAAATTGCACAAATTTTGGGGGTTTCATAAAAAAATTGAATGAAACGCTGAAATCTCTCACAGGGACTATAATTTTTAACCGCATTTTTTTTAATTATAATTATTCGAAATGAATCAATCGCGATTTAAAATTTCCAGAAATTGGCGAGAATTCGAAGAGCATGAAGAGATGAAGGACATGGAGATTCGAAAACGCGGCGCAACTCAAAAGTGAGCACTATTTTCCAATTTTTCGTTTTCTTTCTGATTTTTGTGCTTGCAGAATAGTCACGATTCCAAACCCGATGCAGCAAAAATCCTACCTCTAATCGAGAATTCGTCTTTCGAAAGTTTAGAGAACAAAAATCGAATTTACGGGACCCCATTATCATATCCAATAAACTTTTATGACGACTACCCGTTGAAAAACAAAAAAAAATGATAATAATGAGCTTAAAGTAGCGAGCGGGTACCGATTTTTTGCGTGGATCTCATCCCAGAATAATAGTCTCCGATCCTGGTAGTCATCGTGCATTGCGCAATTGTCGAAATCAATTTTGAAGTGCTTGAACGGCTCGTTTGGATCATGCGGAAGCCATTGTTGAGTTCCCGGCGGATTCGGATCGCTGAAATTGTTCAGGTGAGCAATAGAGATTTGAAAAAACCAATCGCTACCCGTATTTGGCGAAGTTGGTGAAGAACGTCGTCATCGTCTCGATCATCGCCTTGTCCCTCTCATCGGGCCGAAATTTCGAGATGACGCCTTTGCCGAGCACGTAGCGAAGCTCGGTGCAATGGGTGGCGCCGAGGAACGGCAGCATCCATTTGAAAACGCCGAAGCCGTGCGGATTGAAGTGCTCGAACGAGTAGAAGTAGACGGTGTTGCCATAATCGGACATTGATTTCGCCAAACGATAGGTGCCGTAATTGATCGAATAATCGCCGAGGAACTGGCAAAAATCGAGAATTGCAATTTTTAAAGGCGCACGCGAAATTCTAGAAGTGGTCTTGTGTACTCCACACGGAGAACGCCGTCAATCGACAAACAATAAACGTTGGCGAGAAAAAAAGAACGCGCCAAACGGAATAAGTCGTGACGAGACCCAACTCAAATAATTGTGTGCTCCTTTAAATAGAGAGGTTCATCATTGGTTGGAAATAGGCGAAATTAATTTTTTAAAATTTGCAATTTTTGGATTTTTCAACAATATGTATATGAAACATAATGCCACCAACCTTGACAATCTGATGCGCCATTTGGTGCGAATTTTTCGGATTGACACCCTTCATATAATAATCGTACACCATTCGTTGAATCTCGTCGGCGTGTCCGCCGTAATCGCACGGTTTGAAGATTTGTCGAGCGAATCGCTTGAAGCCGTCGTGTGTTCGCGAGATCGCGCCGAGACCCACTGGAAATCGAGGGGGTGATTTGAAACGATTTAAATAATTCGAACCGACCGCGACGCATACGCAACGCGGCGGCCGATTCTCGACAGCCAAAACGCGCGCGAATTTGAATAAACGCAAATGTGGCCTAGAAAAAAAATTCGGTTCGGCCGCGGCCGCGGCCACACTTGATGGATTATTTAAGTAGAAATTAATGAATATGTAGATATTTTGGGGTATTGGCAATTTTTAAAGAAAATTGTTGAAAAAAAAAATAAAAATCATAAATTTGGTATTAAAAAAAAAATTAATAATTTTTTTTTGCTTTTTTTTTCGACCTCACCCACTGGAAATCGAGGGGGTGATTTGAAACGATTTAAATAATTCGAACCGACCGCGACGCATACGCAACGCGGCGGCCGATTCTCGACAGCCAAAACGCGCGCGAATTTGAATAAACGCAAATGTGGCCTAGAAAAATATTCGGTTCGGCCGCGGCCACACTTGGGTAGAAATAAATGAATATGTATATATTTTGGAGGTATTTGCAATTTTTAAATAAAAATGTTGAAAAAAAAATCACAAATTTGGTATTAAAAAAAATAATTAAAAAATGTTTTTTTGTTTTTTTTTCGACCTCACCGAAAAAGAGTCCCTCGTATTTCGTGGTGCCCGTCATCAGCGACTTTTTCGGCGCCTCTTTTCGCAGCTCGTCGAGCGGTCGCGGAAAAAACTCGCCGTCGAAATTCGGCACAAAATAGAGGTTGCCTTGTTGCGAGTGTCGAAATCCGCGCTTCGGATTCAGGCCCATTTCGAGTTTGTACAACGGCTCGGCGTTGAAAAATCGCATCAAATCGACGGTGTCGTCGTCTGAAAAAAAAATCGTCGCTTCAAATTTTCGTGGCGAGACGAGGACCATCGCCTTTCCATCCCAAATATCTGGCGTACTCTTTGGTGAGAGCCGCTTGCTGCTCGGCGGTTCGAACGGCGAAATAGCATTCGCCGTTGCCGGCCATCGGAATCGCGCGTTGAAACAAGTCTGAAAAACGAGAACGCCACCCGTGAATTGTCGGCAGCACGATTTCGACGAATACCTCTCGAGTGCGGGCTGAGGCATAGGAGGTCGACGGAGGCGCCGCCGGCGCTTTGGCCGAATATCGTGACGTTGGTCGGATCGCCGCCGAAGCATCGAATATGATCGCGAACCCATTCGAGCGCCATCGTCTGATCCCACAGGCCGAGATTGCCGCGGCAGACGTCGTCGCCGGTCGACATGAAGCCGAGAAGGCCGAGACGATAGTTGATTGTGACGACGACGACGTCTTTGACGCATAGATTGCGCGCCACCGACACGCTGCCGTAATTGCTGCTCGAGTGGACGGCGAAACCGCCGCCGTGAATGAACACCATCACCGGAAAACCGGACGGCGAGTGCCAGCTCGGCGCGAACACGTTCAGATTCAGACAGTGCGCCTCGCTTTTGCCGACGTGATTCATAAACTGCAAATGAAGTGTTGTTGGGCGGTATCGAACTCGCGAACTCTCGTGCACGCGCGCGCGCAACTTTGCAAAATGCCAAACGCTCACTAGGAAACTAGTGGTGATAGGACGTATATGCATAACGCGTTTCAAAATTTCAATGGAAAATTGAAAACCTGTCCGATGAGCTCATCATTCTGTGGAGCACGAAGGCCAAACCTGAAGCAATCTCTCGGCTCCGTCCAAACCTCATGAGCAACTGGCTTCTGAAATTGTCGGTCATTCATCGTCATTGAGCCGAATATCACCTTGAATCTCAATTCGCCGATTGGCGGCTTCGCATATGGTATTCCGAGGAATCCGTTCACGAATTTTCCATCGATATTATACGAAATTCCGCGAACCGGACCACATGTGGCGTTCATAATCGCCGAATGCTCGAGTTTCGATGACGAAATTCCCATTCAACTGGAAACAAACGACCACAAAATTTGTGTGCAATTTGGCGTGCGCGTGAACTTGCGGAACAAGTCGATTGATATTTTCATTTTTGAGCATTTTAAATCGGGTCTCACACCGAAGAAGGGTGTGAAAAATTGAAGAAACGCAATTTGCGAATGAAAAAAAACCGAAAGGACGATTGCGCCATGGATTATCAGTGACGACGGCAGAAAACACGTCCGGGACCAGTTTTCGCTCGCCTCGCCTCCTCCCTCTGCCTAGACTTCGTTCTAGCCTATACATGATTCCTGCTGTGGACACACGATTTCGAAATTCAGATAATAATAAAGACTTGTCGCGGATGCTGCGGACAACCTTCGAGGTCCGCGACGGTGATGATAACAATCTTGTAATTCTTCCGTGCTGCGGACAATGTTCAAGGTTTCGCGCGCGCTACAAAGCATTATAGTTTGTCCGGTTGCGTGTTTAACAATTGTCCTTTGTTGATTCTCATAGTTCGTTCATGCTGCGGACAACCCTCGAGGTGCGCACCATTTCAGTGTGTTGTCACTCAATTCTTCCGTGCTGCCGACAAGGTTCGAGGTTTCGCGCACATCATATTCTGATCATAATATTGTGTCCGCTGTTCGTTCGCGCTGCGGACATCCTTCGAGGTTGCTCTCCCAGCTGTGCTCCAGATGTTAAGCTCACTAGAAGCTCCCCGGGGGGGGGTTTGAATTGTACAACAAAATTTCACACTTCGTTTTATTCAAACATGTTTATTATCCGATAGCACTGCCGAAGAAGAAGTGGAGGCTCAGTAAAATTTGCCAGGCATATTTTTGCACAAAAAAAAAGAAATCGAGACATCATATAGTTATTTTAAGCTTCTCTTTAGCTAGCTGGAGAATACCGAAAAAAAAAGATGTGGGGGGTGGGTGGAAAAGCTTTTTCGAAATAAAAGACGGGCTTGTGTGACAATCAAAATTTTTGTTGGTGCATGGTGTTTTGGGGTGGGGTTGGGGGGGGGGTGTGATGGAAAATACAAGTAAAAATGGGGGAAAGAGAGAAAGGAGGCTGCGAAGAAAAAAAAAAGTCATAGGTGATATATAAAAGCAGATGGTGTCGCTTAATAACCGGAGAGCTCTTGGAAGGTCGTGTCGAGCTCTTCGGAGATCGCCTTGTAGCGCTCCTTCTCGTGCACCAATTCGTCTGTAAAACCACATTGCACCATCGGAATGAGTGTTTCTTGAGAGAGAGAGGATCACAGCATCAATTATGTGTTAGACATCAACAATCCAAATCGTACATTCAATTATTATTATTATTATTATTATACATGATGAGAACAATTAGAAGAGAGAGGAGAGAGGGGGGAGAGGAAGAGGCACCGGAGGGATAAAAAAAGAAGCAAGCAAAATGACGAAAATTAGACAGAATTCAACTCATGGACCATATGGTCGAGCTCCTCTTGCAATTGGCGAGCTTTGCGGATCTCGGCGTCGCGTTCTTCTGCAATCAGCGATTAATTCAAACCACCACTTCAAACGGTCAATTCAGATTTCAACACGATCCATTCTTGTCATCATGCGACATGCCACACACATATAAAAAAAAAGAACCGCCTACGATTTAGGATCCTTGGATCTCTTGGACGGTCTGCTCGATCTCTTCGGTCAGATTTCGGACGCGCTCCTTCTCGAGCAACAATTCATCTGGACACACAATTCACATTTTTTTCAGGACAAATTTTTTTTTGAGACGTTCACGTTTTTGAAAACAAAACGACGACACAATAATTTAATTTGGAAATAAAAGGAAAGAGAACGCGAACCTTCGAGTCTGTCGACCTCCTTCTGCAATTTCTGAACGGAGCGCTCGGCGAATTCGGCGCGCGTCTCAGCCTGCAATTAGAGAGTGACGAATCATCAATGATGCATTTTCGAGTTTCGTCAATGACAATGCGACGACACATTGAAACGACACGACACAGAACAAGAACAACAACGAGACCTCCTTCAGTCTAGACGAGACGGTGCGAATCTGCTCCTCGTAGGAGTCCTCGCGTTGAAGCGCCTTCTCCTCGGACACCTCGAGCGACTTCAAGTTGTTGCCGACGACGCGCAACTCCTCTTCGAGCTCGACGATCTTGCTGCAATCAGATACGAACCACTAGATGGAGTTACAGAAGCTTGATAGAGAGTATATATGAATAGAATGGTGTCACGGGTTCATGAGCATGCTTTTATGGCAACCTCGATTCGAAACTCGTCGGCGCTTTTGAGTTGGACGGTCAGACGCGATTCCTCGCCGATCAGCGATTCGATGAGATTGTCGTTGTCGCGAAGCTTCGAGGCGAGCCCGCGATTCTCGTGCTCGAGCTCTCGACATCGCCTGTGGGATAGGTTTCGGTTAGAATCGCAACGGCACTCGTTTAGAGACATCGGAAGCCTTTTTGGTTTAGAGCATTAGAGAGTGAAGCGATTAGGATTGCGTATAGAATGTGGACGGCCGGAGAGGAGGGAATGGAGGGGTTGATTTCAGACGAATCGACGAGGGTGTCTAACCTCCTTGAGTCGAAAATCGAGTTGGCGAATCTGCTCGGCGAAAATGTCCTCCTTCTCGAGCGCCTTCTCCTCGCTCAACTCCAACGATTTGAGATTGTTGCCGACGACGCGCAACTCCTCCTCGAGTTCGACGATCTTGCTAGAATCAATGGCAAAAAGAAGCGGTGAGGTTAAGCGATGGAAAAAAAAAGAAATGTCGAAAAGAAGGCGGAAGCGATTATGAATAGCGAGATGCGGAGTGATGAAGAGGAGAATTTGAAATTTAGAAGCAAAAAAAAAAACAATGGAAAACCAACTTTTCTCCGGCTTCAGCGCGCTCTTCAGCTCTCTCGAGATCGGCTTCAACCATGGCGAGCTTACGGGCGACCTGAAACGAGACGATCACAAAATCGATATGATCGTATCTAGCAATCATCATCATCAAGCAATTAATTGATTAATATGAGAGGACAAGAGCGAGTTAGTTTTTGTGTGGGGATTTCGAAACCTCGTCGTATTTGCGGTCGGCCTCCTCAGCGAGAAGCTGAGCCTCCTTGAGTTGGGCCTCGATGGTGTTGGCGCGCTCCTCATCTTGTAACGAGCGATTCTCCATCACCTTGCGAACACTGGAACAATTCGATTCCACGATGCATGTCAGCTTTTTTTTCTTTCAATCCCACTAGAAGCCCGGGACAGGAAGGGCCGAGAAGCCCTTGGAAACAATCAGAAATCAATGGGAGGGGGGGAAGTCACCTAATCCCCAAACAAAAAAATCGGGAATCAACGGAATCGCGGATCATTGCGGACAAGGATGGACAAAATGAATCGAGAAAACAAGAATGAATTGAGAAACGGCAAAAATTTTGTTAGTCACCTCCTCGGACTTGTTCTCGGTCTCATGCAACAGCGATTGGCATTCGCGTAGTTTGCGCTCGAGCTCCGCGCATCGATCATCATCGAGCTCGATCTGATTCGACAGCGCTTTTCGCGACCTAGAATTTGGTATCACTCAGCATTCGCCAGGTTAGCACACTATTATTATTTTTTTTTGCTGTGGATTAATCGGTGAGACATGCATTACGAGGGACCAGCGTGCACAATCAGATATACCTCTTCGTATTTGCGATCGGCATCCTCGGCGATCACTTTCGCCTCGTCGACTTGCGTCTCGAGGAAGTTGGCGCGCTCCTCGTCCTGCTGCGAGCGGGTCTCCATCGACTTGCGCGCGCTGGAGACACAAGTAAAGCACATTGAGCAAAAAAAAAAAGAGAAAAGCAACATAAAACAAAAAATATATATATACGACGACGACGACAACACAACACCGATCCGTCCGTGGATTCGTTCCTTTCGATTCCCGATTTTGGCCGCGCAAAAAGCGCCTACCGCTCGGATTCGTCGACGTTGTGCGTGGCCTCTTCGAGCTTCTCGGTGGCGATCTTCAGACGCTCTTCGGCTCTCTCGAGCTCCTCCTCGAGAAGCGTCATGCGACGATTCAACGAGGCGACTTCGGCTTCGGCCTGAAACGACGACACCGGGTGCGAACGACAACATACCGGTCGGCCTCATCGGCGGCTTTCGTCGCCTGCTCCAACTTGTTGGTGGCGGTTTTGAGGCGATCCTCGGTTCGTTCGAGATCCTCTTCGACGAGCACGATGCGGCGATTGAGCGCGGCGACTTCGGCTTCAGCCTATCAAGAGATGATCAAAATCAGCACCATTCTACTTGTTGGATTTCAATTTTTTTTTGGATTTTTGGGAACTCTGGGGATCGACCGAATCACTCACATCTTCGCGCTTCTTGCGCTCCTCCTCAAGCTGACGCTTCACCTCATCGGCCTCGTCCTTGGCGGCTTCGGCCTCCTCGCGCGCCTGCCGCATCTTCTTTTTAAGGACATCGAGAAGCGACGTCTGCTGCGCGCCTTCCTTGTTCACCTTCGACATCGCTGCGAGACACAAGATTTGATTTTGATTTTTTGGAAATGCGGCAAGAAGGACCAACAACAACAACAACGAAAAATGAAATATGGAATAACGAAAAAGTTAAAGGGGGGGCGACTCGCGTCGGCTGAGAGTGCGCCTGGCAAAACTGAATGAATTGCGAGTGGAGTGCCTGCCTCCTTCTTGGATTGGGGAGGGCGCGTGCGCGTGCGCGCGCGCGCACGGGCGGGCGCCTCTAGGTAAATAGAAAAGACAGTACTAAAGGGGGGGGTCCTCCGTGTTCTTAATGTGCAGACAACTATACAAAACTGGTATTCATCAGTTAGTTAGTTAGTTTGCGGCGAAAAGCTCCTGAAGAGCAAACAAAACTCGCAGCCCTTCCTCCCATCCATTCAGCTTCTCCTTCGCGCCAACAAGATGAATTAAGAACATCTGCGACCCCGCTCTCTCTCTCTCGTGGAAAGTGAAGGGGGGAAGAAGGGGCGATGCCCTTATTGGGGAGGGGAAGCGAGACACCATGATGATTGAGGAGGGCAAAATGAGGAAGACGAATCGGGCAACGCCGTCGGGTTTTTGTGCAACTCGCTGTTACAAGCCACATTCGACGACGCGAATCAAATTGTTGCGATTCGTCGAGATGCGATGTCGAGATTCGATACCGAGACCGAAAAACGCCAAACGCATATTTCTGCATTCATATCTACATGGTGTATTATAATGCGTTGTATTGTCAATTAAATGGAAAGTGTGTGTACTCGACGGGGACCCCCCCTGCGCGCGCGCGCGTCGGTTGGTGGTGGTGCCGGTTCCTTTCCATTCATGGTGCATGACAACAACAAATCTATAACCACCCATTCATTCATTTGTGCCGCCAGTCTAATTCGGTTCCAAGATGTTCGATCGGCCACCCTCGAATTGTGTGTATGTTGAGGGAGCTCTTGTGAGAGGAAGAGAAAATTGCGTGGGGGGGGGCCTGCCTTGGGATACCGTTGCCGAGCACACACATTTTGTTGTAAAGCAAACAGCTTGGCTCTCTCTCTCTTTCTCTCTCTTGGGGGCCATCATTGTGCGTCGCCTCACCTTGTTGTAATCAGTCGGCGGAATGTGCTGCACAATTCGTTGAGGGCGCAGACACGCACGGCTCTCGAACTTTATCTTCTTCGAATCCGAGACGCCTCTTCACCGCTTTGTGGGGGGGGAGCTCTTGCGGGAAATGAGAGGGTCGGCAAAAATAATTTAAAAAAAAAATTGGGACCCAAAATGGTATTGAAGAGAGGACGACTTGACGAAAAGCTTAAAGTGCAAAAGCGCGCGTGTGAAGCCGCCCACGACCAAAAAAAAAATAGATGCGAACAACACGACGTCGTCGGCGAAATCAAGTTTTGTTTCTTCGTCGGTCGGCAGCCAGCCCGGCCAGCCCAGCGAAACGACAAATCGATTCGATTCGTGGTAAAGGAGGTTTGTTGGGGGTAATTAAGGATTGGGTGGGGGTGACGGCGGTCGATGCCCAAAATCGATAACACCAAAAATATATATATAGTGTCGAGTTTATTTGTTTGTCATCGTGATAACCACGATGGCGAGGGGGGGGTCTCCCCCCCCCCCAATTTTTTTTTTGGTTGCTGATTCATCATCTCTTGTGTCGCTCACCTCTAGCGTAGCATCGTGCTTGTCGAGCGCCCAAAAAAAACCGCCACCAATTTTGTTGGCGCCTGAAACCCTCGGATTCGACATACCTCTTGAACGGTCTTCTCCTTCTCTTCAAGCTTGGTGGTGGCGCTGGCGAGGTCCTCCTGAAACACAAGCTTAATCATCGATCAATTCCTGGGCGCCTACTTGGGCCTTGTCCAAATCGTTCTCGGTCTGCATCATCTTCTTCTGTGTGTCTCTGAGCTCCTCTTCGACGCGTTCGAGCTTCTCGGTGATTTGACGCACCTTCTCTTCGGCGGCATCGGCGCGATCGAGAGCGTTGTCCTGCAATTTTTGATTCATATCGCAAAATTTGAATAATTATGAGTTGGAGCAAAAATTGAATAATGAATAGAAATATGAATGAGAAACCTTCTCGATCTTCATCGCCTGCATCTTCTTCTTGATCGCGTCCATTTTCGGCTAATTTGACTTTGTACTCGTTGGCACAGACACGACACAACAACAAATAATAGAGAAACTCGAAATGAGCCTTCTGATGGCGGGCACCTCCCGGGTCCCCGTCACCGCTTCTTCCCCCTCCCGTCGAAGCCACGCCCACACCGGCGAGCTTCTCTTCCGTCTCGCCGATTTGACGACTACAGTAGTCATCATCAACATCATCATGTGTGTGTGTGTGATAGAGACGAAATCACACCCACCAGCGACTCTCCATCGGAATCGCCGAGCACAACACATTACACTGATTCTTGAAGGCAAAGTTTTTGCGTCTCACAACCCACCAGCGGGGACGCTAAACTATCAATTTTTGTCGGGGTCCATCTCGAGCCTCCCACCTATTCTCTCTCTCTCGAAAAAAAAAACCAAAAGAAAAGAGAGGGAGAGAGACGATTGATGATTTTAAGAAATTCGTATAATTGACTAGTTATTACACATGTCGTCACGAATTGGCCTTGTACGGAATTGGATCTAATTAATTGCGTGTACGGGTGTAACAAGTGCAATTATGGATTTGGAGTTACGTACAATCGCAATCATCAAAAATCTGGAAATGTGATTCATGGATGACTAAAAGCCGGCTGTGGCCGAGAAAAAAATTAGGCCATCTCATTTGAAAAATTTTTTTTGCAGTTTTCATAGGAAATCCCATTTCAGATCGTTAATGTTCCGCTTGCTTATTTATTACCCATTTCTCATTTATTAGACTATAAGGGTGGTCCTTTATGGAATTGAATCGCACCGCAAGATCATCCAATTTCGTCTCATAATAATGTTATTGCGTTTTCGGCACCATGCTGATGGAAAAAAAAACTGGAAATTCTAGAACATTCGAGTAAAATGCAATTTTTGCGATCTTCCCAAAAGAAAAAAATGAGTGTCGAGTTCTGCGAATTTCAATTCAAATTGCGTTGCATGTATTACAATGATCCACTCTTGTTGTTGTTGTTATTTTTTTCGATTGTTCGCCGGCAAATTCCCGCGTGGGTCTTCACCGACGGCGACGACAGGCTTGTTCTTCCCTCAAATCTCCATCCGCCCGCTCATCCATGAGAAAGACGCCCGAAAACATCAAAAAGCACGAAACCCCCCAAAAAAAAAATCTCTTGTCAGCTGGCTCACCATTACTATCGAGAATCATTTCTTTTTTGCCAACATGTGCATCGCCGAGCCACAATTGTAAAACCTCTTTGTCGAAACGAGAAGCCGAAAATTGCGGGTGGAAACAAGAGCTTTAAAAAAATGGCCGTGGCCGAGTTTTGTTTTCCAATCCTCGGTCATTCCAAAAATACAATTTTCATTCATTCTTTTTTCAGCAGCACTTTTAATTGGAATCATCTGCAGTACACCGCGAATATCATTATTTTACACACGAGCTTCTCCGTAAAGCCCCCACATAAATCGCATCTCTCTCGTGCACTCCGTGCCTTGTGCACTAATCCGCCTCGCGTCGGCCGCCGAACAATTGGCAAAGAAGAAGAAGGAGAAAAAAAAGCATACAACATGAAGGTGAAATATTGGGTCCCGATATGTCACCCACGCAATTCTGTTTTTTTTCCCGCCGAACACACGTCAATTTATTTCCATTTTTTCCCAAACGACACAAAAACGAAAAAATACTAAAACATTCGCTGACACACGCTTCTTTTTCGGCAAACGCGTGCGTCACCATTGTTCAACATTAAACAATCATAAAAGAATCAGAAGAAAGAAGCGTTATTAAATTCAATATTTTTATTTTAGCGCGACGAAAAAAAAAAACACACACACACACATCGATGGGGGGGAAAGCACCAAGCAAAATTCGTATCACAGAAATTCAATTTTTAAAGCCTATTTACATATCGAAAGAAAACCCTATTCACAATTGCTAAACGTGCGCAATCTCTTCATCCTCTTTCGTCAACGCATTCTCATCATCGGATTCATCAGCATACGGCGCTAATTTCGGATACTCCTCAATCAATCTTGTTAATTCGCCTTCGGCCCCATAAAGAACGCGGTCGCATACCGGCAAAACCTGAACCAATGTCGTTTGTTGTTGTTTTTTTTTCAACATATCTCTTCGTTTGACGCTTTCTAGTGCGTTTGAATATCTCAACAAATTCAAAATTTTGGTCGACGAACCTGCGTCAAAATAAATGTCGTCGAGTACGCGAAAACGGCGCCGTCGCGAATGCTATCCGACAGATGTTGCAGAAACATTTTCCACAACTCGTCCGCGTACACCTCGCAAAGAACCTGCGCTGGCGATCTGAGCGAAATTGTGCAATTGTTGGGATTAATCAACGAATTCAACGAGATTTTTGCTGCCTATTGTGAGCGAGGGTCTTCGCGCGATGCGCCTTTAATCCAAACATTTTTTCGGGTCTCACACCGTTTTGGCAAATTTTAAAACTATCAACTGTTCGCTCTTGGGGGGTCAAAAAAAAAGCCACGTGATTAATTTTAAACAAAGGGCAAATGCAGATAAAATAAAAGGAAAAAAATGGAGAATGATGGAGGAAAAATATTTTTTTTTAAGAATTATCCGAAATTTTGAAATTTTCGAATTTCGCGCCAAAAAAAAACAGCAATTCTCTGTTTTGACATTGCAAAAAAATGGTGTTTAACCGAAAATTCAATTTAAAAAAAAAAAGAAACACTCAAAAAGGTGTTTTCCCCAAAAAATCTGGAAAATGTGGTTGGAAAAAAAAATGCAAATTTCGAAATATTGAGCTTTTCCCTTTAAAAAATTCTTACAATCTCAACGGTGCCAAATCTTTCGACAGCGTATGCGCGACACGCGCGAAATGCACAACATTCTGCGAGACGTTCAACGAGCATCTCGTCTCATCATTCGCCGATATCGCCCATTCGACATTGATTCCGACATCGGCGAGCTCCTCGATCAAACGATTCAGCGCCGATTCGGATTCGAGCACGTAGGGCCTCCATTTCTCCTCCTAATAACTAGTCAGAATGATTTTTGCTATCGTCAATTTCTAACCGTAATTCGCATTTTCACCGCATCGATGATGTTCTCGAAATTCGTTTGAAGCGCGTTTTCGAGCGGCTGACCAAGCAATCGATTCACCTTGAGAAAAAACAAACACTTCAAAAGTTGAGAATCGATGGCCGAAAAACAAAACCTCAAAATTCAAATGCACTCCGATCGCAGTGAGATCGTTCATCGTATGCATGACATACTTCCAGGCGTACGCCAATACCGCAATCGCCGGAGCCACCTCGATCACATGTCGCCTAATAAGCGAGAGCAGTGTGCTCAGCTCATAGGAGCACCATTGAAGCACCTCAAAACGTTGAGTCATCATTCGGAGCCAAATCAAAATTCGAACAAACCTGACAATAATATTGAGGCATCGCTCGGTATTCATTGGCAATGTCCGAAACCGCGCTCGAATACAGCGCGCAGAGTTGTCGGACATACGAGATCGGCTCTTCCGACACCGTCACATCTTTCATCGCGTTGCGCTGAATCGCGCTTCTCCGCCTCAAGTACACATCCGTCGCATAGGTGCCGCGTCCGAGTTGCGTCAAAAGTGTTCGCGCTTTTTTCATCGCTCGCGGGCCGCCGTGAATCGCTCCCGGACGACTAACGTCTTCGCTCAGCAATTGAACAATCTGATTTTCGCGCATTTGCAATTGAACGTCGATGACGGCGTCTTTCGTCGGACACTGCTTCCACTCGTGTATGAGCTCGACGGCTTGCTCGAGATCGCGATGCGCGATGCAGTCGTCGAGTTCGGCGGGAAGCTCGGCGAGCCATGAAAGGTCGTTCTCGTCTGAATTCGAACTATTATTTTTTTTAAAATATGCTGGACAAAAGAAAGTGGAATATTTTAAGGCGAAATATTAATTTTCAATGGTTTTGAAGGGAAATTTTGATTTTTTCTGAAAACTGTTGCCAAAATTACAGCCAAATGTCTTTTTTTTCTTCATGGCTAAATTGGAAAATAAATGTTTTGAAGTAAAACAAATTCAAAAAAAAAGAAGACTGTTCTCACTCTTTTCATCGACTTCTTCCTCCTCCTCCTCGGGAAACGCGTGATACTTCTTCTCGGTGGGAGAAGCCGACGCCTTGGCGGCGCGATCCTTCACCGTTTGGCGTTTTCCGCGTATCGTCGCCTGTCTCACAAGACTTCCCTCGTGCAAAATGTCGCGTTTCGCCTGCTCGAGCTCGTCGAACCACAATTTTCGAATTCGAGCGCTCTCGCATAGATAGCATCGACTCTCCGGGAATATGAGAAGCTTCAGCACTTTGCCGGCGTTCGCCGCGCCCGACTCACGATCCTTCACGTTCACCGGCGCCACGCTGTTCAACGACAGTGTCGATTCCATGCTAGAAGTGGAATGTTGCAATTTTTTTGAATTTTCCGACGAGACTTACACATATCGACCCGCCGCATTCACGTTTCCAATAATTAATCTATGAGAAAGAAGGATGAGCATACATTTTTGCATCGGTTTTTTCGTTTCCATATCAAATTGCTCCATTTCGCCGTAAAGTATGACTTTTTCGGTGCTAGACATGTTGTTTAAGATTCCCTGAAAATCTCTCGTTTTTTTTTCGACATTTTATTATAAAAATCTTTAAAAATACCCCGATTCCGTCCATTTTCTGCATCAGAATTTGAATTGTATTTGTACTTGAAATCGCCGTTGAATGGCTCGAAACCGTATGAATTGAGCTTTTATCATCACCCGTCATCATTATTAGATTCTCAATAACCTGCTTTTGTTCCATTAAATGATTTGATAATTGATAGATTTCTCGTTCCAAATCTAAACAATTAAATTTAAAAAAATAAATTTTTGTGAAAAATCCCTACGAGAAATCTCCTTTGAAGAATCAATAAATTGCTGATAATTTCGAAAAACGTTGTTCTTCAATGTTTCTTGCGATGCATGGTTTAACGCGCTCATCTCCGATCGTAATTGGCGAAGTTTTCGCGTCTCATCTCCCGTCTTCACACCTTTTAGACGATCACGAATGTAATCCGACGGTGAAAAGTCGTCTGATTGAAACAGCCCATCATCGTCAAGAATGCTAGCCATCTAAATAAATGATTTAAGGATTTAAAATTCGTTTTTTAAATAATAAATCATGTGAAAAATAAAAATAAAAAAATGCACCAGATATGCGTCAACATAGCGCACTGGCGCAATTCGCGTCATGTCACATTTTTCGTGCTTCTGGCCGGAAGCCAACTGTCTTTTATTGTTCGTTTCTTTTGTTTCATCTCATTGCTGCTCAAATTTTGTTAAATTTTTGAATAAAACTATAATTATAACTATTTTTTGTAATTTGCATAATTATAAATGACAAAAAGATGTATCGCTTGTGTTTAAAACGTAATCTCATAAATATCGATAATTGTGTAAAGTAAATCGCATTTCGTGATACGCAGAGATAAGAGAAAACCCCGAAAATGATGGAAAATGGTGCATCGACATCAACGGCGGCAGCAACCACAACAACACCAACAGCATGTACATTTAAACCAGGCGATTTGATTTGGGCAAAAATGAAAGGGTTTCCGCCGTGGCCGGCAAAGGTAAAATCAATTAATTTAATTTTTTCCAATGGAATTTCCATAGGTACTCGAGCAAACTGACGAAACACCGGCTCGCCGAATTCCTGTCATGTTTTTCGGCACCCTTGAGAAGTCGTTCATGAAGCCGACGGACCTCAGCGATTATTTGACGAATCGTACACTTCACGAGATTCCAAGAAAACAGAAAGACTTCAACAAAGCCGTACAGGAGATTCGCGTTGCCGCCGGTCTCGCCACCGAGCAGGACGACGTCTCGTTTCCGGTCTCTCATAAAAGTCCGCCGTCGTCGCCGAGAAATGGGCGCACCAGGCAAACCAGCGGCCGATTTTTGGACGTTTTGCTATCCGGCGGTCTTGACGGACGCAGAAAGCGTTCGAACAGCGCTTCAACCAAGTAATCAATAAATGATACACTTGGGATTTGATGCAATTGATTCAGATCGCGATCGAGAGCCAGCAGTAATGCATCAGCTTTTAAAATTGTCAAGGATTTGATGAAGAAGGAAAGAAGACGATTGGATAGTGAGAGTTCGCATGGATCAAAAAGGAAAATGATTAGCGGTGGTCTGAATGCTGATCATTGCGAGCAGTATGCGGTAGGCTTTTTTTTTGTCATTCGTACCAAATTTCGTGTAATGCGCTAAAAGTTGGCTAAATGCCAAAAACTATAAGAGATATCTTTTTTCGTGATCTGCGCCTTTAATTTTGTAGCATAAAATAAAAAAAGTTTTTTTAAAATTCGTTTTGTTGGAAGTAAAAAACTCCAATCTTTTATGTTTTGCTAAAAAAAAACAATATTCCATTTTTGTGTCTTAATCGATTTAAAAAAATTCAATTAAATGATTGCCTTTTTCAAACTTTTCATTTTTTTCTGAAATTAGATCTAAACGAATTTCTAAAACGATGCGACCCATGAAAAACAAAATTCATTTTACTGGCCTTTTCTTCGACCAATTTTCTCTCTGATAAACTTTCAATCAATTTTTTCGAATTTTCAGGACAGCACTGACTTCAATGCGTTGTTTGGCGACGCGTTCCTCGGCGATCTCGCCAGTCTGCCGGACGACAACAAATCGTGGAAGTCGAAACGTTCGCGCGGCTCGTCGAAACTCTTCGATGATTTGATTTTCGGTGCGCGCACCCGAAATCGAAGTGGAAGTGCCAGCGGAAGACGAAGTCGGTAGGAATTTTTTTCTCGTGTTGAAAATTGCTTGCAAAAATTAATTGGATTAGCCGCGTTTTCTAATCCGGCATTGACGAGCTCATCATACGTTTTTTTTTTTGCGTTTCAGAATGATCTCGATGTCTGGATTCTCTGGTGTTTCGGATATGTTCGATGAGCTTCTAAATGGTCCACTTGATCTTGACGCTCAAGCTGAACAATTTATGATAACCTTGAATAATATGCCGTCCGATGGAAGCCTTGTAAGCGTAATCTTGTGTCTTCTTGTGAAAAGCTCAATTTTTTTTTCAAGGACCGCCCACTTTCGCCAGAAACCTCGCGACCTCAAATGCCGGCGCCTGTTGAATTTTGCCCAACTTGCGGCTATGAATATCGATTAATTAACGGCGTTCTAAAGTAATTTTCGATTTAATTGCCATCGCCTAATAAGTAATTTTCAGATGTAATAGCACTGTATGTACAAAAATGAAAGAATCGTCATCGTCGGCTGTCGACGGGCTTCTCGACGATGAATCGCGAAATAAGCTCGACATTCCGTTGGCGGTTAATATAAAAACGGAATCGGTTAGTAGTGGAGAGAAATTTATAAATAGCATGGTAATTATTGTTATAATTATCAAATTTTGGTTATTAATTTATTTGTTCTTCCAGCTAATGGCTCAACCAACACATAAAAAGTCGGGATTGGCGAATGTGAAGCAGGAAGCGGCGTCGCCGAAGCCGAAGATTCGAATCAAAGAGGATTCGGCGTCGGAAGCGGCCGAGACGAGAAAAGAGCGAAAACGGAAAAAAGTTCAGGTTTTGGTTTTTTCTTCTCAAAAATGTAAGCTATTCTTGAATTTTCTGCAGGTAATGAGCCCAACATCACCATCGACAATTCAAATCAATTCGGCCAACGACGAATCGGCGCCGCCAATCGTCGGCGGCCGCTCGAGCCCGTCGCTTCGTCGCGATCGCGCTCGACCCAAACATTAGTGAGTTTCGACAAACAGAATACGTAGCAAACGGGCATTGTAAAGTGGTTACAGCAAAGTTGAGAAGACGCCGCCGATTTCGGCGTCCGGACATCGGCATTGCGTTTTTTGTAACGGACAGGTTCGCCCGCAAATGTGCGGCGGCAATCGGCATCGGTATGTTGTCTAGGTTTCAACTCTGAAAATCCGGTTTTGTGGCAATTTTTGAATTCTGACCCCATGAGATGTTCTTTAAAAAACCTGAAAATAGTGATTTCTGTTTAAAAAAAAACCTGAAAATAGTGATTTCCGTATGAGAGTTTTTCCCCCGAAAACCCCTTTTCTTAGATTTTCTCCAATTTTTTCTTTCAGATGGCGTTGCGTTTACAAGAAGTGTCGAAAATGGTACGGATGGGTGCGGTCGCACGAGGAGATCCCGAAAAATGTGGGCAGAAAGGTTGGTTCGAACGCAAACGTTTTCTTTTTTTTTGGTTTCCAAGTTTTTGTCTTTTCCAGAAAATTAATAGCCTGAAATCATCGGCGAAACCGAGCAAATCGAAGAAGAAAGAGGATGACGTCGATGAGACATCGTATCCGGCGTTGTTGAAGCGAAAAGTTGGAAGGCCGTCCAAAAATGACATCAAAATTCGGCTGAAAATGCAGAAAGAGGTGGGGCGAGGCCGCCGTTTGTTCTTCGAATAAAGATGGCGAATTTTTTAGGCGGCCGCAATGGCTGCTCGCGCGCCGCCAAGTCCGATGCATGCGGAGGCGTCGACGGCGTCGAATCCGAGCGGTGTGCCGCATCGGAAGTACACGAAGCGGAAGAACAAGGAAGGCAACGCCAAACGCGACGATTTTTCGCCGATTGACGACGAATCGAAAAAACGAGGTCTTGACAATTCGCACAACATTTTTTTTTTTTTGATTTGTGGTTCAAATTTCGATGATTTTCAGCGGTCTCGCCGCTTAGCGAAAAGGAGATGCACTATCGGCCGTGCGCGATGGAGAAACGCGCGCGATGGTGGACCGGCGAGAAGCGAAGGGTTGATGTTTCGCCGGAAAGGTACGTATTTTACAATTTATGAAATTCTCGAGTCCAGTTTTGTTTCTTTTCGAATTATTGTGGTCCTGAAGAAGTGAATCATCAAATTTGTCGATGGGGACTCGGATTTTTCACGCAACCAATTTTTAAATTTTGAGTTTTGTTTGAAGAAACATTATGCTATTCTCAATTTTGGCGCGTTGTTTGAAATTGTCAAGGAAAAAAATTAGTTTCAAATGTTGTCGGCGTCGTCAAAAATGCCATCGTTTTTTTTGGGCATTGTAACGCGCTTAAAGGATCATGACGCTTTGTTTTTCAATATATTGTCGAAGCGAAACCTCATACGGTATTGCATTTTTGTTTTTTTTTCGCTTACCCAAATTTGAAGGACATCGCAGGGAAATTCTCTGAGAAAAAATTGATTCTAAAATTTGTTTGTTTTGAGAGCGAAATATCGAAAAATAACAAAAATATGTTTTTTTTAACGCGAAAAATCAACAAATTCAACTTAAGCGTTATTTTGTCCACACATACTTTTTTTCCGATGACAAAATTACCTATGATTGTGATTTCAGGGATTTTGGAACGACTGCTGCGGACACGGCCGCTGCTTTCCGAATGATGGCGCACGCGGTCCGATCGGCGGCGGTGACTCGCGCCGATGAGCTCGGAACTGTGAATGGTTCGCTGGACCTTCTCATGGACACCCTTATGGGATCGATGGGACCACTTTTGTCACTTCTGGAAAAGGTGCCAGCGTTCAAAACCGATTCTCGACTACCCCAACAATTATGGAACGCCTCGGCAATCCATATACCAACGTTCCAATAATTGTTCATATTTTGGTGCGAATAATCTCAAATTGATCTCGAAAACTGATTGTAAGTGTGCCTTTCTTCGATGAAAAAATATGGGTTTGTCCGAAGATCTCTCAATTGAATAAATCCTAGCCGCTTCTTTGCCATTCTCTCTCAAAAAAAAATTCAAACTTCATATATGCATATTCTATCAAGACAATCACATGTTTCGTGTTAAAAATGTTTTGAATTAAAACACCAAAAAAAAAGAAAGAGAGAATTATGCTGATAAAACAAGCTATTCATGGGTAGGGGGATACAATGATCACAAGAAATTTGTATAAAGCCGGTCGGTGTGGGGATTGATTAAAAATGTTCATTTCGCTTATGGGGGAAGGGGGGGGGATGATAGCCAACTATAATAGAATAATACCCAATTTTGATGAAAAAAAATAAAACGATTTTTTTGCGCCCTCGAGAAACTCCTGGGCGGCATTGCTCATTCTAGATGATGATCTAATATTGATTCAAAAATACATGTAAATATACAAAATATACCTTGTCTCAGAGTTTTTTGTTGCGCGCGCGGACAAGAAGCGAACATGACGACAAGAGGGATTTGTTTGCAATAGAAAAAGAAACCAATAGGGAATAAAATGTCGAAAATATTTCGATGTAGATCGGGGGGGCCACTGGCTGCAACCAAGAGATTTCAAATACACAGTCTTTTCTTTTTGTCTTGTTTTAAGCATTTGGATCCTTGCCAAGACGTCGCAAGCGCACTGAAAAAAAATATCATTCAAAAAAAAAACTAAACATGAAAATCCATTTCGACAGGTTGGATTTTTTGCGCGCTAGAGGGTCTCACAACGAAAAATAGGAAGTTTTCGCGATACTGGAGTTTGACATATTTTCCATTAAATCTAATAATCATTGGCGGCGTTCTTCGCATTTGATTTAAAGGGACATCACATTATTATTCTTGCAGCCAATATTTCAATAACCTCCCTTTTTCCTGTACCTTACATCAGGTCTCAGATCTCACAACGAAAAGAGAAGCCTCCATTGCTGGTTCGCACCACGATTGCCCACTGCGGGTTTCTATTCCACATTTCATTTCAAAGGTCAAAGGTCATTCAGAGACTGAATTACATTGGGTCTCGAACGTACGAGAATATAGGATAAATTGCAATTTTTCCAAAGTCCCTTTCAAAAGGTCAAAGGTCATTCCATCCGAGAGAATGGGGGTGAAAAATCGGGATAGAAAACTACAGTAAACGTGAATCCCGTTTCAGTGATGCGCCTTTAAAAATTTCGTCCACCAATTGAGAAAAAAGAAAAACTCAAAAACATCTTGTTTTAGCAGAAATGACGCAATTCTCGCATTCCGAGCAAAAACAAGAAAAAAGAACGAAGCGCGAAAAAATTTTGCGGGCCTGCCGATGATCTGGGTTCTCTCAACCGTTCAACCCGTGATTCTCAATGTCTCACTCGTGTTGTGCACAATGAACACGCGAAGCTCGCTGTGTGGGCGCCTAATATTTTGAGCAAATTAATTTCAAGACCAAAAATACATCATTTTGGCGGTGGTGGTCCCAGGAGGGAGAATTCGAAACATTTTTGACGATTTTCAGAACATCAACAATATACTGAAAATTCCAGCCGGATAGTACATACCTCGCTCATAATTCCGTTCAAGCGCCTCCGAGACGCGATGCCTCGCTTCCATCGATTGAAACGCGATGCCGACACGCAATAGCGATTCATTCTCCTCGATCGCCATCATCATGTCCATCTCAATCTGATTGCCGAGAACCGATTGCCGCTGAAAATTATTATTATTTTCTTTTCTTTTTTTTTGTTGGCCAAAACCTGATTGTCGGCTCGGAATTCAACAATCGATTGGGTGACAAGTGTTGCTCGTAGTAATTTCGCCAAAAGTTCGGGCGTCAAAAAGTTCGATTCGACGTTGAGCACACGCAATGACGGCGACGTTTCGATGAGCTCAATGAGTCCCTGAAAAACAAACCATCAATTTTTACAATTTCAACAGAATTTCGGATAGCCAATAATTGATGTACAGTATCAAAACTATACAGAAATTTCGCTTATTGCAATTTCTTCAAGACCCAACAAAACGTTACCCGGGCTTCACTATCGGAAATGGCGGTGTTGGCCAGCGAGAGCTTCTCGATATGTTTACTATTGCACGCGGCTTCGATGAGCGTCCGAATTCGTTCCTTCGACACTCGCTTCATATTATTAATGTTCACTTCTTTCATGTCCGGATCGTTTTCGCGAAGTTGTCTGGAAAAAGGAAACAAAAACGAAATGAAGAACACACGAGACGATTCTCACGTTATGCACGCCTCCACATCGGTATCATTGTCGGGCTCATCGGGCACAATTCGCGGCACGTACGATTGCACAATTCCGTTGAACGTCGTGCCCGTCGTCTCATCTTGCGATTTGCCTTTCAGCGCGTTGTAGTATTGCGGCTGATTGAGAACATTGTGCATTCCTGGAAATGACGACGACTAGACCAAAAAAAAGAAATGATGCGCACCCAAAATTCCCGCCAAATCGACAAGATCTTTTTCGGGCGCGGTGACGAGTGCGCACTCGAGCTCCTCCTCGTCCTCATCGAGATCCAACTCGATCGGCATCTCCATTTTGCCGATGCCGGCGTCCGGCTCCTCCGAATTCCGACCACTATCGCTATCGTACACTTTTCCTGAAAGACGAAACCGCATCAATCGATTCGAGCGTGTTTGTCGACAACCCCACCTCGCTTCATTCCCGGCGTATACGGGCACACATCGTCCCAATCTTTTTCGGTTTTCGCCTTCTCCTCGAGAAATTTCAGCAAATTCTCGCGTTTGTACGGCCCCGTCGGCGTTTTCGACGTCTGATCGCGGCATCGCTGCGACGGCGGTAGCATCGAGTTCTAGAAACGCGCGCATTTCTCTCATATACATAGTTTTGCTTCTGCCTATTGATTTGTCGCCTCTCCAAGCGACTCATTTCGAATAATCGCCGTCACAAGACATCTCAACTCTTCACAATCCACTTTCACAAACAAAACAAAAATAAGTCAATAGTATCGTGTTCGGTGTACGGGTTGTTGGTGGGAAACGTGAACAAAAAAAATTATTGAGGAAATATAGTCGGCACTCTGATGTAGATTTACGAGGGAGCGCCTTTCGAAGTGGTCTCGCCACGCGTGAAGACCTGTTTTTTAATTTTCACGCGCACTGCTCAATTTTTGCTTGAATATAGTCGGTGCGAGACCATTTCGAGAGGTGTACTCGTAAATCCACTAAAACTGGGCGTTTTTTTTGGACAGAAATCACCTACCAGCTCGTCATCGTCGTCGTCGTCAGCCGAATTTTGCATGGCGTCGTCTCGACACGAAAAAATATTCATATGACTGACGAGCGAGCGATGGAGCCCAACAACAATTGGCCGCCGCACAATTTTTTTTCGATATACACCGGTTCAATTTGCCTCACATTTCATAAAAATTAATGGGACCTCGGACGGATGGATGATGGATTGAATTCGACTCTGAAGAGTTGGGGCGAATGAGAGGAGGATGAGGTGATCTGTGCACCTTCCGGCGTTTCCAGCCACTTTTCGACGCTCGTCTCGCCAAAATTTTCAACGTGATTTTTCGTATTTTAAACGATGTCTCGCATTTTTTTGCCAACCATTTTTGTGGAAATAGCAACAAAAAAAAACAGTGACAATTTTTGGCAAAAAATCAAGTTCCCCCCCCCCTGTCGATGCATTTTTTCTGCAAGCCCCCAGTTCACGAAATTTTCTGTCCCTTCAATTTTTCAAACAATTTTTTTTTGGTCCCATATGATCGCAACAAATGACAAGACATTCCATCACCTGACCTCAAAAATACTTGAACCCGAAATTCAATCTATTGAGATTCGTTCGGATTCAAGAGAGCTTTTTTCACAAAAACAAATCGCAGAGAAAAATTTTCGAAATCCACGTGTATTATCAAAATAATTGCCGTCTGCTCCAAC
The DNA here is from genome assembly GCA_902829315.1 of Caenorhabditis bovis. Classification (NCBI taxonomy): domain Eukaryota; kingdom Metazoa; phylum Nematoda; class Chromadorea; order Rhabditida; family Rhabditidae; genus Caenorhabditis; species Caenorhabditis bovis. Next base: position 691,540 of record CADEPM010000011.1, read on the forward strand.
TTTTTTATAACTCGCTATATCAAATTGGAACATTTCTTTTATAATATTTTTTATTTTAAATTATTTCACATTATAATGGTTGAATTGAACAAAACTCGTTCCTAAGAGTTGGTTCAAAACGAGACCCAAAAGCGGGAATTCAAAATCATGAAGTATACCAAAAAAAAAAGAAATGTTTTCTAGAATCCACGCGAATTCGGCCTCTCATTCTCCCAACGAGTTCCATCAGAGATCACTAACAAAGAAAAAAATCAATAAAATGCTGATTTCTCGATTTCAAACGTCGTCTATTCCTAAACACATCAACCGTCCATTAAAGTCCTGTACAAATTATCCGGTCGAAATAAAATCAATAAATTCGGTTTGTGGCGAGCGGCTCACTCATTCCGCTTTCCCCCATTCCTATGCCTCTCAATCGCTTTGGTGTGTGCTGCCGAGCCGGCAGAAAGCTCGTCACATGAATCTTTGCCTATGTCCACACACACACACACACACATACCAATACATTGCAATGGCAAAGAGTGATCATTCCGTGGGGCAGCCGAAAAGCACTCACTCACTCCCTCAACTCACATATATCCCCTCTCTCTCTCTCTCTCGATCTCTTTCAACCGTGTATTTCAATCAACTTGGGTGCACTTGGGAGACACAAGCTCTTTCTTCTTCTTCGTCTTCTATGGACTCACGTCTGGATCGAAATCATTGTTGAGGTCTTCAAGCTCGTCGATCGAGAGTTTCGAAAGGAGTCCCTCGAAGTCATTGTCTTCCAAATCCTGTGATGAGCAAACAAAAATATAGCATAGCACAAAACAAAAATGGCTACCTTGAGTCCTTTACTATAAACTTTCGACGGTAGCGCGGTGCCTTTTTGGGTGTTCGCCGATGGCGCCGAGAATGTCTGCTCCTCGGAATAATAACTGAAATTTGGCAATTAATTAATTAATTAGTTAAAAAAAAAACACTCGAAATTTTCACAAAACGATTGACTCGAACCTGTGATAAAGTCGCGATCTTGGGAACATGGGCGCTGGTGGCGGATCCATTTCGCGAAATCCACCCAAACAACCAAAAAGCGGCGTTGCGTATGGCCGAACTATGACGATTTGAGGCGGCCCCGCCAACACTCGCGCAAGCACCCCCCAACCAACCAACAACAGTACCGTCTAACCATCTGCGCACTCTCACCGGCGAGAGAGAAAAATTGAGGGTCTCTGCGCGAAAATAGACGAGCCCCCCCCCAAACAAAACGCAAATATTTATTTATACACGTTCTTACATTTTTATTGTGAGACTTTCTTTTTTTTTCCCCCCCTTCAATGATTACCAAATGGTTGTCTAAATATTGAGCGCTATTTCTGGCACATTTTACAATGGGCATTAAAATAAGAAAAAAAAAAGAAGAAGACGAATTGCTCTGAAAAATTCCAGTCGACCAGCAATTCATTTTTTTTTCTCGCCAAAAAATCATCGCCGACTGGTCAGAATTGTGATTGACGAAACTGATTGGCGCTTCGCCAAATCTCAAGTGCTCTACACCTTGTTCAAACAGAATGGTTCGAGTTTTCTTTTTTTTTTTGTTTCTCAACGCAAATTATTGTTGGATAAATTGTCGAATACTCCAGGGGTCGATAATTTTTAGCGCATATTTCGAAAAAACTCAAAATTAAAAAAAAACACACACACAATTAAAAGTCTGCTGACGTTCGAATTCATTTCTAATTTTCTATGGGCCGACGATGATGGTCCCAAGGGTATCCAAATGGATTCACTCAAAAATTTGTCAATTTCGGCAATTTTAACAATTTTATTTATGGGTCAAAACTTAAAAAAAAAAATAAATAATGACTATTTGAAAAAAAAATTCACTTCATTGACCCTTTAGAACCGAAACCCCCAAATTTTTCGACGTACAATCTCTGTTATTGATTAGCGTTTCACTCACAGCGGTTTTCTTCTCCGACACCTGACCTTGTCAATAAAATGTAAACGCGAAAATCGGGCGGTGCCAATAATTGTGGACTATCTACAGTAACCACTTTCTCGATTTTTTTTAACTGTTACAAATCAAACAAAACCCATGGTCAAACTACGAATGCGATAAGCTTAAAATCAAACACTGGTCGGTGGAAATCGAATTGATGATGTTCATTTTTTTTACAAGAAAAAGAATGCCAAAAATTTGGGTGGGTTGAAAAATTGTATGCCAGAAGAACAAAAAAAGACAAGCAACTCACTCGGTTTTTGCCTGGCTCATGGCTCGAGGCGTGACGCCTAAGCGCGGTGCTCCAATCGTCGAAGTCAGTTTGAATACGGTTGGTGAGTTTCAGCGGCGAACTGAAACTCGTCGTCTCGAATGTCACAGGAAAAAAAAAATAACAATATATATAGCGACCCGTAACGGTCAAAAATTGAATAATAATAATAATAATAATGGTGTCGTAAATCGGGAAAAAGGGGTCGGGGGATTTTTTTTTCTCGCTCAAAGCTCTCGACGCGTCTTCCTCGAAAAATGACGACGACGAAAAAGCGAAAGAGAAAAAGGCGATGAACGAGTGCACAAGAAAGAGCGTCTTCTAGAGCACAATTGTTCGCCGCCTGAAGGCAACGAATGCAACGTGGATACGCAGTTTGTCGGCTAGTTAGTTACACACAACCCAACACCTGTTCAATCGTGATGGTCCGAGAGGGAGAGAGGGAGTCGGGCAGCATCAACATCATCATGAACATCCCCTCAAACCCCCGGCGGGTCCCCAGATGGTCGGGAGTAATCAAATTTCTTTTCTTTTCCACTTTTATTTCTGTTGCGTCGCCAACCCGATTTATGCATGAAATGTGTCTCGCATCGACTTTACGATAATGAATGGGTGTTGAGGAAGTTTTTTTTGTGTGTGTGTGTGTGTGTGTAGGATTTGCGAACAAATCGGAAAAAAGGTCGGCGAAGAAAATAACGAGAGAGAGAAAAAAAAAGAAATGGTGGCGATTAAGAATTTTCGAATGTTTTGACATTTTAATGATGGAATGCGACTATTTTTATTTTTTGAAAGGAAAACAAAAAGGGGATTTGCAAGAAAAAGTTTGACGAAGAAATTTGGGTTGTCTCGGTTTTGCCGAAAGAGAAAACAAGGCATTTTTCAAAAAAAAATTTTTTGGCGTGATTCAATTAAAATAATGTCTGTAATATGTTGGCTCGGTGTACTACGGACATGTTTTAAATCTATTCGATTTTTGTAAAATTGCCGAATTTGTCAATTTTTCTACCAATGCAATCACAATAAAAAAAATAAAATTGGGTCCTTTGGATTTTCGAAAAATTTCGACACCAAAATTAATGGCATTCACTTTTTTTCGGACCAATCTCGGTGTTGTGGGACAAAAGTCAATTTTGTTTGCCATCGCGTCTCACGAAAATACGAGATTTCTGTGTTGGCCGATCATTTCATGTTATTGACGTGATTTCGCGATTATTTTGAGGGCCGACCACAATAAAAAGGAATTTATAGTACAAATTGATGTTATAGGGGGTTTCGCCCCAAAAATGGGGTCTACTAGAGTTTTTCGCTGTCTGTAAGACCTTGCAATTAATGCGTTGCCAGTTATTTTTTTTTTAATTTTTTTGAAAAAAATGAGTCGGGCGACGTTGGACCTATTCAAGAAATTTATTTTACAAAAACAAAATTACATTAAATTTGCATTTTTTACACCTCTGCAATTTTTAACATTTTCATTACATGAATAGATTGAATAGAAAACGATGGAATAAAATTGATGGTAATTTATCTCAAAATTTCTTGGAAAATATTTGATTTTTCAAAAATCCTCTCTAAAATATTTTTTTGGAAATTAAAACAAAATTTACTAAATAAAATTTTCAATTCAATTAGGCAATGATTACAGCTTTCTGAAAAAAAGTATACAAAAATTTTTTCAAAAATTATGTTTAAAAAATTTTTTTAATTAAAATACACCAAAGTAAGCCAAAAAGTGACCGGTGCGGTATCGAATTCGAGGCAATAGACATTATATTTTTTGGGATTTTGACAATTGGGAAATCACACAAATTTTGTCGCAATACATTTTTTAAAGTGAAAATAAAGGATCAATAGTTTAAGGTGATTTTTTTAACTTTAAAATTGTGCGTTCGACATATTATTTTCTGGCGAACACTACAGAACGCAAAGTACACATATCATGTGAGCGACAGGTGTGCAAAACAGATAAAATCCAATTGACGCAAAACTTAATTAAAAAAAAACAAGAAAATTGATGGAGAAGACGGACAAATGAATGTGAGAAGAAGAAAAAAAACGAAGAAAAGTCGCATTTTTGGGTGAAAAAAAACTAGGAGATGAAAAAAAAATCGGGAATTTTAAGGGAATTGCGTTTGCAAACGTGCAGTAAAACATTATTTTCTTTAAAAATAAACGCGGCGAGAATTTTCGGGACGAAATATGAGACGAGAATTGATGTGAGGTGCATGCGATGGAACAAAAAGAATTCCGAAAAGATTCGCAGACGAGATTAGAAAAAAATTTGAGGGACCGGTAGTTGAAAATGGAATCGAAATCAAATCTGAAAGGAAAAAGTTGAAAAGGTCCCAGAGCGATGTTGTCAGAATTAGTCGAATCATTTATGTAGAAAAAACTGGGAAATGTAAATCGGAATAATGAAATAATGAAAGGAAAACGAATATATAGGAGGTTTGGAAAAAAATAATCTGGATTTAAAAAAGTATCCCTCAAAATTGCAAGAAATTTAAAAAAAAAAGAGAAAAAATAAAAATTTGAAAATCACAGAAATTCAGCGACCGTAGTACCATGACGAACTTTTGCGGACTATTCAAATTTTTAAATTTTGCGATAATAAAATTCATTGGAATTTCAAAAGTAAGGACTGACAAATTCAAGAGAAACACGCAAAATATCAGTTTTAAATATTTTTAGAAAATCAATTGAAAAATGAGGGAGGGGCACGATTTACGACGCCATTGATATTTTTTCGCGGAGATAACTTACATGTTTCCAATCCGCCGTCTCGTTTTTTTCGTCCGCCACGAAGACGTTCAAACCATATTTGAATTCGAATTTCTGCAAGAAATGAAAAATCGAATTAGAAAAAAAAATCGATGAGGTGGAGGGAAAAAATTCGCGTCGGGTAAAACGACAAACTGACTTCACCCTCTTCGTATTCTTCTTCATCTGTTTCGTCGTCGTGAGCTTCAACTTATTGTAATAAACAATAAAAAATTTTTATGGCACACCGACAAAATCGATATTTTCTCGTGTTTTTCAATTATTTCATTTTTTTTTTTTGAAAAAAAGGAAACAATCAGTGATAGAAAAACAAAACTTGGAATTGAATGACAAAAAGAATCGTCAAGGAAAAAAGGAGCATGAATGTCGATGAAAAATGAGGTTGACGAAAAGCTGATCGAAAATCACTAAGAGTTCGAATCGATTAGACAGTGGGCGATTTTTCGAGAGCGTCGAAGCGTCTCGCTTATTTTTGAAGACGCGAAGATGAGGCGAGGCGACAAGCAGGCGTGTCGTCGCCGGAAATGATACAACACAACAATGACATCTCAAATGACTTGCAACTGGTGTCCACAGCTATTATAGTACCGTCACGCATTGTTTTTTTTTTTTTGATTTCATTTTTTTTCCGGCCATATTTCAACAAAGCTGTGTTCATTGCCTGTTGGCCATACAGAGTCAAACGACATTGACGAAATTTTAAAAATGTGTCTTGAGACGAATTTGAAGGTCCCGCCATCCCCTTCGGTCGTTTGACGTCGACAATGCTGCCAGGGTTTTCGGAGCCGACAAAAATTTCTGGCAAATCATCAGCGAGCTATGATCTATTTCAGTATTTCAGGAACAGACCTGGAATCGTCGAAGCCCAAACTTCACACAAATTCCGTTGAGCCTAAAATGTATCTGGAAAATAATTGATGCTGCTGGATTGAGTCGACACGAATTCATGATTTCAGTCTTCTAAAATATTAATTATTTTTATAGTCAGCGTCTGGCGACTGCTAGCGCTTAAATTATATCTCAGTACAAATTCTATGATGGACTTATAATTATGCACCGCGCTGAATAAATCATGAGTCGAAAAAACATGATGGTCCCTTATAAGGTGTTTGCAAATTTTTAGAGTTTAATCTGATGCTTTAAGTAGATTCCAGGCACCCCTATTTTACAGAAAAAAAGACCTCCCATATGAAGAGAGCCCTTATTCCTATGCTTGACCTCAGAAATTTAGATAATTAAAGAAAAGGAGAAAATACAGTGCGTTGCAGAATTATAAGGCCACCCCCAAATTTGAGCGCCGCGCAATGATTTCGATACTTTGAGACCAACCAGTGTTAAAATGCGAAAAAGTTCGTTTCATGGGGGTGGCTTTATAATTCTGCACCGCTTGAAAAAACGGTTTTGGACCACTACGCAGTTACTTTTGAAGATACTAACATAAAAATTGGTACATATAGATAATTTTTCATGCTAAACACGATTTTAACACTTGTTGGTCTCAAAGTATCGAAATCATTGCGCGGCGCTCAAATTTGGGGGTGGCCTTATAATTCTGCAACGCACTGTAGTGAGTGTTTTTATTTTCTTCAAGACTACACAGTTGAAAAAAAGAATCTTATAGAAACGAACAATTTCAAGGGACTGATGGCCCTAAAGAGGGCCGTTGGAACAGTGTGCCGATTAGCCTGACTCGATCCCCATGAAGGAGGACCGCGTCAGTTGATCTCCTTCGCCGCGTAGAGGCTCGACACTTGAAGGAGAGGCTCACCAGCATCAGGCCGAAACCTGATGTGGGTCATCGCCGATCCCACCTTGGGGATCACCCAAGGACATCCCACAACTATCATCCGAGGACAATAGAAGTAGAAGTGGTTGGGCAAGCCACGTCTGGCTGGGCCCCGGGTCTACTGGTGATATGGTAATGTGGTTTTTGTGTTCATAGCATAGCAGCTTACTACAAAGTAGTAGCAAGCCACTACAAAGTAGCAAGCTACTATGCTAAGAAGCACGGTCCATGTGCACCCGAAAGGCTGGACATATTGACATAGCTGGCCAATCCACGTCAATATAGGTCTGGGCCAGATGGCATCCTGACTAGTATGGAGGACACCCGGTGAAGCAAAGTTCTAAAGCATAACCATCCATAACGCCCACCAAGCACTCGAGAGTACTTGAAACGGGGGCGTTTGGGTAGGGTTCGATTCCCGGCTACGGAATCAGGGCTGAAAGGCTTGCCAGGCCAATCACCCGAATTTAGGATACGACGGATAAGCCGCCATCCAGCCAACGCCTCGGCACTACGGGGGATCAGGAAGCTTTGGCGTTTGGGGGAATGGCCGACTACGGCCCTAATATAGCCGACTACGGCAGATTAAATAGAAGAGGGGTCCTCAGTATGGCTAATGCTTAATGGTGGAGGGAAGGGAAAACTTAGTTGTGGTGGTGAATCGATTCACCGGCAGGGTCCTTCCATCGGCGGCGGCAGCGACGATACCTAAATACCTAAAAACCTGAAAACTTGAAGTAAAACAATAATACAATACGGAAGGGGGGAAGCCAATCATTAGTGGAATGACTGGCATGGCCGTAAGTGGTACGACTTTCCCCCAAAAAAAGAAGCGATGGTTGGTCCCAAACGGTAGGACCGAGAGAGAGAGAGAATCCCAAGTGGTGGGATATAGAGGGTGGAAGCCGCAAGTGGTACGGCAGGAAAGGGGGAATCAGTCGACTGATAGAGAGAAGGGACAGTCGCAAGTCGTAAGTGGTACGACTGGGGGAATTGAAAAATAGTAATAATAAAAAAAATGAAAAAAAAAAACTTGAACCTGACTAAAAATTACCAAATATCCGACGATTTTGCTCCGTCCTCGTCGCTTCTTCGAGACGTCGCCTCCGATTCGATCCATTCGATTCAGGATGCCTGAAATGATTCGAGTTATTCTGATAGACTGTACCTCCCTTCTTTACCTTTCGAATCCGCTTCCTCTTTCGTCATTCCTCTTTCTTGCTCCTCTTCACGTGCTATGTCTACTCATGCAATGTGGGTTTAACATCAGCCTGGACGCGACACTGCAGTAGGGTTAGTACTGGCCAACGGAGTCGCACCAGTCGAGAATCCCCGACACTTTCAACATAGCACATCGGAAGAGCTCGAATGAGCAACGACTGTGGCTCTCATCGGATCTGCAATAAGAGGAATTGAGAAGAAGGATTGCGATGAATGTGACATACCGTGTGGATCCTTGGCCATGACAAGTCCGCCAAGATATGCGGGGGCACGTGGAGCCCACAGGTTGTGCGGGACACGCGGAGCCCGCAAGATAGGCGGGCTTCCCGCACCTCGAGGAGCTGCGAGAACTGACGGAATTGCGAATCCGCCGGCCTTTTATAGTGCCACTGGGGGTCGGTGCACAACGTGCAATAGAGCGCATTTGTAGAATGTAACTGCAAATTGACGCCAAGTGTCCTCTGACTCTCTTATGTTAGCACACTCTTTCCTATCAGACGCGCTTTCCCGATCGACGCTGGAGTGCTGTAGAGCGCGCTTGCCTCATGAAACAAACAATCGCAGGGCGGGGCTTGGATTGCTGCTGGCTACAATGTAGCATTCCGGCGTGTAAGAATAACCGATTAATTAGACATCGAGTTTTTCAATTAATTGACTCCTCCTTGAATTCAATTCCTGGAAACAGGTTTTGAAGGAGATTCGTTTGAATTCATGGTCCGAGATTTTCTTTTTTCGTTGCTGAATTCTTCTAAGCTTGCAGCATGAGCTTCAGAATTCATCATAAAACTCTGGTAACTCAATACCAATCGGAAATAATACAAAAATCGAATCGGATCCGAGGAATTTCGAATCGGATCCGAATTATCTAAACAAATCTGATCAGAACAATTTCCGATCGGATCCAAACATTTACTAATCGGATCCAAGAAATTACCAATCCGATCCGAAAAATTACCAATCCGATCCGAAAAATTACCAATCCGATCCGAAAAATTACCAATCCGATCCGAGAAACTACAAATCTTACCCGCTAAATTACCAACCAATCGGATCGGGTTGATTTCGGAGCCGAATTTTGTCGGTTCCGATATGTAATTTTTCGGATCCGATTGGTTTTGCGTTACCAGAAAACAGCGTAGACGGTAATTAAATGTATAGTAGTATCTCTCGTAACTTAAAACCAATTTTGGCTCCGGAATCAACTTTATCCGATTGGAAATTCTACAAATAAGATTTTAAAATTGCCGGATCCGTTTTGTTAATTTTTCATTACGAATTGGATTCGACAAAATTGACGACTAATTAATTGACTTACAGGGTGTCATTTAAGTTCCCGCACAAAAGTTAGACGCCATGAAAAGCTTGGCTGTCGCACTTTTCGTGCACCAATACAATTTATTTTTGTTAAATAAGGTGTATTTTACTTACTTTTCAAGTTTCACTTCATTCGGATGTGTTTCCGAGAAATGGCGAAGGCTAACATCCATTGCGCTTCCATTATCGAACTTCATAAGCGAAATGAGCGCCCGACAGAGATCATTCAACGCCTCGGTGTGCCTCGTAGAACGGTTTAAGACACCAACAAACGTTTCAAGGAGCTAAATACGACCAGTGACCTTCCCAGACAAGGAAGACTCGTCTCAGTAACCACTCCTCAGAAGATCAACGCCGTCAAAACGAGGATCAGGCGAAAACCGCACAGGAGCATAAGAAAGATGGCGTCAGACATGGGAATGAGCATCTTCGCTATGGAACAAATGGTCAAAACGAAGCTTGGACTGACCCCATATCGCGTCCAAAAAGCGGCAATTCTATCGGCCGTCAACTAGCAGAGACGCTTCGAAAAAGCAAAACGACATTTTGCTCGCACGCGGTCTGGACAACACCTCGCCACTGTCTTCTCCGACGAGAAGCTGTTCACTGTGGAGGCGGCATTCAACTCACAAAACCATTGAGTACTTGCCCAGACATCCCAGAAAGCTTCTGAGAAAGGAAGAACAATTCATCCAGCCTCACATCCTGCCAGTGTGATGGTTTTCGGTGCCATCTGCTCAACCGGGAAGTGCCCCCTGGTTTTCGTGGATCAGGTGGTGAAAGTGAACAAAGAAGTCTACGTTCGGGACATTTTGGGGAAGCATATGATGCCCTGGGCCCAAACGCATTTCGGTGGGAAGATATGGGTCTTTCAACAGGACGGAGCACCCGCCCCTACTGCCAAAACTACTCAGGAGTGGTGCCAGACCCATTTTCCCGACTTCATCAAGTCATCCGAATAGCCTGCTTGCTCCCCAGACCTGAACCCGCTAGACTTCTCCGTGATGGGGTCTTGCAGGAGAAGGTCAACGCAAAACCCCACTAAAATGTAGAGACTCTGAAGAAGACATTACTGGCGGAATGGGACAATCTTTCCATCGAATACCTGCGTACCACAGTCGAATCCAACCCGAAGCGTCTCCGCGAAGTCATAGCTGCGAAAAGAGGCCGAATCGAAAAGAGTTAATAGATAATTATTTGTTGTACTATAGATAAAAAATATTTCGAGTCTCGTTTGATTTGGACTTTTAGTTTCAGAAATATACGTCTTCATAGTTGTGCGGGAACTTAAATGACACCCTGTAGTTGATTTTCTCATATATTATGTAATTCGGAAAATTAAAAAAAAACTACTGATTTCTGTTATTTTGGTACAAACATTGAAATTATAAACCGATTTTTCGCTATCAAATCCCCCATTTTCATTAATTTCCAAACACCTCGATTTTTAAGTACCATTCACAAATTGGTTAGATGTGGTTCAAATGGTTTTCGTTGATTAGAATTCTGAGAATCTCAAAATCAGAAAAAAATATCCATCTCTGTGTCGATCTTGAGACTTTTTAAAAAGCCTAGTGATCGGGGAGTCCGAAAAAATTGAAAATTTCCAAAATTCCATCATTTCCATTGGATCTTTATAATCCCGCTCGTCATAATTATTCAACTCTTGCATTAATATTTTCAATTTTTTTCTTTTTTCAGCATTCATTTTTCATTTCCCCAATTCGTTATGTTAAATAGTTTTTTTTTTCTGAGAAAAACAATGTGTGCGTGAAGCTCGTATTAAAGAAAACTTGTGTGCATCTATACAAATCAAATTAGAAGGGGGCTGGGGGTTCGTTTAATTAACATTTTTTGGGTCTCACGACGAAACAAGCACTTATTTGCGATATTGTAGCGTGTTCATCGGCGATCGGCTCACGTGTGCTAAAAAAAAAGGCCGTTGGACGAGTGGATGATGGAAGAGAGCTGGGCCTCCTCTGGTAACTCAAAACCAATCGGATCCGACAAAATTCGACTCCGGAATCAACCTTATCCGATTGGAAAATCTACGTATAAGATTGGAAAATTGTCGGATCCGATTCATTTTTTTTTGGGTATTTTCGTATCCGATTGGTAATTTGTCGAACCCGATTTGTTTTAATATTTCAATTCGAATCGGATTCGACAAATAACCAATCTTATCTGTAGAATTACCACTCTGGTAACTCAAAACCAATCGGATTCGACAAAATTCGGCTCTGAAATTAACCTTGCCGGATTCAATTAGTATTTCTACGAATAAGATTGGTTATTTGTCGAATCCGATTCGAATTAAAATATTAAAACAAAACGGATTCGAATATTTACCAATCGGATTCGAAGAAAAACGAATCGGATCCGAAAAATCCAAAAAAACGAATCGAATCCGAAAAATTTCCAATCTTATCCGTAGAATTTCCAATCGGATAAGTTGATTCTGGGGCCGAATTTTGTCGGATCCGATTGGTTTTGAGTTACCAGAGTCGACCGCCTCCGGCTGCACCACTGACTGGTAGTCGGACTCGCTGTCACTTGACGGGTCCGAGTACTTCATAACCTTCGACTCTGGTAAATGAAAATCAATCGGATTCGAAAAAAAATAAAATATAAATTAACCTGTCTCGATTGAAAAATAATTCAAATTCAATTAAGAAAACGCTTAAATTCGATTTTAAATTTTGGTTTCGATTCAAAAATCTTCGAAATGGATTGATTTATTTCTCAATTTCAATGGTTGATATTGAATTCGATCGAAATTTTGGAATAATTCGGAACAGATTAATTTACATTCGAATTAGATTGAAAACGAAATTATTTTCGAACCCGATTGATTTTCATTTACCTGAGCTATGTTTGATAATAATACCCCTCGAATGCAAAAACTCTTCAATGATTATTGCAAATTTATTAATAATTACAATCCCGTTTCCAGATGTTTTCACTGTATTTATCCACTTCGATCACCGACGTTAATAGTTGCAGTCCAGGCTCTTATTCGCTTATTCCGCGTCGACAATTTTAAAAACCAAAAAATGCAAATGCGGCACAATTCTGGGAAAAGCTGAAAGTGCGGCAAATAACCTACTATTAGTTTTTTTTTTTGAAATTGTGAGTAATGATTACTCACGAATTACTTCTCTTATTCCCACGAAATTGTGACTTTTGATATTTGGCGCAAATTAAGATGCAATTGTGCAATCACGCCGCAATGACACTGCGGATTTGCATTTTAACGTACACGCAAATATTTAAAATCACGCGAGTTTGTGTATTTTTTATGAATTTTGTAGTCACTTTCAGAGAATTCCTTCCCGACAGTGGCTTCTCAATAAATGGCGATTTTTTTTTCGGTCAGGCTTATATTTTAGAGATTCATCCCACCATCTTCATATACTAAACGAATCATTTAATATAAAGGTGAGAATTTGACATAGCCAATTTTATGCGTCGAAGAATGTCGGCGTAAATAATTGGCAGTTGTGCGTAGTATAATGTACATACACATATTCGTATTTTAAATAGTTTTTCCTTTGTTCAAATTGATAAAATTTTGCTGAAAATTTGGAGTCGAACGTTGCGCTCAAAAATTCATATACGAATACGGCAAAAACATGATTTTTTTTTTTTGGAATTGCGTTCCTCCGAATCTCGGCAACCAAAAAAAGCTGGGCAACCGCCGGGGGGGGGGTCTGAGTGACGGGGCGAGTCGCGAACGCACGATTCGCGAGACGTCGTCGACGAGAGAGCGCACGAAACGCGGAGGCTCGTCGACGAGATAGCGCACGCGGCGGTGGAGTGCGCGAGACATCGTCGTCGCGCTAGAGACCGCGACGGCGACAAGAGACGCAGAAGCGACACGCGAAACGCGACACGCACGCGTCGCGGCACCGCACAGGCCCCTCCATTCACAGTTTTAAGCCGGCTGGACGAATATTTCAAAAATTGTGCACCGTCTCGACCCCAAATTCCCGATTTCATTGAGTTTTCACAAATTTCTAGACGTTCAAATTATTATTTCGCTGATAAATATTTGTCGGGTCAGCAGTTGAAACTTTATTGCACCGCTGCAAACTTTCTTCATTAATTGTGTGAACGCACTTATATATTTTTTTGTCGATTATTTCGTCCAATCAAAACGTCGCCGTTTTTTTTTGCAGGGTGTTTCTATGTATCATGGCGCTATGGACTGATCCATCTCGCCAGTTTCTGATATCCGCAATACGAAGCCGCCCAATCATTTGGGACAAAAATTACGCCACCGACAACAATTATCGGAATGCGAAGAATGACGCGATTCAGGAAGTCGTCGAGGATCTCAATGCGATGTACCCAATGGGCACCAAGTTCAGCAGTATGTTTTCAACGATCCCGTCGAATTCGCGAATTCCAATTGAAGCTATTAATTATTCTAGGCGAAGACGTTCGATCGCAATGGAAGAATCTGAAAGACACGTTTGTTCGCAAATTACGATGGCTCACCGAGGGCAAATACTCGGAGGATCCGACGAAGGAGCCGACGTGGAAATTCTATCGAATGTTGTCGTTTCTCGACGAGAAGGAGACGAAACGCCTTCACAGTGAAGGAATTGTCGATCAGAATGAGTTCGACCTAGTCCAGCTACACAATGATAATCCGCAGTACGCAAGGTTTCTCGTCTCAAACAATCTTTTTTTGGTGTTTTAGGTACGATAATGGAAGAATGCATATCAAAGGCGACATTCAGCACCAAATGCATTATGAGCATAATTCGCATAGCGCTCCATCAAGCGAGGAGCAGATGTTGCAAATGTTCTCACAGGTGATTTTCTTTATACAACCAAAATTTTCAATATTTATTTTATCGTGGTCCCATCATTTGACAATTTTTTTTGGACCGAAATGCTCATTTTTGCGAAGAATTCTAAAATTACATTAAATGCGCACTTTTTATTGTAAAAAAATGTATTATATTATTCATATATTTTTTATTGCATGACTAATTCCGTAAAAAGTAACCAAAATATATTCTAGAATTGATTGCCGCACTCATTTTCAAATCTAGAATTCAATTTTTGAAGGAAAAAAAATTTTTTCGGTTACCATAATTATTCGTTTTATTCCAAAAAAATGAAATTAGAGTAGTAAAACAAAAAAAAATCGCTCATTCCATACGAGACTTTCTTCAGAGCTACGAAAGCAAGCAGCAGGGTCTGCAAAGCGTTTCACCGCCGTCGCCGTCGCTGCCGATGCCGCAGGTCGCCGGCGCGCCGTGCAGCACCGAGACGATATGCGCGAAGCCGCCGTTCACGCCGCCCAACGGCCACTCGTCGCACACCAACGGCAACGCGCCGCCGGCCGTCGTCGTCGACAACGACGACGATGAGCCGCGTCGGAAGCGCGTATGCAAGCCGTTGATCAAACGCAATTCGCCGAGCGGCGCCCATTTCGAGCCGTACAACATTCGGCGATCGACGACGACGGCGGCCGCTCAGGACGAGTTTGATCTATTCGGCGCGTGTGTCGCCGCCCAACTAAGACGGTTCGTTTTTCGCAAATCTATTCAAGCAAAAAAAAACGTGCATCGGCGCATTTGCAGACTTTGCGAAGAAACGAATCGCGGCGAGGCGCTTCATCTCCAGAAAAAACTCAACGATGTGATCTACGAGAGCCAAATCAAGTTACTAAACAATCAATGATCTACCGGTATATTCCTTAGGTTTTGTCATATTTGTGCCACACGAAAAACACGCCCTTTCATTGTGATCTTTATATTTCTGACATGTTCTTCTCATCTCGACAACTAAATTACTTTAAAATTACCCCCTCCCCATCTAATAACTGTGATTTTCCATGCATTTTTACACTATGTCGTGTGCTTCAATGCGATCCGTGGTCCCAGTTGACCTGTTTTACATGTATATGAGTCATTTTGGCAAATAATAACATCTACTGATACAGTTATAATCGTGATTTTATTCGGTGAACTCGAAACGCCTCGTTTCCATAGTACAGTAATACAAAAAAAAATGGCTTCTAATAATACAAAGCAACCATGTTCTAATATCGTGAGCCGGTACGAAATCATTTTACCAATTCGGAATTGTCGCAGTGGTGGTGGTGTTGGTGGTGATCGGACGCTCAATCGGCTCATTCAGCGCTTTCTGCATAAAATACATCATTTTCGCGTCAAGGTACGCCGCCGCATCGGCGTTTCGAATTCCATGACGTTCATTAGGGAACACCTAAAACCGAAAAATGGAATCTTTGGCAAAAAAAAACCGGGGGGCTCCTTCAAACCAGTAGATCGTAGGGTTTTCCTTTTCTGATGCACGTGTCGACCAACGCGCACAAATGCGAAAAATGAACATTCTCATCCATTAGTCCGTGAATCAAAAGAAGGCGATTCGGTCTGAAAAATATTCGGCCTTATTCTTATAGCAATAACGAATCCCACTCATCAGGTAGACTATCAGCTAATCGCAATACCGAGCTCTTATAATAAATCTCGCTGTACACCGGATATCCAAGATATCTTTCAGTATACGCCGTGTCGTACAATCTCCAATCAGTCACTGCTCCACCGGCGATCGCGCCGCGATAAATCTAAAAATTGAATAGGCCAATTTAAACGGATCGGAGTGGACCGAAAATTTCAGCGATCCGTCCATTCCGAACAGCTCAACAATTAGGTTTTTTTTTGGAAAATTTCGCTACAAAATGTTCGCGATGTCAATAACATGCGTATTGTTGTCAAATAAAATGCACAAGTCCGCAACATCAACTTCAGCTTCATTAAGAAGTTCAACTTTTTTTTGAAATGTAATTTTTTATTATCTAACACAATAAATGAACTTCGGAAATTTCATAAATGAGCATGTCGCGTGTTTACACCCAATGCATTTTATTTGACGACTAGTATGAAACGTGTAACTTTCACGTGATTTAGAACTTCTGAATGCTCATTTTATCGAGTATCGACGTCTTCGAGTTACCAATTAAGGGTACCGATGAATAAATGCCAAAGATAATCGAAAATAAGCGAAATTGAAATAATTGCGGACTTGTGCATTTTATTTGCCGACAATACACAAACATTGTCGACATCGCAATCGTTAAACGTAAACTTTTCATTTTTTTTCTATTTCCTATCTATATTATTTTTTTTGAGGTCCATCCCAGCCCCCCCCCCTTTAAAGACGCAGCACATCGCGCCAAGACCTCTTCGCCCACCAACACGTAGTCGTAACGACAATACTCGCAACAAGATGAAAGCACACTCACATGACCATTTCCAGCGAGCAGCAACAACGACATGAATCCGCCGTACGACCAACCTTGAACGACCACTCGCGACAAATCCATTATGCCGCCGCTGTGCTCGGCAAGAATGTGCAATCCCTCGATTTGATCATCGACTTCCGCATATCCCTAAAACACGATTGATTATTAGTTGAACAAAAAGAAAATGGTAGGCCAGCGTCTCGAATACCAATTTCCGCGATATTTGGGCCTCAAATTCGATGCCGCGATTCGCCGAACCTCGATTATCCAAAACCACCACTATATATCCGAGTCGGGTGAATTTTATAAAAGGAAGCCATCTGAAAAATGCGATATCTCGTCAATTTTTGGTACCCAACAATTGGCGGCTGACGAGCAAAAATCATTATGAATCACTTGAATTCCGGGACCACCATAAACGTATTGAAGCACGGGATATTTTTTCGTCGCATCAAAATTGCTCGGCTTCATTATCATCCCAAAGTGAGTGAATCCGGTTTTTCTGGACAAATTTCACATTAAAAAAATACACAAAGCGATCTCACGGTGACGTGTATTCGACAATCTCCGGAAAGTCGACGTTCAATTCCGGCACCATCGCGAAACCGGGCACCGTCACTTGAGCGGCAAACACGGCGTCGGGAAGCACGTCGGTGTGCCGAAACCGATAGAATCGACACACCGGCGGCACTTTTTGCGACGTCATCCAACAAACGAATCCAATGTCAAACTCGACGGCCAAATTCGAATTGGCGCGCTCGAATCTGAGCAAAATTGAATGCAAAACAAAAAAAACGAGAAACGCGTGAAAAAACCTAAACGACATGTCAGCCTCGGTGAGACGCTTCGTCATCGGATAGGCGAGATGGTTCGCCGCGTAGCTCGAAACGCACACGTTCCATTCAATCGGATGCGATTCGTTCGCGACAAAATAGACAAGCTTCCGCTTCTCATCGATTTTCGCTTGAATCGATTTGCATATCGAGTGGTTCCTCTTCATCAGCTCACTTTCCACAACATTGCACGGCGATCCACTAAAAACAGCATTTCATTTTCTCGTCGTCAATTCGAAATCGCCTACTGCTGGTTCAGTGTCACCGACAAATGCGTTAGGCAGCTACCAAAACGAGTCTCGCGGCAATAAATAAATTGATAAATCGGCTCATTGTCGTTCTCGATTGGCAATGGCACAGTGGCGTTATGTACCTGAACAAACGCAATAATCAATCAACACCGTGTTTGAGTCGGCCGAAGCACGATCGCCAACATTTATCCAGTGTTCCGAGTTGATTTTGTGAATCGGCACCGTCGTCCGCAGAGCGCCCGGTTTGAGTCGCGTCGGCGGCGGCAGCGGCGACGTCGGCATGTCGAACGCGGCCGACGATTGAGCACACCATGTCCCAAAATCATAATCAATACTATTTGAGCCTATAATTTCGGGGGTTTTTTTTTGTGATTGCCGCTCAACACCATCTACATTTCACATTTTTGCCGAAAACCACCATCGGCGGTAGATCAAAATCCCATTCGGGCACCAAAATGAGAGCGCATTCATGCTGTTGCCGCGACATCATTTGAACATATATCCTACAATTCATGCGTGTCTCAAAAATTGAATTCCCCAAAATCAACTAATCCAACGTTTTGCCGTCGGAGAAGAATCCCGCCCTCGTGATGTATTCCATACTCGGCAGAATTTGGTGTAAGTCGCGCTTCAATGGCACATCGTAGACCTGCAAATCGCAAAAGTGTTCAATACAATTTTGTTGACGCAAAACTCAAAATATCATCGTCGTCGTGAATTATCAGTTGGCGGAGTGTGCTGCGCGCGTTCGTCGTCCCAACACGCGGGTACTTCATCGCCGGCTCCGGCTTGTTGCCGTTCATACAGAATTGCGCTTCGGCGACCATCGACTCATCGACACGCTCGTAGAGCAGCCTAATTATTATTACATTCGCGAAAAAAAAACGAGCGCCCTGATTCACTATATTCGTACTACAGTACCCAAATTCTCGATGCTTCAATTAGAATTTGAATCAACGAATCGAAAAAGTGCGAAGGTCCACAACTCATTTTTTTGGGCTCATTTTTTTTGAAATGATAAAATCAAAAAATTTGCGATTTCAATTATGCGGTTTTTTTTTGCGAAAAATTGTCCAAATGCCAAAAATGATTAAAACCATCATATTTTTTCCATTACTTTCTAGAATCGTTTATTCTTTTCACTTTTTTTCCAAAACGCAAAGAGTTCATTGAAGTGTCCATCTTCAATTCGCCCCAAGACCTTTGGCATTTTGTCAATTTTCGCATATCGCAACAAACAAATAATAATCGAGGTGGTCTTTTAAAGGCGCGCCCACCGTTTCTCTTTCGCACTCCACCAAATCCCTTCGAATCGCTCGAGCTCTTCAAGACAAATATACGACGGCACACCGTTGCTCACGTTCGCCTCATATTTCGTTGCATAGATAATTGTGCCGTCTTTTTCGATATGCACCTTTAAAAAACGATGAGAAGAAGCGAGAAAAAAAAGAGCACCTGCTTGTTGAGCACATACGCCACATATCTCGAATCGACTGGACAAATTTTGGCATCCGAGATGTAGCCCGATTTGGGCGGCGAAACATCAATCGGATGCTCCTCCTCCATTCGCTCATCGTCTTGCTGATCATTGAGATTCAAATTGATCGGACACAACAGCTCGCGAGACGGCGAGTATCTGGAAACAGAATCATTTTAAAGAAAAAAAAAAATGAATGGCCCCCACTTGAATATCTGCTCCCCGCCAATCATCAGAATGTTTCCGCTTTGAACGCTGTAGTCGGTCACACCGTGAACCACCGACGATCGCTGGCGTTCGCACATCAATGAGAATTCTAGAGAAGGCATCGAGTTTCTGAGACAAAAATGATTGTTCTTTTCTTTTTCTTGACGGTTTTTTCAAACCTAAACGGATCGTTCTTGAAAACCGGCTGAAGGCAAAGCGTCGCCGGTTTCATATTCGGTCCCGACTCGCCGGCGATCTGATCGAGTTGCGCCAACGGGATGTCGACGGCGAGTAGGGTTTGACTAGACGAGTTTGCCGGTGTACCGAGGGCAAACCTGAAAACAAAAACAAACGCCAACATTCGAAACGCCACCAAGAAGACACCATTCACATTTTACACCCGTGCTCGGTGGCGACCAGCGACCATTTGGTGAAGTTCTGATGAAGCGCCGCGCGAATCTCGTTTCGACTATTCCTCGAGTGCTGCATCAATTTCGTCCACGACAAATTCGGCGTCGGCGCCGGCTCCAAATCGCGCGGCGACATTCTATAATAAATTCGCTCAAAACAAAATAAAAATTTCAGTATTGTGCAAATAGCAACCAAATAAGCGAATTGCCTTCCCACTTATCAGCTCATAGATAACCCTCACCAAAAAAAAACATATAACTGTAATTTATTTGAAATTCTACCGAATTTTTCGCCATCATTCATTATCAAATCGCCTCACACTTGAATGACCTATTTATATATATTCAATAATATGTATAATTCAACCGGTGCACTTATACTCGATCAAATCTGGATTCTTATCTCCGCGACGCATTTGCATATTCGGGGAGGAGGCGACTACGGTAACAATGATGACCCTGATAGGAATATTGCTATAAAAGCGGCGAACGTTGCGCCCGTCGCCAGTCTGCATGATGGACCTCAAGGAAAGCGATCAGCACCGGTAAGAACCCCCCACCCAACCTTCGTTGCCAATCTATAATCTATTTTCAGCTATATGCGTAAGGTGGCGTTCACCGCCGTCGCGGTTTCGACGGCCGCCGTTGTCACCGCCATGGTGACACTTCCACTGTTGTACACCTACGTTCAGGGTCTTCAGAGCGAGATCAACATGGAGACTGGATTCTGCATGGTATTGCGGCGACGTTGATATTCCACTACGGTATAACATCAAAATTTAGATGCGATCTCGCGACATGCTCGTCCAAATGTACCAGATCGCTCCGGTCAATCGCGTCAAACGCGCCTGGAAGTTCGGATCGTGGGTTCAAGATTCGGGAGTCGGCGGTGGAGCTGGTGGATACGGCGGCGCTTCCGACAACGCCTACAGCGCGCCAGCTTCCAACGGCTACGGACCCGTTGTCAACGCCGAGCCCGAACCACAGTGCTGCACTTGCCAGCAAGGAAAAGCCGGACCACCGGGACCGCCAGGTGACGACGGAAAGGACGGTAACGACGGCGAGGCCGGACACGACGGTCAACACGGAAAGGACGGCGGTGTCGCGCCATCCGACGGCCTCCAATCCGAGCCATGCGTCATCTGCCCACCGGGACCACAGGGACCAGTCGGAGCGCCAGGAGCCAAGGGACCACAAGGACCACGCGGTTCGCCGGGACTCTCAGGAATCGACGGAAGACGCGGCGAGCCGGGAATGGCGGGACCCGCCGGCACCCAGGGCGAACCAGGACCACAAGGACCACCGGGAAAGAAGGGCGAGGACGGTCGCGTCATCAATGTAAGTTTTCGAGGCGTTCCTCAAAAATTTCACACACACACATTCATCATACCTACAGGTCAACGGACCACCAGGACCACCGGGAGCGCCAGGACCACAAGGACGCAAAGGCGAGCGCGGACCAAAAGGAGTGCCCGGATCGGTTCATCCAGGTGTTCAAGGACCACCGGGAGACAAGGGACGCAAGGGACGCGCCGGACGCAAGGGCGAGGCCGGAGGTCAAGGTCCAATCGGATCCAAGGGACCCAACGGCGACTGCTTCCATTGCCCAACGCCAAGAACCCCACCGGGCTATTAATTTGCGCGTTCGCATTAATGAATTATTTATTTCTACTACACATTTTCGGAAGGCAGACTATTATTATACAAAAAAAAAATTTTTTTTAACGCACACACAAGGAAAAGTATAAATCAAGGCAAAATCACCTTGGAATTTCGAGAAAACTCAACAAAATCCCAATTTCTTCTACAAAACGCGTTTATTTCCCAAATTCATAAAACCAAAAAAACACCATACTCAACAAGAAGAGGAAGAGGAAAAAAATATTCAATTTTTCACAAAAAGCATTTCAAAATTTCATGGGACAAGTCATAATAACAATTTGGATTTTAACAAAAAATTAAAACATTCCCCCTGATTTCGTCGGCTCATTCCTTCAAATGGATGACGAACTGAAAATATTCGAGATTATTGAATGAAGACGAGAAACGAATTCTCACGTCCGTTCCAGCGCCGGTTTCGATCGGCTGAAGGACCACATCGTGCGTCATGAAATTCCGCACAAACGCCAATAGATCGATAGGCGTGTTGCGTGCAAATGTGTAGTTTTTTTCAAGATATGTCCCCTGAACCAAAATTTCATCGCCCACTTCTTTCAAACAATTTTTTTCAAAATCGCGTACCGTTACAATAACACCATCATTTCGCCATTCTCGCAACAAGAATAGAATGCGATTTCGAACCACTTCTTCAGCCTACAACAAAAATCCAACACAATTTGTCTTGAAAAAAAAAACAATTTAAACAAACCGGCAGCGGGCGAGTCGAATAAGACGAGGCGGCTCTGAAAGAATGCTAAAACTCACTTAACAAATTCAATTTAGAACAAGAAAAAAAACAGAAAAACTAATAACAAACGTTTCATTCAATTTCCTTGTCGTTCCAAGACCAGCATACGGATGGGCGTATTCTAAAATCAACGAACAACTTATAATCGCAATTCACGTTTTTCGAATCAAACCTCCACGATCGGATTCCGGCGGCGACCAACGCGACGGAACTGTTGAAAATGTCCTAAAAGCAAAATTCAGCATTTTTTTCAAAAAAAAATTTGGATTTTTTTTTGCTCACTGGTTCGGATAAGCGTTCGGCGGCACTGTGTGATTGCTCCGAACCGGCTGAAAATTTCAAAAATAAAAAACGATCAGTTTGAATAATTCTGAAAATCGCACATGATATTCCGGATATGGTGATGGCATCGGCGCATGGAAACGCTCGCCCGGAGGTACATACATATTCGGCTTCAAAAGTGGCGCATACCTGAACGAGAGCAAAACAAAAATAACAGAACAAATATTCAAGAAATAATTCAATAGTTACATTGAAGTCGGACTCGGCTTCGGCATATAGCTCGTTGTCGGAGCATTTCGATGGCTCTCCGGCGGCATTCTAGAAAAAAAAAATAACAAAACTTTGAGTTTTCTCGACATATTTAACAACGCGCCAACCCAATTGAATAGTTGCTGCCAAATTGCGATTTCGGCACATTCACCGGCCGCGGTCTGCAATCTCAATCAATCATCGGACTCGACTAGAGTCCAACACTCACATATTTGTCGTGTACACTCGCGCGTCACGTCGCAATTGCTCATCCTCTTCCATCGCGAGTCGCCGCGCCAACTCCTCATCCTGTTTCAACTGGGCACGAAGACGCTCCGATTCCTCTTCCGATATCACCTTCTGCTTGTGCAGCAATCGTTTCTCCTCTTCCGTCATTCCACCATCATCTTGGCTCGTCGATTGCTCAAGATGTCTTCTCTACAAAAAAAAACCAAAATCAATACTTGTCAAGGTTCCATTTTTTCTGGATTTTTACGCTATTTAATTAAACACTGCATTGTCCGTGCGGAGTACATAAACGAGCGTGTCTCGAGACCTTTTCTGACATTTAGCCAAGTCAGCGCGATAGTTTGTTTCAAAAAAAAAAGAAAAAAAAATGCGCAGGGCACAAGACTACCGTACTCGAACAAATTTTCGAACCGCCTAAATATCAGAGAAACCATTTGATTCGACTTTTTCATTGTTCAATTTGTTTTTTTTTTGGAGATTAGTGAGAAAAAAAACAATAACAATTTCCAATTTTGCTCAAAATGCCACAAAATGCGATACAAGCTCAATACAATATTTCTAGGGACCATTGATTACAATACCTGGTTGTTTCTACGCATAATTTCTCGTTCCTCTTCTTCAAACTTCCTTCGCTTCTCATCGTCATTCGTTCGCGGCGCATAGCTCCTTCGCGTTTCATTGATCTAAATAAAATCAATACACTCATTATATCGATGATATAATGTCAAATTCTTACACCATCATTCTCGAGCATTGTGACTGGAAGCTTCGAGACACTCGGACGGCATTTGTTTGACGATTTCACTGAGCCGATAACATCATCAACATCATCATCGAACGATGGTTTCCGGACAACTTTTTTCGGCGACGCATCGAACGTCGATTGGAATTCTCGCGGCTGTTCGGCTTTGCGATTCGCTTCGCGCTCCATCCGTCGACGCTCTTTCTCTATTCGACGCCTTTCCTGCTCGGCACGCTTCTGCCGCTTCACATTCTCATCATCATCGGAATATTCGCCTTCCGAATCGATGCTGCTCGCCTCGCTTTCCGATTCAATCACAGCGTGTCCGGTGTGCGCGCGATCAACCCATTCGCCGCGGTGTCGGCTCTAGATCAAGCATTCGTCAACCATTAATCATTTTCAAATACTCACTTCGTCCGGATCGATCGGTGGCCCCCCAAATCCGCTGTTCGGAATCGGCGGCGCTCCCCAATCGTCAGTCCTCGCAAACTTCGGTTTGATCGTCGTCGGCTTTTGACAATTGAACGTATCCTCATCGAGCTCAATATTTGTCGGCCTGAAATTCGGATCCGCCTCGCGATACTTCTTCGGCCTCATGTATCGTCCGGCGTTCTCCTCGCCGTCCGTCGAATTTCCGCTCGACACGATTCGCTCGAAATCCTCTTTTTTGAAAGGCTGCGCCGTTTCTGAAAATGAGTCCCCATTGCCACGATATTCCACGTTTTCGCAATCGGAAAAAAAAAACAAAAGAAATTTTACTTCGCAACGTGATAATCTGCAAATTGTTGTCATCGGTGAACACTTGAATTCCAGAAAACTGCGTCATGCTCACAAACTTCTTCAACGATGCGCGATTCGTATAATAATGGTACCACTGAAAACATCAAGAGTTGGGCTCCGCAAAAAAAAAGTACGCCTTCAAAACCTCGCGCTTCAATTCGGGATTTTTGTCGAAATGCAGCAATGGGTTCATCATGGCGTACAAATCCTGGCAAACTTCTCCATTCACCATCAATTTGTAATTGTCGATCAATGATTGATAGGTGATCTGAAATTATTGAATTGCAGAGTTGAAACATTTCCCAACCAAAACCTTTTCATTCTTTTCTTTCATCTGGATGATGCTGATAAATTTTAAGAGGAAATTGTATGTCTGAAATGTTCAAATTGTTCTATATTAATCGCAAAATTCTTTTTTTTTTAATGATTTTTACATGCATCGCTCGAATCTCGCTCTCCTTGTCCTTGAATGTCTCCTTATCCGCCGAATACATTTTCTCATAGCGCGCTCTGAAACACTTTCAGTGCAATTCTTTAAAATCGCATATCAAATTACTCGGCTTCGGCGCCAGAAATAATATGCGTGACAATTTCTTCGGCCTCTTTGGGAATGATTGGACTGAAAATGCGAAAGAGAAACAATTAGCAAACTTCTGACACAGAATTCCTACAAGAATCGATTTTTGTCGAATTTCAGCCAACCCTTTTCGACAAGTGTGTGCGCAAGATCCGTCTGAAATCAACAAAAAAAAACTATACTAAAATATTCCATCAAAAAACTTGCATTTGATTGGGGATTCGGATTGTTACATTCTCCAAGAAGGGTGTCAACGACAAATTTCAAATCAAATTTGAACAATGAACTATAAACCATCATTTTTTGGAATTATCCAATTAACATGACTCTTTAATTACATGATATGATAGTTAATTTCGTCGCCAGTGAATCCATCCCTCAATTTCAATCCATCGGATGCCAAAACGCTAGGCAAGAATGCCTGAAGTAATTCCTGAGATAATAATCGTCGATTTCAGATCATTTCAGCCAACCTTGACAGATTCAACATTGTATTTGTCAATATTTTCAATAAAGGGATCGATATCAACGGCATCACTGTACTCCTCGAAATCATGATCGACGCCAGGCTCGAAATTGGTGAACATTTCATCACACTAAATGTTATATAGAACTTCTACTAGGCTTTCGACTAATTTTAAAATACCAAAAATGGTTGGTCCGATTCGATTGAGTCATTAGATGTCTCTGCGTCATCGCCAGACACTGCAAAAAGTTTGTTTCATGCATTTTCTTTTCGAAATGATTAATAATCTGACGTGTTTCGTTTGGCGGTGGTCCTAAATTGATGCCATCGTTGTCTGACATTATCTGAAAATAATTTTTTTTTTTGCAAATCTTCGCGAAAAATCGGCGACGTACGATTTTTTTTTGAGAGCGAATGCAGAAAACGGAGAAGAAGCAAAAGAAACTCATGCACGCACGCGAAAAACGTCATTGCGTTGACGCCGGCGCGAAAAATGAGCAATTTGAAAAATTTTGGTGATGCAAAACACTTGAATATTGGAAACTTGGAGTGGACTTGAAAAGTGCAAAATGAAAATTATTTAATTAAATTTGAACATATTTATTCAAAAAAAAAAACCGAAAACAATTTAGATGAGATTTAAAACAATTCGAAACGCCGTGAAAATGCGCAAACTTTTACAATTTCTTATAGTTGTGCTAAAAAGTTGCCAGACCTTTGTTTTTTGAAATATGAGTCAAAGACAAGAAAAATAAATAATAAAATAAGCAAGTTTCAAGGAAATTGGAAGATTTTGGCAAGAATATTTCATTTTTCTAAAGTCAACTGACATTTAATCGATAAAAATAACATTTTTATGCAAATTGAAACTTTTTGATTATTCATTGTTCGTCAAATTCAATGTTTACACAAATTTTTTGCATTTACCGTATCTAATTTCACAATTTCAAACCTAAAATGTGTTTTCAAATTTTTGTTTCATCGAATCGCTTCTCCGATTTTATAAACTAAACGAATCATAAACAATACTACACCGTTTTCACTGCTTTCGTTGTGACGTGGTCAAAAGAGACATCAATCGAAAGAAGAAGGTCAAACTATTATCAATCCCAGTGTTTCGTTCTTTGACTGACCAAAAAAATTATTTCAGATTGTCGAATTTCAGGTTTTCGTCATGTCGCGCCCACTATTATTCACAATTTTCGCTATTATTTGTTTTCCACAAGTATTTTCAATTGAATGTTATAATGTAAGTCAAAATGATGTTGTCGCAAACCCAAATTTTATTCTCTCGATTATTTTAGGGCCTAAAATTGATTCAAGGTACGAATGTGGGCACGGCGACGATTCGCTGCGACAATTCCGCCGCCTATTGCTATAATATGACAGCTTCAACAAATGTGTTGATCGACGTGATGAAGGCTGGATGCAGCATGTGGAGATGCATGGTTCATTTTTCCAGTGGCTCTAGAAATCACCCAAACAAGCTCGATTCGTTTCAGTTCGCCCAGAATAAGTGTATCTCGACGAATTTCAAAGGCATTCCGATCTCATTGTGCTGCTGCAACACGAATTTCTGCAATGTTCCGCAGAACAATGGAAACGGAAATGTGATACAGTGAGAGACGATGGCAATCGTTTGGTTCTCATAGCGATCAATATTTTCAGCCCTCAAAAAACTGGCGGCTGGAATGCGGAGCCGGAGCACACGCAGAAGGTCTGGACAAAAGATGAGGTCATTTGGTTTTCGGCGAATTTTGAATTCTCTTTTATTTTCTCAATTACAGGTTGAGCGAACGTTCAATTCCGCCGAAATTGATGACGACGAAACGCATTCAACCACACGCGCCGCCCGTTTGACAACGCAAAATCGCACCGAGACCCATACATTGAACGAGACGACGGCTCTTGGCGATGAGATCGAGGTTTTATTATGAATAAATGATGAAGACGACGAAGGGGAAAAATTGTTTGAAACCCGTAATGAAACAATAAAGATGTGAAAACTAACATATATTCAATGGGCATATGAGGGTGTCCATTTCGAGGGCTACGGAGAACGCGCAGAAAAATATATAGGATAATATCATGAGGATTCCAAAGATTTTGTTCATTTTCCAGCCGGATAGGAAAATGGCGCCGACGAGGACGACGAGCATCACGAATAGCATGCCGACCGAGCAGAGGAGTCCTTTGCTGAAAAAGTTGGTTGAAAAAAGTTGGCGCCGAAAAAAAAAAGATAACCTGCTCACGGATATTGGGGTTAGCGGCTCGCCGGGTCTCGCGACGAATTCCATGATGAAGTAGAGAAGCCAAGGGATCGGCAATCTCAAATTTTTGATATAAAACGTTTTGTTTTCGGGTTGATCATTGAACGAACCCAACGCACACGTCGAATATATTGCTGCCGACACTGCTGCTCACCGCCATATCGCCGAGACCCTTTCGGGCAACAATTACACTAAATCAGGGACCATTAATTTAAAAAAAAATCAAATAATATTAATAAGAATACCTTGTAATCAAATCGGGAATACTTGTACCAGCGGCGAGAATTGTCAAGCCAATAATTTCGGTGGGAATCACAAACGTCTCGCCAATTGTGTTCGCCCACCAAACCATGAGATAGGAGAAAAACGCGATCCACAGGATCGACACTACAAATGTCACCGGGTAAAAACGGCGATTTTCCTTTGAAAAAAAAATTATACATATATTTGATTTTGCAAATTATTTTCTTACATTTCTTCGAACATCGGGAATTGTTACCCACATTGGTACCAAGACCGGAGCCAATAAAACATAGGTGAACCGCTTGGGCCATGTTGACGGCCATGTCATGTCCAATGGCTTCTCCTCTTCCTCTTCCAACAATGATTTCTGAAAATGGCATTTTTCGTTTCAAAACCTGAATTCCGCGTTTTTACAATCTCCTCGATTTGCGACGATCTTCGATCGGGAACTTGCGAATTAATATTCAAATGGGCATTATCAATCTCAGCGTTGCTACGGCTTCTCGAGTCTTCTTCGCTGTCTGAAATTGGCAAAAAAAAAATGAAAAAATTCACAATTTGAATAGATGAGGCGAAATTTTCAACCTTTAGCATATAAACTTTGAAATAATTCGGCGTAGATTAAAATGCAAAACCGCGACGTGTTTGCACAACACACTGCGGACTTGCATTTTATTGTACGCCAAAACATTTCCAAAATTATTTATTTAATTCTCAAGTTTGTCGCGCATTTTTTTCCAACCTTCTGGCAATTGCTCAAGCGTGTGATTCATCAATTGCATTATTCCATTTCTAAACATTGTTCCGGAATGGAGAATCGGCACCGATTGGCGACGAGCCGATGAGCGTCGCCTATCATTTGCTTCAAGGTTTGTCTGGAAAATTTCGATTTTAAACCAGAAAATCCTGAAGTCGGACCATTTCAGACGCAAGATTATTATTGTGATTCGACGTGTCGGCGAGTTTCAGCGTCTCATGCACGTTCGCATTTTCGTCATCGCCGCCGCCCTTCACAAATCGCTCCAATTGAACATTATACTTCATGATGGTGCAATAAACAACGTAAACGACAAACATCGACAACGCTTCGGTGAATGTGATCTGAATCGATTTTTGTGAAATCTGAGATTCAATTGCTAATTACAGTACCATTTCGTCCATAAAGAAAACCACAAGCATCGCCAACGCGATCATATAAATGCTGACGTCGCGAAACAACGGCCACCAAGTCAAATCGAGGACGGATTTCGAGAAAATCGTGCAAAACGCTAGAACGCAAAGGATATTGAAGGTTGCGGACCCTGCAAATTTGAATAGTACTGTTGAAGATTTCAGAGATTCAAAAGAAGAAGAAAAAAAGAAGGCCCTACCAACAATGGTCCCAATGCCCACATTATTCTGCGCAATGAATATGCCAATGACCGAGGTGAAGAATTCCGGTGCCGAGCCGCCGGCGGCCATAAATGTCGCGCCGGCCACGTCATCGGACAACGACAATTTCTCGGTGAGCACGTCGAGCGACGGCACGAAGAACTCATCGCATACGATCGCCAATGAGACGAACATGTAGATCAAACCGGCAATATGTAATAGAACTGTAAAAAATGTTTTTTTGAATTTCAAGCTAACGTCAAGCGACGTCTGAATTATGCATTAGTCTGCTCTTTTCGTGCTCATTGACCATTAGGGCTTCGGATTTTTTTATTCATAAATGCCTATTGCAAATTTGGGTGTTTTTAAAATTTCATTTCATAGGTCAAAGGTTGTTAAGCGCGTGCGGCCTCATTTATTTTTCTTCCAGCAGCTTTTTTTGTAAAACATTGGTCGGATCTGCAAAAACCGCACGCGGACCGCAACGCGCCTAACAATATAGGCCGTTCTCAACAATTACCGAATCCGCTTTGCCTCTGCTTCAAAGTGAAAGGGTCCGGCGGAAATTGGCCATCATCGTTGACTTCAGGAGGCGGTGGCGCAAGAGTTCTGAAGAGAAGAAAAAAAAAACCAAAAAGGTAATTGACTATTTTTTGTTTCGTGTGTCGTGTTACCTGTTGCATGTCGGCAGCACGGATCTCAGAAATCCATTAAAAGCCGACGTCGAGTGCGACGACGTCTCATCGGGAGTGTGGCGTCGAGGTCTCGCCAAATCGGCAACACCGACCAGCACCAAAACCGCGATCGGCACTAGAAATAGGCGTCGAATGACGCGGGCCCGCGTTCGACTTCGGACCGTTGAACCAGGTCGCATCTGAAAACAAGCAAAAATTACAAAAATGGTTTTTTTTTGCGAATTAAGAAAAAGTGTATTTGAGATTGAATGAAAACGATGATATCGATGATGAAATCATATTTTATTCAGTATTTGCGTTTTCGGTTCGAAAATGCCGCACGCGGTTTTTTTTTCATTTTTTTTGGAATTGAAGCGTAATCCGATACTTGATGGGAATCGCTTGTTCGATTTTTGACTGGAGACGACGACCAACTTTTGAGAAAAAATATATAAGAAAGAGCAAATATTTAAAAAAAAAACACACAAATTTTAAGTTTTTTCAATATTTTCAACATGCCCTTGAAATTCACAATAATAATATTCTCGTCGTGGGACCCGAAGCAAATTGGGTGGGAAAAAAAGAATGAGCGGGGGAGATGATAAATAATTTTAATGAAATTTGCGGCGGTGAGGAATAAATTGATGAATTTCGAGACGAATATGTATATGTATGTATAATCGTGTCCTTCTTTCGCCTAATCTCGAACCTTTTGTTCGATTTTCGTCGGTTCTTTCCATTTTTTTTTGATTGAAAAAAAGCAGCACAATGCACAATTTTCCGAGAACTCGAATGTATTGTGAGTAGGTTATTCAACAACTTTTCTTTTGAATTGACATACGAATTTTTTTCAAATGGAAACACAACGAACGACATTCTTCATGAATTGCAAAGAAATTAATTTTGAGAAGTGGGATTGAAACCGCGGGTAAAAGTAAACCCGGTAAAACGCGTACCACTTTACCACCTTTACATTGCGCGACGCCTTCCTTCTTGGCATATATGAAAGCATGTGAGGAGACAAGAGATGATAAACAAACAATTTCGAGAAAATTTTTTAAAAAATTATCATAATGGCCTTTTTTAAATGAGAATCGTCATCAATCGATACAATTGAAAATGGAGAAGAGCATTCTTACATATTCTGGTTGGTTTCTTGATGTCGAAAAGCCAATAACTTTTTTTTGTGAGTGTCTTCGAATTGGAACAGGGGTCGAGGCCGGAAATTGAAATG
Source organism: Caenorhabditis bovis (assembly GCA_902829315.1). Classification (NCBI taxonomy): domain Eukaryota; kingdom Metazoa; phylum Nematoda; class Chromadorea; order Rhabditida; family Rhabditidae; genus Caenorhabditis; species Caenorhabditis bovis. The sequence continues at coordinate 722,895 of CADEPM010000011.1, forward strand.
CTGGTGAGAGTGTGTGTGTGGTCTAAAATTAAAAGGAGCGAATGAAAATAATCCGTTTCCGGGCAGCAGTTTTTTTTTTTCGTCTTTTGATAAATGAGCAGTGAGTGAGCAAGAGCCGCAGCTCATTACACGGGATTAGGCGATGATGATGATGTTCGTTTATAATATGTTATTCGCAAAACGAGGGCCGAACAAAAAAAAAACGAACCCGACAGCAGTTGGAAAAAAAAGACGAGAGAACCGAACCGAGAATGAATGAATGCGGGAGAGCAGTCGACGAGCACTTATGAATGTTGAATCAATTCGAAAAGTGCTGAAGCACAATGTTTCTCATAGGCGGGACTCGCTTAATGCAGTTTTTATGGCGAAACGCGAAATTATAGGGCCTCATTTTCGGTGACGTTTGTAAATGGCCGCGAAAAAATGGCCGTGGACGAGAAAAAGTTAGTCCGCCGAAATTTATATATTTTTAATTTGGGAAACATTTTTTGCTGTTTCGAATGCGTTTTCACATCTTTATTCATCTTTTCAAATTGTGCATTGTTAATCGTGTCAAGACCCCCTCTTTGCGTCAGTCTTGACGCGAATATCTTGTAATTGAAAAAATCATATAAAAATAATTTTTTTTGCAAATTGCATAACAAGAAAGGTGGCGAGCATCGTTCTATTTTTCAAAAAATAAAAGAGAAAAAAGGAAAAAAAAAACGGCATAGATTAAAAGAAAAGCCGAAGCGTCGCTCATAGTTGGGCAGAAAAAAAAACTACTCAAGCGAACGGACACGTTGCACAAATATGGAATGGTGAATGGTTCGACTCCTCTCCGTTGATTCTATTTTTTCTTCTGGCGAAAGGGAACCCCATCGAGTCTCGCCGCGAATTTTGCGACTACGGTAGTGTCGACACTCGAGAAGTTCCTTCGCCGCGGGTGGTCCCAAAGCTTTTCAACACAATTGGCGACGAAAAAAAATTTTCGCATTCAATTTTCGAAATTGAATTACGAAGAAGAAGAAGAAGAAGCGTGGGTTTCGCCTATTTTTGGCGAAATCGTTAGACGAAAAAAACCTATCACGAAAAAAGCGTTTCGGATTACGGTAGCGGCAACTAGTGCTACAGTAAGCTGCCCAAACAGCCTCTTAATTAATTAGTACACAAAACGTGTTCTCAGGTCTCACCGCGACAATAACACTTGACGTCGATTGAGGGTTAATAAGCGCGATTATGCAAAATGCTTTGTGAATAAGGGGGGGGGTCGTGTACAGTAATCTCGTTGTGGGACCACCCAAACTTTGAAAACGAATGGAAAAAACGGCATTGGGAAAATGCGATTTTCAGAGTCCATTAAAGTGAAACGAAATCGCATTTGTTTCTGAAGATTACTTGGCCGCAAACCGACCAAATCCATACATATGTGAAGAAGAAAAAAAAGCATTAATAAGACATTTCTTTTTTCTCTTTTGGAAGCCGAAACGAAAAGAAAAAGAAAGAATACTCGACGGACAATAATAAAAAAAAAAAAAACGAAAAAGAATGGATGAAGGAAACGAATTTATTGCAAGAAAAAAAAATTTAAGCCCCCCCCCTGTTTTTTTTTTGCCGGTTTCAAATTGTATATTTTGCCTTCTTGTGATATGCGCCTTTAAGGTGGCTCTTTGATCGGGTCGTTGTTCTTTTTTGGGAGGCGAAGCAAAAAAAAAAACGAAATTGGTCGAATGCCAGTCATTGGGACGAGATAATCGAAATTCCCAGTGACATTGCTACCAATTTTTTTTTGCAAGACGATTCGTTTTTTTTTTTGTCTTCGCTATCCAACCACACAATTTCAGTGGCGATTTTAAAGGCGCAGCCCAATTCTTTGAATTACGCGCTCGGAAATCGGTTTGGAGACACCAAAAAATTTTTTTTTCTTTTGTTGTCGTCGAATCTTGCGTTTTGGTACGCAGTACACCGAACGAGTTATCGTAATCATTGGTTTTTTTTTCCATTGCACAAATATTCCAATTTCTGAAGAATGAGCATTTGGTTTGCCATGCGAGACCCAGAGCTCAAAAAAATTTTTTTCAAAATCACAAAATTCGCCAATCGAATTTCTTTCTGTTAAAATTTTTCAAGTCAAAATATTAAGAATTCAATGAAAATTGTGAATTAAATTTAAAGGCGCATTGCACCTCCAATCAACCGCGTCTTGAAGCGACCGCATTTTCTTTGAAATTTCCAACGTTTTTTCTTCAATACAAAAAATCAAAATGATAAGGAAAATTCCAGAAAAATACAATTCAAAATAAAAATGAATGAAATAATTGATTAAAGGCGCATAATGCCTATCGGGTCTCGTGGCGACTGTTAAAGATAGCTGGGGGTGTGTCGTTTTGAAATAGAAAATAATTCAAGAGCACAGATTACGGTAAACTAGGTCGGGGTACTGCAGACATAGAAAAGCGATATATGTATCTTTTTTAAATGAGAGATACGGTAGCAATAATTTTGCGTGTGTCCGTGTAATGCCTTTTTTTCTGTTGAAAGACAAGAGCATTTGAAATATGATTGCTGGGTGTCAGAAGAGGAAAAAATTGGATTCGTCGAATTGCACTGTCGGGGCGTGCGAGAGAAAAAAAAATTTGGTTAGGAGGCGCGAGCAAGAAAAAATCGGGGCCGAAGGCACAATTTATTGGATATCCGCCGCCAGCGATGGCGAAACATCAACAACAACCACCGGAAATTTGGTCAGGAATGCCGATTTTGCAAACAAAAACGAAAATGTCGCTTGTTCGCTTCGAGACCCGAGTTGGATCGTTGCGCGCCTTTAAACGCGCTATCGTCAGGGGCGTATTAAAACTAGCTTACGGTGAGTTTGATACACGGCTATATTTATGGACCATTGTCATTTTAAATGGTACTATGCGGATTTCACAAAAAAAAACCCCGGAATCGGTTTTTCAAAAAAAAAAATTAAATCGCTAATTGCACCTTTAATCGAAATGATTTTATATGGTTTATTCCAAGTTTTTCGATTACGGTAGCTAGTGTGATTAAAGGCGCATACACACATTTTTTAAAAATGATTCTTAAAGCGATTAAATAAGCAAAACAGTGGTACTGTAGGTGGGCTTCGAAAAAGCGTGGCCGTGGCCGAGATTTTTGGGGGTTTTTTGTTGTTGCGAAATCTGAATAGTACCATTAAAAATTTCAATGGTCCCCGAACTTTCTTCATTTTTTCTTTTCTCAAAGACTAAGAAGCTCTAAATAGCTAGACTATTTTAAAGGCGCATGCACGTAAATCTACACAAAAAAATTTTTTAAAAGAGACCACAAATTCTCGGTGTGCAGGTGAGCGCCGTAGATCAAAATCACGTCATCAGCTATTTAAGGGAGCACGCGAAACACACAAAAAAAATGGAAATTTGAAAAAAAAAAAACCGAAGAAGGAAAAAAAATGGAGAAGCGCGCATCAATTCGATTCATACAGAGAGCCCATTTTTCCGTTTTCGCGTCGGCTTCTCGTTGTGTGGCAAAACAGAAAACGGATAGGAGAAAAGGACGACGTCGTCGAGTCGAAATCAAAAACAGTGCGACTCGGAACATCCGGCGGCGATGATGTGGCGACGCCCGGAAAACGCCATCTCGTCGTCGTTTCTCCCCCCCCCATTTTTCTTCATCTTTCTTTCATCGCTGGAATTGAATTCCTCGCGAATTATCACCTTGGGACCCATTTTTCGTCGCGGCGAGACCTGTCGCTGAGTTGGTGGCCGTGAGAGCGAAAAAAAAAACGTCGGCGGCCATTGAAACTCAATTCAATGCATTATTTTAAAACGCAATTGCTTCTCTTCGTCTTGAGACCATTTCTGAATATCTGTCGGCATAAAAAACATCCAGACGGCAAATTCTCGTTTTGTTTTTTGCTAAAATTCCTTTGTTTCGTCAAATTGGAAATCGCGAATGCTCAATAAATCAAAAATGCCACTGAGTGGAATGAATTGCGATGACGCTGTTTTTTTTTATTGTTAGGCATTTTCCATATACGGGAACGTCAGCAGCAAATGAAAGCTCATGGATCATGAGTTGAAATCCGATATAATGCGACGGAAATGGATGAAATTTGAGGCGTTTCTTTTTTGTTGAAAAGTCGGAGCGCAAACGCGCTCCATTGATAATCGGTCAACTTTTTCACTCTGACTTGCATTTTTCTTATAGACAAATTTTTGGTATAGTAATATTTCAGAGTCAACTCGATTTGTAAAAAATGAAAACAAAAACAAGCGGAAGATAAGACACCCCCCAAAAAAAAAGTGGAAACGAAAACGAGGAGAAAAACGGCGGCGGCGAATCAAAAAAAGTTGTGGTGTGCTCCTCCCACTCGTCGTTTCTCCTTCGTCTTCGTATTTTCGTTTTTTTTTTCGAGGCAACATCATCATCATCATCATTCAGAACAAAAGGAGATGAAAAAACAGACAAATACGAAAAAGTTGAGAATCGGCGACAGGGGCTCTCTTTTATTTTTTCAAAAGTGTTCAACGCATTTTATATTGCGGTGCTGCTTGTTCCGAAAACAATCAACACTGATGGAATAGAATATTCGCGACGGAACCCTTCACGCTTCGAAAACACTCTGTTGTGACGAAAGAAATAAAAAGAGATTTAAAAGGGGCAGCTCATTTTGCAAATTTTCGCAAAATCAGAAAAATTGAAAAATTTGAAAATGAATGAATGGTGCACACAGGTCTCGCAGCGATTGCCAATTTATTTTTTGAAGGAGCAATTCCAATAATTACCTCAAATAAATCTACAGTAATTTATTGGAAAATATCTTGAAACGAAAATTGAAGGGACCATAAGTATAGGTTACACGAAAGTCGAGTAAAACCAATTCTTGTTTTATTGCTTTTTCGCCAAAAAAGGGGAGAATAGAAAAGCGACGTAAAGTGATTCGAAAAAACGCAGCCTCGCGATTCTGAAGTTGAATCATCATAATGTCGACGAGAGAAAATGGCTGGGGCAACGAGAACGTCTGCTGGAATAAAGTATCGAAGACGCCGCCGGCGCGCACAAATTCAAATCTCTACGGACAGCAAAAAAAACGCAAAAAAAATATGAGCGAACGAGACGGATGCTTCCACGGCTGATTGAAAGCATGTCAGCAGGATGATGGTTCCCACAACAACCAACCAAATATGGCTAATGCACACAAGAGAATAGCGATGATGATTAATTGGAATGACGTTTTTTTTTATTGTGCTGAAACCCTTTAATTATGTGGTTTTCTAAAATCCCATAAATATTCTTTTTTTTTCAAATCTAATAAATATTGAAATGAAAATTTGAAGTGCGTTGCAAACGTGGACCATTGCTAACTGGATTACGGTAGTTTGTTTGATACTCAGCCGATCGCGAAATTTCTCCTTTTTTAGCGTTTCAGATTTTTTTTTAATTTTTCAACAATATTTTATTCTATTAATCATTTTAGAATATTTTCGGCGTCTTGAGATTATGGCTAATTGTAAATTCATGAGCTAAGTAAGAGAATAAGTGTCAATATCTCACTCTCAATTATTTTTTGGCTAATTTTCTGCTATCGACAAATAATTTTGGATTGCCTCAAATTCTTTTTTTTTTTCACAATTCTTTTCAGATGGTTGCTGCGACTGCTGTCAACAACACTTCAATTCCCACTCCGGGTGTGGACTCCAACGATTTTATTCACGATAAAGTAGAATCGTTTTTAATATGAATTTTTTTGAATGGAGTAAAAATTTGCAGAAGTGGGCCTCATGCTTTCCACAGTCTTTGGCGGATGAGCAAAGCTCATTGAAATTCATGACCAGAGCGATGTACGTCGCGTTTTCGTGTGTGCTGCGTTATCGAAAACTTTTCGCCGAGGATTTTTTCAAGATGACGATGATAACTGGTGTGCGTAATAGCATAAATCAAAAACAAAAACTAATTACTTTAGAGAAATTGAAAATTCGGGCGCTGAGCTTTGAGAATCCCGACGCTTCACGAATAGCATTTCTTATTCGTTCGGCAGCCGAGGGGATCAAGGAAGGAGTTTTGGAGGAGTTCGCACTTGTTATCAGTTCGAAAAAGGAAGAAGAAGAAGCACTTGAAGTTTTCTCTTGGAAAATGCATTATGATGCTTTCAACAACCCGACGGCGACCTTTACGTAACAATCATCTCAAGTTTTTAATTTCCAATTTCGATTTCTTTTTAGGCAAGGAAGAGAAGAACCCAATTCTCCACTTACACAACTCGCTCAACTCAAATATGAAGGGTCGACTAGTGTTCGTGACCAGCTCGTATTGCTCGTCAGAAGCATTCAAGTTATCTGTCAAAAAGTTCTTTCCGAGTTACCAAAAGATGTTTCCATGAATTTTCGAGTCAGTTATCTTCCACGTACGCAATTCTAATTCGTTCCTCGTAAATTGCACATTTTAAGACGTACGGCCGGATTATCAAATAGAAGGATTTAGGGATTCCAGTTATTTTTATTCTGTGCCAGAGGATTGCCAATCCGCTTCACTGGGACACCTCCGACCTGGTCATCACGGGTTAACAGCCCAAATTAGTATCATAATTGAATTGTCTGTTTTAGATGCTACGTTTCCTGTTCTAGTATGTTCATAGCCGATTCGTTCACCGCTGAAACAACGCTCAAGAAATATACCGATAAATTTGCCGACCAATTGGGATATGAGCGATCAAGCGGTTTATATCAGTCATTCATGTCAGCAGATGATCCAAATGTGACAAACGCTTCTTTGCTCGTGGCCGCTCCAACGGAATCCTCTCAATCGCCGAATGATGAAGCTAATGCTTCTATTGACGCCGCAGAAAAACTTGCGGTATAAATTTTTTAAAACTACTAGAATAATTAAATGAATTTCAGAAGAAGATCGACAGTGTAAATATCAGCGATAAAGGGAAGAAAAACAAACGAAAGGTGCCCCTTTTCGCAATTCGAATATTTAATTACGCATGTTCAGCAAGCTACCATTGACGAGAATAACACAAGCCCAACAAGGAGGAGCATGCGATTCGCTCGCGTTGTCTCCTGTTCGAAAGAGAGCCCAACAAAGCGTAGTAAAGAATAAACCCTCAATTCCAATCAGCTGTACCATTGCCATCATGTAAAATCATGTCATTTGTTATATATTTATTTATATTATTTAACTCTGTATTTCTGTTCGTTTCCATATTCTACCTGTAACATTCCCATCGTGTAAAATTTATCGTTAATGTTTTTTTTGTTTATGTTGTCGTTTTCCCAAAAGAGCAAGAATTTGAATCGACCAAAATATTTGCTTCTAAAAGCAGATATTCAAATATCGCGTTCACATTTGTTGGAAAACGGTAATATCTGTATTTTCGTGTTGTAATTTTCCATTTATTGTTTAAAGCGTTCTCTGGTGAATAAAGTATGTCATTTTATAAAGAATACTTGAATTATTGAGAAAAAGTCCATGAAATCAAGAACAAAAAAAGCGGTGCTTGAATCTCAAAGCCTTAAATGTCAAAATTGGAATGCCGAATTTTTATAAATGAATCGTAAGAAATTTTCGAATCAATTTAAGGGGTCGAGCAATTTACAGTAATTAAGTACATTTTTAGCGTCAAAACAACGCGCTTGATTAATGCTTCTGCTCATGCAAGAATTTGACAAACGCGTGATAAGCGCCTTCAAGATCCATCGCCATTTGACGAGCATCCTCGTCGGTGATCTCATCGGAAGCCGCCATCGACGACAACCGATCGTGCCATTTTTTCACTTTCGACGTCACGTTCCCGTCGTTCGGCAGTCGCGACGTCGCGTTGATCGCATTGTAGAGCTCGTTCAAGTACGGATACAAGTCGTCGACAGCTCGCACATTCAATTTCAGCTGATCGCAGCAAGTTATGAAAATCTGAAAATTTTCAACAATTTGGATTTTTTCTCAGCGTTAAAGACAAAAAATGAGAGGGTGAGAGATGGAATTCAATTTTTAAATTGATGAAATCGAAAATTCATCGAAAAATCTTCCTTTTCGAAATTTATCAACGTTTTTTTTTTGTACACGATCTAAAGTGGCGGTCTAAAATATGTAGAATGAGACGAAAATTTTAATGAAATGAGAATTGAAAATCATCAATCAAAAATTCAAATGTTCTTCTCTCTTTCAGCCCAATCATACCTCCACAATCGACGCAATATTCTTCAACAGATTGCCCTGATCATCTTTCACCGTGATCGGTCGACCTTCGCGAATTCTCTCCAACGCCGCCGGACAATGAAGGCGATATTTCTTGGCGAACTCATCGACGTTGGTGCCGCCCTGCACCAATCGCATCGCCACCTTGTACTGATCAATCAGTTTGAAGCACTCGGATTTGTACTCATCCGCCGACACGTGATCCCGACTGAACATCTTCTCCAAACATTCCAACGCGTTGAGAACCGCGAACAACTCCGACAAATTCTCCATCTGACAAAAACAAAAAAGCGATAGGCAACAACAAAAAAAAACAATGAATTACCTGCTCTCGTTCAGAATGATTGTCATAAAGACGAACTTCCCGCATCAATTTGTCGTCCATCTGGTTGAAAAATTATAATTTTTGTGAAAAGAAAATTATAAGCGAGAAAAAAAAATATATAAAAACGCATTATCAACGTCAGAAATGATACAAAATTTTTGAAAACAAATAAATAAATAAATAATTTATAGTTGCATTAGGGCATATTTATGTTTTCGTGACACTTTCGACAATATTAACCGGCCATCATATGACAGAGAAGCGAATGTCCATGGGTCCGCTGCCGACCAGGCGCACGCATACACGCTATCCTCATGCTCGTCGATGCGCTCCAGCTGCCCGTCTTGCAATTTTTCAATCGTAGCGTCCTACAACGAGAAAATGGTGATTGCTCAGATTTCCAGAAAATCAATCCCAGAAATTTTTCAGTGTCACTTTTTTTCTTTTTTTTAATGTTTAAATTTTTCAATATGGGGGAAAAACAAAATTGTAATTTCATTCTTTTTCGAATTTCAAAATAAAGAAAGAAAAGAAGAATATTTTCGAACTTTTTTTCTTAAATTGACAGCTTTCAGATATTTTCAAACTTATTAATATTAAAACAAAACAAAAAAAAAAACAAATTTTCCCGAAAGAAAAATGAATGCTATACCTCCTCCTCTTCATCCATCACCATCTCATTCTGCTCACTACTGACACTCTGAGCGCAAGAGAGCACGACGCACGAGTCGGATCCAACCGATAGCAGGATCTGATCGTGCACCGGATGGTACCGAACCTGCCAAACCCAATGAGCATGATGGTGCATCGCTAGAAGAGGCTCGCTGGTGGATCGCGTATCCCAGACCCTCACAAATCCATCATCACCAGAAGTGGCAATTCTGAAAACTCGAGGATTGTCGAAAAACAACAACAACAACAGACACCTACACATGCTGCAAATTCGGATTGAAATCGATTCCTAGTGTTCGATTCGAGTGCGCGTCGCCTATTCGAAATTGCGCGCCGGCGGTTCTCAAGTCGACGCAACACACGTTTTTGCCGACGGCGATGCCCAACATGTTCCCATTATGATGCGGACTCCAACGCCCACAATGAATCTCGTCATCATCAGCGATTTCGACATTTCGAATCAGCTTCAAAAATCGAGAATTCGACAAATTCGAATAAAAGCGATGCCACCAAAAAAGAAATACAACAAAATCTGACCTTCGGCTCATTTTCCATATCATACAAATTGATTGCCGACGGACCAAGTGTCGCTGCTCGATTATTCGCCGCGTCCCATTCCAATCTGAACTCAGCTACGCGATGGCGATGATGTCGGCGTGAAACGCCACCAAACTTACCCATGCATTAAATGATCGACTTCGAGATGGCTGACCGATTCCAACGTGCGTTTGTCTTCGTCAATATTCCAGAGGCAAAGTCCAAATTTGCCGTTCAACGTCGAATCTGCAAATTTATTGGAATCGGTTTTCTTCAAAATCTTTCAAAAAAATGCCGCACAATCAGCCGAGCACGTCGCGAGAACGCTCGTCATCGTCGGATGCGCGGCAATAGCGCGCACTTCACCAGCGGGATGCCGAAAACATTTCGACAACAGGCGGCTTCCTTCAGCATCGACGAAAAGTTTATTCACCTGACGAGAAAAAAAAATTGTTCGCTAGAATTTCGAGGAAGACTCTACGAGAAAGAAAAACAAACGCTACCTGATTATCCGATTTGATGTTGTTGGTGCCAACAAAAAATGAGACTCGCTCCTCGTCGGCTTGAACGGCGACGAGGCAACGCGCCTCACAATCCATGCCGAACATGAGGCATTCTGACATCCTAATTTTAAAATTTAAATAATTCAATATTTAGTTAATAAAGCAAAAATATGAAAACTGTTAAATAACAGTTATAATTATAATAATTGAAAAAAATAATGAAAGATCAATTTATTAAAGCTGAGGTACCTAACGGAAATTCTTGAGCAATTCTTATTAAAGGGTCAATGCAGAAAATTTTTAAAAAATTAGCACAATTTCAATGCAAAAAAAGAAAAAATCATACTTTTCTTTTTTTCCGCATTTCCCCAAAAGTATTATTATTATTATTACTACTATTATGATAGAATTTTGCTAAATATACTAATATTCTAAAACAAGGTACAAAAGCTTATGAAGATTTAACAAAATACGAGTGATAGACAACACCCATCAGTTGAAGACTGAAATTGATGAGCAACGTGACGACGAGGAGGAACGAGAAGAACGCGCGGCACACGACGACGTCGAACACATATCGAATCGGTCCGACGACGTTGAGACCAGTGTCGATCGTCACCGGCTCACCAAGCCACGACAATCCTCCTGAAGCGAACAGCTTTTGACAATTTCTGACGATGACTGTCTACCTGTCGTTTTAAGGATCAATGCGAAGAAAACTGCGAGAAGCGCGGGACCAAAGTACTGAATCGCCGCGCAGCAAATGTAGCGATAATAACGGAGAATCTTGATAATTGAAAATCCAATTATATGCTTAATTAAGGTTCTATTTAATTACCATTGATTGTAAGGCATAGTTTTTGACCTTTCCCGATTCCTTCTGCAAGTCCATCACTTTGTCATACGACAAATTCAAGTGCGCCTAGAAAATTTAAAAAAAAAATCAATTTCGGTAATTTTCAACCAAAAAAAAAACACTCACCTGCAAATGCGGAATTCTCGTGAAGAACTTGAACATAAGCCAAACAATCACCAAATATATTCGGAGAATGTTTAATTGACTGTAGGTCAAACTGAAATTTTCCAATTGAATATTCGCAATTGAAGTCATCGCTCACAATTTTCGTGGTCCGTCAACGATCTGATGGGTGACAGGCTTCAAGAACAACGCGAGAACAACGGCGGGAATCAGGAATGTCACATGAGAAAGCGTTCTAAGTTGGAAAAAAAAATCAATCAAACACATTGGTGGCAATCCAATACCGATAAGTCGGACCCTCATTCTCGATGGCTTTCAGGTACATGATGGCACAACGAAAGTTGGGAAACAAAAACATCGCCGATAGCATCGAGAAGAACACCGACAGCGAAATGTACAAGAATAGCGGATTGTCGGGCCGATAGTCGGCGATTGACGTGCTTCCGTTGCCAAGAATGTCCGCCGATTTCACAAACTCCGCAATATTTTTGCCAAGAGTGTCGTAGGCTGAAGATCATATGTTATCACGGCAAAAACCTTTAAGCAGATTTTGAGCAACTTCGAAACAAACCAAGTTCAAAAGAATATTGTGCAAATTTTGTTTAAAAGTTGCTCCAAGATTTTTTTCTCAACATTTAGTCTTATTGGTGTGGCGCGATTTCGAAAAATTGGCAAAATGCCCAAAAGATTAAGAAGAGATCGCGCCTGTGCGCCTTTAACTAATCCTTATCATTAGGCCCGTAAATCTACACTATTTGTTTTACGCCACGACCACTGTCATTAATTTTTTGGCATTCCACCAATTTTCCTCAGTCGCGCGACACCGACAATATAGCTTATATGAATTCAAATTTTGCGCAAAACTCGGATTATTTACAAGTTACTCAATATTTGCGAGAAATAATTAATTGTTCGATTTTTACGCAACAATGAATAGCAACTTGTTGAAAAAAAATTTTGGAACACCTTTTTAACTCAATTTGTTGCTTGAATTTATATTTAAAAAAAAATATCTGCGCAAAAGTTGCGAGGTTTTTGTCGAGATTATCATAGACAATGAGAAATACCTTCCAACATTTGAATATCGAATACACGTTGGGCGCTCATCGCAAAAATGAATGAGAATAGGAAATAGAGGGCGCCGATTGATAGCATGAATCCGCGTTCATCAACATTTAGTACGAGGTATGATGAAAGGCTCATCAGAATCTGAAATCGCCATTCATTTTTTGTTCATGTCTCAACCAATTAATGAGGTTCTCGTGTGAAGAATTGCAGAATTTCCTTCTATTTTTAATAAATTTCAGTTTAAAAAAAATCAAATTTAACATTGAACGGAATTTATTCATTTTTTGAAAATGGCCTAATAGGGAAGAAAGGACGAAATATGGAAAAATTCCGGTCAACTTTGATACCAATGAAATTTCCAAATTTCTCAATTTCCATTTTAGTAAAACCGATTGCTCACCTGCAAAATGAATCCGACGAAAACCAATAGGAGAATAATTGTCACATTGAAATCCGTGTTTTGAGGAGAAATGTAATTATAGGTTTCAGAGATCGCATAAACCTGTAAAAAATCATTTCGATGAAGTGTTGAAGGCTGATTGGCTTTCTCATTTACAATGAAACAAATCGGAACACAAAGGCAAATCCAATGAAGCGATGTGTAAAGCTCAAATTGGACGAGATCGCGAACGTCGACCGGTGCTCGATGAAGTTGAATCGGAGTGGATTTCGGCACATTGAATCCCTCAGCTTCTTCTTCATCCCTAGAAAAAAAATGGAAAAAAAAAATCAATTTTTTTCGACACAGCCAAAAAGAAACCTCTTCTTCCTCCGATTCCTCTGATTCAATTTCTCTTTTGATTGCGGCATAAGCGCTTTCAGCTCATGATTCGACGGTGCCAAAACGCGATAAAGCCTGGGAAAATTTCGAAACTTTTTCAATTTTCGACAAACCAAAAAAAATTCTTACCCGTTTGTAATAAAAAAGCTGACGAATGATGCGCGACTAACTAGTTTCGATATTAATGTGATCGCTATTAAACATATCACTACGTGAAATCCAAGAACCGCCTAGAAATAAGTTAGAATAAATAAAATCATAAATAGAAGTGTTTTGAAAGCAAAAAATCCTACCATGATTGTGAAATTGGCCAAAACCCTGCAAAAAATTCAAATTCAATTTTTAAAAAATCCAAGAAAACACCCAAAAATATATCCAATCGGTTCGAGACCGATAAATATAGAAATTTACAAACAAAATAAATAAAGAATAAGTGATAAATATCTATTTGAATCTAAAATTTGACACTTAATCGATATTACATACAATTTTTCCGATTTTCGAAACACAAATACGATACCGGAAACGGAAGCAAGTGCACAACAGAAATGAACAACACAAACATAATTAATTTTCTATATATCACATTTTGAAATCGAATTACTAGCTTCGGGACAGGTCAGGCACAACCAAAAAAAAAAAAATAAATAAAAAGTGGGCGGGGCAATATAAAGGAGCACAAACCCCGAATTCAATATTTTCTGAGAACGATAATCACCAAACAAATAAAGGATATGAAGTGAAATCAATGAATCGGAGTTTCAAGGGTGTCTGTATGAGCATCGCAAATTTAGGGACCATTAATATGTTCAAACAAATAAATTATTAAGTTATTTGAAAAAGAAAAAAAAAACTTGTTTTCTTTTTAATTGCATATTCTACACTCGCTCAACGCGTTCCATTCATTTTCGGCGCCTCCTCTTTTCGAAGATGCATTAGAATTCGGAGAAGCTCGGCGAGAAGTTTGCGCATTGTTTGACCTTCGGCGGTCTCCACAAGATCGCATAACCTTAATTAAAAAAAAAATAAGTGCATTCAATTAAAATACTTGGTTTTTTTCAAGTTTCCCCTCAAATAAACCCTTTTCATCGAGTTTAAACTCATTTTTAAACGACGAAAATTGATGGAAAATTTAAAAAATGATCCAACAATCGATTTTTCGCCCCAACAAAATCCGCATTTTTCTATTATTTGCATAATATTCTTTGAAAAAATCGCGAATTCAATAAAAGATGGATTTTATCGCGAATAAACCAACATCCTTCCTTACATATGCGCCTTTAAATAACCTACAATTCGTCAATCAACATAAATTTCGCGTTTTAAGAATAACGCGTCATGTCCCTTTAAGCGAAATGCCGAATTTCAAAGATCATCGAAAATTGTGATCACCTTGTTGGGAACTCATCGCCAAGCAACGGAATCATATGCGGCGGTAATCGGATGCATTCGCGCAGCAGCTCACATATCACCGGCCCGTAGGCGCTTCGTCGCGATTCGGATTCCGCTTCTCCATAGCCCGAAAGTGCCAATGAGACAACTCTGAAAAAAAAAAATAAAACCACTCCCATCATTTTCAATGTGTGCCCAAATAGTTGCCAAAAAAAATTACTCTAACACACGCTTCCCAACTTCATCGCTGTGCTCCTTCGCTCGCTCATCATACATCAATCGGAGAACAATCGCAAGCATCGCGCTCAACGATCGCGTCTCTTGACTGAAATCGAATAGACAATTTTCAATTCAAAAGAAAAACTCCTACTTGATCAAATTCGGTTTGCTCGAACCGCGAAGTCCAGCCTTCCACAATAATGTCCGCTGCCCATTATTGTCGTTAAATTGTTTGGCGAGCTTCTGACTTTCGGCTAGCGCATCGCATATACTCAATAATAGTTTCGGCGACATGCTCGCAAACAATCCCGTGTTCGCCTCATTCGCTTCAAACGCTTTTTGAGAATCTGAAAATTATCTCGTGTTCTTTTTGCCGTCCGCTTTTCATTCAACCACTACCATTCTTTTTGACGCCTAAAACGATTCGTGTGACCGCTTCGACAAGCTCGTTTTGCACAACACAAAACACGATTTGCTCGGAGAAAAGCGCGTCGCTGCCGCTATTGACACTAAAATTTGCGTGATTTGCAAGAAAATCAAAAGCGTTCAAGAATACCCATTCATGTACTCATCTTTGCCGCCGCCGCTATTCTTTGCCGGCTCCCATGTCAGAAGCGATTTCGGCAATGTCGCCGCGAACAGCTCGCGTATCAACTCAATCGTCTGATCCCACATATCTTCGGTGAACATCTCGCCATTCTGCAGGATCAACGATTCGAGACAGCTGATGGTGCAACGAGCCAGTTGCTCATTTTCTGAAAAAAAAAACATTCAAAGTTTTGCAAATAGAGAAAATAAAAATTCCAGCCAATTTTTTGGCAAGAATTTTTCTTTAAATTTCGTTATTGTTTAATAATAATTAAAAATTAACTAATTAATTATAAATCCATAAATTCGCTAAAATAAAAAAGTTCAAAATCGATTTTTTTAGAATTCAAAAATCGCCGCTTTTCTGACTGATTCTAATGAGGAGAAAATTTTAGCTTTTCGAACCTCGAAAAGAAATCGCTTACGCTGTCTTATGAATATCGCAAATTGCCGGTAGATCATCGGAAGCGCGTGAACCGAGAGCAAATCAAAATACTGTGTGAATATGTCGACAACGGAGAGCATCGCGTGATTGCACGTCGTGCTCATCCATTCGCGCTTCTGAAACAAAAAAAAAACGTGAGCGTCAACTAAAACTAAAACACAACTCACATCACTCCGGTGCTCATCCATTTTCGCGTGATCGAATATCCGAAAAACGATTTCGAGAAGATCGCGCCACCATTCCGCGCGGAAGTCCTTCCCATGATATTTCATTATCTCGAACATCACCGTCAGACTTCTCGTGCGCACGTCAAGTTTACAGCGATTGATGATGCAGCTCAACTCGAAGAATATCGGAAACCAACCGCGAAGCCACACGTGCTGATCGGCGCTGATCACGTGCGTGTCGTCGCGCGCGACCTCGTCGATCCTCTCGCGATTCAGCGACACGTATTCGGCGCAAACGCGAATCAGCCGAATCGCTTCCATGTTCATGTCGGGCAGATTCGCGTTGCACGCAAACTCTTGAAGGCATTTCAACGCTTCTTGGAACGAGTCGAGAAACGCCGGAAAGTCCTCTTTGAATCGCGTCTCGATGACGTGCGACGCCGCGTTGAACGACGTCTCGACAATATCCATGTGAGAATCGCCTACAATTCGATTAATTCAGGTTTTTCAAACGAAAATCTCAACCGGCCGCAATCGTCCACACCGAGAACAAATTCTGCCATCCCGATTTCAATTGCGCCGAGTGCGCCTCAATCAGATGGGTGCAACATCGAACGACAAGGTCTCGCGTTTGAGGACTCCCATTTCGTGCCATTATCACCTAGAATCGCAATTTGTTGGGTGTGGAAGAAGAAGAAGAAGAAATTCTTACCTCAAACGGCCTCAAAAAGTCCTTCTGAAATCGAAAATTCGGCAATTCGCCCTTCTCGAGAAACTTCATCGACAGCTGTCGTAGAGCATCAACCGAGAAGTAGGCAACCGCCTCGTTCGCGTTACAACCGGCCATGTTGAAGTGCTCGCCGATCACATTCCAAATTCGGCTCCATTCGAGGCGAATCCGATTCATATTATAGAAGGCCACCTTGAACAATTTGATTTTTGCTATTTTCTTTCTAATTTTTCAAATCAAAATTCCAAACCTCGACCATTTTGCCCAACAAGAACATTCGCGGCGAGGCCGCTTGCGACAATTCGTCGCGAGACACCGCGCACAACGCCTTCACAAAATGCACAATCGCGTCGGCCGACAATTTCGAGCTGCCGTTGAATATGCGATCGACGGCGACGACGACCGATTGTGACGACGTCTCGCCAAGAGCGTCTTGCAAATTCGCCAACGTTCGCTCATCGAGACCACCCGTATTTTTTAGAACATCTTCAACACAATGACAAATTTTTTGAAAAAACATTACATTTCGAAGCGATTACATTGTCTACTACTATCGCCATCTCTTGACACACTATTCAAACCCGTTCCGATGAGCTGGACGAGCTCCAATGAGCTCATGCACTTCATTACGTCAAGCCAGTTCTCTTCAAGATAGTCGCCATCCTCATCACCTAGAAAATGCAAATATCAAAAAATCTGATTGTGAGGCTAAAAATCAACGAACCAATGAGTAAGAGCAGCTTGATGGCCTCAATATTCTTCACTTTCATTTCAGCCAACGAATTTTTGGCGGTTAATAGTGTAAAACGGGCGAGAGCTTGTATAAACGCGTTTCGCTCAAGTGTCGAATTGAGAACACACGCGGCGCGGACACCAAGACGAAATCCGCGCAAGCAAAGCGACCATTCCTCCTCATCGTCGGACATTTGAACGCCGACGCTGAACGCGGCGAGGCACGGCGTCCAACATATCTGAAATACCAAACGAATGAAAAACAAACGCTCGAGACTCAATTGTACGCTGATCGAATTTCTTCGAAACTCACTTTGAACATCGGCCGAACATGATGCTGATGTTGAGCCTGCGTGAAATTCGCGTCGGCGTCAGAAGCGCTTTCCATCAGCGTCCTCGCCGTCTCGCTCATCGCCTCCAGCTCAAGTGTGGCCATCGCGCGACGCTGTTTGTCGCTGGCCGAATTCGAAATGGCGCCGGTGGCTGAAATTCGATTTCAATTCAATGTCGAACACAATCGCTTACATCTCAACAATTTACTCGCACCCGCCTTCATTTTGATCTCATTTTTCGATATATCATCATAAATCGCCGCAAGCAAATCCGACGGCATATCGCCGCCATTGTTGATTCCGCGATTCATATTGATATATTGCTCTTTCGTCATCTTGTTTTTCACTTGCGCACTGTGCAAATCGGTAGTGAGTAGAATGATCGAGTAGGCCAACACATAGGCGGTATCGGCCGACGCGAAAATGCTCAAGCTGAAAATTTGATCGGTCAAAAGAATATCAAAACACACGACGAAAATGTCAACCTCGGATTACAATCGCAATATCTCGACGCGAATTTCTCCATCAGCCGATCAATTTTCTGCGCTTCTCCGGGCAATCGGAACTTCTCCAAAAACATTCGAAGCGCCGAGACAATGTCGAGCGATGAGAAATCGAGATCGTCGACGTACGCGTACATCACTTGTTTGTTGAACCTAAATTATCAAGAATAAAAAATGAAAGAAAGAAATGAATTGCAATGTATTCCTACTCGTCGTGATCGCCAAGATAATCGCCAACCACCGTCTTGTCTAATCGCTCTTCCTTCATGAGAAACTCGGCGATTTCGACCGGCTCGGTTCCAACGAATCCGTGATCTTGGAGGAACTTCAAACCTTTCTTCGGCTTCTGCGCGAACATCATAATTCCCTGCTCCATGAGATCCTTTTTCTGTTTGAGATTCTCAAACTTCACAAAATCTTCGGTGTGATCGCGTTCGGCCGGATCCGAAATATTCATGTCGCAGCTCAATTTCGCGACGTCGCACACTTGGAACCAATCGACGAGACATTGAAGAAGGTCCGTCAAACAGCTCAATCCCAATAAACGCATGGCTCGCTCTCTTCAATTTCAATTATTTTTTTTGCAAATCGAGATTAATTCGTTAAAATTACCTCTCCTTCTGGGCAACCGTCGAATTATCATTGATAGCGGTTCGCGTCGTCTTCGAGACCACCTCGACGATACTTTTGAATAAATTATGCGACGTCATATCACAATCATAATTTACAAACATATCAACAACGGATTGTGGATTGGCAAGAATTTTGCCTGAAAAATTCAAATGAAGATATTTTTCTTTTGAAAATGATTATACCAATCGTGTTCAACACAATCCATTTTTGCTCAAAAGGGCACGTATTGGATTCAAGCATCGATAGAATGATCTCCTTGAAGAAAACCTCGATTTGCATTTTTAAGTGCGCTTTGAATTTGTCGAGAAGCTCCACAAAAATCGCCAACGATTTTTCAAACACCTAAAAAAAATGGAATTTCAAAAAATAAAACCAACTGGAATGAATTCATTTCATACCTGAACATTCGACGAAACCGCATTTCTTGAGAGGGCGACACAAAGCGATTTTTTGATTAAAATGATGAATGGCTGCGAATTCTGCAGCACTTCCGACGAGTTCTGAAGAACGAGAAGAAGCATTTCCAAAGCGAGAAGTTTCGAGCGAAGATGCGTGTTTCTACAACAACAACAAATGGAAATGTTTGGCGAAAACTCGCAAATTTCTATTACCGTATGTCGTTCACGTCGCCCTCTTCCTTCTGCGCCAGAACGCATAACGCGCGAAACACGAGGAACGCATCCTTCTGATAAACATTGACAAAATTCAATTGTTGATCATCTTGCACGGCTTCGCTCTCAGCAATCGTCGAGCCTCCTTTCCTTGTTCCACCTTCACTCTTCTCGTCCGACTATTTTTTGAAAAATAAAAATAACATCGAAACAGAAAAAAAGAGAGATCCTCTCAAAACAATTACCATTTCGATTGTCGTCGTCACAAGCATTTCAACAACTTCTTTCACGATTGTGTTGTCGTCTTTCATATTCCCAAACTTTTCCATGTTCCCAAATACGGTATTGATCATTTGGGTTAGGGTGCCTTTTGCGGTCGCCTGATTTATTGGACTCTTCGACGTTAGGTAGATGTTGAAGCATGTTCGAACGGCGAGCAGAAGCGACGCCTCGTGCACTTCGCAATGGGTGCTGAGAACAACGGCGAGCACCGCCTAAAAATTTGACAATTCTTGAATTGTATTAATAATTTGAGAAAAAATCACTGAAATTATGATGGGATTGAAAAAAACGTAATTAGAAATAAGGTGTATCTTAAATTAAATTTTTTTCTTTTAGTAAATTTTCAGAATCAATAGAAATAGGACCTTATTTAAGAAAACTTCTAGTAATTGAGATATTGATTTTCAAAGATTTAGTCGAATTAATTATAAATTAAAATTTTATTTTTATCAAGGCATAGTTTGGAAAAAAAAATCTCAGCCAAAATTACCTTTATTAATTGCAACAACACAGTTTCATCGGTTCCTTGGCCGACAAACGCAGCGCATATCGCTTCAACAATTCTATCAATCAATTTTCTTTCCGGATTCGATATGTCGGCGCCTCTACCAGTCAAATGGCCATACGCAATTAATTTCTGCAAGAAAAAATAATGTGTAAATCGAAAAAAAAAATCGCCAAACCTGTAGGCAATCCAACGCGGTTATAACGATTTTCGGGCTTTTCGAGTTACACGCAAGCTCAAACGGCAGAAAATATCGATCGGCTTCGACGTTGCTTGACGCATCGGGCAGGACTTCGCCGTTCGTTGCGCTCGATGGAATTTCCTCTTCGCCAGCTTTTAATTCCTCTAAAATTAATATTTTTTTTAATAATAAAATATTAAAATGACATACCCAGCGCACTCTCACACGCCTTTTTCAATTGTAGATTTTCTTTTCGCTTTATATCGCGATCGGCGAGTATTTTCTCGATGCCGCTTTTCAAAAACATGTTTCCCACTGATTTGCGTGCCATCGTTGCTTTTGTCGGTTTTCGTCAAACTCAGTGGGTCATTCTAAAAATGTGTTTTATATCATTATTAGAAAATAAAAATTTATTTTTCTTTTTTTAATTTTATTGAAAAGAGAAAAGTGTGCAGTTTCAGCGAAAAATTGACGTGCTCGCGTAAAAACGACAGCGGAAAATAATTGTGTGCGGTTTCGCGTCGGATCGTGCGCATCGTTGAAACGTCACCACAAAAATATGCCACAGACGGAGATTGGGAAACGCGATAAAAGCAAATAAATGCACGATTGGACTATTTAATTAAACATCCAAACCTATTGCCTTAATTATGACTAGAATTTGTAAGAAAATCGATTAAGAAATATTCGCCGACAAAAAAATTTCACAACATTGCGAAAAACCAGAATATGCATTATATACAATACAAATGCAATAAAAATAATGAGTATGAAAAACTGCATATAGTTTTGCGGTGGGAACCAACGAGTTTATTGAATGAAGGTAAAATATACATTCTTTAACAATAATCAAAACAAAACAAACAAAAAGAAACACGGTCGACAACAATTAAATGAGAAGGACCGCATTGATGCAGCCGTCGTTCTCCGGGTTGTTCGTCACCTGCGCAAACTTTCCCCAAACAACCTGAATATCAAATATGTATCAAAAACAGAGTTTTGCGAAGATTCTTACCTTTCCGCCTTGCGTCACCATTCCCAATTCGGATACGTTCACTTCGATGATGGTTCCTTTCGTAATAACGCCAAGCGACGTGTACATTTGACTTGATGGATTCTTTTTCACACCAACAATTGGCAAATGGAATGTTGTTTGAAGTTCTGGATGTGTGACATGTGCCTGAACATTTATTGGAACAATTCTTTTTTAATTTCCGTCCAAATTTCATAAACCCGGAAATCTAAATTATTCGAGTTATTCAAGGAATAGAATTAATTGGCAATTTGCCACTAACAAGTATGTGAATGTTCCCAAATTTCTATTTTAAGTTTGGTGTAATTTTATCACACAAAATTTAAATTGCAGGAATATGCTTTCAAAAATATTTCACGAAATTAACACTTTTTTTTTTGATTTTTGAATTTACAAAAATAGCAATTTACCTTTTTAAAACGAAGACCCATCGGTCGAATAAATCGCTCAAACTTGGCCGGCTTTCTTGTAAATGATTCCCCAACGAAGGTAACCTTTAAAAATATTTAAAAAAAATGAAATTTAAACTATTAAATACCTTTGTGACCATTCTTTTCCATCCTTTTCTGTTAGTTTTTCCTGTTTTGACAACTTTGAATGCTTCTGCATCACTGACAGCGCGAACTTGTGGAATTGGAACGTTGAATTTACTCTGTATTCATGAAAATAATTTATTAGCACTAAAAATAATTCTTACCGCTTTTTGTTTTCTCTTCTGTTTAATCATGTTCGAAAGAACTGTTCCAGAAGTCTGTTGCTGTCTGTCCAAGAGATACGCGGGAACGGCTCCCTAGAAAAATTAATAAATCATTTTGGGGACACTAATTTCTTAAAATACCTGATCTGGCGTTTCAACGGTATTTTTCTGCTCCTTTTCTTCATGCTGCTTGAGCAATTTGCGCATTTCAACCTTCTCGGAATACCTTTGCTTATGATAAAGCTTCGCTTTGTGTCCACGAAGCTTCTTTGCCATCTGAGAACGATCATGAGCAGCTCTCGCCTGCTTCTTTCGCCTTTAATTTAAAACATTGAAGACATTTTGTGTAAAAAAATAAAAAGAATTTGACATACAGGCGTTCTTCATAATCCAAACGACGTCCATGTCGTTTTCTATGCAACTCAATATGCTCGTTCTGTGGCTAAAAATAATCGAACATTAAATAAAATAATTACGGTTGAACTTACCATTTTTACCCTTTAAGATGTGAATCTAACAAAATTTTATCTGAAAATACAATTTTTAAAGTTTTTATTATTCAGAAAGCGTACACTAGGAATTATTTAAACATTGCGAATATCATAAACCTAAAAATACTTATATTGAACAAAACAGATTTTTTTTATTTTGAAAAATTAAATAATGAAAGACAAAAATTTAGTGTGTTTAAAGGTATTTAAATAAAATCGTTGTGAAAACATTAGGAAATTACAAAAAAAAGAAAAAAAAATGAATTTGAACGAAAATACGGGTTAAAGGCGCATACACTATCTAACCGGCGATATCGCACCACGAAAAGTTGTCAGTTCGCCGCCACGTTCAAATTTCATTTTTTTTTTTCAATACTAATTTTTTGCTTCTTTTTGAATAATATTATTGGAATTAATCATGCAATTCAAAAATTGTAAAATTACAATTTTTTCCAATGCCAGTAGGTGAAAATGAGCATTATCTGTAATTTTCAAAAAAAAATTTATAAAATAACACTTCATGAATAAGTCCATATGAAACACCATCTCAGGTAAAATCAATCGGATTCGAAAATAATTACTTTTTCAATCTAAATCGAATGTAAATTAATCTGTTTCGAATTATTCCAAAATTTCAATCGAATACGATTTCAAAATTGAGAATGAGAAATAAATCAATCGATTTCGATGATTTTTGAAAACCAAAATTTAAAATCGAATTTAAGCGTTTTCTTAATTGAATTTGAATTATTTTTCAATCGAAGCAGGCTAATTTATATTTGATTTTCTTCGATCCCGATTGATTTTCATTTATCAGAGATTTAAAAACTAAAACAAATGGAAATAATAACATGAATCCGAGCACTTCAAATTTTATATTTAAATTTTCCAGGTTTAGCGTAAATGATAAAACTAATATTAATAGTCTCAAGTGCACTTCAAATGTGTAATGTGATGTATAAGAGTCCATTCAAAGGCGCATTATGCCACTGGCTCCCAATCAATCAGAAAACGCGAATTTAATGGTCAACAACGGCAACGACGGAGCCCCGTCGGTCGTACGGCCGTCGCCGCCACAGCTGTCATTTCGTTGACCGCGCGACAATTTTTCTTGCGCGTTGTTGGCGTTCGAACCTCTTTTGCCAACTAAATAGCGTTTTACGAATTCGCACATCCTCCTCCAATGCAAATTCAATTTCTCGCGTCGTGCCTCTTCCATTTCTTATTTCCTATTGATTTTAAAACAAAATTTGCAGACGAATGAATCGATCAAAATTAGACGAATCGCGGCTTACCAATCAGAAAGAGGCCGGCAATTATTGGGGCTTCGCCAATTTTCCCAATCAGGTTTTTCGAAGAGCGGTTAAGAATGGATTCAATTTCACGCTCATGGTTGTTGGTAAGTTTTTTTAAACCGGATTTGAGGAAAAAAAATTTTAATGGCCTGATTTGAAGGACGTAGCGGCCTCGGAAAATCCACATTCATCAACACATTGTTCCTCGCTGAGATCAATAATCTAAACGACGAGCCGGCGCCAGTTCACGGCTCAACAGTAAGAATCGAGGAAAAGCTGGTGAAATTGGTGGAGAACAGTGTTTCGCTGAATCTCACACTTGTCGATACACCCGGATTTGGCGACGCGGTGAACAACGCGAAATGGTGAGTGGTGATTGATGAGCGGTGTTTCGAATAGACATGTTTTCCAGCTGGGAGCCCATCGTGAATTATGTGGAGAGCAAGTTCTTCGAACACTTTTGCGAGGAGACGCGAATCGATCGCGATGAGAAGCTCGTCGATAAATGTGTACATCTTTGCCTTTATTTTATCGAGCCTTCGGGTCACGGGTAACAAGAATTAATTATGCGAATTGAGTTGACCAGATGTTTCTTTTAAGATTGAAGCCACTCGATATTGAGCTGATGCGCCAATTACACGGAAGGGTTAATATAGTTCCGGTGATCGCAAAAGCCGATTGTCTGACGAGAGAAGAGCTTAAACGATTCAAGGAGCAAATCATGAAAGATGCAGAACACGCGGAAATTAAATTGTACAAGTTTCCGGAAATTGAGGATGCTGCTGATAAGGTTCTACAAATTTTTTTTGTTTTTGAAATTTTGAATGAAAAAAAAAGCATTTTCAGACAGTTGCTGAAAAATTACGCAAAGCTCTTCCATTTGCGGTTGTTGGCTCGAACTCATTGCGCGAAAAAGATGGCAAAAAGATTCGCTACCGAGAGTACCCTTGGGGAACGGTTGAGGTTGAAAATATGGACCATAACGATTTTTTGACACTTCGCGACATGATTATTCGCACGAATCTCATCGATATGATCGATGTTACCCGAAATGTGCACTACGAGAATTTCCGATTCCGCCAAATGGACGGATTGCCGAAGAATGAGAAGAATCGTGATCCGTTCACACATCTTGAGGAAGAGCGAAGACAGAAGGATCGTGAGCTCGTCGAGAAGCGAGCGACACTTGAGCGAGTAGGAATTTCCGTTTGAGACATACGTTTTTAATCAAATGCTCGATTTTTAAGGTTTTTAATGAGAAAACGTCGTCGCGAAAAGCGCGGAATGAAGAGAGAGCGAAGAATTTAGAAGAGCAAGAAAAGGAGAATCTGAGAATAATTGAGGCGAAGAAGGCTGATATTGCACGATTGCGGCAAGAGGTAATGAGTTTTGCACAAATGGTCCCGCAAAGAAAAAAATATATATTTTGATTTTTAAACCACCAATGTTATTGGAAATCAAAAAGAAATGTTTTTCTTCCATACAAGTCCCAAAACGAAAATTCGAATATTAAGAGACGTATCAAAAAATTTGAAATTTTTTTTCGAAGCCTGCATGGTTAGCTTTTGGTGAAATTTTTAAAAATTGCGCCAAAAATTGATTATCGAATTTTACCGCGAAATTCAAAATTTCCAGATTCAGTAATATGTAATTATTTAAATATTTTTAAAAATGTGTTTTAATAAGAGGATTTTAGATTCACGAGCTGCGCAATGGCAATCTAACCAGCTCGCAAACCTCGCTGGCGATGTACAACGAGAATTCGGTGAGCAGCGCCGGCAGCAAAGCGAGCCCGCCTCACACCGCACACGGAACAATGAAGAAGCGCATCGGAACGCTCGGATTGTTCAATCGGAATTGAGCAGCGCCACAAAAGATTATTGCATAAGAATCTGTATAATTACTGCATATTATTTTATCGACATAATTTCTTGACGAATTACAAAAATGATTGCCGACCGACTAACACATTATCGATTATAATTTTTATTTTCTTCTTTTGTTCCATAAATCACATTCATTTAATTGACGCGAATTTTGCGCCGTCTGTACGGGGTGTGCTTGCTGGACACTTTTTCCCGTTCTGGACACGGACAGTAGCCATCGTCTTTTCCGGGTTCGCCAGGACCTCCAGGCTGAAAAGTGTGCTTTTGAAATTTGTTCTTCACACTCATTAAGGACTTACTCTTCCTGGTCGTCCATCCATTCCCGGATGTCCTTTGTTTCCAGGTTTTCCTTGCGGACCTGGTGGTCCAGGTTCTCCTGCGCTAGCATACCCGCCATCCTCTCCTGGACGTCCAGCTGGTCCCGGATGCCCTGGACTACCCTTGAGACCCTGTGCGTTTGAATAGCGAGTTCCGTCTCGTCCTGGATGGCCGGGAGGTCCGGTGGCTCCCTGTTCGCCAGAGGTTCCCACATCTCCCGCTGGTCCTGTTGGACCCGGCGGACCATCAAGTCCCCGTCGGCCGCTCTGTCCCGGAAGCCCGTCATCGCCGGGGTATCCCGAAGGTCCCTCGGGTCCCGGCACACCAATCGGACCCATTGGACACCTTATGCAGCCGTTGTTAGGGAGACGGACCACGAGGCTGACGCCCGGTGCTCCCGGACTTCCCGGCAGCCCATTGTCACCATCAAGTCCGTCGGAGCCCGGATGGCCCTGTCGGCCTGGAGCTCCACGAGGACACTCGACAGGCGCCCCGGCGACCTCTGGAACCAGATAGCCAACCGGTTGATGGCTGTAGTATTGTGGGACTGGCGCGTACTTCGGCAGACGGATACGGTAGACAGCTCGCTTGGCGCGTGTACGATTCGCAAGCAGCTTCCAAGCTTCATTCGAATATTTCTGAAAATTCGAATATTGACAAGAAAATCAAAAGATTGTGCAAAAAAACTCACTTCAAAATGCTGCAAATCGAGTCTCGCCCGCTCGGAAAATTGAGCAATATCGTCAAAAATCGAGAAAATCGCGAGGAAAACCGCAACAATCGAAGCGGCGAGTAGAAGCCATACGCCCAATATGGCTTTCATTTGTGGTTTTTCAATTTTTTTTTTCTTCCAATGCGATATTTATACGCATTCAGCAGTGCACGAAATCGAAAGTAGAACGGCGAAAAATAATTCAAAAATGAATGAATGAGGGAATGACGATCATTGTCTAAGAATTTTTGAGAGACAAAAACACAGATCACAATATAGTTGGACAACTGAACAATAGTTTGAAAAAACAGGAATAAATAATAAATTAGGCGAGATTGTGCTGGAGTTTCATCGACCATACAGTACGTCGTCTTGTTCGCTGGTTAGGTACCTAAAAAGGAGTGCTAGATTTTGTATACCATTAAAAAGTCGGAAAATAAAAAAAGATATTCCCAATATTTATTATATATATTTGGAGCGATGTACCAATTTTCGTTTGCGCCTTTAATGTGAACTGTAATTTTGGGTACTCAAAACTTCGTGTAAAACCGTGCAAATTTTTGAAAAATAAAATCATTTTCATTTTTTTTTGCGGTCGAAATTAAATCAGCTAAAATGGAAACAATCTTTAAACGGTTCAACACAAACAAATCCAGTATGTTACAGATTTAAAAAAAAAGGCGGCTACCAGAATCGAGACTCAGCACACACACAACATATATTCCGTTAGTTTCGAAATTAGCAAATTGTCTTGAAAACCAATGCCGAGTTTTATTTTCTCATATAAATGGAATAATTCGATTAAAGACATATTGCAGAAAATGAAATGGGTCTCGCGACAACAATCGATTGTGGTAGCAACATTTTCGTCGTTCGGAAAAAATAACTATACGTCAAAACGTTTTATTCTGTATTTCCGACCGAAATTTTGATAGATTTGCATAAAAACACCATCCGATTTGATATACCTTGGTCCGCCTAGCCGAATTTCAAGGTCCCTTAAATCTCTGTACAATTGCTCTCCTTTGAGCCATTCATGATCAAGACATTTCTCGATGGATATCCGAGCTTCAATCTGTAAAAATTGAGCTTAACTCTATTCAATGAGCGCCCCAAATCGTACTTCAACTTTCAGAAGCTGCTGAATCAAATCAATCGCCAACGGATCGACTTCCGACCATGGATCATTTGGAAACATGAACGAGGCATTCTGAATCTGCTCGGCGACCTCTTCGCCTTCATTGAACGGAAATGTTCCCGAAAGCGTCACATAGATGATGACACCAACCGACCACATATCCAACGATTTGTTGTAGCCTTTTCGTTGTAAGACCTCCGGCGGTAGGTAGGCCGGCGTGCCGACAACGGTCTTGCGAAACTGCGATTCGGGAATGAAGCGCGCGTAGCCGAAATCGCAGATTTTCGTTTGCGGAAAATTCGAATGCATGTCCGAAAGGAGCACGTTCTCCGGCTTCAAATCGCAATGGGCGATTCCCTGCAAAAATTCGATGATGTTTTTTTTTTCGAATTTCTCGCCTCGCTCACAAACCTGATCATGAAGGTATTTCAATGCCGACAAAATCTGAACCAGCAAGAATTTCGTCTCTCTCGAATTGAGTCGTCCCAATTCTTGCGACAATATCATTTCGAGCATATCGCCGTTCATCTTCTCCATCACAACGAATATTTTGTCTTTCGTCTCGCACATGAACTCGAGACGCACAATTCCCGGATGGCACGTTTGTTGAAGAATCGCCACCTCGGCTCTCATCGACTCAGCGCCGCTGCCTTTTTTCGAGAAGCGCTCTTTTGAGATCACCTGAAATCGGAACGAGGTTTCTAATTTTGAAATTAAAAAACGCGTCTCGCACTTTAACGGCGACTTCTTTCCCCGAATGCCTTTGAATCGCCGAATAGACGGTTCCGAATTGACCGCTTCCTAATGTTTTATCGCTCAAAACTTGATACAAATTCGCAAATTCCAGCGCCTGTTCCGTATTATCTTCGGTTCGCGACGGCGGTTGCAACGATTCCTTGATGAACTGCAAAAGCAAAAAAAATGAGTTCAGCTTGAAAATGTGGAATTTTTACTTGAAACCACATATTCGTGTTTGACATTGGCCTCGCGCTCATACTCCTCGGAATTTTTTTCGGCGGACCACCGGAAAACGCGTGATAGTCCTCGCCAACGCAATACACAATTTGGTTCGTCGTTCGGATCTCGAAACAATGCGGCGGATGTCTGAAATTGGTCACGCATCCACGAGAAATGAAATGAAACCAGAAATCAGATACATACTTGGCCAACACCGATTTTCCATTGTTGGTGACGACTGAGACAATCTCGGCTAGTGGAATAATTTTGTAGACGCGATTCGGATTGACGCCGATTCCCTCGTTATACTCATTGTACATATGAATCGCGTTGTTCACGAGCATCCAATAATGTTTGAGACGGCGCTCGGGATCTGTTAAGACGAAATGCATCATCCATCCTTCGAGATGCTTCTTTTCGCTGGCACGCACTTGACCTGCAAATTTCGAGATTTTCTTTTGTTGAAAAATGCGAAAAAAATTCGTTCTGCGAAAATTATCGTAAGTTTCATAAGAAATCGTCTTTTTCAGGCTCGTTTCAGCAGGCCCGTGTATTTTTTGTCATTCATATTATCAATCTCAGTAAAATATTAAAGAAATTCTAAAAATATTCAAAATATTAAACACACACACAAAAAACTTCATACTAATTATTGTTCGCAGCGATTTGGAGGAGCTTTTTTTTTAAATTTCCTATTTTCATTTTTTTTGTATTTTCTTTCGAATTTTTTTTTGTAAAAAATCTGTAAAAACCGATTTAATATTCTGCTAAATAAATAATTAAATTCGAGTTCTACAGATTTTAAGTAACAAAATTTCAAAGGAAAATACGAAAATTGGGTGAAAAATGAAAAAAAATGAAAATAGGAAATTCAAAAAAATCCTCCGTAAATCGCTGCGAGGATTACGGTAACTGGCTCATCGCATTGCGTACAAAACGCGGGATCCCACGACACCTGGATATATTAGTCATTTCTCAACAATATTTCAATTTCTACGACTTTTATTTAAAACCAACGCCAACCGCGACGCATTCGCAACGCATCCGATTCTGTGCGCGCGAATTTGAATACTCGGATTTAAACGGCTACGGCAGTCGCATTTTAAAAATGTTTTCTAATTTTACTCGAATTTTCAAATTTTCTACCTGGCAATCTGAACAGCGGAATATTATCTGTACTGCTTCCTTCCATTTGTTCAGTGTCGCTCATATTCACTCTAGATATTGCATTATCTGCTAAAACGCAATTTGATTCCAATTCAATGGCACATTTTCGATGTACATTTACCTAAAAAAAAAAGAAAGAGAGAAAATTTTGTGCGAACCAAATTTTCATGAAATTCTTACCCCACAATCTCGACATTTAAGGCCTTGTTTGACTAGACCAACTAACAAATGATCGCAAACTTTGCAAACCGTGAATTGTCGATAATTATGTTCGATTAAAGTGTGTGGAAGCCCTTAAAAAAAAAAACATTTTGGTTCAATAATAAACAATTTGTAGAGGTTGGGCGGTACCGGATGGCGTTGAAAGCGCTGCAACTGGAAAAGTCGGTGATTGTGGAGACGGCGGCACGACTGGTGGACGTGATGTTGACGACGACGCAACGACTGGACAATTATTCCTCGCCGCATTGCTGCACCGCTTATGATAGTTGCCTCTGAAGGTGCAATTTAATGGTATTTTTTTGAAACTATTTTTAGTCGGCGTCGGGCCCTCTGATGTAGATTTACGAGGGAAATGATCTCGCCACACGTGAAGATCTGTTTTTGTTTTATTTTCACGAAGATTATTCAATTTTTCTTGATGAATACATGATTTCCTTGAATTCTTAATATAATTGAAATCAAAAATTAACAAAATGATCACAAAAATCAAAAAACAATCAGTTAGCGATACCATTTTGAGAGGCGCACTCGAAAATCTACCCGCGTACATCAGTCATCGGACGCCGGCTATATGTGGTTTGAAAAAATAAACTACATTTTTCTTTTTTTTTTTGACATTTCCTCATATCCCCCCCTTCCCCCAAGTCATCATTTATATGAGGCACTCAAACCAAATGTCCATGGCACTTATCTAATTGTTTTCCTACGTCATCCGCAAATGTTTACGTCCTTTGTGATTTTTCCGTGTAGTTTATGCGTCTAAGATGAATTGGTGTAGCCAATTACAGTTTTTTTCTCAAATCACAATTGAAAAATTTTTAGAGTGCAACGCAAAAAAAAACAGCAAAAATGGAAAATTGTCATTTTTCTTTTTTCCTGAATTGCTCATTTATTTGATTCTCGCAGGTTATCCAAATTCAAATTTGAATTGCCGCCTCGGAAAAATTATTCAAGGCGCTCGTATTTTTTTTGCGATGCTAATAAATAGAATTCTTTTTTTCCCAAAAAAAATATTACAATAGCAATGATCGTTCGCCCTACGTCACATATTTGCATAAACCAAAACCTTTGAGCGATGAACTACGATTTGCATGGGAATTTTCATAAAAATGAATTTTGACGTGATTTCGGAACAAAATCGGAAATTCTCAAATTAAAACAATAAAACGAACCCGCATTGTTTGCACTTGACCCCTTGTCGTATAAAACCTGTCAGCATCTCCCCGCAATAATCGCAGAATGTCGGCCTCATATAGGTTTCAGGCTGAAATGGAGAAGTGTTTAGAAAAGAAGAAGAAAATCCAAAATTTTTACCTCAACCGAATGTGGTGCCGCTGCCGGTTCACAACGATCAACTGTAATAATTTCGATAATACTTCCATGATTCTGAAAATTGTCGCTATATAATCAGAAAATTCATTTTCAAATTCCAAAAAATGATGCTTAAAACGCAAGCTTTTTGATTGGATATATCAGCAGGAATAAAAATTGCGAGATACTGTAGATTTAAAGGCTCATGCCGATTTTGGCCAACAATATCTTGGCACGAAAAAAATTTCCCCCAATTTTTTCGGGGGAATTTCATGCAAATTTTCGATGTCACTCATTTAACGCGCCGTTGCGTACTCACAATCTGCGTCGGCGATGATATCGGATGAAGGAGTGTCGGCGAGTTGTAGTCGTGTCGAAACAAATACATTTGCCGCCCATCGAGACTCTCGCGTTTCTCGACAATTTGACGTGCGACGTCGAACAAAAAATCGAGCATCTGAAAAGTGTGGCGAGATGGTGAACGATTGTTGTTGGCGATTATTCTTTTGTTTTTTTTTTCTCGTCACTATGAAATCGAGCCGTTCATACCTGCTCATTCCGTATGAGACCCACAGTTTCGCGAATTCGGCCGTAACGAAGCACAACGGTCGGTTGGGCTTCGTTGCCGGTGAAACCACCGGGTGTGTCCATAACACTAACTGAAAATCAACACAAAATATTTTGCTTCGCAAATACTTTTATTTTATTGTTTCGAAAAGAAATGGGCGAGGTGAGAGTTAAATGAAATCCGTAATATCTCGTCAAGGTGTTGACAGAGAAATCACGAGACCGAGAAGCAGATGACTTATGTATGATAATTGATAATAATGTACAGACAAAATCAAAGCAAAGAATGTTCAGAATTGAGATGGGGGGCTAGATTAAAATGTGGTTTTTTTCTCAAACAATTCTCATTGGCTCATTGGGCAACTCGTGTGACGCAACAATTACGGAACACGCCGCTCGCCGAGATCATCGCGAAACCGTCGATGCCGTCGACCTTCGATGAAGAGGCGACAAAATCAATGACAAAACAAAACTTTTGTATCGTCCATGTTCCACATACATCTCGCCGGGCCGGGCGGCGGGAGGAGACGCGCAGACGGCGCGACACTTGCGCGAAATACCGTACAACGTCGACGAATACACACAAAATCGCCGTCGCAACCGGTTCGGCGGCCGACGGCATGGAGGTTGGCGGGGTTTCGAGAAAAACGGGAATAAGGCAACGAATGAGAGAGAGAGAGAGAGAATGCGCGAATTTGCGAGGCAAACGTGTTTTTCGTCATATACATATTTTGAAAAAAAAAGTAAATCAAAAATTGTTCGCTTCAAGACCACAGCTGCTCAATTGCCAACTTAAATTCTAGCGGGTCTTGAAGCGAACGAACTTCATCTCTCTATTCGATAAATTTCGCCGGCAATTTGCGAACTCGACCGCTTCTCGATTCGCCGACAAATTGAGTCGGCTCGACGTCCGACGTTTCGCGTTTCCTCTGAAATTCGATGACATCAAATCGATGGAGTGCTTAAACGAAAATGCCTACTTTCTGGTTTCCAGCCGCTTCCGACGCCGCGCGTTTTCTCGATCTCGTTTTCGCTTCATGATGGAATTCGCCTCTGAAATGAGAACAAATTGATTGCGATGACTAACCACTAAGCAATGCCAATCATTTCGCTTTACAATATGCTTTTATTCTCACCAAAAAAAATTAGATATGCGCCTTTAAACTCGTAATGTTCAATTTTTGTTTTAACAAACCCCAAAAAATCAATTGTTTCAAATTAATGTTAGAAACCCTTGAAAAAAAAAAACAAAATTTGTTGTCATTAAGAAAAAAATGGGCATTACCTATCTTCTACAAGCATTTCCGATTTGACGACAAGCTCTTCAGCGACTTGCGGTATATTCTGCTCAGGCATGAGATAATCGACCGATGTTCCCGCATCGTCCTCCTCCAATTCCAATTGCTCGTCGCCATCTTTGACGCCATCATCATCATCATCGTCGTCATCAGATTGGGCGATTTTCTGAAGATCACAATCAATGAGACAA
The DNA here is from genome assembly GCA_902829315.1 of Caenorhabditis bovis. Taxonomy (NCBI): domain Eukaryota; kingdom Metazoa; phylum Nematoda; class Chromadorea; order Rhabditida; family Rhabditidae; genus Caenorhabditis; species Caenorhabditis bovis. The sequence goes on from CADEPM010000011.1 coordinate 756,541, forward strand.
TTGGGTGAAAATAAATGAGCCACTCAAACCCTCGGCCGTCCGCGGACATTCTTCGCCAGAACCCACGAGTTCTCATGATCACCGATCGGCGCATCGTCGGCCAACGCCGGATCCGATAGAGCCTTGTTCAATATGCTTTTGATTTTGTCCTTGTAGCCAAGTGCAACCCGATTTGATCGGCAATTTTGAAGGCGTTGCACAATTCGCTGAAAAATCGAAATGAGAGAGCGAGAATGAAACGAATTCCTACAATACAAGCGTCTTCGATTTTCGTGACCGCGTTGAACGTGTAGATTTCTTTGAAATTCGTCCGAATCGTCACTCGTTCTCGATCCTTGGCCGTATTCGTCAAAGGTAGTCGCGATTGCGGAGCTGGCGGAGGTGGCTGCTTCGTTGGGCTCATGCTTAATGGCGGAGTCGATTCATTGCGTACAGTAGACGGAGTCGGCTGAGAAGAATCATCAGAATCCTCATTTTTCTAATTGAAAAAAAAATTGGTTTGAAGTCACGTTTTATTCATAATCCATACCTTATTTCCCACAATGATTTCTCGAATCGACGTTCGGTACTTCTTCCTAGCTTCTATATTAGGATCTTCTGAAAAAAAAAACGAATAAACGCACTAATGATATAAAAAAAGACGGACCATTTGAATAAAACGAGTCGACATATGGCTGTGTGTTGCCACCAGCAATCTGCGCAGCAATGGGCGGAGCCATGGATCTCGACCCGAACGACGACTTCAATCTCGTCGTCGGATTCACAGATCGTACTGTAATCCATATAGAGTTTTAATTCAACATCTTTGAAACCACAATATTTACATTCAATTGGTCTTTTTAATCGTTGAAGACTCGTCTCATCAAGAAACTTCTGAGTTCGAAGTTTGCGATCCTCGGATTCTCGAACAAACGCTTCAGGCGTGAAGAATTCCAGGCAATCTTCGGCTTTTGATTGATCGAGCGGATCTGGAAGAATCTCGATTTTTTCTAGGGACCACCGCGGCGAGCACACAAAAATTGTGGTTATACCTCCATATAAGGCGTCATGGCATGGATGCTCCAGACAGTAATCCACAACGACTTTCTCGGTTTCTCGTTTCACGATTAGCTGGAAAAAAAATGAAACTTAGCTTTTTTTCGAGAAAATTCGATACCCTCCAGTCAAAAACGCGAATAAACGCGGTACAATGCGTATTCTGGTCCTGATTTTTGCCCGCTCGACCGTTTCCCGTTTTGCCGAGCCGATCATCGCACGAGCACAAGAAGTACATGTTCTCATCGGCGAGGCCCATTCGTTTCATACGATGGCGACTATAGACATTGAGCTCTCTCATATATTGCTAGAAAAAAAAAAAAACACCGAAAGAAAATGTCGAGAAAAAAAATAACGGCCCAAGTACCTCGAATAGATTGACTTCTTTGAATACGAATCGCTCAATTATCAGCTGTTTGCCGTGGCTGAACAATAAATGGCCGATTAGTTGGTCTTGCGACGGCAGAGAATTGCTTTGCATCGCCTCGCCGCAAAGATAGCAAATCGACTGAAAAAATAAACAATAAAATCCAAATTTATCGAAAAAAAATTTTTGGAGAGATTTCGTTGTGGGAAAAGACAAAACGATTTCGGGGAAAAAAGGCTCGAAGATTTTTCGAAATCTTGTTTTTTCCAAAAATTTCTTGAGAATATATTGATGGCCGAGGGGAAGAAATTGCCAATTTTTAATTTGGACCCCTCCTGCGCCGTTAAATCATTTTTTTGGGAAAAAAATCGAAGATTTTTATTCCATACGAGACCCACTAATAGATACTTGCTGAGATTGATACATAGTTTCGATATATGCAGACATTCTTGCAAATATCAATTTGTTTTTTTTTAAATTCCACACGAGACCCAACTCAATTTGATCATAGTGATTAGATTTGACGTGTCTTACCGGTGGAAACGGCTTCGTGCGTCGGAATTTGATCATTCCAGCCGTACTTTCAGCATAAACAACCTCATCCGGCGTCATGTGCAGCTTCTTTTGCTTATCTTTCAATGTTTGCATTTCGAATCGTTTTCGGTAAATCTAGAAGCACGCAAAATTCGACAAAGGGGGATTTCCGGAAACCAACTTTATTATATCGATGATCTTCTAATGTCAGCTTTATCGCTTCGAAGCTCGGAAAAATCGCCGCAACTTGGGGATCTTCCGATTTCAATCGATTTCCTGGAATTTTTCATGTCCAAATGCAAAAAAAACCAAATACACATACCGCATCCTTGATATAATTCCTCTAGCGGCAATTCGGTGAATTCTGCCATCAGGCGAAGGTCGTAAATTGAAATTCGTAGACGAATCTACAACAAATCCGAAAATTTATTTTTGAAATTGCAGTTTCTCCAACCTGAGTACTGTCTGGAAGGCATTGAGGATCATGTTCGCTGTGAACACGAAGCTCTTGCCAGTTGCCAGTGGTTCTTACAGCACCCGGACACATCGGATTCACACATTTCCACAGATTCCAAGATGTTTCGTGAACCTGAAGACGAAATTTCAAGGCGAAAAACACAAATTCAACCAACATAGCCATCAATGGTGTAGAGATATCCGTTGAAAGTGACCTGCCGCTGACATCTTTTGTTAAAACAGAGCGTCATCTTCATTCCAGTTGTGAATGTTATCGTTTTGCTTAATAAATCCGGGAGATTCAGCGATAGAACTGGAATTCCATCGCGGATCGGAAGAAGCGACGGATAGCCGTCTGAAAATTGGAAAATTCGTGTAAAATGGAATTAATTGATTAAATCCAACCATCATATTCCATTCCCAAATTTTCATCGAGCATATGTTCACCGTGATCTCCTAAGACATATTCATCGGTGCCATCCTGAAAATAAAAACAAAAATTCTCTATTTTTATTTTATAATACTAAACCTGTCCTATTACAACTTCCTCGACAGGCTGCTCATCCATCCAATGATCAATATTCATGTGTTGTTCCTGCATTAACTCATCTTTCTCTGCATTTACCTCCGCCATTTCTGAAAAATTGAATAAGAGTTTTATTTCACAATAAATTGTAAAATTCTTTCGTGCAAAAAATGTTTCATTTTTTTAAAAACATATTAAACGCGATTGGAGCAGTTTCACAAGAGTTTTCAGGAAAAAAATTAAAAAGAATAAATTCAAATTTAAAACGGCGTTCTAATTTTACAATAAATCGAGGGCAAGTGGAGCGTCGTTGTATCGAGGTTTCATTAATTATTGGTATTAGAATTTATGTATTATTGGTATTAGAAAGTATGCAGGGACAATGCGAACAAAATTGAAAAGAAAAAATAAACGAAACTTCAACGTCGAAAAAATTTTTTACTTTGAAAATTTGTATCTTTTTGGTTTTCTAATTTTCTCTGAATTGCACAATTAATTAAACAGTTATAATATGTATTTTGATTACTCAGAGGACTGTATTTTTCAAAATCAAAAAGAAAAAATAATTTACAAACATTTTTAAATCGCAGTGTGTAACCGTCGTCTAATAAAATGCCTGCACAAATACGAAACTACAGTATTCAATTATATAATTTTCATTCAATTTTTGCTTTTTTTTAATAACACACATATATTGTACACTCGGCCCTCGCGTTATCCAAATGGCAATTCAATCCAAATCCAATATCTTTTAATTAAGCATTTATATCAATCATGTATGTACAATTTCGAAAAAAAATCGTAAAAATGGCTTTAGAATAAAAAAAGAAATCCTATTTTAAAAAAATACCCTGAAAATTGGCGAATGGGGGAGGGGAGAGGGGGGGGTGGGAAAAGGAGGACAAATACTAATTATAATTATTTACTACCCGAATTGGTATTTAGAATATCAATTTTTTTCAATTCAAGAAAGTTCTGAAAAGTGGCAAGAAACAATTAATCGTGTCATGTGGCAATCTAATAAATACAGATATTTTCGAAAAAAAAAATAATGAAAAAAAAATGTTGTGGCAAACTTAAACTTCCGGACGATCTGTGACAGAGCTCTTCTCAGGTTGCACCTCAAAATTATTTCTTAAAAAAAAAGATTTTCTCCAAATTGCCTCACTTTTGAGTTTTTATGCTTCTGCCTTGAATTCGTCTTCGGCTTCGGCCGTTGAGCCGCAGCTCCTTTCGGCCTAAACGCCCATCGAATTGAATCCAACAGGATCAGGATCGCCGGCAAAAAGACGAGACCATGCAAATTGCACAAAACGACGCAAAGCACCATGGTTTTAACGAAAACCTGCAACAACAACAAAAAATAACACAATGCAATCGAACAGGAAAATTTTTGCAAATTTTGAGAATTTCACCTCAGCCATGTAGATTTTGACGAACAACAAACTACAAACACAAAGAATTGTCGAAAGTGCCGCCTGAAAATGGAATTTCTCGATAGTTTCTTTTTAATGCTGAAGAGAAACAAACCTGCAACGCCGGAAACGCCACCGATGAGAGGCAATTGGCGAGACGCGACGATGGCGGCGACATTGGTCCCTCTTGAATCGCTACAAGGAAAATTTTTATTATCAGAAATTGGCAGCCGTCCATCTCTTACATGCTTGATAGTAATGATATGAGACGTGTGCTGGAATATCGACAGAGAATCCGATTGAGATGATCATGGCCGCCATTGTGATCGGATCGAGATCCACATTCCACCATGACAAAATTCCAAGGATTCCTGGGACGAATCGAAAATATTGCTCATCGGGTTGATGAGAATCGAAAATACCTGCACAAATCGACAACACCGATAGTGAGGCGATGGCGACGGTGAACATGTTGTTCAAGAACACAAAACACACAAACGCCATGCAGACGAGCGTTCCGAGAACTGATTGCCACGTGTCCGTTGGCATGTTATCGATCAAATCAAGATAGACGCCGTCTTCGTGGAACACCGAAGCATCGAAATCGCTAAAAATTGAATTTTCTTGGATTTTGGGTCTAACTTTGACACTCACGAATATTTGTCGACGACTCTTCGCCAAGATTTCAGCATTTCACCGCGTTGCGTCCAAATCGTCAAATTCTCGCCGTGATATCCGGTGGTGAAAAAGAAGCGGTCGAGTTCTTCCGCTCTGAAAAAAAAACGTTTGACAAAAATATTTCGAAAAAAAAATTGAAATTCGAAATTGAATTACTCGGGATCCGTTGAGTTCGTCACGTTTCTCAACTTCACAAATCCTTGCCAAAAATCGTATTCCGGCCATTTAAGGAAGTATTTCAGCTCGTCTTCACGATAGATCAATTGATCGTCCTGAAATTGATGAATATGTTTGGAAAATTTTGAAATTTCGCGGACAATTAAAAATATTGATTCTCAGGTTCATACGAATGTTAAAACCGGAATTTGAATTTGCGAGCGAACCAAAAAAAACTACATTCGATGGTCCGCAAACACCCAGGATGTTTGTTTCTTGCGATGGACTATATTTGCCCACGCCCCCTCAAAAAAATGACTAACAGAATTTTTCGCTACAAGACCTCGTAATTCAAATGCGTATAGAAATTTCGCATCGAAATAAGGGGAAGCCGATAATAATCAGAATCTAAAATGTATTGCGCAAATTTGAAATGTGTGCAAGTTTGCGTCAGAGTGTAAACACCCAAAAGACATTCCATGCGAAATGCCTCGATCCCTTCCTACCGAGTGCACTGAAACTGGCTTGTCTACCGAATTCGGGTCAAATTCCTCTTCCTCATCGTCCTCACTTCCAAATGCTGTAAATCAACGGGTAGATCAAATGAATACCATCTGATTTCTATTACATTGTTGGAATACATCGTAATCTCGCACAAAATATTTGGTTCCGACTTCGCCCCATGATTCGCCCCAAGTGCCGTTCGCCGCTTCCATGTCGCGCACAAATCTGAAAGTTTTGTTTCGCCGATTTTTTCAAAACGGATCTCATGAGTCAATACTGATTGAGTCGTTGAAGACGCTTCGGATCTTCAAGATTGCCGGGATTGTTCACGAAGACGGTCGCCATTGAATAATGAGGAACCTGGTATTTGATGCGAAGGTCGTCAAGCTGAAAATCGCGCGTGGGTTCCGTGTTAAGCGAATAACGAGAAGATCAAAACCTGTTCGACGACCCCCCCCCTTCTTTATGGTGTCAATTAGTTAAACAACAATTCTCAAAACTGAAAATAAACGAAACCTCGAGAAGTGGAGAATCCAACGCGAACAGCTTCTGAGCAGTCAGGTTGATATTAAGCTTAGTGATTCCCTGAATTCAAATCGTAATTTTAAACATTAACTCGCTTATAAATTATTTTACATAAATGCTTAATCCCAAATAAGTGAGGTAGATCAAAAATATTGATACAAAAACGATTGGCGTTGTCATGAGATGGGTGTACTTCTGAAGGCTCTCGCTGATAATTGGCTTCGTCGCCTCATGGAATTTCGACGGTTGGCGCTGAAATTTACGCAATCTTCTAATTTTGCCGCCAATCAAATTACCGTCAATGGTCGATGGTGTCGCGCAATGTTGACGCGATTCTCAGCGATATTGATTTCCATTCGATTCTTGTCGATCTCATCATGCTTGAACTCATAGCCGCCGACGATTGTCATCAAACCGGCGTAGAATGTCATCTGAAACCAATTAACCAATTATCGACAATTGGCGCTAATTGTAAACACCTGATAAATGAAAGCGAACCACATGGAGAGCATGTTGCCCGTGCAGAGGAGCGTAATTTCCGGCGACGAGGTGAACGAGCCGACAAAATCGGCGAACATGTTCGTCAGACACGAAATGAGAATCGCCGGGCCGACTTCGGCCATCACCTTGAACAAAATTATTGAATTTTTGATGGTCCATGATTTTTTTGGGGGGGGGGCCAATTGCAAACCTCGCTCATTCGATGGCCAACGCTGTCCTTTTTTCTCGGCGTCTCTCGCATATGCTTCGTGACTCGTTGCCATTCATGGATCATCAAGTAAGATGAGTCAACACCTAGAAAAAGCAATTTTCGAGAATTTGAAAAAAATTGGTTTACCAATCGAAAGGACGAGGAATGGGATGACGCAAAGAATCGAGGCGAATCGGACGCCGCACAGAAACATTAGCGCCAATGCGGTGGCGCAAGCGAGCAGCGGCGTGAGACACGCCATTATGGCAAGGATTATCTGCAGAATTTTCGGGCTAGACTCTTATTATACATATTTATAAGTTATACCTTATAGAAATTCTCTTGATGCATGTACAAGGCTCTTGTCATCACCAGAATGCAACTGCAAACGCACATGATAGTGAAACCAACCACCAAATAAGGGAGCATGATTATTCCACCACGGACCATCTCCTCTTCCACATACGATTGCGAGTAGGCGTAAATTTTGAGGCGTTTTGAGTTGTAGCGTCTAGAAATTGAACATTGATTGATTTGAATTCCGTTTTTTTTGTGCTACTTTTCGAAAATATCAACCAGACTCATTTCCCATTTTTTCACTTGCTCTTCAGTCCATCCCGGCTTGTGTTCGGCGCGGAATTGGAATGTGATCATCTTTACCGATTTTACATTGCTTATCCTTGACATTGGATCTTTGAGAGACGTCGAATTCAATTCTAATACGCATGATATTAGATATTTAAAATTGAATAATATAAAATACCCAAAACTGGTTCTCCATTTGCGGCATCTAAGAGTTTGGCGGCATCATCGTCAGCATTGTCGTCGAATAGCTCAACTCCAAAGAAATTTGGCTAAATTTTGATTTTTTTCAATTAGAAACACAATTTTCTGAAAGCAACCTGCAAGGAAAATTGTCTTCCGAACATTTCCGAGATTGGATATCTCATTTTGATGCGTGAATTACTCTCCCCATCACTCAATATTTGGTATCCGTTCTGCAAAAAAAAATAAATGAAGAATTTCATTGATTGCGCCACATGGTTCATACACATCGACGCAAAATTGCACACATTTAAAAATTCCATTGAAATTTCTTTTAAAAAACGAATTTCTTCAAGTCGTGACGTTTCCACGTGGATCTTTTGGTTAAAATTCGATCGTTAATTTGTGGTTTATAAAATTTTACAATTTAAAAATAGGCGAAAACTAACGTAGAATTGGCGTACTGGCTCGTTAACCTGACAAAAGCTCTCGCAAAACTGATTGAACGATTCATTTCGTTTCGATATCGAATCGTACATGGTGATATTGTTCATCGCATAGTTTAACACCTATAAAATCAGCCGATGTGCTTTAAAAGTGTCATCGAATTGAATAACCTGAATTGTCTCGTCGAGATAATCCGGCCGCACCATACTTCCATTATCCTTGGCGACAATGAAAAGATAGGCGGCGATCGGGAGGCCGGCGCTAGAGAAAAATTTCTGATATTCGATGTACTCGTCTTTGGCGCGAGCACCATATGGTGTATAACCAGTAATGTCATTCATTTGTCTGAAATTCGCATTTTGCGCATTATTCGGATGCCAGGTTCTCGCCACGAAATTATTTCTTCAATCTTGCTCAACACTTACTTTGTAAATAAAATCTTCAAGACTGAAACGGCAGAAACAAATAAGCAGATAATGATGGCGAGCCATGCGTGTTTGGCAATCAGGAATCCCCAATTCCGGAATTTGTCGATGATCCATCTCACAAATTTCGGTCCTTAAAAAATGCATAATTTAATAGGGAAAATAATTATTCCAATGAATTGGTTAAAAAAATAATATTGGAGGCCTAGATTTTTCACGGCCTTAAAAATTCGGCCATCACCTTGGTCAACTTCGTTATAAACGTCTAAAGAGCGCTGTCCGATGAGCAATGACTGACGACGAGGGCGAGCAATGCTGCCCTCGAGCGTCGATGGTAAATTTGCCGGTGGAGCCAATGTGCCGCCCGAGTTATACCTATAAGCACATATATGTATACGGGATGATGATGATGATGTCTAAAAAGAATGAATGAGGGATTTTTTCAATGAATTTTTTTGCGAATCAAATATGGATAGGTGTAAAATGATCAATGGATTGTATTGTCTCGACGCCGAAACTGGATTCTCAGAGGGAAAAAGGGGCGGCGAAAAAAAAAACAGATTTGAAACTGTGACCAGATGATAAATTGGTCTTCTCGCGGGGAGAACAACGAGCATTGTTTAGTTTCCAGCATTTCCAAATTCAATTAAAAAAACACGCAGGGGGTAACAAGGGGGGGTCTCCCTGCGAAAATATTCCACATATATAATGCTCCTTTAAAGTCATTGACCTTTTCGCGGCCCACCAAACATCTGGTTTTTTTTTTCGAACAAGTGTTTCAAGTAGGTATCAATTTGAAAAATAATTTCCACTTTTCAACACAAAAATAATTGAATCGCGTTTTTTTTTTCTCGCGTCGGGACCCGCCGAAATCAGCAAAATAATTATTTTTTTCTGCAAGACAGATAAACGTTGAATCGAAGAGTGAATGGAGGAATGTGACCGACCGTGTCAGTCAAGTCAAGTCAAGTCGATGACATTTTTAGTGTAACAGAAACGAGAATCCATCGGTAGAACACGTACATATATATATGTTTAGTATTTACACACACTTTCGATTAACGACTACGTCATATCAGTTAAAGGGAGTGGGGAGAGAAGGTGGAAAAAAAAGATTGAAGAAGTCAATTGTATACTCATAGGTTTTTAGTGGCCATCTAGCGAACACGTGAGATGTCCGCAGATAACATCGGTCACGTGAAATCGAAATTTGTGATTTTTTTCTTTGAAAAATGTCCGCCACAATGGTTGAGTAGTATTTGAGCCCGTCAAGGACATTCGTAATATGAATTGTGTGGGTTTCGAATAAATCAAAAATCGAATGAATGGTTATACGGTATGTGATTTTCAAGGATCAAAAATTCTAACGAGTTTTTCTCTCGCGCAATTCGATGGTTGTGTACACGGCTACGCATTTTTGCAGGCAATTTTGGTGCTCAACAAAAATGTCCGCAGATGGAAATTAATAAACAACAAGAAAATTATTGACGAGAAATGGGAACTCTGGATTGGAAAAAAAAAGGAGAACTCGATTAAATGCAATTGCGAGGCGGCGAAATATACAAATAAGGAGACAAAAGGAATGATGGTGATGGAATTCTCGTTTTCCATTTGTTTTTAGGCGACTGTTTTTAGTACAAATTGACAATTTCGGGGGTGGTGGGGAGGGGGGAATCGAATTGGGGGAAAACGAAAAACCCTTTGGGGGGGGGGATGAGAATTCATGTGCTCCTTTGAAGTGAGCACTGAAAACATTTTGGTCTTCTTGCAGGGAATCCGAGACGATCGGAAAAAAAATCAATAGGAATTGTTGTTTCATCTTGTTCGCAGGCCAAGAATTGAAGGAAAGAAAAACCGGACCTGACCGGCGGCCGCCTCCTCCGCCTACCAACACCTAGGCCAGTCGAATAGTAATGATTCGCGCATCGGCCCCTTCTTGTTCTTCACCTATTGATCAGAAGTAAGGGCAGGGCTTCATGTCGCCTTCTGAAGGTCGTTTAGGACAAAAATGGATATGCTTGATGTATAATCGGGCTAGTTGCCCTCCCCCCCTCTATTACACCGTCACCTTACTCGCATTTTTCCCTCACGTTTTTTTCCAGCCAGATTGCTGAAAGGTTCTTTAACAAAAACAAATGACGGGCCAGCATGACTTCAATTTGAAATTTCGTGAGAACGCTGTTCGTTGTACTATTCATCGATTTCGATGATAACCTCGCTAATGGCAGTCTAATTAATCGCTTTAAACTGTTTGTTTCGATTATTACACAATTCGATGAACTTTCATTTTAATTGCCCGAATTCCTTGAACGTCGGACCCAATCATTTATTGATGCGAGAGTTTGGGGCAAATCGTTGCGAGACCTGATTCGCAATGGGTGTGGTTAAATCCGGCGACTTTATTAATTAGCATTGCTGGCTTGGGTTCGAACTTGTGAATTGTCCGCAGCAGGGTTTTGTGATTTATAGAGGAACAAAAAAACACACAAACATCGGCACGAGGGAACCGGTAGCAAAAACAAATTGTTACAACAATTGATTTCAGAATCCGATAAAATTAAAGTTGACGAACAAAAAAGAAAGCATCTCAAGGCTGTGTGTTGGCGGGAAATGCAAATTTTTTTTTGAATGTTCGGCCTTCATTTGGCCAATTTCGGCGAGAGGAAGAACACGCTCAAAAAAAAAAACAATTATTGGTGGATGTTTGACGAATTAGACGCCCCTCACACTTAGCTATTTGACCAACTCGTGTGATTTATGACCAGTTCTGACCCGTCTGGTTTGCATTTTCAGATGAGCCTTTAATTGTCGACGTGCTCAGTTATTTCTGAATAAGGAGAAATTTTTTGGTATAAGAAAAGTTTTGACGAAATTGCACGCCATTATTCGAAATAGTGAACAAAATGATTCAATAAGAAATTTAGTATAGTATGTTTTTGGTAATAAAATACGACTATCAAAATCAATCGCCACAAGACCCGCCGAATTTCCGCTGTTTCGAACCTTTAATCAATTATTTGATTACTTTTTATTTCGCTGAATTAAATTGTATTTTTTTATTCGATTTTCAGCTGCCACCCGCAACTTTCATGCCCACTGTGATGAAAACGCGCGTAAATTTGAGTGTAAGTCCGTAGATTTAAGATTTGCGTGATTGCACACATCATGAAATCTCTTTTTTTTTTCACATTCGTTATTTTTCATTAAAAAGTTTTTATGCTTTAAAAAATCGCATAACCTATATTTTCCAGATGATAAGCGATTGCGATTGACAGTTAGTCGACGGAATCAAGGCAAATTGGCACGTAAGTTAATTAATTTTGAAAATTTATATTTTTAGAACGTTGTTTGGATTTATAAATCTCGTTTGAACTACGATGATAGGTCGACGGTCGACGCCGACATAGAAGGTATGAAACATGAAAAAATAATTATTTAATTAAAATGTGTATCGAGCCGCACCGCCTAAAAATGATGAGCGGTCCGGATTATCGAAGTGAGCGAATTAGAAAATGAGGCATTAACATGGAAACCGACGAAGTTGAACACATTTGAGATGAAATGATTAAAGGCTTATTTAGTTAATTATTATTATGCATCTTGTCAGTTTTCGAAGATCCTCCGGTTTTTGATTTTTTTTATTTGGACATATTTTTTAGCCATTTTTCTCGTCCGCACGTGTACAACGTAATGACCGGCAAGTTTTTGGCTACCAGAATCAATCGTGTAGTCGCGGGATTTTTACAATGAGAAATTTTTTACGATTTTTTCTAAACGGATCATTTCATATATGAAAGTGGAGAAAAAAATCTACTTTCTTATATCGACATATTTTGTAAGTTGGCTGGAACCAGTGTACACTGAAGTAAAATTTTTTTCGATAATTAATTTTTATTATCTTTGTTCTTGTTTAGAATAAATTTCGTTTTTTTTTAAATCATTTAAAGAGGGAATTAAAGGTTATTGCAACTTTCATGCAACTCTCAAGCAGAAGGGGAGTGCACGCGAAAATTGCGGGTAGCTGCCGCATGCATTTTGCTCTTGAATTATCTTATTGTAATAATATTGCAAAAATAATTGTTAAACGGAAATTTTGTATTAATAAAAAATTATTTAAGTATATAGTTGAATTCTATATACTAATAAATTATATTATTAGTAATAATATATTTTTTAATTGTCTTTCTTCTACAATTAGCAAATTTGAATTACCGCTTAAAAAAGTGCGATGGTCCACATTTATCCGCGTGGCGCTCGTTTATTGCGATGGTAATTCAATGTAGTTTTCAATGCATTTTCAATCAAAACGACAAAAATTATGTTTCACTATTAAATAGTGAAATTTTCTTTTCTTTTTCAAAATTTCTCTCCCAATATTTTTTTATTCTTTTTAGGAAACGGTATGATTGTACATTTTCTTTTATTACATTAGTAGTTACGCATACATAGTTTGTAGATAAGTGAAAAATCTCCCGAAATCAATAAATTAATAAAAATTAATTGATATTCCTATTCAAGACATCGTCCAACTGGCATTCGAGTCCATTATTGGTTCCTTTCATCTGTGTAACCACCTGAAAAACAACTCCATTATTTCATACAAGTATTGAGCAGGAATTTCTTACCTCTTTGCTCCACACAAAATATTCCTTGGCTCGTTTCTTATCCCAACCAATCGGCAACTTTCTCTCCAAATCTCTCAAATTGTACAATTTGTCGGCCAAATGGACAAGTTTCGCCTAAAATTTGACGAGTTTTTGCAATTCTCGTGTCAAGAAAAAAAAAAAACAAACAAACCCGGTGCGAATGCGTTCCATAATTCTCGACCTGAAGCCGCTTTCTCTCGGCTTTCCCCAAATTCTTGTCGTCGGTGCATTCAGCGACGACGTCGGCGACCTCTTGTCCAAAATTCTCGACAATCTCTTCAATCGTCGTTTTTGTGTCCTCGACGACATCGTGTAGCATGGCAGCCGCGAGTGTGATCGGATCATAAACCTTCGCCTCATTTGTCAGAATGTAAGCGACGCCTGAAAACAAAATGATTGAAAATGGAAATATCCGTCTTCTATAGTTTTTTTTTTCATTTCATCGGCTGATTTCCTTCAATTCCACTAAATTTCGCAAGATTCGAATAAGAAACATCACAAAATTGGTGTAACAACACATTTGGTGAAGAATTCCAATGTATTACACAACTCGCAATTTTATTTTATTTTTTTTTACGCGTCACCTAATGGATGATTGATGTATGGTGTCGCATTGTCCTTCCTTTTTTGGTGGCGATGCCGACGAGCAGCGAATTCAGCCGCCTGAAATTCGTCACATAGAACAACATAGAAGATTTTCCAATGCCAACCTTCATCACAAGATTCCAATCAGTTAGTTCGGTGGCCTCTTTCAGTGGCTTCTCCGGTTTCTTCGGATAGAAATCATCATCATCGTCGTCATCTTTTGTTTTCAAATCTGAAACAATCTAATAATAATAATACGATTAAGAAAACTAAGAGCAACTTACGAATCTTCTCAAGATCGTCAGGAATATTCGGATACATTTTATCCTTTTCGTTGTCGTCGGACATCTTTGCTACAATGAAATGAATGACGGTTGGGAGGGGAGGCGTTGAGGCAAATAAAGCGAATTCAAGAAAAAGTGAAAACATTGGGCCACCATCTGACGGATAAACTGGTTTTTATTTTATTTGGAGTTAGTCATGTTTTCCAATTTTACAATGGAAAACAAAAAAATGAAAATAATTTTAAACATCTAGCCATGGAGCAGGTTTACACACCATAAAAAAAATTAACAAAAATATTTTCAAATAGTTTTTGCTTTTAAAATGTTGCGAAATTCAGATTTCGGGTAATTTTTGCGAAGAAAAAAAAATGTTTTTTTTTTGAAAATACAGTAATCTCACCGAGACCGGCGATTTAAATACCGTGCGCCTTTAAAAATCATTACGGTAGTCGAATTTTTTTTTGCAAAAAAATTGTGAAATTTCACCATTGAATTAGACTTTTAAATATTTATTTCAAACATTTTTCAAAAATATTAATATAATATACACAAAATCATAAATAATTTGGAATCAAAAGCAAAAAGCGCACCAGTATCTGTGAGTGGTCAGGAGGAATTTCGTTGTGTTAATTTCAAATCTCAAAAACAACAAATAAGAAACAATTCAATAGGCTAGCAAGGCAAGCATGAAAACGGGAAAAACATAAATGGTTGAGGCCGCGCGGCTCACAAAATCAGGCTCATTTCGACTTTCGCGATTCACACGGGCACTTTCTTCGGCTTTCACTTCGTCCTCCTCGATTTTTCGCAAAATGTCCTCTTCGCGAAGACGGCGCTCCTCGGCGAGTCTTAAATCGAAAAATAATTAGATTTTAGGCAAAAAATGGTTGAAAACCGGGCAGAATCGAAAGCATCGCGATCGTCTTCCATCTCTTCATCATCAAGAATATCGTTAGCGTTCTCAACTTCCTCATCGGCGAGCATTTCACGAAGACGCTCATTTTCTTCCCTCATCTCTTTTTCCTAAAATAATCGATTTTTTGCAAAAATCATAAAATAAAAACAAATCCAACCAATTTTCGACGCGTGATTTCAAAACTGTTGTCCAGGTCAATCTCATTATCATCCGAAGGCTCGCTCTAAAAGAATTTCAGAGTTTTAGGAGAATTACTATCGAATTCTGCGCACCTTATCCCTAATATCCACAATATTAATAACTTTCGGTTTCGCCTGCACTCCTCCCAAAAGCGGTTTTCTTGTCGTCTTTGTTCCAATACGCTTCTCAGACTTTTTAGGCGTTGGTCTTTCAGTTGTTGTTGTCGACGTCGTCGTCGTTGTTGACGTGGTAGTGTTCACCCTACAGATTACATCAGGAAAATACTTATATGGGTAGCAAGGCAAACCTCTCTGTGGGTTTCGGAGATGTCGGCTGCGGTGTGGTGCTAGACGTCCTCCAGCCTACAAATTTTCAAATTCGAAATTTCCTACTTGTTCAACAAATCAAAAATAACTAACGATCTTCTGATTTGTCGCTTCTCAGCCAATCGGATATCTTCTGAACGGCCTCGTTGTCGCCATTCGTGAACGCTTCATAAAGATCCCTTCAATGATTCCAGTTTTGATCTCGCATTCTTTTTTTGAACCGCAAATACCTGCTAGTTTCTGGATCATTACAATCGCCGCGACCGCCGCACCAACAACGAATGCTTCCCGACGGTTTGCGCATGCATCCTGCAGAACGAAAAAACTCATAGAAAATTGCAGAATGTCGACGTCATCAGACAATTTCGTGAAAAAAATAATTAAATTGTCTGATTTTATTATTTTTGTTTTGCTCGAACAAAAACAATGAAAAATGCGCAAAAAAAAACCTGTCATGGATTTATATTCCTCCGGATAAACACAAACTAGCTGATTTCTATCATACAGGCGCGAAAACTCGTACCAATCTGAAAATGAAAAAAAAAAAACATTTGGAGAATTGGCGTCAATTCTTGCGCATGTGTTTGCACCTGTTGCATTATACCTGACGACAAATGACACAATTTTTTTTTCAAACTCACCAATGTGATCCTTTTGAACTCGAATTCGACATCCGACCGCGTGCGAAGGACAATCCTCAGAAACCAAGCCATACCCTAAATTTATAAATTTGATTATCACAAGCCATTTTTCTCCCCCTCAATTGTCCACTATTTTTTTTTCCATTCTTGACCATTTCCTGATGTTGTTGTTTTTTTTTTTCATCTTACTCTTCGTCAATCGTTTTCCCCAAAGGAGTATTTTTGTTGAAACGCGAGAAAGATGTAAATTTGGGATAAATTTGGCGTCGCGGCTGCGGCGGCGGCGATTATCTGCTCAATTGCGACATGACCACCACCACCACTATACGAAAAATGGCATTTTGACAGCAAACAATTGAGGAATTCGTCTCGAATCTCGCCATTCCTAATGAGCGTGTGCGTGCTAATGCCAATTATGTCAATTTTCGATGAGAAAAAAAACTCCTTGATGGCAAAAATAATTAAAAACGCATAATCTCGCTGCATTTTGGCTAATGTTTGCCTTACACCAAAAAAATGGCATATCCGATTACGTTTTCCGTTTCTCTTTTCCGCCACACGTCCCACCAACACCCAAAAAAAACCAGAAGCGGAGAAAAAATTCATCAAAATCTCAACACATTGTCCGCAGCTTAAATACACTCTAGAGACATGCGTATTCGATTACACATCTTCTTCTTTTTTTGGAGGGGGTTTCCCAACGCCAATGGGTCCCATATGGTGTTTATATTGGAAGGGACATCACCATGCATTAACTATGCATTACGGTTATGCATTGCCGAGTTCAACGATGGAATTTGAAATGCCATTAAACCGCCGCGTGTGAGCGCTTCATCAGATTTTTGCAATTCTCTGCTGCCGACAATTTTGTGTGATTAATTCAATAATCGGCAGACAAATTGAATAGCAAGAAAATTGCAGACCAAAAATCTCAAATCAATTTTCGTCATATTTGTTTTGCTTCAAAAAATATCTATTCAAAAGCAATATTTCGTCGATTTTTCGCCCACAAAATTTATTTCTTTTTTTTTCGTCACCCGCATTTGAACAAAATCAGCGCATTCTCGTTAGGGACCCAAAAGTTGTTCGACGACGATGTCCGCCTAAATTGGCTTTTGCCCTCGGCTTTTCGCCCTATTCCCCACAAATCGCATTTCGACGGGACGGGGGGGGGGCGCTTGTGGCCATTCAAATTCGTCGAAATTGATACATCTGATGCGCATTTTTATTTGACGGCAAGAAAATTTCCAGACTTTTACGCGACGCCCTCAAATCTACATTCATAGACCCCAGCGAGCTGCTGATTTTGACATGAAGCTGTCAAGGGCACCAGCGTTGTCAAACAAACCGGGACCCATCTGAGCCTCGGGGCCCTGTGTTTGAATTGCCGCCATCGCTAGTAACAACAGCAAGCAGGCGATTGTGGCGAATCCCGGAAAAAAATGTCCGCAGATGATTGCAATGACATTCGATCTTATCAAGGTCCCGAAAATATGGCTCCCAATTTGACAACCCGAAAGGGCACCTCTTGAGCATTGCCTTCAGCATCATCATCATCTGCGGACATTTTTTTTTGAGCGCTCGCGCACGACGGCGGCGATTTGTATACATACATGCCCATTTATGCGCGTGTTTGCGCGATGCAGACAACTTGGACGAAGGCTTCATCTCAAATTACGCAAACAAATGAGCAAGATGATATGAAAGCGAATCGCGCGGGCACAAAACACCTTTGCACGAACTGGTTCGCTTCGAGACCCGTCGCACCTTTAAATTACATCAAAATGCTCTCTTTGAAGCGAAAAACATGTTTTTTTTTTTTGAAAAAAAATTCAAACCTGGACGCATGACTAGGCAGCTCATATTGGCGCAATACACCCATGGAAGACACCATGCCAATATTAGGACCCACGTGTTCATCTGTAAAATGTGAAGAAGTTTACTAACGAAATGAACGCCACAAAAAAATGACGGCAAAAAAATAATAAGAAGGCTGAAAATAGTTGTACGCAGCGTTACGACAATTTGCGGACTTTTATTGCCTACAGTAATCCATTCACAAAAATCGCAAAAAAGATTGTGGTTTTCGAAATTGGGGGATGAAAAGAGAAAGTGACCAGAGCTAGGCACAGGAAGCTTCTCGTGTGGCGGCACTGGTGGGAGCATCGCGCGGAAGTGTTTCTTTTCGCCATAAACCGACCCCCCCCCAAAACCCCTTCGACAGAAAAAAGTGGGCGGAGCATGAGCGGCCGCGCGGAGAAGCCGAAAAGTTTCGGTCGAGCGTGCGATTTTTGTGACATCTGGAGAGCCTTGAGCCGACGCACACCTGTGAGCTATTGTGCTCAAAAAAGAGGAATTCGAGAAGATTTCTTTGTGGCCTTCAGCATTGGCCAGATGCCAAAATTTCTCCTTTAAATGCTCCTTTAATATTTTTGAGCATTGGATTGCTATACGGGTTCGATTGAAGGAAAAAAATTGAAGGCCGGCGGAGAATTTTTTAAGTCCGAAAGCACACGCACGCAAAATTACCCACATTTCAGTTTTTATGAATTTCCCATTTTCTTCCAAATTCTTATAAAAGAAGAAAATCAATTTATTTTAGTTGAGTGATTTTCTCAAAAATTTATTTATTTAAAGGCACACTGTTATTTTTCACTATTTCAAAGCCAATACGCTTTGAAATAGTCAAAATTAGATTTTGACAAAAGAAACGAATCAAATTTGCGACGATGCGCCTTTAAGATATTTCAAAACAATAAAAGCTATCCCAAAAATAGAATGACTGAATTGATAGTATAGGTTTGGTGAGATACAGTTTAACAAATGAGGCAAAAGCGAGGGCAGCATTGTTAATATTTGCTGAGGAATGATTCCCCTCCTCTTCCTCCCCCCACAATCTGCCTGCCACCAAATAAGATGTTTATTCGAATGCGCGAGCCACACTGTTTGCCTATTTACAGGTGCTAATATGACATGGTCCAACGAAAATTCCATTCGATATGTTTGGCCTCATCTTGAACAGGCATCCGTTTGAAATTGTGAGCCGCGTTTTCTGGCGAAATTTTGAATTTCGCTGAAATACAAATCCCCAATCTTACTATTTTTTAGAATTAGGGGGACGATATTTGAATCAGGGCTGTGCGGCAATGGAATTGCCGATTTTTCAAATTGCCAAATTGCCGAAATTTATATTTTCGGCAATTTGATATCAAAAAAAAAATCGGCGAAACAAAAATCAATGTCCATTGAATAATTTGGGATACCGTGAAAATTCGGTATTTATATTTCCCAATTATCGTTGAAGACATTTAATAGCCGAAATTTTGATTTTCGGCAAATTGCCGAAATTTCCGATTGCCGCACAGCCCTGATTTGAATATAATTCCAGTTATAAAAAAAACTAAAACGGATGGAAAACATATGAAAAAATGCGCAGAAAAGTGATAAAAGAAGGGTCTGCCACAGATTATTTTTTTTGTCCGCATTTGATCCATGTTTCATAGGGGTTTTCATCTATTTTCCGCCAGCTCATCAACCACGTTTCGTCTGTTTTTTTAATATCAATTTTCCTTCCTCATTCCTACTGTTTTTTGCATCGGCTTGGTTCCATTTCAACCATTGTGCAAATCTGACTGTTTCAGGAACGCCGAGTTGATTGCATTACAACGAAACTTTAGTTTTTTAAATAATAATAACAAATGAGAACAAAATAATAAAAGAGATATCATATTTAAACTTAACAGCAAATATAAGGAAAACTGAATCCAGAAGAAAAAAGAAAAATAGTGAAGCTATTAATGGGTATTAGCAGAAAAGTATTCAGAGATTCGCTCCTCAATTTTTTCAATAAATTCTCCTTGCCTATTTTCTTTTCTTTGCCAATTGGTGCGCAAGTATTTTTTATGCATGTGACGATTCACACTGCTCATTGTAAGTGGTCCTTACACGGTCGCTAAATGATTACTTTGAATAAAATTAGAATCATACACCAACCTGACAATTGTGTCTCTAATTGCTGCAATAATCTGTTTTCGTTTGAGGTGTACCCGGAATTGTGAAGCAAGGCAAGGCGAGATCATAGGATTGAACCTATTAATGAAAATTATTGAGAATTGTTGAAAAATGACAAATGTATCCAGGTGTCGTGGGATCCTGTGTTTTGTACGCAATACGATGAGCCAGTTACCGTAATCCTCGCTGCGATTTACAGCAGAGATTCGACAAAACCTTCACAATAATTGACAACTCAACTGGACAAGTGGCAAAGTGCATTTTCTGCAAAAAAAAAATATAAAAATCGGTTTCTACAGATTTTAAATAAAAAATTTCTAAAGGAAATAAGAAAGTACAGCAAAAAAATTAAGAAAATTGAAAAACGAAATTTAAAAAAAAAACTCCGTAAATCACTGCGAGGGTTACGGTTGCCGGCTCATTGCGTACAAAACGCAGAATCCCACGACACTTGGATACATTAGTCATTTCTCGACGATATTTCGAAGAATCCTTACTTTTGGCATAACGTGTATATATATGTAAATATGCATTACGGAAAATTACCATTTTGACTATGCCTAGACAATACGGCACTCATTCGGAATTCATCTGTTAAATTCTTAGTTTCCGTCTCACAATCGGCGTCATCTTCACATTCTTCATCACCATCAGATGCTTGATTTTCCCTTACACGGATTCAATTAACCCTATTCATTTCTTGATTTTCTTCAATAGCAACAACATTCTCATATTGGCCTCGTCGACTTCTTTTCAATGATTCTCTCCTCCGATTATGAATGTGAACCGCAACGCTTCTGAACTATAAGGTCTTGCAACGAAATGTTCCCAGTAGCCGCTTTTCTTTTGGGAAACGCACTATAGCCAATTTTTTTTCCAATTTCGATAAGTCTTATGAAACCGGCATATTTATAATAATTTTTCTAAATTATTTAATTCCATAAAAAATTCGCAACTTCTACCATTTTCTAGTCATTCTTCATACGCACACTCCCCCTATCTCTTCTATGCCGTTTGCTACCAACGCCAATGTCACACGCTTAGCGCAGCGGCAAGTTTGTTGCCTGCTGCGATATCGATCGCGGTTTCGAGCCCCCATCCCGCGTGCAATGATGAAATTTGAACTCTCTCACTGAATTCCAACATGTGGTCTACCTACATTATCAGAGCACTTTTTGTTTTTCCCACCTCACGTCTAATGCTTTTGCAAGTTGGGCTTTGGTCAAATAAGGGAGGAGTTTTAATTAAGGAAAGCGATGGACGCTCGTCATTTTATTTGAAATCCATGCTCGCCATTGCTCTATTTTAAGAAATGGAGTCTGGTAAGCTGCTTCTCTAAATTTCTCCAATTTTTTCGGTTTTTAGATGCCTTACAGGTGACATTAATGGAAATTTTTCTCAAAAACTCGCACCAAATTCAATCAACGGTGTCAAAAATCGTTCAAATGTGTCTATTTTTAATTGGCTGCTTACTGACCGCCTTATGCGTATTTATTGCAATCAAATGCTCGTAGGTGTTCGATTTTTGTTTTTTGGTGAATTTTGGCAACAAAAAAACACATGGTTCATTCAGAACATTTCACAAAAACCTCAGAAATATCTTCATTGCGCTCATTTTCGTTTGGTTCGAATTATTCATTTGCCGCTTGCTCGTTTTTCGATTTCAGCACATTCTCGCCAACTTTGATGGAGGTAATTCAAATTGATTTTTTTTTTCAAATTTTATTTAATTATTTTCTATGAATATTCGGAAAAACACTCAAAATAGAAGGTTCGTAGAAAAAATCTTCGAAAACCTCGGTCACGGCCAAGTTTTTCGGAGTCTACAGTACTGCAGATTTTTTTTGAAATAATAATAATCACATGCGCCTTTAAGATTTTTCGCGATTTTCTACAACGGTTAAAAGAGCATAAAATAAACATTTGATGATTCTTGCAGCGATATAATTTTTAAAAAGCAGGAGTATAAAAATCTGGCCGTGGCCGAGGTTTTTATAATTTTTTAAAAATCCCTTATGCTTCATTATTCATTATAATCAAAATGATTCCATTGCAAAAAAAGAAAAATCGACAGCTGATTCTGAGGTCCGCATCAAGACCCGACGCACAAATGCGGACTTGTGCATCCTGTCAGCTACCGTATCCGAATTTTTCTGTTTTTTTTTTCCTGGAATGGAATTGCCGAGCCAAAAAATTCGCAGACATCGATGAGCTCGACGAGTGCGGCCGAATCGGCAACTGCAGTTTGTCGGCGAACTGGGCCGACAGCATTTTCATCGCTGCCAATCTCCGCTACCATTACATGTATTTTGTGATGTTCACACCAATTGCGATTTTAAGCGAACGAATTTCGGCGACAATTCTAATACAGTAATTAATGTTGGCCACGAGACCCGTTTTCGGCATTATGCGCCTTTAATTATTTTTTTTTTAATTTCCCGATTTTGACTAGCTGAAATATTGGTATAAGAAAAACTTGCTTGGTTTTGTTTTAAACATAACAAATCAGAAAAAATCGTGAATTTTCAAGATTTTTACAGTTAAAATTCAAAATCATCCAATTGCAGGTCTCGAAGCGAAAATCATAATTTATTTAAATTCTTTGATTTTTAAAAATTGAACAATTTGCGATTTTTGCAATAGTCAATTAAAAATGATTCGCAAATTGTCACGAAAAGTTAGTCCGCGCAATTCAAATCCTAGGCCACGCTCTTTTTTTCTCTCAATTTATTCACAAAATTAATTTTTCAATTGAACACAAATTAAAGGCGCACACATTAATTCGATGTCGGGTCTCGCGGCGAGGTCTCTTCCCTCTAATGAGCACTTGTCTTCAGCGACTACGAAAAAAAGAGGAGAAGCTGGATTTATGTGATAATTCTGATAGCTCAAACAATTTTTTCCGTCAGTTTCGCCCTCATCACGACCTCATTTCGCCTAACATTTGTCGCTTTAATTGTTTGCACCGGCACAATTATGATAGCCGCAATTTTGGTATAAATTTTGGCGGTGGTGATTCTTCAAAAAACCAATTTTTTTCGCAATTTTTCAAGATTTACATTCTTGTCGAATATATCAATAAGAAAAGACTGCTGAAACTTGAGCAAGACCATCGAAACACGAATTATTCGCTAAGTATTCGATATCAGCTGAAGGAGAACTTGAAGACTTTAAAGGTGCACGCTTTCGAAACGACAACGCCGAAACTCGCAAACTTTTTTTCAGCTTATGCGCCGATTTTTCCTGTCGATCATTGGATTCATTGTGGTGATGGCGCTCACAAATTCGATTCCGGTTCTTCTCAAATTCCCCGAATCCGCAATTTTATCGATTCGCGAATATTTGGATTACCTTTTCCACGCGTAATTGCCTTTATAATTAATTGAGTAATTGATTTCATCGACTTAGAAACCCGATTATTCTCGTTCCAACGGCAATTCTCACAATCGAAAGTTATCGGAGATTCTTTTTGAGTCGAACTCGCCAATTATTCGGTATTCGCTATGAGAGCCAACGGGTAATTTTCGATTCGAATTCAGCCTACTAATCGATTTTCAGAACAATTTGAACAAGTTGAAGCTGCCGGCGAATGTGAACGAATCCGACGTCTACTTTGAGATCTTCGAACGTCAATTATATTCGAAACCGTCGTTTCGGCAAATCAAAAGCAATAGCACTTCTAAATTGGCTTCGATTTCATAACAATAACAAAAAACGACAACAACAACAAAATGAACAATGACGGAATTAGACGGTGTCCAAGAATTTGCACATTTCAGATTCTTTGTATACTCGAATTTTCTTCGCCCATTGTTTCGGTGTGTACTGCCAAAGGTTCTTCGGGTCCCGTGTCATCGCCTTAAAAGGAGAATTGAGATTAAATCGCCGCTATGAAAATAAATTGCCTGGAAATCTTCTCCGTGCCTTGCCAACATATAAATACATAGCTCGGTTTCTCGGTGGAATAACTTGAATTTTCGGTTTTGGCCTTCTCGCTCTTCTTCCTCTTTTTTCGCGTCTTCTTCCAAATGTTTCACAACATATTCGGCCTAGAAATAAATAAAATATTAAACTTGAACATTTACTTAAAAAAAATAAATTACCTGTTGTGTATTTTTCTTTTTCCTTGTGATTTTCTTTTCAACAACTGGCACTTCCACGGGAATTTGGCCATCGATTGGAACTGGATCCACAATTTCTAGCTGAAAATCTAGCAATAATTAATTTAAAAAAAAATACTAAATTACCCTTTCTTTCTTAATTGGCACTACTTCATTAGGGTCGAACGCAATTCCCATGTCTTGAACATTTTCTCTTGCTGTTTTTGTTATATCCCAATTCGTTTTGATAATTGGCCTGAAATTGTATCAATCTTGATAAAAATTACTATGAAATTAAATAAAAAACAAAGCATACACTGCACTTTTCGATAATTTCTTTTTATTTTCTTTCTTTTTCAAATATTTCGCTCGGTTTCGCCTGTTGACAAATCCCCGCTTTCCGCGCTTCTTTACATCACGGGCCATATTCTGAAAAGCCTATTTTTAAACGTCTAAACATGGAAATAATTAAAGATTCGCGAAAAATAGGGGTAACGCGACGAATAAAAAAAGCGAAAAAATAACTTGGGCCGCCAAATACCCGGCCATCAGATGAATTTTTCTAGGCCAGCTCAAAACATTAATATAACATTGCGAAAGCGGTAAGGAATATCTTCGAAATATATCTATTTTGAAAGGATAATAAGAAAAATATTTAAATATTTAAAATGAAAACTGTAAAAAAGAATATAAGCAAAAACCCAAAGCTCGTAACTGATGGAAGAAAAAAGCGGGAGTAATCAGCTGTAGTCCCGGAGGACAAGTTTTTTTCACTTGTTTTTATTGTGAAATCCTCGTAATTATAACACGTTCGTTAGAGTTTTTAGTGTTTTTCTTCATCTGAAATTCTAAATTGATTATTTTTACAGAATGAATTCTAGAAAAACGTCACAAAAGAAAAGGTAACCGATTTTCATACATTTTTTCCCTCTTTGAAAATAATGTTTTAGCAGTGTGCAATCTCAACCGCCAACTGAATCTCCAAGGCGTAATATTTTATTAAAAACGTGTTAATTATTGAAGATTTGCTTGATTTTCAGCGCAAAAAGTCGATCCAAAGTCGAAAAAGCCGGTTTCGCTTGGCAGCACGCCGAATCCGATACTTGGAGTTTTTGTAGCGGTATCAAATCACCTATTTCATCGCGATATTTTGATTTTTAGATTGCCCGAAAAATTTTGTTCATCGATACCGCCCGTGTCGCCATATTTTATTTGGCATTCATCACATTTCTTTCACTAATCGAAAAATGGTTCGAATTCGATTCGTCCTATTATCTTGTACAGGTGGATAATCGATTCGAAATTAAATTTCAATTCAAATTTTAAGAAGCACAGTGTATTTAATCAATACGGCGTGAAAATTGGATGGTTCTGGACACTCGTCGTCGTCGGACCATTCGTCTACTTTTGCTCGAAAGCTCATTATCGTGATCGCGACATGCCTTATATCGATTTATGCCGGTTGGGAGTTGCTACGTTCTTCTGGTGGATTGCTGTCAAATTGTGAGATTTTTTCTACATTGTGTTTCTGAAAAAAATCATACTGAAATGCGGTAGACTTCTAGCGCAAAAACTGCGTGCGCCTTTAAATACGGTATCCAAAAATATTTCAAGATCTTGCGAAATTTGAAAATTCCTCAAATTTGTCTTTAAACCACTGATTTTGAGTAATTTTTGTGTCAAAATTTCATGAATTTTTTTTTAATTTGAATATTTTGTAACTTTAATGAAATTAAGGCAAAACGCGAAAAAATTTAACTCTAAATTCCTAAAAAATGAAATAATTCGCGGAAAATTAGATGGGTCTTGTGGCGACTGATTCTTGTAGACTATATTAAATCGAATTTTGACAATATCATCCGAAAGACATTTCCACTCAGGCAAATCAAATAAAATATTTTGAGAATCAAATATTCGACAATAAACTCTAAAATATTTTGAGAAATTTTAAAGTTTATTGATATTTTCTAAAATTTATTGAGAATAGATAAATTTAAAAATATTTTTTAAAATCTTACAAGATTTTCTAAAATTTATTGAGCAATTTCTAAATTATCTCAACAAATTCTAAAATCTTATAATTATTTCTAAAGTTAATTGAGAAAAATCTAAAATATTATAGAGACACGTTAGTTTCTCAATAAATCGCAAAAAAATTTATTTGATTTGCCCTAGCAGTTAAACCAGAAAAAAAATGAATTGTCGAGAATTTGTTCTTACAAGTGCAAACTCAATTTTCAGCTTCCATTTCTTCACCGCTAGCACTTCGGTGTGCAATTTAGGCGTCAGATTGACCAGAGAGCAATGTTCCGCCAAAAAAGGTAACCCGTCTCGACAATTGGAAATATTCCAATTTTTTTTAGGCGTCTGGACGCCTGGCTACGATATTTCTGGCCATTGCTTCCTAATGCTTTACAGCATTTTGATTATCACCGAAGAGGCGAAAGCATTCCGACGGTATATGCAGGTGACAGCACAAGTTGAGCCCGAGCATCGCGAGCAGCATGACATTTTGACGAGACGAATTCAAATTTTCTTCGTTGCCATGCTTGTCCTTCACGCGTTTTGGGTAATTTCCACGAGTTTCTCTTTTTTTTGCTCGCATTTTATGAGAAAATTGAGGGTTCAGTTCAAACAGCTCATCATCTCTGTCATTTACTATCATTTTTATGTGGAAGAGGTCAGAAATTTTTGAATTTTTTTTTTCAATTTTGCGATTCACAAGAATTATTTTCTAGATCGTCGCTGCTCTTGTAGCCGTTTTCTTCTGGTTTATCACCTACCGAATGGCGTATCCCGTCGGATTTCTGCAATCGCCAATTAATCGCGGGCCGCGCTAAATTCCGTATTCAATCTTTCGGTTTTTTGATAACATTTTTCAACTGCTTTAGTCGTTCTTGCTCACACGTTTGCCTGATAAATGCACTTTTTAATGCTTCGAATGAGTAATCGGCATAATTAAGAATCCCCGGGGAATGGGCGGCACGCAGAGCAAACCGGCAAAAAAATTTCGATCAGGATGAGATTCGAACTCACGCGGGAAAATCCCAATGGATTAGCAGTCCATCGCCTTAACCACTCGGCCACCTGATCAGATGGCGGCGCGCGCGCTTCCGGCGCCTATATGTGTTCCATTCCGTACCCCCCCCCCAACGACGTTTCCCACATTATGCCATTTTTGCCCAAATATGGTCATGTTTCAGATTGATGATGAATAGCCTCGCTTATAGTTCTCTGGCGCTTGCCAGCTCATTGTGCAAGCCGCCATTTATTGAGAAGTCAATGAAAAATGAGAAAAAAGGTGAGATTTCTCATTTTAATTGAAGAAAATGTTGTCTCAAAAAAAAATTGGGTGACTCGCTTTTTGCATAGACGTCGCCGCGAGACCTCTTTGAAAATGTCGAGAGACTGACCGCAATGATTCGCGAAATGTTAAACGCACTTTTGCATGAATGTGATATCCCCTTGGGTAATTTGAAAATAGCGCGACCTTAAAAGGTAAACGTGCGGTTTTGGTAGATATTGAAACATATAATTATTTTTGGCAACTTTGTGTGCGCTCTTTTCAACGAATAATTCTAGTGGGTCCCGCGGGGAAAAGCGCAGCGCATTTCAAAAAAATCCGGAAAATTTTATGGCGACAAAAAAAAATCGAAAGGTGTCATACACGCGCACGCAAAATTGCACACATTCACCAACACTCAGTTTCTACAAAATTTCGAACACGATATTTTTGCGCTTTCTTTCTTTTTTTTTTTCTTAAGGTCTCGCAACGAATACGCGCTATTGCGTAAGCTTCAACCCACACAAAATTGTCCAAAAATAGAAATCGCTGTCCCAATTAACCAATTTCGGCGAAATCAATTCGTGTCAAATTAAAAATGAATAATAATCGCCGAAATTCGCTTTTTTTCTTCTCGGCCGGGGGAAGACACGACGTCATATTTGATGCACATGATTTTCCACGAAAAAAATATGAAGAACGTTTTCGGCGATCAAAAAAAAAAAGAAAAATCAATGCCGAACACAATTTTTGCATGTTTGTAACGCGTTTTTATTGGCTTCCTTTTTATTGATTTATTTTTGATTTGCGAGAAATGACGCGTTTTCGTGGTGGGACCCATTATTTCAATTTTTTTAAATTTAAATCTTCACAACCCTTTGAAAATGCGCAATTCGTTATACGCCAAATATCACAATTTTGATGACTTTAAAAAATTAAATTGTTTGTATTATTTGAAAAAAAAAAACGAATACGAATTTTGGAAGTCAAATTTTTGTTCAAAAAAATTTTTTTCATATTGGAAAATTGTCCGCAGATGAATACCGATTTATGAAGCGGTGAGAATTGCCAGAAATAAACGAATAAAACATTAAAATGGTCAATCTGCGGACAATTTCCTCAAATTTCGCGTTCAATTGTTTCATGGTAGTAATTAGTGGATTTCCTTGAGTGGCGCGATTGCGCGCGGCGCGCGGCTCTAATTGGCTGGCCACGCCCATTGCGGCTCACCGACCACGCCCACATTATTCCCTCGATTTAAACCACAATTTTGCGAGTTTTTCTTTTTTGATTTCGGTTCATCAATGGACGCAATGCATCATTGTTCAGCTGCGGACAATATGAACTGTAAGTTTTGCCTCGAAAATCGCTGCATATTGTCGTCGTCGTTGTTGTTGATTTTTTTTTACGACGCTTAATTCAATTTGCTGAAAAGGCGGAGCCGATGGGGCTGTAATTGAATATAATTTTTTCGGGTCACAAATCGAATTATGCCGCCCACAAAAATTTTTGCACATCATTTAAGCATTTTTTTTTGCTTCTTTCAACTAGGTGACGTTGATTTTAAAGAGCCTTTTTTGGGTAGTGATTGAGTCATTTTGTTTGCTACCACATGAGTTATGTGATATGCAGAAATTTAAAGTTTTTTTTTGGTTTGGCAGGAAAAAAATTGAAGTTCAATTAAAATCG
Source organism: Caenorhabditis bovis (assembly GCA_902829315.1). Lineage (NCBI taxonomy): Eukaryota > Metazoa > Nematoda > Chromadorea > Rhabditida > Rhabditidae > Caenorhabditis > Caenorhabditis bovis. Next base: position 785,726 of record CADEPM010000011.1, read on the forward strand.
GGCAATTCAGCTTTTAGGAACGATTATTTTCAATTTAATACTAATTTTCTGAAAAAAAACTCACTAGAATTGATCGCCACAAGACCCACTCATATTCCAATATACGGGCCTTTAATCAATTTTTTTTATTTTGCGAGATTTTCAATATTGAAAAATTTTTTTTCGAAAATTCTTGACAAGATAATTAAAGGCGCACGCAGTTTTTTTGTGTAAAGTCTCGCCGCGATCAATTCGAATAGCCGATTTTCTCAGAAAGTTTTTGAGACACGAAAAAATGTAATCGACAAATAATCAATGTGCTCGGAAATTTTTTTACGATGGTATTATATTTTTTAAATCTGCTTCTCAGAAAAAAAAATGTGGAAAAATACAGCAGTTATTCAATGTTGTTAGAAGCGTTGCGGTTGGCGTACGCTGCGAAAAAAAATTTTGAAATTATTTTTGAATTTTTAAAATGATACTGAATATATTCTGGTGGAACCGGAGCCAACTTCTTTTTCAAACGCTATTATCGAGATTGAAGTAACTTAAGCCATAAAAATACAAAGAATTGCAGTGAAAAATTCTGTTGACCATTTTTTGGAGGATATTATATTTTTTTATTTTAGAAATTGTTTTTATTATATTTTTTTATTTTAGAAATTGTTTTTCCATTGTTTCTTTATACGTACCGAGAAACGCGTGAAGGTTTTAAATATACAAATCGCGCAGACCTCGGGTGTGTTGATAGGTAGGTGATTTGATCCTGTTTTGCCTGGTTTGCGAGAAGTCAAGGGATCGAATCCGCTAGGCGTTAGTTGATTTTGCCTGTCAAATTAGGCGTTATTTTCGGTATCTGCTGCACAACTAAAAAAATAAAAAAATGTTTATAGAGTTTTGATAGTGTTAAGAAGCATTTTCAAAGAAAAATTGAATTTTTACAGTCCAATTCTCGGTTGTCTCTCCGTATACGGCAAAACTTCAATACAACGACTACGAATCATCAGAGAGAACGAAAAAGCATAAAGAAAAGGTATTGTGCATTTGCTTTCGAAATGTTGACCAATCTTCCAGATCGCCATCGCCGACAAGAAGCAGCGTCGAAATCGTACCACATTCACCACCTACCAGCTCCACGAGCTCGAGCAGGCCTTCGACAAATGCCACTATCCGGATGTGTACGCCAGAGAGACGCTTGCCCACAAAATCTCCCTTCCCGAAGTTCGCGTTCAGGTAATCGAAAACACACATTTGAATTTAATATGCATTCGCTTGAATAGTTAGTATTTTTGTTGAAGTCTACCCACGGTCTTTGTTTTATGAAAAACAATTTATTACCGAATATCGGATTAGAAATTAAACGATGAGAAAAGTTGGCGGCTACCGTAATCTTAATTTGGTGAAGTGGGCTAATTGATGTGCGCGGGTTACGCGCCTCGCCATTTTGACGAGCACTTACATCTATCGCGCCTGGCAATGACTCCAACGTGTCCTCGGTAGTATAGTGGTGAGTATCCGCGTCTGTCACATGCGAGACCCGGGTTCAATTCCCGGCCGGGGAGAGAACGTTTTGGTTTTTTTTTACTATTGTGGCCTGTTGCACGGAGTTAATCCCATAATCCGTTAATTGACGCTCACGGAAATTTGAGATCTGTTCACGGTGGGGGACAAAGGGCAAGAGTTGCGCATCGTACAAGGTGTTCCAAGGTTTGTGCGTGGGGGGGGGGTCGGCCGCGAATTGTTGGTGCCAGATGTGTCGAGCGAAGCGACGACATGTAAAAGGAGTACACGCATTTCCTGCAAATTAATTGTGACAGAAAAATTGTCGCGCGCCTAATTGGGGAGTTCTTGGATTTCAACGCAAAAAAAAAATTGTAGGTTTGGTTCCAAAATCGACGAGCCAAATATCGACGACAGGAGAAGCAAGACGGCAGCGTCGAGGACAAGAGCTCGATTCGCAATATGCAGGCGCCGAGTTGGTCGTGGATCAACAACAACAATTCGAGCACGTCGTCGTCAAAATCGGCCGACGCGACAACTACCGTATCACAAGCTACCGTACCCATCGAGGATTTTTTCGATGCGCAGAAGGACGTCGAAAAGTCGTTGTTCGATGCACACAAGGCGTAGGCGAAAAAAAAAGATGAATTTCAGCGGGTTTTTCGTTTAGATTCGACATCAAACCGCCGGCAAATTTTCCAAATTATTCCGCCAATGCTGCTGCGTCGTCGAAAATCGAGGCCGATAACGATTTCGACGACAAAAAAGACGGCTCCAATGCGGCCACGTCGACTCAATTTTTTCCCGACACCTACCAGCCGTTCTTTCCATTCGGCAACTCATATTTCGGCGCCGCTCAGCCGTCATTCAGCGGAATGCCCGCAGGTAGGCAATTCGACGATGGAGGAAATTTTTCCATTTTGATTTTTTTGAAGGATTTTCGTACCCGTTCAACTATTCTCTCCCGTTCGAGCCCTCCAGTGTTCCCAATGACTGCTAATTCGATCAAGTTTCAACACATATTTCCATCGTTCCTATCAATAGCCACTCATTTTCGTATAAATTGGTCGATTTCTCGCCAATGGGCGTGGTTTGCCGCGTGCAAAAGATAGGTGGCGGCGAAACCCGCAATGTGTCGGGCATACGGCAAAGTGACCTGGCTGTGTTGCGCAGACAATTTTATATTGCAAGCCCATGACGATACTGTCTAGGAAGTGCCGGCTGAATCATCAGTGATTATAGAATGGACGCTGAGGCTAGCAAGGATTGTAGAATTCATTGATTGAAAAGATTTCGATATTAATTGATTCGTCTTTTGAACAACACTTTAAGGGAAGCCACTGGTCCTCCGGTGATCACCTTCTCTTTTCCTCCCCATCCAGCAGACGCCTTCTCGGTCGTCAGGCAGATGTTGCCAAGAACTTCAAATCCTGAAAAAAAAAAGAGGGCAAACATTAAAAAAAAATCGTTTGAGAATTTTATACAACCTTTCTCGTCCTTCAAAATGCACGGAGCCGCGTTTCCAATGTGCACAGTCGTCCAGCCAGACGATTTTCCTTCAGCCAAGGGCATCCATTTGTACTCAAGACCCATCTAGAGCGACAAAAAAAAGACACAATCGATTAGAGTGGAATGGTGACAAATTACACATGAGGCTTCTGGTGTGGTGAGAAGCTGCATCGATCCAATCTCGGGTCCGGCGTTCTCCTGATTGTTCATTCCAAAGTGCGCTTGCGTCTTGTTCGCCGCGCCCGGATAAGCGCGCCCAAACACCGGCTCGCCGTGCTTGTACCACAACGCGACGTACTGCATGTGCGGTCCGGTCTCGGTGGTGAGAGCGCGTCCGTCGGCGGGAAGCGCGTTCGCCGGAAACGTGTCGCCGTAGCGAATGTCGTGCCACAAATCGTCGTAGACCTTTTTGCCGGTTGGCGGCGGCTTGAGATTACGGTAGATGGTGAGAAAATCGTTGGTGGCGCCGCCCTCGAATCGCTCGACTTTGCCGTTGTTGGCGAACAACGCGACCTCGGTGTTGAGGTCGAGAAAGCCGAGCTTGTCGGTGCCGTCGGCGAGTTTGCCGAGCACCGGCACCGAGTTGCCGCAGCGCACAATCTCGCGAACGCCCTCGTTGTTCTCATGCCGCTGCTTCAACGGCAGCCACTCGTACCAGTAGCCGAGCGAGTTGTAGTCGCCCTTGTACGTCAAAATCTGAATCTGACCGCCGAGATCCTGTTTGCCTTTGAGCTCGGCCTTGTTGTAGGCGAACGAGCACTCGACGACGCCGTCGTTGCTCCACGCGCGACCATGAATCGGCTTGCCGTGTTTGTACCACAACGCGACGTACATGTTCTGCTGATTCGGCACACGAACCGGCGCTTCGGGAAACGGCGAGCCGATTGGCTGCAAAATTTCGATCCACGCGTCTTCGACAATTTTGAACTACCTGAAACGCCCATGTGTCTTCCTTCGCTGTCGGCATCGAATCACTTTAATATTTATTCCAAACACTGATTTTCGCGTTTTCGTCGATTCGCCCTATTTGATGTTTATCTTGACGGAGGTCACGTTGGAATGAATTTCGGCGCAATCAAGTTTTGCTGCGGACAACTCGCGGGCCAGTTGAACCACTCGAGATGTTTGCGGACTTGCCTCATTTTAACTAAATTCACTAAATAAAATTATTAAATCAATAAATACTTTTAAACGAAATTCGTATTTTGAAAAGTGTGCAAACACCGTGACGCAAATAATCACTAATCACAATTGGGGTATTATTATATTTCTTTTTTTCGAAACAAACCATTGAAAAAATTTCTGGAATTTTCTATAATTCTCTATTTTCATTTATTAAGTTGTAAAATAAAATTTTAAGATTTCAAATTGCAGATTTTTCACGATGAAGTTGAAAATTAAATTTTTCTTGAAATCTTGACTAGAAATGAATAAATGTCGATTTTCTGTTGGCGGATTTCTTCAGAGTCTCGCATTTTTTGTTTTGAAATATATGCACTTCCAAAAATGGCCCTTCTTAATAATGCTAGAGCAAAAAAAAAATTGCAAAAAATCCTTGTGTAAGAATTTTGCTGCGGACAACTCGCGGGGGCACGATTGGGTGAAAAAATCCTATTCAAGATTTGATACATGCGATTCTATGATATTTTATGAATGAATGAAGCATACAAGTCAAAAAGAGCAACTAATTATTCTACTTGTATGGATGAGCTGCTGGCGCGTTGTCAGGTGGCGCTGGTGAAGAGTAGTCGTGCAATTTTGGTGGCGCCACTGGTGGAGCTGGAGCAGACGCTGGCGCACTGCCACTATCATAGGAGCTGGAGCCTCCGACGACGGCAGAGCTTCTTGGTGGACATGGGCAATAGGCGGCGTCGGCTCCTGGCGCGCCGACGTCTCCATTTCCACCCGGCGGCCCGTCGGCTCCCGGGTTTCCGTCGTTTCCATCCGGACCGGCTGGTCCTTCGGCTCCCTGCTGTCCTGGCTCGCCGTCTCGTCCCGGCTCGCCGTCTCTTCCAGGCTCGCCTGGCGCTCCCGGCTCGCCGACGGGTCCCGGCGCTCCGTGTCCCTTCTGCCCGTTCTGCCCGTCGGCTCCCTTCTCGCCTGGTGGTCCCGGAAGTCCTGGGGCTCCCTCGTCGCCCGGCGGTCCGTCGGCTCCCGGCTCGCCGTCTTTTCCATTCGCGCCGTCTTGTCCGTGCTCGCCATCGGGTCCCGGATGGCCTGTGACGCCGTCGGGTCCCGGTGGACCCGGTGGTCCCGCCGGACACTTGACGTTCTTGTCGAAATCGGCCATTCTGCTTCCCTCGACGGCGTCCTGTCCCGGGTTTCCGGGCTTCCCTTGTGGTCCGTCGTCACCCGGCACACCTGGCTCTCCCGGTGGTCCCGGCGGTCCGGCGGGACAATTCGTTGGCTGTGGTCCGCAATTGCACGATCCGCCGGATTGCGACGACGACGCCGACGCGGCGACGCCCGAATCGTACCCGCGTCGGATTCGTCTCACGAATCTCTCGAAGCTCACCGACTTGTCAGCGTGCGGAATCATTTGCGTCCAAGCATCATCGGCAAACGTCTACAACATCTCGATGTAGGGACCACTAAGGGATTTGACATCGGTTACCTTGAACTCCTCGAGTCCGCTGTAAACCTCCGATTGGAATGTGTTGATCTCGTTCAATAGAAGGAAGGCGGCAAAAATGGCTGAAATTGAATGGAGGGGAATTAATTTGGGATTGAATGGGACACGAGGAAAACCTGGAACAATGGCGATTCCAGAAATCGCGACCGCTGTACCCGCGACGAATTGGCCAGTCATTGCTGCCCGGATGCCGTCTCGATCATCGTGCCACCGTTTTATAGGAATCGCGACGGCGGCAAAAAAAACCAACAGCGTCGGACTTGATTGTATAATAGCCAGTTTATACGTAAACGGGCGACCACTTTTTTTCGGCTGTTTTTTTTTTGAGAAGAGATCCGCCATTGATAAGGCTAGACGATTGGACTTTTGAGAACATTTAGCATGTTGCTACTGAAAAAAAAGAAAGGTGACTGCTAGTGTCGATCGCTGCGAGACCCTCTGCTATAACATAGGCGATTCGGTGATGAGAAATAATAATGCAACAAATTGGCATGAGATGCCTATTATTTTGAAAATTGATTAAATTTTAATACATCGAAAAAAAACTGTTTCATTGATTTCGTATTTCGGAGCACAACGAGGATGTTGAAGATCCAATCAAAAATTTCTATCAACAATTGAAATTGAGAAATAAATCAATCGAAGGTTCTTGAATCGAAACCAAATTTTCAAATCGAACACTTTCTCATTCGATTTTTGATTATTTTTAATCGAATCAGGTTAATTTCTACTTCATTTTTCTTCGAATTCGATTGATTTTCATTTACCTGAGAAGACTCATATTCGAGTTCATTTTTCGTTGAATTCGAGCCAGATATATTCGATTTCAGCTGTTCCAAAGAACTTCTTTATGATTGTTTTTCGGCAAGCACAGAATGCAGACTTCATTGTAAGATTTCTATTCCGAATGATGTTCCTTGAATTCATTAATTGAACGTCAAAATATGCAAACTATGCGAAATAACTGTTATTGTTCGACCTGTCTTAGTATGTCCAGGATTGTCCGAATGGAAGGCGGGCAGGAGCCCAGTTTTTTGAAGCATAACAGGAGAAGTTTAGCTGATGCCAAAAGATGTCTTCATGGGACCTCATCGGCATCTGGTCTGCAAAAAATATGCGAATTTTCAGCGATTGCCAAACAGGCTCGAACTACTTTCTCGGTCTCGAAGTGCAATTTGACTTTTGACAGGAATGTCCAGTATGTTTTTTAATAGATTTAATACAGTACTGGCCATATTGATGTTCGCCTAGTGTTTTTTGAGCAAAACTTGGCTCAAACGCGGCCGATTTGGCTGAAATTTTTTACTGTAAACGCTAAACACAGTTGCGCAACCTTGGGAACAACAAAAATTGCATAATGTTGAAAAATTAATTTTTTTTCAATTTTTTATGTTTTTTTTTCGATTTTACCAATTTTTCTTTTTTTTTCAAACTTTGTCCATAAAAATTTTTTTATTTCAAATTTGAACCTGAAACATATTTTTAGTAATTTTTCAACGTTCTGGAAAGAAAAATTTCACGGCGGACGTTCAAAAAGCGATCGTCAACGGACATATAAGGCTGGGTCATCCGGAAGCTCTCTGGCTCAGCAATTCCTGTGCTCCCGAAGAGGAATCCAGAAAGTTTTGCAACGATTAAGCCAAAATTTACTATTTTTTATTCGTTCTGGACTATTTCTAATCTATTGGGCTGCATTTTTGTTAAGAAATCACACAGTGGACCTCGCAAAACCACTAAGCTCCAAGATCGGAATATCTGTCGGGCTTCAAGAGAAGATCCTAGACGGACTTCAGCAGATATCCAGATGCTTGTGGCAACGCCAAATGCTTCAAAGAACAATTAGACGTCGTTTGGGGGAGAATGGACTTCATGGAAGACGCATGGTGAAGAAACCATTGATCATTGAGAAGAACCAAAAGACGAGGGTGGCATGGTGCAAGGATCATCTGAACTGGGGAATGGACACATCTGGAGCGACGAATCGAAGTTCAACTTGCTCAGAACTGATGGAATCAAGTGGATTCGTCGACCTATTGTAGCCACATTCATGCCAAAGTACCACATCCGAACGGTGAAGCATCTTGCAGGGTCTGGGACTGCTTCTCCGACACCGCCATGGGACCACTCCGACGTGTAAATGGAATCATGGATCGGTACCAGTACAAGGATATCCTGGAAACCACAATGAGGAAACCACAATGAGGGGGGGGGGGAGACAACGACCTTCAGCACACGTCTGGACATGTAAAGAATTGGTTCCAACGTCGTCGAGTTGATGTTCTTGCATGGCCATCACAGATTCCTGATCATAATCCGGTCGAACATCTCTGGAAAGAACTCAAACGCTTGATTAGAGGGCTACGAGCATCAATCGCTGACGAGAAGTTCGCTCAACTCGAAGCCGCATGGAATGCCATTCCGATGTCAGTGATTCACACCCTCTTGGACTCGATGCCCCTGTATATATTTATATATAAATATATTTTAAAGGAAGAAGGATATGATATGAATGACCATTAGAAATTAATTTTTTATAGAATTATTTTTATTCATACATCATTCAGTTCTCGATGTCGAATAATAAGCGAGTCAGCAGCCCAACAGCCGAATACACTGTTTTTAAGAATAGTAGAAATGTAAAAGAAGAGCCTAACTTTAGCGTTTCAAATTTTCTCAAACAAATAAAAGGAGAAAAGTCATTTATACAGTACCGTGTAGTAAGTTATATTACGATTTTTTGTTATAAACTCAGGGAATTTTTCGCGAGTTCGCCCGGGGTCGAGGGGCGAATGCGCCCCCCAGGGCGGCCCGCCTGAAGCTCGCCCTTTTCACCGCGAGCTCGCCCCAAGCTCGCCCTTTTCGCCCCTCCACCGCGAGCTCACCGCGAACTCGCCCGAAGGTTACACATGCCTAAATGCAAACGCGCCCCATTGTCTACCTACTACTTCTCATGCAATTTAATTTTTTTCTCAATTTTACTTCGTGCTTTAATTTTTTCGGTAAAATAATACATAACAGGCTTATTTAAAATTGAAGTACACAATCTTTGTTTAAAAATCATTCGTTGAATATTAATTTCGTCCTTAAAAATTCGTTTTGCAGCGTTTTTGTTATTAATTTACAATTATTTCAGCGTAGCCACTTTTTTAAACGGACAAATATAGTAGAAGGAAAAACTACACAAGTAAGATATTATGATGTAGCAAAAAAATGACAAATTTCAGAAAATTTGGCTGAAAATCCAGGAGGAGGTTCTTCTGGAGCTTAATGAAGAAACGGACGCTAACGATATCCTGAAAATCTGCGAAAAGCATGATAACTTTTGCGACAAAGAAATTGAGAGATTTCATGAAGGTAAAGAATCTACATATAAACAGAATATGGTTGGAAATGTTTTAATCTTTAGATGATAGCAGCTGATGTTTAAACGAAGTAGAGAGCGAAGATAAACCAAAGAATAATGATGAAAAGGAGCCGCAGATGCACCAGATGTCGTACAAAGTAGAAGACATTTATGAGGAAACCGGTGAGTTTATGAAATAATTGAACATATTTTGATAACGAATCAATTTGTTGTTTTTTCTGTTGCAATTCAGCGGTAATCATGTACACATGAGATGTGCAAAAACTTTCCCCCGGTGATAAAGTTTTACCCAACTTTTTCGCGAAATGTTTCACTATTTCATTTATTTATTAAATTTATTTTTCCTACTGTTTTATTGTTGTGATTAATCATCCTTCCCATTTTCGTTTTATCGATGTTCCTCTCTGATAACAAATTGCTTAAATGACGTTTAATCGCAACAAATATTCCGCTTTCTTCTTCTGATACCCATTTTTGAGGTAATTTCGTTAATTTTTAATTTCAATCATATTAATTATTCAAGGAAATGTATAATAAGTACTAGGTGTAGGTGTTTTAATTATTGGAACACGTATAGACAGAGGAGTATGAGCCGATTTTATTTTAAGGGATCCTCGGGTTAAAGAAAATCAATCAGATTCAAACTGAAAATGAAGCTATTTTCGAATGTGATTGATTTTCATTTCATTACAAACATTTTTTTCCAACTGAAATCGAGGGGAGCTAACTGTCGCAAAATTCGCATGCATTTTTCTCTCTCTCTCTCTCTCTCTCTTCTCTCGCCTAGACTAACTGATTCCTTGGCATTTTATTGGGTCGCTTCAAAAATGTTTAATTCTAATGTTGCTAGGAATTTAAGGAAATAACTAACTTATTCGGGAAAATTAAACTCAATCCGATCCAACGAAATTCGGCTCCCGAACAGAGATGCACGGAATTCCGTCTTCCGTTTTTTTAATCGAATCTTTTGTCACCCAAAAGTCTCACATCATGTATTTTATGACTGTATTCAAAATACACTCATTCTCAGCAAAAAAATATTTGGTTCACGCCTTCGATATCAGTTTGATCGTCCCTTTTCACCGTTAATTTACCACCGTTCCGCATCATGAAAACCAAAACATTCGTTCCATCTTTTTTTCAATAATTCCTTTATCACTAAACACAGAAACCACTCTCGTGACATTCCATAGCGCTTTTAATCTTCGCGATTTTTATTTGCCAAGGTTACGTTAGTATCCCGGCTGAATATCACGACGATTGGTTTCTCGCATTCTCATATATTTTGCTCGCCCATATTAAAAATAAAAAAGCTTCCTGTTATCAACATAGAGAAGTTCGACCACTAGACCACCGGCGAAAAGTCTCTGAGAAAAAAGCATTCCATTTCTGTTCATTCTAATATCTTACGACTCTTCGTTTTCGATACTACTTCTATTCAACCGCAAGCCCTTCATTATATTAACGGAATTAGTTCTCAATCCAATTATTTGTTTGATATTCTTAATTTCAGCACTCATTGCATTCAAATCACTATTCAAAATGCCGAAAAAAATAGAAACAGCAAATCAGAAGCGAAATCGCATTATCAAGAACTCTGAGAATCTCGCCAAGGTGCTCCAAGCATCCAAAACAATGCAAATGAGGTTCGAGCTCATTCCTACGAATTATTTGAATAACATTACCGTTGCTGGCGTTCGTGATATGAATCTCGGTCGTCCCAAAAATGGAAAGCCGGTTGGGGGCAATGTTGTTCGATTCAACAATCCAGTGCCAAACACCAACTCGGATTTTCACCGAATTTGTATCGATCCTAACGGCATTGCACAAAAAACCAATTCTCACATTCCTGTGTCCGCTGAAACTGTCAATTCTGCCGCGAAGATACAAAAAGGACTAAAGGTTAGAATTAAACGTTTTAATTACCATTTTTGTTTATAATTATTAATAATAGATTATTAATGATTATTATTCTCTAGGTTGGTGGCAAAGTGTTGCTCGTTGTGTCCATTATTGCCACCGGCGTACGAATTGGCAAGGCAATCTACGACGAAGTGCATATTGATGAAGAGATCGAAGCACTGGAAAACATTATCGATTGCCTCACGCTGGATCTCAAGTCCGCCAGCGGGGTGGACAGAGACGAGATCAATAAGGCTCTGAATTTCGCGAATGATCTGTTGGACGATGCTCGAGATTGCAAGAAGAATCCTAGCAAAAAGACATTGCTGACCACTGTCTGCTGTGGATTCGAATGGGGCGGAGCGGCGGCGTTTGGATATGCCGGGGCCCAAACTGGTGCCCTTATCGGTGCCCCCGGCGGGCCGATTGGAATGATCGCCGGTGCGGTCACTGGCTCAGTGATTGGCGCCGTGACCGGCTCAGAGCTGGGCAGGTCGGCAGTTGAGAACGCCTACTGGGACGAAGGCCCGGGAACGCAGATGCATGGCAATCTACTGGACTTTGGCGACTCTGACAAAGCACATGGCGAAGTGTTGGACATTAATGGCCAAGGATATATCGGCGGAAAAGGCTTGGATGTTGGCACCAATGCGACGCTTTTTCAATTTGGTGACAGCGAAGACCAATTATCGATTGCAAAGGCTGGCGCTAATTTTGGACTTACCGCTGACAAGGGCCTCGATGTCAGCGTTGAAAGCAAAGTCCTTTGGCTTGAGCATGAGACTGAACATGTAAAAATTGGCGGTGGTCTCAACATTGACACTGGCGTAAAGGTGTCTGATAATGGTGTTGAAATGTCGGCGCTGGGTTTCGGTTTTTCTGTTGGCAATGATGGCGTCGGAATTAAATTGCCATTTTTCAATGCCCTATTTAAGTAGTAATACTTGTTCACATTTTTTTTAAATGAAATAAGCAATTTTTTGTGCAGTGTGTTTCATACTTCGATCGAGAAATAATAAATTCGAACCATTATATGTGAATGTGAATATATATGATATGTGATACATTTAATTTTGGTTAGTATTGTTTTTGTTAGAAGCGTTCAAAACTCATTTCCGGAGAGAGGATTTCTCTCGACAATGTCTTCGAGACTCCCGAGACTTTCACGGGAATTTTTTAGTGAAGAAAAAAACTATTTTTTCTCCTTTAAGTTCGTTTCAATACCAACAAATGCTAACAAGGGAGGTTTTTTTTTGCAGTCCGTCTTAAAATTTTTTTCATACAGATTCTTTAGATAATTTTCAATCGAATAAACTAGGTCCCTACCTGCGCAAACTTCTAGTTATCGAGATATGGACCTCCAAAATTTTATTCCCTCTCACGTGAATTTTGCATACAATTGAAGGTCCATAGCTCGATAACTAGAAGTTTGGGCAGGTAGGGACCAGGGCTGTGCGGCAATGGAATGGCCGATTGCCTAAATTGCCGAATTGTCGGATTGCCGATATTTCCGATTGCCGCACAGGTCTGGCCTACTTCATTCGATTGGAAATTTTCTTAATAATCTCTATGCAAAAAATAAAAAAAAATATACTAAAGTTCATTGAAAAAATCTAAAATATTATAGAGGCACGTTAGTTTCTCAATGAACCTCAAAATTTTTATTCGATTTACCTGAATTCATTTTTAAAACCAAATACATTCGGGAGGGCTTCTCTACGACCCAGCAAGTCGTGAGAAGTATTCCGAGACACCTCCAATGCTTTCGAATCCCAACGGCCCTCTTAAGGGCTTTTAATTGTTTTATCTATTTTTCTTAAACAAAATTTTATCAACGTGTGTAAAATTGAAATATTTCAAATAATAAGAGACTAAAAATGTTTTTTTTTTTTAAATATGGAATAAAACTTAGCGTCGGCATTATAAAAAAAAATGTCTTAAGCAATAATTTCTTCATACAAATCGTTTCATACGATTGAAAATGCATTTTTTCGAAAAAAAAACTTAAGTTAAGCTGAACAAAAGTATTATTTTCATGTCTTGATGAGTATTGTAAATTGAAAACTACATATAGTAAAGGGGTTAAAAAGCTGCCGTCCTGCCGAATAGTGGCAGGGCGGTGCTTCCCTTTATTTCTCACTCACTCTAATAGACGTTAGTAATAACATAACGCTCGAAGATAATACTGTTTATTTCTTCAATAGAGTGGGGAAATCACAAACAAATTGGTGGTGGATCGTATTGGAGAGAGTTGGTAAAAATCGGAGCCGGCATGTGCGACTCATAAAAGGAAGGAAAGAGAGCCTAGATGGATAGTTATGGGGGTTTATATACGGTGCTATTACAATCAAAGAATTTAATAAAGAATTTAATAATGGATTGATAAGGATTACATCAGCTTCCGGTCGCCCACGGCTTCCGGTGGAGCTGATGTATTAGATTAGGTTTTGCGATAGAACATGATGGGATTTCCTTTACAATATGAACAGTATTTTGAAATATTAAATCTATTAAAAAACATACTGGACATTCCTGAGATGTTCGTTCTTTGTGAGGACCACGTTTATTCCTGTTTTACCAGCTGTATAGGTACTATCCCAGAATGACCAGTAGAAGTCGAAAGCTGGTTTGTGAAAAGCCCATGCACCATAATAAATTATTTTCCTTTATTATTTAGTATTTAATTTATTTTCAATCAACCAGTCGATCTATTAAATTGTCTATTACGATTTTTTTTTTGATTTTTTTCTCTTAAAATGAGAATTTTACTAATTTTATAAATGCCACCGGCATAAGCTTTAATATTTATTTGTTGCCAATATTTGAATTCAAAAAAAAAAAAAGAATCGCCTTCATTATTTTTTGCCTTGTTCTTGCAAAATTCGCCAATTGAAATTGATGTTTACCATTGTCAAGAGTCTCCGAAAAGACGACGACCTATCGATTATTTGCAAACGTTTTTTGGGTGTGGCCCCTGATAACACCGCTCATTTATTATGTTGATCGACGGCGAGCAACGCTTTTTTATAACCAATTCTTTTTTTTTGTTTTACAGACAATCTGCTTATTTTGTGGTCTCGCGCCGTTCCATGGCCGAAGTATTTGTAGCGATCGTTCGCTTGAAGATCAGTGCTCTTTCCGACAGGTTGGCATCATTTACGATGCGAATTTGATTGTTTAAGCGAACACGAGAAATTGCAGAAAAATTCCGACCGGTCTGGATTATGAAATTTGTGTGAAAGGGGAGCCGGCGACGGTGAAAAGCTTTGGAAATCATAAGGTACGTCAAGCCATGTATTTTTCTTTGAAATCCAATTTGCTATCAATTTAGGATTATAGTATCACTAAGCGGGTGACGGTTGGCGGTCACACCATTGGTGAGAATGTCTTCAAGCTTCCACTCCTTTCGTTTGAACCTTCGCGTGTTTCGACTGTCGAGGACATGGTTCATGATTTTTTCAGCAGAACCGGGTAACAAACATCATTTCCCTTCGGGTAGCGACTCGTCAGGAAAATCGGATAAAATATTTTGAGGTTTATTGAGAAATTAATTCATTGAAGCTCTCTTTAAGACTTTTTTTTTAAAATTATTTTTTTGGTACATCGAGCCTCAATGAGTTTTAGGAAGTATTAATAAACTTTAGAATTTATCATAATATTTAAAAGTTTATTATTTGATTTTCAATTTTTGAGGTTCATTGAGAAACTAACGTGCCTCTAAAATATTTTAGATTTCTTCAATGAACTTTAGTAATTATTATATATTTATAAGATTTTAGAATTTATTGAGATAATGTAGAATTTGCTCAATTAATTTTAGAATCTCTTATAAGTCATTAAAAATTTTTTGGTACATCGAGTCTCAATAAGTTTTAGAGAATTTATCATAATATTTATTTAAGAAAATTTATTATTGAATTTGTGATTCCCAATAATATTTATTTGATATGCTTGAGTGTATTTGGTTTTGAAGAAATTCGATTCGCCGAGTGGTTCGCGTCAAACTCAACGACGATAATTTCGGGCAACCGTCATCCTCATCGTCCATCAGGCATATTCCGGGTTTATCGTTAGCGTGCGTGCCTGTATTTGTGAAAGGTGTCTTTTCAATTGTGCACAATTAATTTCCAGCGCGTTCTTGCAGAAAACGTCGAAGTTGCCTACTCGCACTATGAAAATCTACAAAAATTGGTTAATTTGTGTCATACTCAGCCGGAGATGTTTGAGGTTCATACAAAGCATATGATATTGATATTGGAAAGGTATCTTTTGCGAAGGAATCCAGGAAAACAAATAGCTAGTGCATTATTGCGTCGAATGGATTGCGGACTTGCCAGAATTCAAATTTTCGAAATCATTTTTTTCCAGGTTTTGACGATTTTCTGCTAAATTTTTGATTGATATTGCATATTAATTCATTTCTTTTAGACAAAATCCATATTATTATCAAAATTGAATTGGTTTTTGTTCAAAGATTTCGAAAATTTTCTTAAAAACTCTGTTTTATTTGAACTACTCCGTTTCAGATGGTTGATAAGCTCCCAACAAAACGACGAGCATTTTATTTCGGGTCTTTTCATGCGAGAAGCATGTCGAACTCGAATGAAACAATGCGCGCACAATCCAGTGTACATAGATCTTCTCGAATGCTTCCGAAACAAATCATCAAGTGTCCGCAGCAACAATTCATCGGCTGACCTTGACGACACGGTGAGTTTGTGTTATTTTCCGAATTTGATTGAAACAATTCAATCATCAGGTTCATAGTGCAAATTTCGCCCGACTGGTGATGCTCCGCTACAACAAATTCGACATAGTTGTCATAAATCCGGCCTATGATCCAAACTGCGAACAAATTGTAATTTTCTCAAGGTTCTCAAGAGACGATTTCAATAAAAAACCATTTTTCAGAATAGCCGATATTATTTCGTAGGAATGAATAAAGCTCGAGTGCAGCGTGCAATATCGACTAGCTCGCAAGATTATTGCGCGAGAATGTTTCCGCTGCATAAAGCTGCTGAAGATGGGAATTTGGAAGAAGTCAAGTGGGGCGGCTTGTTTTGTTTTGTCTTTACTGAAAATCGATAACATTTTTTCAGACGCCTTCTGAATCTCGGCGCCGACACTAATAAGAGAGATGATGATTGCTGGACGCCGCTTCATTACGCCTGCTTTTATGGACATTTGGAAATCGTTGTGGTCCTTTTGAACTCCCCAAATATGATTTCAGTAAGAAAATTGTTTGTGATTGAGAAATTTATGAAAAATTAACCGAACGATATTTAAATTTGCACTCGTAGCCAAAATATATAAATATATAATATCGGGTTTTTTTAACATATCGAAATGTCTTCCAATCTTCCATAATTGAATCATATGTATTTCACCATGATATTCATCAAATTTGGCTAGCTATCGTAGAAAAAATCGAAATTTATTGAAAATTACCAGGAAAAAATACGATTAACCGATTTAAACAACCTATATTAGGGTTCTATATAATATTTTTTGAAAAGTTTAGCCATATTTAATAACGTTACCGTAAAGCAGAAATTTCATAATTGAACATTTTGTTGAAATATAAAAAATTGAAAAATTAAAATTCTGAAATTGCTGGAGCGTAATGATGCCGTTTATCTATCAGAAATGAACCACGCACGTCCGCAATAAATATTTAAATCAATCAGAGCACATTTCGCAAAGTTATTCTCAAAAAACCGAAATTATTTATGTTTCTTTCTGGCTCCGAGAGACTTTGATTTTTTCCTGCACATATATCGAACAACAAGCTGTTTTTCTTATTTTAAATAATTTTTCCTTTTTGCAGATAAATGCTCAAAATAATGGCGGTGCGACAGCTCTTCACTACGCTGTGATCAACGGCAACGAGTATCTCGTCGAGCTTCTCACCTCGCACGCCTCAATTGACATTGTAAGGTTTTCGTTTGGCGCCTTTTTTGAAATTGATATTGAAATACGACGTTTTCGTAGAATATCCGAAATAACGATGGTCTGCGCGCAATTGATTATTGCACGAATCATCCGAACATTCGAGGAATCATTGAAATGCAGCTGTATAAGACGAAAATCAATGTGGACTCGATCATCGGCGCGTTCAGCATTAAATCGAAACATCCCGAATTTGCGACGGTTGCCGAGATTTTGGAGCGATTGGCCGTGGAGACGCACTTGCAAATCGAGCAAATGGCGTGCTTTGCGATTTTCATCTATTCTGATTCATTGTGTTGGTTTTAACAAGCGATTTTCATTATTGGGACCCGTTTTAGCTCTTCAACTTCGGCCGGATTCTTTGATTCAGGAGATGCTGAAGGTTGACAAATGGAATTCGACAATACGAAAGGTAAAACATTTTAATGGTCCGTAGATTTTATTTTTAAACCAAAGAGTAATAATGTCAGTATTTATAAAAGCAAGCCAGCGCCCTCGCAGAAAACCCTAACATACCCGGCGAAACTGCGACGCGCTCCGCGGATATAATTGATTTAATTTGAAAAAGATAAAAAAGAGAATAATTGCAGGATTTTCATAGAAATTTTTGAGTGAAGATCCCTAATATGTTATTGAACTTTAGTTTTATTGAAATCTTGGTCGTAAAATTCACAATATTAATATTTTAAATTTTCGTTTTCACTTTAGATGATTTTATTCGTTTTTGTAGTATTGTGGGAGACAACTCAAAAAACGACATAAAATTATAAATCGTTTTCAGCATTATATTGTCAGCGTCAAACGATTGAACGAGATTTGAAAAATGATTGGCTATGTGTCTCGACGCAGCGAGAAGTACGCGCGACTGCGTACATTGCATTATAGTGTACGCGCATTTAATATTCAGTCAACGATTAATTTAAATCCACACTGATTTCGCGAATTTGAAGTCTTCCTTCAGTCGTTTGACGCTGGCAATACCAATAAATTGTCCATGGATTACGTTTCCCGTTGGCCTTGTTCGCCGTATTCCCATTTTTCTATTTTTTTTCCTGTTTTTTTTTGCCAAAAAATACTTTTAAAATGTTTCTTAATACGATTCCAGAAGAAACAAAAACATTCAAAACTAATTTATAATGTATATTACAGTTTTTATATAATTTACGGTTTCGATTAAAGTAAATTTCTGTTTTTTTCGCGCCCAACTATTGCAACCGTACTCGTTTTCGCGTTAGGATCTTTGCCTGTGCGTCAAACCCCGTAAATCAGTGCAGGGCGCTTGTTGTTTTGCGAACGCGATGTTTTAAAATTCAGATTATTCCGAATGCGGTTAAGAATGAGACGCCACGCTTGAAACTTCGGCGAAACGCCTACGCAACCGCCGGAATGGAATTGAAACTAGTAGGTTTTTATTTATTTATTGAAAAGTTATAAATGAGCATTAGTCGATTATTAGAATAAAAACAAGATGAAGAGTTGAAAGTAATAGAGGAAACGGTGGGGAAAAGAGTGAGAGAGAGAGAGAGCAAACACGAAACCGGAATTGGTGTACACCGTAAAATGTTTTGGGAGGAAAATCATTTGGAAAAGTTGCTAAAATTGCGACAAAATGAGAGAAATTAGCGGTGTGAGGATGTAGGGAATCGAGTTCGATGTGTTCACGCATTCACCGTTCGGGCATGAGGTGCTGCAGACTTCCACGAACGACGCGACGGTTTCCTTGCGCAAATTTTTTGTGCCATCATCGCGATTCAGAAGGTGGCGTACCTTGAAATTGAAATAATTCGTAGCGCGCGAAATTTGAAATAATTGAAATTTGAATATTGTCGGCGTCAAACGACTGAAGGGGGGAGGCGGAGCCTTCGAAATCAGTGTGGATTTAAATTAATCGTTGACTGAATATTAAATGCGCGTACACTATAATGCAATGTACGCAATCTCGCGTACGTCTCGCTACGTCGAGACGCATTGGAACTTAGCCAAAAATTTTTTAAATCTCTTTCTGGCAAAACACCGCCATAAAAAAATTCGTAGCGCGCGAAATTCGAATTTCCAGCTATTATGGGTCTCGAAACGAAAACGAATTCAATTTTTGCAACAAAAAAAAACCCACTCGTCTGCTGATTTTCGAATTGTACAAAGTGCATCCGGTCACGTCGTCCTTGGTACCGCATTGTCGTTGAGTCACGATTTTTTCTAAACGAATTGTATTATTGGTTTGCGACCGAGAGCGCTGTAATTAGAGATCAAAGATGCGCGGCATCGAACAACAATGCGCGAATGCGGTGCGACTAATTAATTAGCGAGTGAGACGACGTACCCGAACTTCCGCCGGTTCGATACCAACTCACGATACAATGCGTGTGTGAGGCGTTCTCGCAACGCGTTGGAGCAATGAGGCCGTGGCGACACGCGTTGATGTGCCTGTAAGCCGGAAGTCAATATTACACGGCGAATTAGCCGAATTTTAGATTTTTTTTTTAGCAAAATTGATTCGAATGATGACTAATAGTGGACCTACTTATTCATACGTCTTAAAAAAAAAGAACTTAATAATCCTATGAATTTCTATGAAGATTGTGGAAAAACGATTTCAAAAAACTCTACCACGGTCACGTTTTTAAAAGCCTACAGTACGACAGTTTTGTTAATTAAATCGCTGCAAGAATCATGATTTTTTAATCTTTTAGGCTTTTAATCGTAACGGTCCCTTTTTAAATGTTTTTTTATTATTATTATTGCAATTTTTATATTGTGGCTTTTTTTTTGCGAAATCTACCGATACTTGCAATTAGTATAAAAATCAAAATACGAAGGAAACTTTGAGACTTGTGATACAATTTGATGTTTGCGTCTTTTTTTTTCATCGATTTAGGGAATTAATCTGCGAAATGATTGATTCATGGATTTTATTGAAAAAAAAATCTTATAGTGTTCCAGTAGTTGGACTTAGAACCAATCGGTTTCGGCAAATTTAGGTTTTGGAATTAAACCGATCTATTTTGAAAGCTTTTCAGATACCATCCGAAATTTCCTGCTGATTGCCAATTTTTAAAGCTGTATGTAAAATTGTTGTCCAATTTTGAGCAGATTGGTTTCGAGTTGCCAAAAAATGAAAATGGCCAAAATAGAGCAAGCAAGCGAACTGTCTTATAGGTTTTTTTTCGGAACTTGACAATTGTAGTAAACGTTGGAAAATTTTAATTTGAAAAAAAGGGATGTGTTACCCTTTAAAGTATTAAAAGTTATTGAAAATAGGCAAGAAATCGAAAAAATGAACGAAAATTCTACCCACATTTTTTCGTCGCTGAGAAATTTGATTGCGAACACGTCTATTGTCGTCGAATAAAATGCACAAGTCCGCATTGTGGGTGATCGAGTTCTCAAGGGTGAGTACGAATGATGAATTGCACAGGAATGTCGAAATTGAAATCATTGCGGACTTGTGCATTTTATTTGCCGACAATTACTCGCGATCGATTTTCTCCGCGATGAATTAACGTAGAGTTTTTGTTCCTTTTTTAAAAATACTTTTGATGTATTTTCTATTTTTTTGAATATTTTTTTATTTTTTAAAGATGTCGTCTCCCAAATTCTCAAATGTTTTTTTTTATGATTTTTTAAAATTGAGATTATTTTTCGTAAAATCTTGCTCATAAATTTTTGTGTTGTTTTTCAAATTCCCGCATTTGTCACCGACGGTGTCAAACAGAGTCGACGCATCCCCCGTTGTGCACAATATACATATAATTGCCTTATAAGGCATTTATGGGTCCCATTTTTGTGTTCGACGACACCGTGATGATTGTTTTCGCGGTTCGATGAAAAGACAATAAATGGCCATATAGAACAACCATATTTAAAAGGATTGGTTTGGGGGTTTGAATAGAAAAGAAGCGATAAAACTCGCGCACTTTTCATGCGCCTCTTCCGAATACCATTCGCCGGTGTTGCCGCATTGCATACAATCGAGTGTTTGAGCTGCAATAAACGAAGCGATTAGCACACAATTCGATGAGCGGGGCGCCAATTCATTTCGTTTTTGGCGCAATTTCATTTGAATAATACATGCAGCTGGGTTGCGCAAGATACCACCTGCTTTTCACTCTTTATTGTTTTATTTTTTTTTTTGCAAAAAAAAATTGGATTTTTTGTGAAAGACGTACCGTATTTGGTGAAAAGGATGAGAATTGCGGCGACGGCGCACAATCGATGGCAGGTGGTGTTGTTGCGCATTTCTGGAAGGCACAAGAATTGAATTTTTCGGTTTTTTTTACCCGGTTATGCAAAAAATGTGTGTTGGGGTCTTGAGACGATGAGATGGTGTCAATGCAATATAGGAAATTGGTTTAATTAAAAAAAAACAACTTTTTTAGTTTGCCAACGAAGATTTCGGTATGCTTAAAGGCGAATGTTAGATATGATAGGAAAATTTCAAGTTGATTCTGAAATTTCCAATAAATTAGTCATACTTTTTTTTTATTTGTGGAAAATCGCCAATATATAGCTTGAAGACAAGAAAATGACATTTTCGCTTCAAGAGTCTTGAATCAAGCATGGATTTAAAAGAGCATGCGGAATTTGTTTTGAAATTCTCTTGAAAGTAATTTTTCATTGTAAATTGTGCAAATTGTTCGCCAATAAACAAATTATAAGGTGGAAAATAAAATTATAAAAGAATGTTGGCCAAGAAAATTCATTGAGGCGTATTTAGAAGGAATTGGCTTTTTTTTTTTCTTTTTGAATTATGGCGACAAGTAATGCATAAATGATACTGAAAATTGGAAAAATAGCCATAGACATATTGGCGATAATATATAAAATTGAATTGTTGCAGAAAGTGGATCGGAATAGTTTCGCATTTTCGACACTATTGGAAGAAGCATTCGACGCGTTTCTCAAAGGATATTTGATAGCGAACTCGAGAGAGGAAATTGCGCGAATGGCGAGCATTGTGGCGAGAAAGGTGCACGGAAGAGCGTTTCAGCCCAAGTGGGTAATTTTTTTTTGTGCAAAAAAAATAAAAAGCGAGAAGAAGAAGAACAATTTCAAGAATTTGCTACTACATATTTATGAATAATTGCCTGCCATTTGGCAATATTGAAAGTTTAAAGGCGCATGGAAATTATGGGAATTAAGCTGAAAGCGCGCACGCGCACGCGAATAATCCGTTAAAAGTGGGGCGAACATCGAATTGGCCCTATGGAACCACGCCCCATGTCTCGTTTAAAGGCGGGACCCAACACGCCCAAAAATAATTAGCCACGAAAGTTTTGTTGGGGGGGAAGCGGAGGTCTCCTCTCCTCTCCTCTCCTTCTACTCGCTCATTACACGAGACAAAATGAGCTTGAGAAGAAGGAGATGTGAAGTCAAACGTTAAGTTAATTAAACTAGTAATAATAAATTGTGAGAAGACGGCGGCGTCGAGAAATGTAGTCGTCGAATTTTTTGTATATGCACTACAAATTTGGCGCATCGAGCAGAAATTGTAAATTTTCGGCGTTTTTTTTTGCCACACAATTTTTGAGGAAAACTAAAAAATCATTGTTTGCCCTCAAATCTATCGAAAATTGAGTCCGCTGGCTGGTAGACTGATATAATTAAGTACACGAACCACCTATACAGATAATTACATATTATGCGTGTGCCAATTTTTGGGCGTTTCTCGTTAAATGTTGCACATGTCAATGTTTAGGCGTTTTTATTATAATTTTGGCAAAAATTTGACTATAATGAGCTTCTATTTAGTTTTAATTCATTAAAAACAATAATTTTCTTCCATCGCGCCGGGTTCTTTTTTGAAGATTTTGAAATTCTACGTGGATTTCTGAAAATCAGACCATAAAAATTTGAATACATGAATTTCCACGTGGAATCTGTTTTTTTTGTTCGAAAAGCAAAATTTGGAAATCCACGTGGATTTGTTGGCAGTTTAGTTTTTTTGAGAGAAAAAATATTGAAAATTCAAATAATAGAAATTGTTTTTTTTTTTTAATTGAGCATTTTTTTCAAATTTGCGACAATTCAAGCGAATGTTTTGCTCAATTCGAATACGTCGAGCTAAATTTGGCCACAACCGGCGCATTCTTGCCAACTTTTATTCATCGCTCACCGCGAAAATTGCTTATCGCTTTCACGCGGTGGCGGTGGTCGCGAGCACGCGCGAGCTCGAATTTTCACACGAAATTGTGTGGAAAATCCTTGAAAATGTGGGTTTTGTCGCGAAATGCGGCGAAACGGAGAGCACTTTTGAATTTGGAAATAAATATTGATGAATAGAGTGCTTGATTAAATATTTCGAGGGTCCCGATTAAAAATGTCGAATGAGAGTATAATGGATTGAGGCGGGGGGGGATGATATTGAAGCCTTCGCCACCATGCAATTATGTTTGAATCCCCACAAAATTGGTGTTGGTGGCAATGGTGAAGTCCTTCATTGATAGATTGTTGCCCAAAATGTTTCGTTTTGTTTTGGTTGGTTGGTTTTGGAATTGAATGGGGGTGGGCGGGGGGTTCTCGTGAAAAAAAGAAGGTCGAAGCAATTGCAACACACCAGAATTGAGAAGAAAACGAGAAAATGAGCCGCCGGAGGCAAGACGCGAAATGATGCTCATTTTGTGTCGGTTTGTTTTTTTTTTAGTTTTTGAAGGAACCACGAATTGGGACCTTTTTTTGGACGATTAAGAGGAGCCATTTTGAACCGATAAATCGTTTGAATAAATAGGGACCGTAATCGGATAGGGTTGACCGCGAGGCCCACTTCACGCACCGTTTAGATAAGGACCCGTATTGATAGTGTTGGAGGGGGGGGGGGTGGATTAATGGACCGATTGGTGGAATTTTTTGGGAATTTGAAATTTGCAAACGACTCGTGAAATTGGCAAATTGGACCGTATGCCTGAAAATCGCGCCGGGACCATTTTTTTTTTTGGTTGGAACCGCAAAAAATTTATCTGCGTGTGCACACCGAGCCGTGTGCTCATATTTCACACCTAACCATCATTACCTTAATGGACTCGGAGCTGCAGCGGCCCGGAAACGCGCCACTTCGAGCCTCGCTGGTGGCAGCACTACACCGAAGATTATGGGTCTCACACCGACAGTTTCCGGTTAACAAAAATTTGGCGCAATTGGTTCTCGACTCGATGTTTTGTTTTTTTCTTGCGGGGGAGTGCTTTTTTTTCGTATTGTTTCGTTTACCTTGAGTTGGATTTCAACTGTCATCAAAACGGATTTAGAATGCGCGATATCTGGGGAACACCTGCTGGCCGCGCGCTCGCGAGTACGGAATTTGACCATAGAGAGAAATGATTATAGATTTTTAAAGGCGCATATCGAGTTTTGTCTTTCAGGTTGCCCCCCCCCCGTAACATTTTTTCTTGTAGGGGTTTATAAATGTTACTTTGAAATATTTGAAGATCAATATGTGCCGTCAAATTGGGACCTTTTTGCATTTTTTTTTTGGGTGGGAATGACTCTATGGAAATCAGTGATGAGATTACGCAAGAAAGAAAATAATGCATAGTATTATGGAAATATGCAGATTTTGGAAAAAGATTAAAAAATTAGTGAAAAGTCCACGTTTTTCTCTCCTGTTCTTAACTAAAAAGCTTTAATATTTGAAAAATTCGAACAATTCTGTAAGCTTTGATATTTGTTTTAATCAAAAATATGCATATACTAATTTTTTGTCACAAATCGTTAACAGTAAGTTATTTTGTGTCTCCAAGACGTTTTTTTTTTCATTTTGAATAAGCATTCGCTTTTTTTGAAGAGAAAAAATAAAAGAGAAAATAAAACAGAAAATATAAATTTTTTTTCATAATTATTTTTTAAAACTAGTCATTCAAATTTTGTCTATTCTTTTTTCTGCATAGCCCCATAATAGAAAAATTTAGTTGTAAATTTATTTTTTTTTTCATTTTAAGTGATTTTTTTAAAATTGCGTCCCGAAAAAAATTTTTGACGGCCCCATAGTGAATTTTCATTTGTAATGTGCAACCGAGAGCCTCTTAGATTAGAAATGGAACACAAAGCGAAAATGGAGAAAACGGCAATATATCAGCTGGAAATTGGCGTTTTCCTTCGAAATTTGCAAATTTGTTGGGTTTTTTCTTTCAGCATTTTTTTTTTGTTTGAAATATTTGTCGTCTTTCAAACTCATTATTATTTTTTTTTGTTGGAAAATGAGAAAAAATCGAATATTTTCTTAAATTTGTGGAAAAAAATTGTATTAAATATTTTCTTGAAATTTTCGCAATTTTTGGAGCAGATTTTCGCTTGTTTTTATTTTTGAAAATTTCTAATTCGTAATTTGAATTTTTATTGCCCATGGCTCAGATTTTTGACTTAAAGAAATGATAAAAATTATTTTATTGCTCATTTGAAAAAAAAGAAAATGCGAAAATTTTTGAGTGAGTCATCGTAGAGAAAAAAATCATCAAACCTAAATTGGGAAGAGGTTTGAGAATTTCGCGGATGGATGACCAATTGTGTGTAAATAATGAGGCTGGGGGTAACCGGGGGGCGGGGGGTTCGACTGTTTTTGACACACGCATGCGGCAGGTGCAATCGAATCGGATCGTATTCTCACTGTATGTTGTTTGAGTAGTGCTACTCGCGGATTTGCATAATTATGCGGGATTTGACCGTTCGCCTTCGTCTCGTTTACTTTTTTTTCCCCCTATATCCCGTTGATTATTAATAAGTCATTGGGGGGATTTGATTGATATTCCATTGTTCTCGCAAGATGAAGCATATGATCTCACGGATTCGAGTGGCTTGAAGAATCGATGAGTCATATTGGCGGGTTAATCCAGAGAAAATAAAAGTGAGATACATTTTTAGTGGAGAAAGAAAAAAAAACTAATTATTTTGATTTTCTCTTCATTTCTGCCGCTATTAGAAAAAATGTGTCTTTGCAGAAAACATTGCCAAAAGATCTGTGGTGCACTGGCACGCAAAATTGCACACTTAAATGAATCCTCACATTAAGAAAGGGAATTTGTTCAAATTTTTGTCGAAAATTGAATTCAGAGATCTTCGCTGGGAAATTTCGCGAAATCGGGGGTGTTTTTCTACATGCAAAGATTACTGTAGATGTTTAAAGGCACATATCGGAAAACTATATGAAATTGAGCAATGGAAAATAGTTTTTTTTTAAATTTTGGATGGGAACGCGCCAAAAGCTAAGAAATTGAATGAAAACCGATTTCTGTGGGATTTTTTGTGTCCGAAAAATTTTTTTTTTTGAAAATAGATAATTTATTAATTTTTTTTTTGAAATTTCTACGGGAGTTTCAAAGTCAGAAAAATTTGATAAAGGCAATAAACAGTTATTTTTAAGATATGAATCAATCAAATTATTTTCAAAAAAAATATGGCTGTTGAATACCGGCCGTGGACGCGAAAAAATTCGGCCGTCAATTTTTTAAAATGAGAATTTGGAATATTTCAACACACATTTTAAGGTGCTATTGGGAGAAAAAAAAAACGATATACATAGAAATGAAGGAATAATGAAAATGTGTGTTTTTGAAAAGTTTTGGGTGTTAGCGATATGCTGGGGGACGGACCATTGAAATTGTGTTGAGGAATGGAGGAAGCTATTATACGTGCGAAACAATTTTTCGGCCAAGTTTATTGGGCTCTTCCCCGTCGTCGAAGAATGGAAGACATAAAATAAAGCGGCTCGGCGAGTTGAGTAAAACCGCCGGTTGCACGCGCGCGCGCGCCCGCAACCATATATGGATATTTTTTCACGCCTCATTGCGTATTCTTTTCAATGTTGGAAGAAGGTCCCTAAAATGTTGCATAATATTAATAATAATAATAATAATAATAATAATAATAATAATAATAATAATAATAATGGCATAGTCTGAAGAAACGGGGAGTTCCTTCTCTTGGCGAGAATTTTTTTTGAAAAAGGCGCATATACTCATAAGCTATCCATCAAGTTTGCTTGTCGTCGAGTTTTCTTCTTCTTCTTTTTTTTTGGGGGATATGTTTTCGGGCCGGCGAAAACTTATTGACAATGGGATTATCCATTACGAAGTGCAGCGGATAAGCTTGAGATCCGCAACTTCTTCTTCTTCTTCTTCGTCTTCCCCTTTGGGGGATGGTTTTGCTTGTTGAGAGGAGATGTCGAAGAAGACATCGAAATTGAGGTATCAATGAAATTGTGAAATTTTTGCAAAAAAAAAATTTTTTTTCGTTTTTCAATTGTGTTTTTTGGAATTTTTACGTTGGTGTGAAGAATTTCAGCTTTTTTTCGGAGCAATACGCTGATTTTTGGTATAAAATTGAAAAATTTTGTTTTTCTATTGACTTTTCGCAATCTCTTCCATATTTATCATTTAATTTTGAAAATTTTGTGAAAATTATGAAAATGAGAGGGGAACGATTTGTGTGTTGTGAAATTGTAAAAAAATGTTTGCAGCACGCATAATATGATGAAGGTCTATCCGGAATATATGTTCAATTTGCACGACGAGAACACACTTCTGGAGCATTTGAGGACGGCTATGAAGCGGAACGAGGTGATTTCATTTTATTCGGTATTTTTGTTTTCGTTCTGAAAATTGCTTCAAATGATTTTTTTTGAGAAAACGCAAAAAATAAAATAAAAAGATTTTTTGCTCAGAAAAGAATTGTGGTCAATTGGAATACCATGAAGATAAATTTTTTTTGGAAAATTAACCCAATTGAAATTTTTTGAAGGAGAAAATTTTGGGAGTTAGTCTGGTATGATTAAAGGCGCTTAAAATCAAATTGATTGAAAAATTGCGTTCTTTTTATTTGCATAAAACAAATTCAAAGGAGCATTTCGATTTTATTTTCGAATGATCTTGAAACGAACATTTTGATAGTAAATTGCGCAATTGTAAAATCTCAGGTAAATGAAAATCCATCGGATTCGAAAATAATTTCTTTTTCAATCTAAATCGAATGTAAATTAATCTGTTTCGAATTATTCCACAATTTCGATCGAATTTTTTGAGAATGAGAAATAAATCAATCGATTTTGAGGATTTTTCAATCGAAACAGGTTAATTTATATTTCATTTTTCTTCGAATCCGATTGATTTTCATTTACCTGAGAAGTTTTTCGTGATATTCTTGATGTTTTTTTTTTCCGACGAATAATATTTAGAAATGTATATACATATGAAATAAGGAGAATTTCGCTAAATTGGTTTTTGATATTTTCACGAGATGAGCCGGATGCTCGTGAAGATAAATGAGCAAACATGTGGATTTCGTTTAAAAATGTGTTTTTTTTTTGTGATTTGTTTAAAAAAAAAACATAAATCAAGAAAATTATAGACGAGAAACGACGCGCAACTCGACTTTGATTTTTTGACGACGGCGCGCGGTTTGATGACCTACGGCGCCTCGTTTTTCGACGTCGACATTATCTCAAAGGTACGTCCGTCATCTCGGTGGTCTTTTTTTTTTGGTTTTGCTCGCTCGCGTCGAGACCTTGAAATGGGCGAAATTGTGGGAAACGTATGAGTTTTTTTTAAATGTGTGTGTGTGGTCAGTTTAACGAGCCATATGATGATGAATGAATGAGATTGAGAAGACGATGAAGAAGAAGAAGCAAAAAAAAAATGAACACACATGAAACGGCGCAAATAGCACATAAAATGGCGGAAATTCGAAGCGAGATGTTTCGCGTCGGGACCACCTGTTGAGTTTCGTCTTTAAATACGCCCATTATGCGGGATTGGGTGGGACGTAACGGCGAATGAATAAATCAAACGGGACCCAATTCAGGTTTTCAAGAATGTTTGAGGGGTCAAGTGTGCTGTTTCATATTGTATGAAGGGTGGGGTCCCAAAAACTTGAAATAATTGCCTATAATTATGGCTCTTCCCGAGACGTGACCATATGGATCGCGATTTGCTTTCAGAGATCGTCGAACGCTTGCCGACCGTGCCTCGCCGGTGTCAATGATCGCGGACTTCATTTGATATTCAAACAGACGTGGGTTGTCAAGAATTTGAGATTCGACGAGTTCCATCCGATATTTGTTAGCAATAATGTGCTTGAGGTGCGAGATTCTTTTTTTTTGTTGGCGAATTTCAGACATTTTTCGACAGATCGACGCGCTTCGATCAAGAGATGAGTATTATGTATTGGCGTCGCCGCAGATCAAATTCCTGAAGGCGATTTTGCAGAAATTCCAAAAACGGGTTCATTGAGAGTGAGATTGCGGTTTGCTGAAGTTCAAATTTTTAATTTTAATAAAGAATTTTTGAATTATATTCCTCATTTTTATAAATAAAATTTCATGTAAATTTTCTTCAGAAGAGATTTTTTTTGACGGATTCTGTAGGTCAAAATGCCTGCAAATTTTTTATTTGACGATATTTTCCTCATTGTTTGGTTTTATTTTATTTTAATCAATTTTTTACGATGCAAAATTGGGGGTTAGGGTTTCCACGCGGGCGAAAATTTGACAGCCTGCTGCCATATATCCAAGTTAATTTAAATTACACGAAGAGAGTGAGAAAATCAGTGGACAAGAAAAGTTATTAAAAACATTATTTAATTTTATTAACATATAAATAACAAATGATTAATTTTTCGACCATTAATGGATCCAAATTCCATCTCCGATGATCACTAGATTTCAGTTGGGGGCGAGCTGTGTTCAAATTCTTTCAGAATGCAATTGAAAATGAAAAATATTTTCAAATCGAATTTCAATTATTATTTTTTTCAATTGAATAGGGTTAATTTATATTTCACTTTCCTTTGAATCTGATTGATTTTCTTTAACCCCCGAGAATCCCTTAAAATAAAATCGGCTCATACTCCTCTGTCTATACGTGTTCCAATAATTAAAACACCTACACCTAGTATTTATTATACATTTCCTTGAATAATTAATATGATTGAAATTAAAAATTAACGAAATGACCCCTAAAATGCAAAATAGACAGAGAGTCATCGCGAGACCAAGAGAAAGACGCATTCCCGTGAATATACCCGCGTACAGCCGTCTAAACCTTTTTACTTTGTATTATTAAAATAAAATTTTAATTTATTTAAATAATATAATGAGTAGATTCACAATTATGCACAACCAATTGGGACAATTTGCTGAGTTTTAAAAGCATTTTAAAAAAAGTGGCACTGTTCGATGAGTTCACTGCCAATTTTTTGTTTAAAAGCGTTTCTAATCGAATAAGAAGCTCGATATATTTGAACGGGTAAATTTCAGCCACAAATTTTGTAGAAATTATTTCGTATAAGCTCTGGTAACTCAAAACCAATCGGATTCGACAAAATTCGGCTCTAGAATTAACCTTATCCGATTGGAAATTCTACGGATAAGATTGTAAATCTGTCGTATCCGATTGGTTTTTTGGGTATTTTCGTATCCGATTGGTAATTTGTCGTATCCGATTCGTTTTTCTTCGAATCCGATTGGTAAATATTCGAATCCGTTTTGTTTTAATATTTCAATTCGAATCGGATTCGACAAATAACCAATCTTATCCGTAGAATTTCCAATCGAATCCGGCGAATTACCAATCGTATTCGAAAATACCCAAAAATTAATCAATTACGACAATTTTTTATATACTTCGATTCATCACTTCATGCTTTTAAATTTAAAACAAGATAATTAAATCTCGAACAGTAACATTAAAGCTTTTGAACCCTTCTAACAAAAAACAATACAAGTTCGGATCAATATACATATACTTCGATTCATCACTTCATGCGAACTTTGACCATTGCTGAAAACTCCAATTCGAATGCTCCTTAGCCCACTTCAACCGGGCTTTGGGGTTCTTTTCAATTTGAATTTTTCACCAAACCTGCATTGGAAAAAAAAATGTGTTATTAAAAAAACTTTTTTTTTAATTGTATGAATAGGTTCATTAATTTCAAAATATGTGTTTAAATTTCAAGATGTAAAATATATTTTGATCTATCGAGTTTAAAAAATGAAGTCGCCAATTTAGCGAAAGCAAGACTACAGTGTAGCCGCCGATTTCAATTCTCATCTCAATCAATCAATACATTGTTTCCAGTTTTGATCATCGCTTTTTTTTCTCTGCGTCTCTCAAAATGCGCAATTCATTATTATCGTTGTCATCCGCGTTGGTTTTTGCTCGTTTCGCACCGTTTAATTCTTTGTCGACATCGATTTCCGGGTTTTCAGGGCAAACGAACGAAAGAGGAAGATTCTGCGACGTCGACGACAACTCGATTTTCGTTTTCTGTTGCCGTCGTCTGAAAGCCGCCTGCGCGTCTCCTACCCGGTAAGTCCCAATTTCGTTCTGCCGTGTTTCGCTTTTATTTCCGAATTCGGCGTTCCCCTGTGTGCTCCTAGATTCGCCATGGCTAGCGTGAAATATTCCTTATTAGGCATTAGGGGCAATCCTAGGAATGAGAGAGTGCTGCGGACAAAAATGGTTGATTCGAACAATCACATGGAATGGGCACACTTGAGGTCGATCGCTGGCGGATTCTCTCGACTTTGTGGGATTTATTAGAATTTTTAATTAGCTCCTTAATTACTATTTCATTGCTAGGTTTTAGCTATTGGGATTTCTATTAAATTTCGCTATCATTTTAAGCTTTTATTACGAATTTTTAGATAATCAATAGTGAAGAACCAAATTAGAATAGTTGGACCAGTTAACAGCTAAAAGAACCGTCGCGTCGCCCATAAAAACGTGGCTCCGCTCCGGAATGGCCTGGGAAAAACTTCGTCCATCTCGGCCACGGCCATCTCTATTCCTCGTCCAATTGTAGCACATTTTCATATAGATTAACTGTTTCAATAATTAATTAATTAATTGTTTAATTTGTCGAGGAATATTTCACGCGTGTCGACGGAATTGCCCAGCTCTCCCAAATTCTGTTTCGTTTAGCGACCAATTAGCGATTTTTTTTTCTCTCTCATTTTTCGATTTTTTGTTGAAATTTTGCAATAAATGGTCTCGATTTATTGGATTTATCGAAACTGGCGTCGGAATTTCGAAGAATTCGCGAATTTTTTCATGTTTTTTTTATGCGAACTTTTCAATGAAATTTCGGCTTTCGATTATAAGAAAAAAATAATCTTGAAGAATATTTCGAAAATTTTGTGTCGAATTTTTTTTTGGACAAGATTTTCGACTAATTTTATACTCAAAATTGCTTCGATTATGCTTGAATAAGGTAAAATTTGGCTTATACTAATTTTGATAATTGAGTTTCAGCGAAATTTTCGCATTTCAGAACATTTCGTTGTAGATAAAGAATTTAGGCATATTAACACATGATAATTGAGTTAATTAGGATAATTAACCGTTTTTTTTTTGGGTTTAATCACAAATTATGTAATTTAAGCTAAATTTGTGACTAATTTTTGTAGTTTCTAGTTTTAGCTTTAAAAAATATTTCAACCTCTGGAATTTCGGTGTGTTTTGTTCACTAAGTAATCAGTAATTAGCAAATTAATTAATTAATGATGGGATAGCTTGTAAAATTGTATACTTGAAGTGGCGAGATCAAATTGGATTACTGTAGATTTATGCTAATGGTTGCAAATTTCGCAAAATTGAAGAACTTGGACATGTTTCTGTTCAAGACCTCTTGCGACATCCACAGCAATCCGATTTTTGATCTCAAAGCTTTTTGTTCTAAAGTCGAACATTTTGAGGATGCCAGTGAATCAAAACTATTTATTGCAAAATGTCAACAATAATTGAAGGAAAATTTTAGAAAACGGTCGTCTAAAGGAATTGGCCTCAAAAGCGGAGGTCATTTTGGGTGTCATTGGCGATTTTTCTCTAAATTCTCTCTTATAATAGTGTACGAAATATTTTTTATCGACTGGTATTATCCGCCACATTTTTATGCGGGTTCGACCTCTCCCAACTTCAATTTTTTTGCTATCATTATTCATTCACTAGAGCTACATTTTAATCTTTTTGCTGAAAATCCATCAATTCGTCAAAAAATCGATAATAATTTAAATTCCCAAAATTTCGAAATTTTGACATTTCATCGTAACACCTAATGATACCTTTGTAATTAAGTGATTTCAAATCTGGACTTTTGTTCATACTCTATTAGAACAATCGTAGTAAACAGAGAAACAAGAATTTATTTCGTTTTCATCTTCTTATAGATCATTGTGTAGTTTCATTAATACAAATGTGAATAGTGGGCTACAAAATTTTTTTTCAATTTTTGAGTTTCACAATAAAAATAAAAAATAATAATGATCGCAAAAAAATTGAAGTTGAGAGGAGTCGAACCGACATAAAAGTGTAGAGGATAACATCAGTCGATAAAAAATATTTCGTAGATTATTATAAGAGAGAATTTAGAGAAAAATCGCCAAAGACACCTAAAATGACCTCCCTTATGAGGGGAGTTGGGCGAGTTCGTCGTCCAAGTCATGGAGAATCGGGGAGCAAATGGAAAACACAGAATTCGGAAATGAAAGGGGGTGGCAGGGCGGAGTTGGGGCTAAAGACGGGTAGAGGGCGCGCATTCGAAGAAAGAAACAAGGGGGATCTGATTACTTTTTTTTCGAAATTTCGCGAAAAGATCGTCTCTCCCACTTAGCGGCTCCTCGGATTTTTTCGTCGTCTCCTCCACCCCTCGTTTCCCGAGTCAAAATCGCAAAAAAAAAACGTAATGCACAAAACAGCCGAAAAATCGCCCTATTTTTGACCATATTTGGGCAATTTGAATTTTGTTCGATTTTGCCAAAAATGGAAATTCGTAGTTTTTATGACCTCTCAGTCGGGTGTCAATAAGAATTGCACAACAGTCGACGCAATTTCACGGACTGATAAGGAATACTGTAAGTGGGCCGTGATGACCTTTACAGTAATCCGTCTCAAACCATTACGTCAACTGAAATACAAGCTTAATAACCTTCGACCAAGAAAGCAAACTACGAACTTCCCTTTGACCTTCGCTACGAGACCCGTTCTCTCAGATGAGCTGATGACAGGCAACCACAAGTTTTGATCTACGATCTACCCAGCAACACTACAAATTAGAACTACCCGCTAAACTTCAAACGACCTTCTGGAACAATTCAATCGACGACAATATGAAAAGAAATTGACTGAATAGTGAAAAATCGATAAATTGTCGACAAATGAGATACTCCGAACTTAATTTGACAATTATGAAAAATTATCGAAGCCCGCCAATCACTGTGGAAATTTTTGGATTGAAAAAAAAATTGTTTGAGATTCGTATTGAGCAAAATTTATCTGAATCTAAATGAATTAAAAATAAAATGCATAAAATTGTTTAAAATTAAACAAAATTGGGCGGGGGGTTCAAAAATTCCCCCGTTTTTGGTCAATTTTATCAACAAAATATCATAGGCTGAATAATTTCTTTACGAATTTTTTTGATTGGCGGCTGTCTGTCACTGGAATCAGAACCCATTCACGGACCACTAAATTAATTACCTGTACTCCCAAAACTCGATTCCCATCAAAATTCCTATTTTTTTTAGGGCTATTGCGTCTTTTTTTTAAATTTCAATAAGAAAAAATATTGCAATTTGATGGAAAGTCGATTATTTTAAATTAAAATTTATGAGGATCTCTTTTTGTAAAAATAATGATTAAATGATCGCAATAGCCAGAAAATTAATTTTAAATACCCGCTTTTCTCAAGACTTAATTTCAAAATCTTAATTCTAAAAATATCCTAATATTAAACCGCAATTAAACATCTAAAACATCCAATCAATTAGAAATATAAACCACTTTTATTAAAACGCGCAATTTGGTTGAAAAAGTTTTTTTTAACCATTGGAATGTCCTATATGACCTGTCTATTGTGATTTTTTTGAATTGTAAAATTAGCTGATAGAACTCTAGTAAAACTAAAAAATACACCTTTACAATTATTTTAAGAAAACTCCACTCTTATAATTACCCTAAATTATCAAGCAGCTTAAACGGCAATGCGTAGAAAATAAAAAAAGAAAAAATTGACAAAATTTCATTGCAGATTCGAAAGAAAAAGAAGAAAAAAAATGTTTTTTTGTTCATTTTTTTTATCTGCCCCATGAAATTATTAATATAACCTCTGACATAAAAAAAGAATCAGTAAGCTATCACAACCCTAATGATATTCCTACCAATCATTTCCTCAGTCCTTGTTGCTTTTCCCCCTATAAGAATTAGATCTCTTCTCGAAGAATCTCAATTATTATTAATTCTAAGAAACCCTCCAACTATTTTTATCTGAAGAATTAAATTTTAAAATTTGCCAAAACCGAAACCCCTTTAAAATCCCACCATTTATTCCCTAAATTTTATCCCTAATTACTTTAATTACTCAAAACTCGAATCATCTGAAATAAAACGATTCCCGTAGCGAATGTCATCGTTAGGCAAAATCGAACAATATTCAAAAAGAGCAAAAATGGTCAAAAATTACGGGGTCATTATCTTCAGCCGGTTTGTGCATCACATTTTTCTTGGATTTTGACTCGGGAAAAAAAGCAAAGAGATTCGGAGACGACCAGGGAAATCCGAGGAGCCAAATGATGTGCTACCGATCAAGCCGCTTCCTGCCGCTGCAAATAAAACTCTGAAAATGCCAGCTATTCAAACAATGCTCAAATTTTTTATTATCTCACCTTCTGAGTTTTTGCGTCTACAATCCATGACGAATTG
Organism: Caenorhabditis bovis; assembly: GCA_902829315.1. Classification (NCBI taxonomy): domain Eukaryota; kingdom Metazoa; phylum Nematoda; class Chromadorea; order Rhabditida; family Rhabditidae; genus Caenorhabditis; species Caenorhabditis bovis. The sequence continues at coordinate 821,235 of CADEPM010000011.1, forward strand.
GTTTCAGTGTTTCAAAAGTTCTAAAAAATAAATTTATTGTCTAAATTTTGAAATAGTAACAAACCTTCGACACTCCACATGGGACCATCAGTGCCGTCGCCACGGAAGACTTGTTGAGGCACTACCTGAAAAGAAAAGTATCGTAGGAAGAAAACGGCATTAAATACAATAAATAAAACGATTTAAGTCATTCAAGAATGTTTCCTAAACGGAAAGTGAGCAAGAAATTATGAAGGACGCGAAAACAAATCATCAAAATTGTTGAGAACTGAATTTGCAAGAAACATCAATCGATATTGAAAATTCGCTATCAAAGTACATACAAAAAATCAACGATTTCCAATCTGCGCAGGGCATTTTGGTTGGGCGCGTGTTTGCGTACACGGCATTTAAACATACGCGCATAACAAAAAAAATGCAATCGATAACCGAGTAAGAGACCCGTAGATTAGATACGATTATTTTTAGAAAAAAAATAATTGGGGTTCTTCATTCGTCAGTCACGGTTATCGCGAAACCCTTAGTGACCAAGTTTGGTGAAAATTTCCAAGACCAGGAGTACTGTAGCTACAGTAACCCGAAATCGCGAATATTGATCCGATCGATCTGAAAATTGGTTCATTGACTAAATCGAATATGCTGAATTTTTTAAAAATATTTTCATTACCGTAACCCGATTACTGTAACTACCGTAATCACCTGATCCTTCTGATCCATTTTGTCAAACCCATCAATACAGCAAAAAAAATTGCGATTTCTAAACCAACATTTCCTCCCCGTACTTGTCTTCTATTGTGAAAACCATTGCTCTAAGCATATCATAATAATTTTCAATTTTTTAACACTTTTTTAAAACTATTTTTTGCTATAAATAACCTTATAATATGATAAAAATGGCCAATTTGAATAGAAAAACGCAAAATTGCACTGTCATAATTACTGTATCTTCTATTTTAAAAAATACACAAAAAATTTGAAGATAGCGGGACCGAATCCGGAACTGAACCACAACTGCTTGCCAAATTAAGATATAAGCGCGAGAAGACATCACATTATTTCATTTCGAGTTTCCGCACATTTGTATGCAAAAAAAATAAACGTTTCTATTCTAATTAAAGAAACTCGAAGTTTTTGTCCGGGAAATTTTCGACAGCTTTGTAGACACAAACCTTTCCAATTATCAGAAGAAACTACCGATGTCGTGGCCAACGCAAAAAACCAAATCGCCATCTGAAAATGAAAAACATTAAATTCTGTTTCTTTAGCCACTATTTAAGAAAAAAATAAATCTTAACCAAAGTTATTTGCCTGGGATTTGTTAGAAACAGGAAATGCGGGCTGTTTCTAAGAAACACAGCGAAAAAGGTTGCAACCAACTACAAACAAATCAAATAAGACCGACGAATATTCGAATTTTGGCGCGCAAACGTGTTTGCGGAGTGTCGTCAAATTATATGTTTGCGTAACCTATCACATACAGTACACCTAAAGCAAAAACACAACTACAAAATTCTGGCCGGATTTCCTACATCAACTTTAGCTTATTGCAATGCAAAAAAAAAACGACAATTACACACTAAATTCAATTCTATACTTTAAAAATATAGTCGAGACGTTTTTCAACCACAAAGAATGGACCACACTCAAAATCTTCCATGTTTATGAGGTGGTAGCTATGCAAACGGGTATTTCCGGACAAACAAGTATAATTTTCAAATTCAGTGTAAATTTCCTACATACAGTTGGCGTCCGGCGTCCGGGGACTGCTGTACGCGGGTAGATTTACGGGAATGTGTCTTTCGAAATGGTCCCGCAAGGACTAGCTGGTTATTTCGCATTTTATGGGTCGGTTTGATAATTTTAAATCGAATGACATTAGAAATTCCAAGAAATGGCAAACTAATAAAAAAAATGAAACAGTTCACGTAAAAACAGCAAAATAAGCATACACGCGTGGCGAGACCTTTTCAAGGCGCATGCGCGTAAATCTACCCGCGAACAGCAGTCGCCGGACGCCGACCATATATATGCAATAGAGGTTCGCGAAATTCGAACGATGAACGGATAGTTGTTACTACAGTGTTTCAAAACGTGTTTAGCTACAGTAATCCGGCTACGACAATCAAAAATTTTAATTAACCTCTCATTCTCTAGAAACAATTGCTCAAAAAATAGTCAATATTCGTTTTCCGCAAACTTCCAACAAAATTAGTCGCATTTGAAAGATTCCAAAAATCTAGATTCTCAACCACAAACAACTCGGGTTCTCGTCATTTCAGCTACATGCTTTAAACAAAATCGAACTATTTTTTTTGATAAATCTATTCAGTTCGACTAATTTGCACAACACTGAACAAATCAAAAAACTAGGAATTTTTAAATGTTAAATTAATTTTGAATTGTTGGCGTCAACTCAACAAAAAATTTGAGAGATTCTTGGCGCGAAACACACGCATCGCGCCATGATCTCTCTTTCGCCCTAAAAATTTGCGCTCCCAATTTTTTGAGCATACAATATTGTTACTATGGACCTATAGTCGGCGTCCGGCGACTGCTGTAGATTTACGCGCATGCGCCTTGAAAAGGTCTCGCCACGCGTGAATGCTTATTTTGCAGTTTTCACGCGAACTGCTTCATTTTTCTTAATGAGTTTCGCATTTCCTTGAATTTCCAACGATATTCGATTTAAAAATTATCGAAATGGTTCATAATATGTGAAATAACTTGTTAGTCTTTGCGAGACCATTTCGAAAGACCCGTTCCCGTAAATCTACCCGCGTACAGCAGTCGCTGGACGCCAATTATATTCATGCAATGAAAAAATTTTTTTAATCAATTTTTTTTCATTTGAATTCCCTATGCACGCACGTCGAAAATTACAAAAAAATTGACGCGATATATCGTAATTCTCCGCTATCTATTTTCAAAGGCGCACGCGAAAAGATGTGCAGGTCACGTCGCGAAGTCGGCACTGTATTTTTTATTGTTCATTTTGTGTGCAATTTTTTCCGTATTGTTCGAAAGCTTTGAAGAGAAAATGTTGATTAAACAAAATACTTTTACAGATTTCCAAAAAAAAAGACGTTTTAAACGCTCAAAAACTAAAATAAAAAATAAAAAACCAGCCATAAAAAATACAGTACCGACTTCGCGAAGTGACCCGCGCAACTTTTCGCGTGCGCCTTTGAAAATAAATAGCGGAGAATTACGATATACCGTGTCAATTTTTTGTAAGCATAGGGAATTCAAATGAAAAAAATTGATTTTTTTTTTGAAATTTTTTTCATTGCATGAATAGGTCCATTAAAAAGCTCACACATAAATCCCATACCGACCCATTAACGGCAACGAAAATGACGAAATGGCAACACTCGACGAGGTCGGAATTTTTTTCGCGCGCGTGCTATCGCGCCAAAATCATTTTTTGAATTGCCGCATTCGACCTTCGCAATATTTGACCTAAAGTGATCACAGAGTTGCACCTAATCTTACGACAATTTCACAATTTTTTTCAAATTTCAAATTTCTTCAAAGAAAAAAGGTAATTTTTTCACTCTTCTGCAATTAATGAAAATCTTTAAAATTTCCAGTTCATCTCCCACAAATTACTCGTCTAAATATGATCATAAAGTTGCATACCGCCGAAAATCCATGAACAAACTGGTTTCTCGATGGGCATGAGATAGAAAAAAAAACACATCAAATCGAGGGAGGAACGACTCCACGATGGCGAACCGGCGATAAACCATAATTGGGACATTTGCAAGTTTCTTCGGGAACACGAACAAGACGGCTTTTCCCTCCTCCTTTTGTTCGTTGACGTCTCGGCAGTCGGCCGACGAACATTTCAACGAACAATGACACCGTCAATCCTCGTTATTGCCCTTTTATTCGTCACAACGATCGCTCAAAATGGTATAATTAACCTAGAATCAAGCAACAAATCGCACTTCTAATCGATTCCAGTTGAGCATCGCGAATATCGCTGCAACAAATCGTCCGCGCAAGCCCAGAGTTCAGTGTGCCAGCTGAAATTTGGGCTCGATTCTGAGGAAGAGCTCTCCGCTATCAACGACAATGGATGCTTCATGGTACGCTTCAATTTTTCTCAAATCGAAAATTCAAAAACGAAAATAATTCTCAGCATTTCGATTCCGACAAGAAGCAAGCCATCGAAATGTGCCCTCTTCAATGCCGTCGATCCAATCGTGCCGTGATTATCGACAATTCCGATTGCGTGCTGGGAGAATCCCTTGGCGTCGAACGAAGACAAAGCGATTGGTTCATGTGGCGAACACTTGAATGCCGCAAATCGAATGGAAACTTCAAAATCGATTGTACAACAGCACCGTAAGTTGTGCGTTTGTTTTAAAGGCGCAAACCTTTGCTTCTTCCAGGCTGGTCATCGATGTAGACGATTCTGTTGATGAAGCTGGAGACGAGTCGCAGATTGACGATGGCTTCACGTTGCAAACCAATAAGAATCTCGAATCTGAACCAACAAATAATGACATCACGGATTCTGAAATTGTCGAGTAATGACACAATTGTAATAGTAGAAACTTCATACACAATAACATTAAGGAATTCCATGGAAGATATCACTTCTGAGAAGAAAACAACCATTACCACAGAAAAACCGAAAACTGAAGAGTCCGAAGACGATCTTCCAGACAAGGTCGACGCCCTTCTCGGCTTCATGTTCCCTTCATACAGAAAGAAACATTAAACCTAATAATTGTATTGTTATAATCAGCTTTAATAATGAACAAATAATAATTTCTATACTTCGCCAAACCAAAATTCGCAGTTTGATTTTTATTTGCGTCGATGCGTCCTTCAACTGTCGCACAACACAACTTTAAAATCTAATCAGTTGAAGTTGCTCCTTTGAATTTCGACAATTTCTCACCACCTTATTACATTTGACCAAAATCCTCTTACAGATTGTCAATAAAACGCGAAATGTGTTATTCCGCTAAACGTTCATTTCAAAAACGAAGACTCCTTTAAGTTATATATTTATTGAACGAGTAAATATGTTGCACACTACGTACATTGTTTTCCTGCAAGCACCTTCATGACTGCAAGCTGCGTTTTGAGGTTCAAATCCAAAAAACATTCTTTGTCATAGATTGACGTATTCTTTTCGAGAGCATGCAAGCACACGTTCTAAAAGTATTAAATTTGCAAATACAAAACGAGCACCCTGCGCCGATTTACGGCGAGTTATCTTCGTAGGTTATCCAGAATACCTGCCTCCAAATTTCCACCGTTTAAATTTGAATTACCACCTCAAAAAAGTGCGATGGTCCGCAACAATGAAAGGCGCTCGAATTTTTGCGATGGTAATATCTCATAGTCGGCGTCCGGCCACCGATGTATGGGAGAGATTTATGGATTGGTTATTTCGCATTCTAGCGTTCATATCCAGAATTTTTTTTTATATTTTTAGCGCCCAAACTCTACGATCAGCTTAAATATTGTCGTCGGACCCCGACTTCATTTAATTTTTCAAATATACGACATTCTCTGAGTTTTTTGTATGAAAGGAAATACTTAACCTGTAGTTTGTCCAGCGAATAATCATCGGAATATTTCAAATATTCTCTAGCTTTGAAGATACTGACTTCTTTTTCCAATTCGGCCATCATGAAACGTTCGCAAAGACTCAATACATTCGCGATATCGAATTGATTAGCAACTTCAAGAAGTGAATCCAAATAATTTTCTGAAACAAATTGTTGTCAATTTTTTGAAATTTTTTTTGTAACCTGTAACTGGCTCATTTGGTGGAAGTGCAACGTTCAATGTGTGAACAAATTCCTCAAAATCGACATCTTTGATTTCGACTTCTTTTTTCTTCTCCTCTTCAAAAGAACCGAAAAACATCGCGTGAAAATAGGTGGAAATTGTTGCCAATTGCTTAAAATAAATCAATTGACTAGAAAAATATTTGAAAAAAATAAGTTACAATCTTGTTTGCTTTCAAACGATTTCCCGAAACAACGAGCACAACATCAGCCAGTTCCGGTTGGCGATGAAGGAGATTAAACCAATTAAGTAATGGATCTCCTTCCACATTGAGCACTTCGATTTTAAGTTCATAACCATTTTCAGTTTCCTGATTCTTGGTAGAAAATGGTCTCGAAAATTTGCCGAACGTATATTTAAATTTTAAAGGTGCAGTGCCATTCGAAAATGTGATTTTCGTCTGATACGACCACATTCCGCTGTAGTTGCAACTATTACAGCTTACAATTAAATCTACATTACGCCAAGAAAATTCAATCTTCCTGAAAATATTTAAATCTTTCAAATTCCATATATTTGCAATACCACTCTGCGCCTGCGAATCTAACAGTGCGTTTCTCGAATTTTTTAGAAGAATATGTGAAAACCTTCATCCAATAAGCACTTCTTTCGAATGGAAAAATCGCATCTTCTTCCATGTTCCTCTAAAATTTGGCATTAATTCAAATAATTTTTCAACATAATAATCCATCTAATTGAATTCGACAAAATTTGGCAGCCGAATCAATCCGATCGGACTGCGAAATTTTGCGGCGAACATTGGAAAATGTTCGTATCCGATTTTAATATTAAAAAAAAAAACATTTGATTCCACTGCAACAGCAAAAGTGCAAAAAAACACCACCTTTTCTCGTGCACGGATTGCCCCAACAGTTAGAACTATTTTGAATAATTCGAAATACCAAAAATGTGCAGTCCTCTGCACGAAAGTTAAATTGGGAAAACAAAACCGTTCCGATATGTGTTGTGCATACGACGTCAGTTTTAGGTCAAAAATAAAAACTAACCATTACTCTAGTGCTTCTGGAAAAAAGGCGGATACCGAAATTCGTCGCAATAAGACCAAACTCATCTTCCGCGCTTTGTTCCTTTAATCATATTTCAATCCACTATTGAATTGTGTTTAACCACACAATTTTGACTGCAATTTCCATATAATCGAATATCAACAAAAATTAAAATAATTGAAAATTGTACAAAAAACCGCCCGAAATTGGTGGTTTTTAAGACAATTTGAGTATTCAAATTTCGAAAATATTTTTTCTTAATAAGAAACTTTAATAATGAAAAAATAATAATAATAACTTCTAAACTTCGACGAAAACAAAAAAAACATTTGACAACAGGGGCGGGGGGACAACTATAAAATTGAGCGTTTAATATTGAACTTTAATTTCCGACAAATCAAATTTATCCTTTGAGAATACCGCAGAAGCGTATTGGAATGCATCTTTCACCTTTCTCATTTTTTCGTCGTTTCGTATACATCTGAAAATTCAACTATTGATAGAGGCAACCGAAAATATTAATAAATCTAATTATATTTCTAGCTTTTTTGTGGTGGATTTCAAAAATTTTCTCAAATAGTTTGTTTCAGATGCCGATAAATAGGGCAATATTTCGAGAAGATTATTGTAGACGATTTAAGTTTGAAAAAAACTTTAAAATATTCAGCAGCGAAAAACTAGAAAATTGTCGTATTCGATTGGTTTTTTTAAAGAATATTTTCGCATCCAATTGACAATTTTCAAATTCGTTTGTAAAATTTGTCCAAGTCGGATCCTACTAGATTTGTTTTACCAGAGCTATCGATATTCTCCGATTTCGGACCATAATTTCAATAATCATTAGAAAACAATTTTCTTTTTCCATTCATTTTTCAACAAAATTCAATTTCGTTCACATACCTCGCAGTATTACAGGCATCGAACGGCTCCTCAATAAAAACATGATAATGATCGCTTCTAGGTAAGTACTTTCTAAAAAAAAATTGATTTAAAACATCAAAAAATTCAGAATCAAAATTTTACCGCGGAAATATTTGACCAGATCGAATCGAAATCGCATATTTATTAAATGGGAAACGCGCGTAATAATTGAAAAATCCTATTGTGAGCTCACCAAGGGACCATGTGTTCGGCGGACGGTCTGAAAATGAGGAAATATTTCAAAAAACAAAAACACCCGGCAAATCAAATCACCTGGAAGCTTATCAATAATATTTCCGAACAAAACGAGATTCTCCAGCGACAATTTCCGATCAAACTTTTCCGGAAAAATGTGCTGAAGATTGGGAAGAACTGCCGGTCGGACACCGCATTGAAGGTAATGAATAACAAGAAGAATGAGCGAATAGCTATAAACGATATAATTTTTTTTTCAAATTGCTCGCCATTTACCTATTAAAAGTTCCGTATTGAGCGTCCCCAATCTCATTTCGAATTGCCCAATGTTTCACAACAAGGGCAAGAGCCGGAAATCGTCCATCAATTCTAAAAAAAAAAACAAAAGAGAATGCATATATTACGGAATTATAAATTTTGAATTGTGCGGGCTTCAATTCAATAGGTCCCATAAACAAAAAAAAAAGAGCTCCTCATCAAAAATTCGAGTCACAATTCAAATAATTGATTAAAATTTGAAAGAAAAAAACACTACTGGCCATTATTGCTCGATTGCGGTTCGAAGTTTATGGAGATTGTCACTTTAGCATAATAAAACTTTAGTAAAAAAAAAGTGAATTTTCAAATCATATTAAATTCTAGCCGAATTTTGCAAACAGCCATTATTCGAAGCACTACAACAATGACGGGAGGGTCGGTAAAAAAAATAAAAATTGCATCAATAGAGTTTATCCATTCGAGCCCACAAGTCGGAAATTCTCCCAAATCTATATCGCGACGAGACCCAACAAGTATCAAAAATCTTACTGTGAATAATAATGCAACAAGTGCGAATTGTAAATCCCGGCGATATTATTGATGTTAATGTCAATGTCGAGATTCTCATACGGCGGCTGCAAATCGACTTTGAGAATCGGCACCACCGCCGGAATCAGCGTCGTTTTTCGCACGAGCTTTCGAATCTCGCTTCGCGCCACCGCACGCGACAAGATCCGCTGAATCGCGCGCAATTGACTTAAACTTGATCTGAAAAAAAAAAATGCTTCGTTTTTTTCGGATTATTGGCGTAATTCCAACTTTCTACCACACGGAAAATCGTCAAAGAATTTTCCATTTTTCAGTTTCGGAATACACAAACACATGTCAACGTCCGAGTTGTAAGCGCCACATCCATTCACCGACGAGCCTGTCACGTGCATCAGAAGTTTCTTTTCGCGATATATCTGAAGATAAACTAATTTTCATCTAAAATTGCGCACAAATAAGGAAGACCCTTTGATATATTTTTTTCGGATCATCACATTTTCTAAAAATTTCAAACCTTTTGAAAAATTCCCAACAATTTCTCGCGGACCTCCATTTTCGTCTTGTAAATCGCAAAAGTCTGCGAGTTCATTAGATAATGATGCCACACATTATCGCCAAGCTTCTTCACGCTATCAAAAGACGTCTGCGCTTGAGAAAGTACAAATTTCTCAACGGGTTTCGCCTGGAAACAAAAAAACAGACACACAATATTAATTCGAGAAAATTCAAATCTACAATTTCCGCATTATATATCACTCCGATCAAGTTCTTCTCATAATCCTTCGGCCAGTTATGTTTCGTTCCAAGACATTCAACATCGGGCTCACCTGAATCAAAATTTCTACGGTCAACACTGGAACCAACAAACTACTACCATCATAAATATCTGTGGCATCGGAACGCGAGCCCTTCTCAAATCTCTCCTGATTCATCGAATTCTCGCCAAACGAGCTTCTCCCCGATTTCACATCTCCCACCACAAGAACATCGCCGTCGCTCGAGCAATCACCTTCATTCAACACAATTACATCATCATCATCCTCCTCTTCGTCGTCTTTCTCCTCAATTTTCACCACTTTTTCGCCGTCATCGTCGTTCTCATCCCATTCATCGACGAGTGCAACTTCTTCAATCTCATCAATCGATGTATTTTGATCTATTAAAAACGAGGCATTTTTTTGGAATTTTTGCCGGCGTCAAACGACGAATCAATGACGCGAATATTCAGTTTCATAAAATCCTTGTAGATCTACGAAATTGGAAATTTAGGCACTGGCTAATTATTAAAGGCGCGTACGCTGAAATGCAGAGTACGCAATTCATCGGGCACGTCTTGAGACACCCTGGCGCATAGCCAATTTCGATCAATCGTTTGAAACCGTCAATTCAGAAATGAAACCTCGACAATTGTATGATTCTCATGACAATTTCAAAATCAAACCATTACCTCCATCACTGGCGCGCTTTTCACCAACAATATTCAACTTCAATTCATCATTCCTCTGAAAAAATGTCAATTTTATGGCTTCAATTCTCAAAAAAAATGCAAACCTTTGACGTTTTCGGTTTTTTCGAAGCCGGCTCATAATCCGAATCATAATCACTCGAATCAATCTCAAATTTCGGGGCATTATACACTAAAAATTTATCAATCAATTTTTTTTTTCTTACAACAACAAAAAATCTCACAATCCTTCCTCCGCGTGTTCGGCTGCACACTGCACGCATTGATGGCCGGCGGCCCGCTAGCCGTCGTGTTCATCGGTCCAAAGTCCATCTCGCCAATTTCCGCATTCTGCCAAATGCCCGCCCGATTCCTGTTAAATTGCGCCATGTTCGAGCTGAAAATTTGGAGAATTTCTAGAAAAAAAAACCCATCAAATTTGTGAATATCTAAGAAAACACACACAAAAAAAAGACGAACAACGATCGATTTTCAATGTGACAAAGGGGAGCGTTGTTGCCAAAAAGTGTTTCACACGAGATTGATCAGACGCTGTTAATGTGCAAAACGAATAAAGCGAGGGCAAGAGAGCGCAAGGGATCGAGAGAATCGGAGAAAGAAACGAGAGAAAGCAATTGGTAAATTTAATGAATAAACGATAATCATTGAAATCAATTTTAAAAGAAACTCGTGTAAATTTTCAGGTCCTAAGAATTCAAAACTTAGTTATTGTGTATTCTCTTATAAGACAAAAAAAATCGGTTATGGCCAATAAGTTAAAAACGGAATTTTCAATAAAAAAGAAAGATCCATGCGGAAAATTGGCCAAAAAATCTATGTGAGATGTTTTGGCGCAAAATTGAACGTCTAGATTTACTGGCATCGCGACAAGACCTCTCCCCAGCCAACTCCCTTCAAAATTCTGATCATGAATGGTCCCAAAGTGGTTCCAAATGACCCAAAAGAAAAACAATATCATAAACCCACCACGACTCTAGAATTTCTTTATTACAGATTTGCTGTTGCTTAATATCATGATCTCGAAGTTCTCGAAGTCGCGCGCACGTTTCGATAAGGGTACTTTTAGGTCTCGCCTTCTTCTTCGTTGATGTGATTCGCTTCAGTGGAACATATTCAAAAAGATGTGCGACTTTCGCCAAACTACCTGAACGTCAATGATAATTGCATCTTCATCATCATTATCATCATCGTGTGGGTCATTGTGATCCACTTCTTCACCCAAAACACATTCATCAACCTGAAAATTTTGTTTTTATGCCAAATTTGTCAATTTTTTAAAGAGACCTGTAGGACCTCAAACTTGTTCTCCTGCTTCGATGGTCCTAAAACGAAAATCTAAACAACTTATAGAGGAGCGAAGCTTTTAAAGTTCCACTTTTAACAAAAAAATTCAAACTCGCCGGCTTCGTTTCTATTCTGATTATCTTGACATACAGTGACGCGAAGTTCCACACAATTCAACTTGCGGTAATAATACTTCATTCAAAACGAAATTTTCAGACAAAATCAAACTTATGTCATGACAAATTGTTTTTTTCAAACGCAAGTCATGACAAAATTGTTTTTTTTTTTAAACTTATTTTGAATTTTAAATGCCTCATCTTTTCTATTCAAAAAATATTTTTTCTAATAATGAATTCAAACATCAAAAACAAACAATTTTGCGAACCTTGATACATTTCGTAAATTCGAGTTTTAATTCGATGCCGAATCTCCAACGTTTCCTGCAATTTCGCCCTCGGCCTAAAATACTGGCCAAGCTGAAAAATGCTCAAGATTTCCGATTGAAATCGCGACTCATTCACAAACTTTGGCAATGTGCTGAAAATCGGTCTTCAGCAGTTCTTCAAGTATTCGAAACATTGGCATAACCGCTTGAATCTCGGGATTCAATATGTCCTGAAAATTTTGTCTTCTGGAATTTTTCAAAAAATTTCCTACATTATTCTTGACGCATCGTAGTGCTTCATAAATGTTGTCAGGAAAAACGAATTGGAAGTAATCCAAGAGCGCCTGAGCGGCGGCCGATTCAGCCATCTCTTTGGTCTGACCACTTCCTTTCGCACTGACAATGCAAAACGGGATTCCGGCGAAACCGATTTGCCTCATGACGAACGGCGGCGCATTCGGATTGATTTGAAGCGAGTACGTCGATTTTGTGCGAGCTTCTCAAATTCAAGAAAGTTATTATCAATAAAAAAAATAAATAAGGAATTTTATTCTTGAAATTCGGAATAATTCAAGTGATTCTCGAAAAAATCTAAAACCAAAAAAATTTTTTTTGGAGAATAATTTTTAAACAATATTTGTATTCTCTAAAATAATTTTTTAAACAACATTTACTGAATTCCCTGTGTCGAATTTGGTAATTTTTCTGATCAACGAGAAGCGCAGGAAAAATTGAAATTCTATAATTTAGAAGCCAAATTCGTTTTCGGCTTTCGAGAATCAAGTAAATAAATTGAAATTGATCTTTAAATTATCAAAACTTGGTTTAAAAAATGCATTTCATGAATAAATTCATAAGAATAAGTTTTTCTATAAAAAGAATGCTGAGCATTCATTTGATTGCGCCTTTAATAATTACTGCTGCTTTTCGAGGCACCCAAAAATTAAAAAAAAAATAATTAACAACGCCAATATCCGATTTTAATATTTTTGCCCACCAAAAAAAACTTACTAATTTCACCATCGATTATCAATACATTATGACCGGCGGCTTTTCCGATGATCTTCACAATTTCCAAGACATCTTTTCTAAATATTCTGCGAATTTCGCAAATAAACCCATTCATTCAATTACCTTCTCGGATTCCCAAAAAATTTTCGCTTTTTCGTCATTTTCTGCAAATTTTCAACGCAACTATTCATTCATTTTTTTCGAAATCGTTAAAAAATATAAGAACCGCGTTAACAAAAACGGCTCATTGAATATGAATGTGAATGTCCGACAAAAATTTATTGACAATAAAATAATTTGATTAGTCTTAATTTTTTAATATTAATTGAAGGAATTATACATAAAACAAATGGAGATCAAAATACATACAATTAATACGTACAAATGATCGACGGCTTATCCGAAATGCTTCATGACTTCTTGAAGGCGCTTTCGACAATCCAACACGCGTTTTTCTTGAGCAATTATGTCTTCATTGAGTTGACTGATCGAAATTCTCTGAAAATAAATGTAAGTGAATTTCATATTTCATCTTTTCCATACCTCAATCATTGGCTGATCCGACGTCACATTCGCAACAAAATCATGCTCAAGGCTCTTCTTATCAGCAACTTGGCCAAAAGTTCTGAAAAAAAAATATTGTCGGCGTCGCGCGAAAATTAACTAAATGTCAAAAGCGCAAAATAAATGCAGTATTTTGTATTTAATACTCAATTATTCGAATAAAACGTTTCTTAATGATTTATATATTATTTTAAAGTTTATTTGATGTTTTTTCTAAATGTAGCTTCAATATCTATAGTTATTGAAAAAAGGTTTCGACGCGCATTAAGCTATTCTTATGATTCGTCCGTAAATCTCGAAATGACGTCGATAACAGTAAAGAGAAATGAAAAAATGAACACTTGCCCATGAGAATGCGGATGATGTAGAACATGGCATAAAGAAGCCGCTGTCGCCTGTTCATCAATCACATCCAGCGCTGGTCGTATCCTTCCAGCAAGATGGAGCGTCTCCTCAAGGAACTCCGACTTCTCCACATCTCCGATTTTGTCGCCAACCGCTACCGGAATCAACGCACGAAGTCCACTTAATGATTTCGCCCACATTGCCTAAATTTTCTATTGTTTTGGTGTTTGGCGAGATTTTCCGCAAAAGCCTACCTGAAACGGTCTATTCTCGTTCTTTTTCGTCGGTTTTCTCTTAATTTGGTCTTCATTGAACACCTGAATTTTTAAATTCGAATTTACACAAATCGAAAACCGTTACTCTTGACTCCTTACGCGCCGTTGATACCTGCGTGACAGGCTGCTTGAAAATCGATACCGTTTTTCTCCTAAACATTCAATAATGACTATTTTTGCTAAACAATTAATTCAAATACACTGAAAAGACATTTATGTATGTTAAAAGTGCTAAAAATCGATTAACTAGAAAACAAATCTTTTTACCAAGGTGCTTGGGTATTTCCCTCGAATCCCGTTCGCTGCGCACTTTCGCTATTTCGATTTTTTGCCGGCCGCCCGCGTCTTCGAGCAGTCAACAGTGGGTCAGCTTTTCCCATCTGAAAATTCGCTAATCAATAAATTAATGGCAAGCCACCCCCCACACAAACAAGACAAGGTCAAAGCAAAAGTAGCATCTGGACGCATTTTACGTTTGATTCGGCACGCCGCGGCCACGCGACAAAAACTAGGCCACCGCGAAAATTCGAATCGCACCACTTGATGCAACGCGCAATAATTTGACCCTCGATCATTTATTCGATGCAATTCACAGATCATTTTCCAAAATATATAATACAGAATTATAAAGGGGCACAGAGAAAAAAAGCCGCCTTTCAACAAACAAATTACAAAAAAAGAAATGAGGTAATAATAAAAAATATGCGAAAATAGTTTGTTTTAGGAACGCAAAAAATATAAATTAGTTTCAAAAATAAAGTTAAACTGGGGTTAAAGAAGAGGGTCGATTAACCAGTGGAATGAAGATCGAATTTAATGCCAGCCGGATTGGATGGATGAATTACTCAGCATCGGCGGCCTTCTTAGCCTCTGGCTCTGCTCCAGCGTCACCATTAGCGCTTCTCTTAGTTCCGCGAGTCTCCTCCTCGGCTTCCTAAATACATACAAGGATGTACATTATAAGAATTATTTTTTTTAATGCATTACATCTTTCGGCTTGTAGTCATCAGTTTCATCATCAGAGAATTGGCTCTTATCCAAATAGCTGAGTCCTGGTCCGTCCACATCATCTCCACTGTCCTCGTCGTCGTCGTCGTCTCCGCTATCTTCGCCAGCCTAATAATAAATTGAATTATCCGGTCGGCACGTTTCTATTTCTCACCTCTCCCATGTATTCCTCTTCAACTTCTTCGCCGGCAGCGTTGCATCCATCAAGAACCTTGAGTGTTGGAATCATCTCGAAGATCTTGTCTCTATAAGATTCAGTTTGTCCGAGACTGGTGGTGTTGCTAATGTCGAGCTCGATCAGTTTCGGAAGCATCTTCAATGTGCGGAACGCGTCAATCGAAGTGAAGTTGTTCATTGGCATGATGAGACGCTCGAGCTCTGGAGCGTTCTTCAAGAGAACATCGAATCCGGCATCATCTCCAAGATTGTTGTTCGAAACATCGAGATGGTTAAGCGATGGAAGAGATGGCAGTCCCTTGAATGACTTGAGCTGGCAATTGACCATGCTCAAAGACTGAAAATACAAAAAAATCTAATTTACATTATTTTGTGTTTTTACCGTCAAATTAGTAAGTTGATCGGAGAGACCGGCGATCTCAGCTCCCTCGGAGTTGTCAAGAAAAAGCACATCAACAGTGTTTGGATCGCGATCGCGCAATTCAGTCGTGTAGCGCTCTTGCATCGACGGCATGGCTTGCGAATAGCGTTGAGAGGAAAACTGAAACGAAACACAACAATAAGACGCAGTCAATAAATATTTGAGCGCCAAAACATAAAAGATGATCAAATTAATGTGGGTCAAAAACGCAAAAGCATTTGAATCTTCTATTTTTTTGATTTGGTAAACAAAAATCGATTTTCGAAAAAATTCGAAAATTCAAATTTCGAATTTTGTTGACTGAGTACCAAATCGCGAACTACAGTACCCAAATATCGCATTGGTCCACATTTGCTGCGCCTGGAATTTTTTTTTCGTTGTTTTTCCAAAAAGTGTTTTGATAACGTTTTCTCGTATTTTCTTCATCCTTCTAATCCTCTTTTTCTGAATTATAGGCCTCCGAATCGGAAATCGGAAATTTTTGGGCAACGGCAACAAAAAAAATTGAAAGGCGAAAAAAATGAGAATCTACCATAAACATGCAACTAGTAGAATATGCTTTGCAACGTAAACATATTCTAGTAGAACATTCTGAGGCAACAAAACGAAATGGACGATCGAGGACGCCGGGACGGCCGCGGCGCTGGTGTGTGTCAGGCAAAAGGGCCTCTCGTCTCACCGCTGTCGCTGGTCGTCTAGCGGCCGGGCGCCAAGCCAAGTCTCCGCCTACCGCTCTCTACTCGGCGTCCCTGTTCGTCGCCGAGTTGTTCGAAGGCCGTTTGATTGAAAAATTTAAGGCAGACCTATGAGGGAGTGAGAGGCGAGGAGCGCGCGGGCCGCACGCAGTGGCGCAACGCGCCCTCAATGTTTTCATTTCGAACGAAAACCTCTGCAGCGACGAATATGAGGCTATGGAGTTAATTGCAAAAACCAACGAGAGAAACATGCATATTCATTCTCAACAAAACAACGAAATTTTAATGAAGGATTCGAAACCATTAACTAAAGAATTAAAAATCATTTAAGAAATGACACAACGCGAAACGTTTTTCGCCGTTTTCGAATTTTCGACCAATTCGAGATCGACAATCTCGGGCTCATCGGCTCGCCACGGATTCGGATGAGCTATAGGTCGCAAGAATGAGCGATCAATAATCTCGCCATTTTGGTACATTTTCAACCATTGAGATTTCAAGGCAAAAACTTGATTCACTAAAATTTTTGTGTCTTTTTAATTTTCTACAAAACCTCACACATTTCCTCTCGGCCTGCTCAATGTTCTTAAAGTACTCATTCTCAATTTTCCGCTGGTTCAGCTCCTCAATCAACTCCACCGGCGCAATGATATTTCCTTCTTCAGATTTCTGAAGAAGATTGGTTTCTTTCGAAAAAAAAATGAGGTCTTTAACTGCAACGATTTCACTAATACTGGCCGGTTCGGACGACGAGCAACCGTGCTCACAGCATGAGCACAATTCCGATTCATTCTCGACAACACGAGGGACCATCGAAGTCTTCTCGTTTT
The DNA here is from genome assembly GCA_902829315.1 of Caenorhabditis bovis. Taxonomy (NCBI): domain Eukaryota; kingdom Metazoa; phylum Nematoda; class Chromadorea; order Rhabditida; family Rhabditidae; genus Caenorhabditis; species Caenorhabditis bovis. Next base: position 838,439 of record CADEPM010000011.1, read on the forward strand.
TCATAAGCGTCACGACTGGAATAGCAAACTAAACGTGGGGTCTATCAGAAAATCTTACGGTAATCCAAATATGCTTTGTTCTTCTTCATCCCTTCCTTCCAATCCTCATCAATCTTACTAATCACCTTTTCTTCACTAGCGCTTATCTCAACCATCGATTCTAATAAATCGATTCGCTAAATTAATTTCTAAAAAATTCAAATTCAGACCATTGCTTTCCGCCGTTTTCGCGACGCCATAATCGAATCCACTGTAACGGAGCACATCATTCTTCCATTCCATTCCAGAATAAAAAAGAATTCTGTTGTGGAAATGTCAACGAGTGTGGATCAAATGTGAAATTCATTTTTATCGGGTCACGTCAAACTCAAAGCTAATTAAATTCTGATTGGTGGTTGACCAGTTGGCCTCACTGGCGGCTCTCCGGTCGGCCTTCCAGTCGGTGGTGGAGCTCTCGTAGTTCCATTATTTTTATCGCCCTTGAAGAAGTTCCAAATCCTATCGAAGAATCCTAGAATATGTTTTCTACAAATCTGAAACGTCGAAATTTTTCAAACCATCGTCTCGTTCTTGCGAGTCATCATCGTCTTCATTGGAATCCGAATCTTGAACTATTCTTTTTTTATTAAATAAGTTTTTTTTTTCTTAAATTTCTACCTTCTCTTTTTTTTCTTCCAGCTTCCTTCGAATTTTCTTTCGAATTTTCCTTCGAGTTTTCCTTCGAGTGTTTCTCTGTAAAAATTATTTCAAATGATTCTATCTATTATACAAAAATACATTCTAATTAAGGATGATTAAATAATTAAATCTCACCTTTACTATTGCTATCACTCGAATCTTTCGATGGCCGACTTCCAGGGCCTTGAGCCAGCACAACGACAGCAATTACAGCGCACAAAATAAAGATGGTTCTCATTGTGAAATGCGTTCATCATCGAGCACGATTTCATTATATATGGTAGTCGGTGGGCTCTGTTTGAATTAGAACGACTCATCTTTATTTGATTAGCTCAACTTGCATGATGATCGTTGATGAAGTCCAATTCGATCAACTTCTCCCAATAATATTTAGAGAACAATCTATTAAAATTTTCAAATTATCTCAATTTCTCCTTCTATCTAGAAACTTCTTAAGCTTAGTCTATTTTGAAAAACTCATTTCTACATTTTTTTTTTCAAATTGAACTTTTTGCTTCCAATTATTCGAAAGTGTAGCCAACAGCTGCGAAAACATGTAAAACGGGCGGTCTGTTTAAACATCAATTTTTCCAGCAAAATAATGTCCGATTTGCAAGAAAAACTGGAAGGCATCGATCTCGACGAGAGCATCGAAAAAGCTGAAGAAGCTGCCAGCGATGAGTATTTATCCAATTTATAAAAATAGTGAAACAAATTGGAATATTTTTCAGAAAGGAGAACACAACGGAAAATCGTCGCGAAAATTTTGCTACTAAGTTTTTTTTAAATTTATTTTTATGGCGCAATGCAGAGAAAACGAAGAGCTGAAAAAAAATTTCTTTTCAGCATTGAAATTGTTTCCTTTATTTCAATTTTCTCTGCATTGACCCTTTAATAACTACAATTCCAAATGTCTTATTTCTAGAGCCTGGAACTCGTTCAATTCTGCTAGCGATCATCTCTCGCCCGACGATCGCGCCGCTCTTTTCTCAGAGCTCGCCAAAATTCAAGACGAGATTCAAATTTTCAAAGATGTTCTCATGCGTCGACGTAAGGTGTACTTCAAATAAAAAAATCAATAAATGTTTTTTTTTTCTCCTTCAAATTTCAGCGCGAAGACGAGATTAAACAATTGCTCGGAATCAACGCGATAACCGAAATCAAGCAAGATATTCAACAAAGCATTTCCAACGTCAAGGAGAGTCAAATGTATCAAAAAACCGCTGAAGTGGCGCAAGTTGCTGGTACAAAAAATTAAAAAAAAAAGGTCAATTAAGAAAATCTACCCTTTTAAAGGAGAAATCGCATCAGAAAAATGGAACGAGATCAAAACGCGCCCAAACGTTCAAAATCTTGGAGAAACCGTCGGAAATTTGCTCAATAAGGCAATTTGAGACCAAAAAAAAACTTCGATTCAATGTCAATTTTAGACAAAATGGACCATCGGCGGCCTAGCCACCGCCGCGAAGAACACCGCTGATCAATTCCAATTCCGTAATCCGACGAGAGCTCAAGCCGCTCGCGAGGAGCACTTCTAGACCCGTTTTCAAATCAACTCGGCCCACCAGTCTTTCAATTTAATTTATTCATTTTCGATCGCAATAAAAAAATTGAGGGTTGAAACTGCATATTGGTTCGATACACTATTCACGTCGACTCAAATCACCAATTTCAAATACACTTTGGTGAAATCATCATGGTGGCCTTCAACCGACGAGTCGAGCAGTTTCCGCTGACGGAAATAGTTCATGAGCACCTGGTGCACAAACAAATATTGATGGTCCGTTTGAACCGAGTTGTTCCGCTGCTCGCGAATCTTCAACAATATCTTGTCGGTCTCCTCGATTTGTTGTCCCGACAAAATTTGTCCCATCACGTATTCAATCATCACAACGCTTCCAGTGCGGCCAATTCCCGCCGAGCAATGAACAACAATGGGACCCCTAGGAGGGAAAAAAAAGAAGCATGAGTGATCGGTTAGACAACGCCGAATTCAATTCGTCTTACTGCGATTTTCGCGATTTCTCGAGCAGCTCAATAATCGCCAAATCCGCCGGCGGAACACCACGATCGGGCCAATCAATCCAGTGATAATGAGTGACGCGACCATTCTAGCAATCAATCAAATTAGCCAATTAGCTAATCACGTACCATTCCTTCGGGACCTTCAACCGTCAACGCCGTCTCGCAAACTTTCGCCTTGATGTCTTTTCCCTTGAATTTCACCATTCTCGACGACTCGTATTTCACAGTGATTTTCATTCCCTTCTCTTCAAAATTCAATGTGTCCGGCTTATCTTTCGTCGGAAAATATTCATGGCATTTTTTGGTGCCCTAAAAAAATTTGAAATTTCAACAACGCCCAAAATTTCCAAATTCCAACCTTCTCGGTGAAATTGCACAACATGAAAATGACGTCGACGTGCTCTTGCAAGCACATATACCAAAAATCGGCGCATGTTTTCTCCAAAGGCGCCTAGAAAATTTCGAGTTCAAAAGAATTGAATCCATCAAAAACACACACATTCTCAAGCAAAAACCCAAAAAAAATATTTTTTGACCCTCCGATCGTTTCTACAACACGATTCTCTGAATTCTGAGCTCCAAGATAAAATATTGAATTACAATATGGCGATCAAAGGAACATTATAGTTTCGTAATTAAAAATGTGGGTACTAGTCGGAATCTACTCGATCTGATTAATTTTTTTAGATGGATTAAATATTTTTGGGCAATTTGAAAAATAATTTCAATGTAAAAAATTAGAATAGTCGGCTTCTACCTGACTACCGTAATCGTGTAGATTTACGATACGAGTCTTTCGCTATGGACTCGCGCGGACGTACTGGTTTTGCATATTAGGGGTCGTTTCGATAATTGTTAGTTTAAATGACTTCCGAAATTCAAGAAATCGTCAAAATTATAAAGAAAAAATAACCATCCCACGTGATAGCGAAATGAGCATTCACAGGTGGCGAGACCATTTCGAAAGGCGCACTCGTAAATCTACCCGCGTACAACACGTCAAAATTGGAATCTACATTTTAAAAATGTAGTTCATGAAATGTACTTTTTTTAACAAAAAAAATTGTAAAAGATTACATTTAATGTGCATTTTTTACAACCCTGCATCGGAAAAAAATGGGAAATTAAAAAAATATATTTTATTATCTGAAACGGTTGATTAATTTAAAACTTTTGGTGCCTAGAAAAATACAAAAATTTTCCGGCCCAACATCAAATTTTTTCGACAAATCTCCCCATTTCAATAAATTCGCAAAAAGAGACCTGCGTGCAAATAAACCGTTTCGGGTTCGTCGTTGTTGACACATAATTTCCGTGGATATACTCGTGTGGCCACGGCGGCAAAAGCTTGACGCGCGAGTTATCCAAACATCCGACATCCTGAAGGACAACAAATTTGGTTTTTCTTTTAATTTTCTCTTCTGTCGTCAAAATCAAAACCTTGTAACGATTCTTTCCAAATTCTTGATTTTCCTTGAACGCTTTCATTTTCTCAAAATCATTGAGTCGCTTCATACTCTGAAATTCGGCGCGTAGGCCGGTCGGTCCTTTTTCGAGGACTCGAGCCACAAATTTGACGATCTAAATCAAAAAATAATTTTTTTTTGAAACCAATAAACAATTTCGCTTCGACGCCATCCTAACCAGCTTCTTCTGTTGCTTTCGCTCGCCGGCCGTCGGCGCATCGTTGTCATGCACAGTTTTCGAGCTTGAGTTCGTCTTGGATCGCTCTGAAAATCGCCTCGTTTCAATGAGTTCGGCTCCCCTCTACTCGGACTCACTTTGAACAGTCCTATGTACTGACATGACTGTCGACGACGTTTGTTTTTGCTTTTAAAACAGAAATTGAAAAGCGATCGAATGGTTAGGTAAAAACACGAAGAATGGGGGAGTCTCATGAAATTAATCGGTCGCTAATCATTTGGAGCATCGGCGCACGTGGAATTTTACGCGCCACGCGATTCGCTTCTTGTTCGCGTTTGTGTCGTTCATTTTTGTATGGAAAAAAATAGGAAACACAAATCTAATAGTTGAAAAATTTCTTCTATATACGAAATGCAAGAATAGGTATATCAATTATTTTACATGATGAATTGAGTATAAGTATCATTTGGCACGACATTTCGACAGATTAATGGTCTCGACATGGCTGCTCAACGGTTTCGGGATCGTTTTCGAAATACGAATCGCCGAGTTTTTGGTACAACAGATAGCAAACCTGAGAAAAAGCCCCTGTTGTTGAAATATTAGAAATTACGCTAATCACCTGTTCATAAAAGTTATGTCGATGATCAAGTCGCGCATGATCCAAGTATTCAGCGTCGATGGCTTTTGTTGGCATTGTTGGATATTTTTTTTGCGATTTTTTTGACGATTTTTTCGATCCTGAAGATTTTCGATTTCGTCGAACAGCCTCATGCCAGTTTACCACTAATTTTTGGCATAATTTTTGAAGTATTTTTAATAAGTCTCGAGATTCTTGTGCACGGAGAGCTACCGTTTATCATTTTTGCATTGCTTGAAATGGTACCTTGAAGAAATCGTGAATGGTTCTGCTCGTCGGACATCATTAAATATCTGAAATAAACGCAAATGATATATGGGTAGGGTAAAAAGGTAATCTATTAATTGTAGAACCCCATTATGGCTTTTATGAAAGAAGCAGGTGGAAATGATTGAAAAAACAAACCAAGAAGGGAATAATAAATATTGTTGACCTAAAATGATTCCATTCAAGTTATCGATTTATTGATTGGAAAAATTTAAAAATTTTCGGTGTATGCGCTAAATCCTACGCACTATTGCACACAACCATCGAAAACAAAACATGTTTCAGAGGAAATCGAAATCGATAATTCCGGAAGCGTTGTGAGATTATAAAAACACATTTTGATTTGCGGAAATTGAAAAAAACTAATTATTTCGCGCTTTTTTTTTTTCAAAAATTAACAAAAAATTAACCAACATGAAAACTATTATTTATCGCATTAGAGTATTTTTGAAAATGGCAAGAAATGCCAGAAAAAAAATAAACGACGAAACGTAAAACAATAATTAATGATTAAAATTCAAGACGTGTAATCTCCATGATCGAATAAAATCTGATCATAAGCTTCCGCTTTGACAACGTTCCCATTAAAAAATCGTCCGTCAAGCGCATTTTTAGCTGCATCAACCTGTAAAAAATGAAAATTTTTCAGTAAATTAAAAGAAAATCAAGCTAAATGTAATTTTTGACACTTTTCTAACATCTCTGAATAGGGAAAAATAATTTTTTTTTCCAATTCGTACGATCAATCCAAAAAAGGCGCAGTATCAGATATACCTGTGTTGGGTCGGCAAATTTAACAAAAATTTTCACAATTCCACTGGAGGCGAAATTCGCAATCACAACCTGAAAAATCAATATCGGATGTCAGAAAATAACACAATTTCAGGTTACATCTTGAACTAGTCCGTATTTATTACACTCCTCTTTAATCTCTTCTTCTAAATATTCATCAATATCCTCGGGTTTCACCATATTTCGAAGAACGATGACCGACGACCGATTCGTTCTCATCAATTTTGTCATCAGCAAATGTCTCGCGTCATTTCCGCGAATCTCTAGTCCTTCTTGTGAAGCCAGCGACGCATCTTCACTATTCATCACCTCGTTTTTAAGGGCGTCCGACATCTCACCAGCTTTCGCCGCCGCTGCTAATGCTTGCGCTGTTCCCAACTAAACCAAATTTCATTGATTCCATTCAAATTCTTCATTTCAAACCTTCGGCTGGATTTTCTTTCCCTCTTTAACCCGCTTCCTCTTCTGCTTCGGTTCGATTTTCGCCGCCGCCGCTGCCGCCGCCTCCTGCTTCTTCTTATTCGCCAACATCAGCGCGCCGCCGCCATCGATCATCGCCAGAGCCAGACTCTGCACATTGTCGCCGCCTCGTCCCGGTCCCATGATCGCCAACATTTCACCCTCCGGATCCTCGGATTTACTCGGATCCTTCCACGCCACTTGGTCGTCAAGCGCCCCAAACGTCACCGGCTCAGCGAGCTTCTCCTCCTGGAATCCTTTTTGCTGACTCAGCACCTGATTCATTTTCTCTTGGAATGACATCTGATTTAAAGCCTGCTTCTTCAATTTCTTTCTTTGCGCCGTCGAGAGCTTCACCTTCTCGCCATTTGTTAGAGCAATCGGTTCTGGAGCTGAAATGTTTTTCTCTCAATATTATTCAAATAAATTGCTTCCACAAAATTGATACCCTCAGTCTTCGGCTCGACTTTCGGAACTGTCTGATTATGTACAAACGAGGGTTTGGGAACAACTATAGTTGGTGGGGCGACTAGTCCAGGCGGTGCAACATTGGCCACAGGAGGAACAGAGCTCTGCAAAAAATCCATCATTGGGAGTCAGGCAGCTTCAAAGCCTAACCAATTTAGGTAGCGCTAGTCCCGGCGGCGGGACCACAACAGGTTTAGGCGGTTCCGGCTCCTCTTCATCAATATCCATAGGCTCATCTTTAATTTCTCTGGGCGGAGTTGGATGACTTTCAACCGCTTCAACCGAAGACGATGGTTCAGTAGCTTGGCGTGGAGGTGTATTAAAGCTTTGATTCTGAAAAGGTTTAGGTAAAAAATTAAAAAAAAAAAACAAAAAACTTACCGGTGACGACAAATTACATTTATTATCAATATCACTTGGCAGCGACGCTGATGGAGTCGAGGGTGATAATGAGCGAGGAGCTGGACTAGCTCCACGAGATCCACTACCCTCCGATCCAGCATTCTAAATAAAAACAACCAATTATTATTATTGTTATTGATGGTCATATTCAATCAATGGCTCATTCAATGGCGCAGGCATACCGGGCGAGGGTGGCAAATTCGAACTCGAGACCAGTATGTCTGCGCCAATTCATTCCTTCCACAAAATTCTTTGAAATTCCTTCATGGTTGCCCCACGGATAATCGAAAAAAATTAGTCAGTTTCCTCAAATCTTATTGCCTGTGCAAATAACGAGTAACAATAATACAACCATGAAAAAATATCAATAAAAATGTGAAACGGAAATCATTTATTTGAATGAACCAAAAACAATTTTTGAGTCAGAGAGATACAGAGAGACACACACAAACATTTCGATAGCGGTTAACGATATTTACAAGACAACAATTGCGAAATTCAATTAATTGAATAAATAGTAATTTAAAAAAAAAGAAATCATGTTCTCAATATCTCGGCGACACTTTCGCACCCACCGGCGAGGCAACAGCTTCGGCGGCGATCACTTTCGCGGTAATTGCGGCGCACGCGACCGACACGTTGGCTGGAATTGCTGATGCCGCTGCTGGTTGGAGATACGAGAGCGCGTCCGGTGGTGTCACACATCTGCCGACCTGAAATTATACAAATCACTGAAAACAAATGATACCCGATTTTGTCCAGTTGCTCCTCCAATTGTCGGCGAATTGAAAAATTCGAATAAAAACGCAACACAAAAATAAAATTCGAGAAAAAAAAACACTTCTAAACTGACCCTCAAAAACTGTCCTCCGAGATCGAACATATTCATTCCGGCGATTGCTTCGTTCATCGAGTTCGCGTTGTTGAATTCGATGTATCCGAATCCTCTATGACCTCTACCGAGTTGGTTTCGAGCCAATTGGCATTTGACAACTTCTCCGAATGCTTCGAAAACACTCTTCAAATCGGTTTCAGACAAATCTGGATGCACCGAAGCCACATAAACTCTGAAAATGTTATAATCTATAGACAATCTACGAAAAAAATGTAGCCTACCTGAAATATTTCCTCGCATCTTTCTGCACCATATCAATAATTGGCTGCGCCTGCGGCATGTTTTGTGGCATTCGCGTCTCTTGGAACATCATTGAATTAACTTTCAGGTTTCTTCCTCCGAGCATCTGGCCGTTCATGGATTCTTGTGCGAGAATCGCAGCTTCCGGAATTTCATATTCAACAAACGCAAACGTTTTATGATGACCAGTTGTTGGGTCCCAGCTCATATTTATCGATTTAATGGGACCGAATGGCTCGAACGCCTTTTTGAGCATGTCTTCGCGTATTTCAAACGATATTGATCCAACGTAAATTCGTGACATTATTGAAAGCGCTTGAGCATACATTTGCTGTTTTTGTTGCTGAAAAAAATTAATATAATATCATGTGTAATACTTTTGCACTAACATTTTCCTGCTGTTGCTTCTGCTGGCGAAGCAAGATTTGCTTGATCGAAATGTCCATAGCATACTTCTTAGCCATCTGAATATCATCTTTCCGCCTTGAGCTAAGTTTTGAAAGGCCAAGACCAATTTTTTGCGCATCTTTTTGCGCACCGGGGCCTACAAAAACCTCGCCGTGCTGCTGAAGAACCGGCATCGGTACCGCAACTGGTACCGCATTCGGTCGCGTGTTTTCATCATGTTGAGCCGGTTCCGATGAACCGTTTTCTGCCATTTTCTGAAAAATGTTGCGGATTAGTATGAAAACGAAACATATAACACAAAAACACGCGGAAAACACGAGGCCGCAAGAATTCCAGGTTTTCGAAATTGAATCACAGCAAGCGCGCTCTATGGCGAATTGAGAAAAAACTGTGCGAGAGTTGCGTTTAGGGGTGTGGTTTCAATAGAATACTCGCCTGACGGCGTTTTGTTCTAAAAATTGAAATTTCACATCAATTTAAGAAATTTGCAAATGATTAAACTAAAATAGGTAAATTCTTAGGGGAAATGCCGGACGATGATCGAAGAGAAACTTTTAAAAGGAATGACGAACCGAGTAGTTCAAATCACGAAAGGTTTTAAACTTCTTATTTGAAGTAAATTGAAGTTGTTTGCTTTAGAAGCAGCTCCTGCGAAATTCCTACAAGCTCGGTCTCTCTGACAAAGCGTACTGGCAAAATGTCTGGATATATGTTGTGGCTCAAGCGAGAAGGATACGCAAAGTATAAATCTTTTGAAAAAAAAAAAGAAAATTTTAAAATTGCCGATTTCAGATTTCGAAGTCGTTTCGGCTGCCAATACAATGTCAAAAATGTCGATCACGTAGAAATAATGAATGGCCTATATTCAATGGTTGACGCTGAAGAGAAAAATCATTATAAGGAGATGGCGAATCAGGCAAATTCAAATAAAGAAACTGTAAAGGTTTGTAAATGATAGAAAAATTGAATGACAACAATTAAAATAAATCAAAATCTAATATGCTGGAAATCTCCTTTCTAAAAATATATTCAATAATTTTTGTATAAAATTTATTTTTTTTGGTTTCCAGAGAAACAGAGAAACTCAGGAACGACGTCGACGTCGACAAATGTTCGAAAATTGTCACGCGGTTTTGCGCGAGAAGGAAATAAGGGATGAGCGTTTGGCGAAACTTAAAATACGCGAAGCCCAATCGATCGATGTCGCTGGAATTCCATTGCAACAAACGACGCATAAGAAATTGGTAAGAATTGCATAATTGGAAGAATCGGAAGCGAGAAATTAAACGAAATCTCAATTTCAGCCAATTTTCGTTGAAGACATTTTAATGATGCGCGCGAATCATCGAAAAGAGCTCGGCAATATTTCAGCCGAGCGTTTTCAAAGTGAGTTATTTTTTTTTGAAACAAACCCATTTTACATGATCTTCAGCTGAACTGGAAGATTGGTTGGTACCAATTAGCAACAAAATTCAACTAATTTCCGTGTTTCCAATAAGCTTCATCTGCAATATCAAGAATGAGTCGGTTCACACATATCCGGTCGAAATATCAATTGCGACGCTCGATTTCCAGTCAGGTTCAATCTCAAAATCTCATATATTTTTCTAACTATTGCGTTTCAGGTCTTACCGACACCAAAACAATCCAAGTTCTGTTCGACCACAAAGCCTACTACGGCGAAAACGCGGGACCATCGAATCCAAATTTCCTCGCAGATCAAGCTACTATTGAAGCATACAGTAGGATTTGAGATGAATTTCTTCCAAAAATTGGTATATTATAGGCAGCTGCCTTGGCATCCCACAAAGTGGTCCCGAAGATGGTTTGACGCCTACAGATGCCAATGCATGGGTGTTTCGTCATATTGATATGGACGCTATTCTTTTATGCGATACGAAGCAATACGTTTGGGTGGTAATGCGCAATTCTTTAATCATTATCTTAAAATTTCATGTTCTTTCTAGACTCGAGGTCTTGAAACTCTCGCAATCATGTCCGGAAGAAAGGCAGTTTTGGACTATAAAAGTAAAAAAAATATTGGAATTTTATGAACAAAACATAACTGAAAATTCAGAATATATTGGATATTTGAAAACCGTTCAAGATTTCGCCGCCATTGTTTTGTCGAAATCGCCAACGAACATTCCCAACTCGAAGAAATGGGGTCTCGACGAGATTGAGAACGAATTTCTCGTAATCGATTTTTGGCAATTCCTCAATTATTCAACGCTTGCAATATTCAGAACAATTATTTGCGCGTTGGAAACCATCGACTTTGCGATTTTCACGCAACACTTTCTGAAGATTCTATTGTATCCAAATATCAATGTTGTGCCGCTCATAACACACGCCTAGCGTACGATGTTCGATTAATTCGACAAAACTCATTGACAAAACGTTACAGACATGTTCTATTCGACATTTTTTCAAAAAACCAGCTTCAACATTTCAAACCTATCGGAGACACGTTCGAATTGTGCCAACTGGAGCGCGGAGAAATCGCGCCACTGTAAAATAAAACACTAGCTGATAAATTTCCAATTTTTTTTTAAACTTTTGCAGGCCAATGGAGCCAAATATTTCGAAGCAAACCAAAAATATTCTACTACGCGAACAAGAGGAAATTGATCGTTTGCAAGCTGAAGTGGAAGAATTCGTATTGCCTAGTAAGTTCCTATTAAAAAAAACACTGGAGAAAAACGCAATCATCATTCAGAACCTGTAATTTCATTGTGCACCGAGATGACGTCGAAATGCACAACTTCAGACGAATCCGATTCTGATGATGATTCTAATGGAAAGGGCTTGCTATATTCGTCTGAGGCGGCGGCAAGCGCATTTTATGGCTCACCGCAAGTCCCATTTATAAGGCAATCGCACCGTCCTCGAGTTCTTTGCTCTCAACAAACTGATCAAGCCTATATTTCGAAATTAAACGCGATTCAACCACCTACTCCAACCGAACGTGATCAACCCGGACCATCGACTCCCCGACGACTCCCCCCACCCGAATCGCATGTACTATCAAAACGAAACGAAGAGAATATTCTAAAAGAGTGAGCATATCGGAGATTTTGTTTGTGCTCCACAAATGGCATGTTCAGATTCGTCCTTCCTGTGAATGAGAATCGCCGTGTTCCCATAATTAAAGAGGTATTGGATGCCGAAGCTACTAAGAAATACTTGCAACGCCATCGACGACGAATTTTTGACGATGGTATTCGCGCGAAATTTTTTTGCTCATGATTTCACCAATTATTTCAGCATTCATGAACGGCACTCATGCGGCGTTCATCGAGAAAAAAATCGTTGACAGCGATTAATGTTATTCAATCTTTCTTTTTACTAGAATTGCATAATTGAAAGACTACACCCATTCAATTGGTATACAAAAAGCGCCGTCATTTCTCACGTACATCGTCGGGTTTGTTGAAATGAAAATTGCGCATCCCGAAATTGGCGCGTCGACTGTTGAGAGTCGATCAAGGCACTTGATCACGTCGGCGAGGCTCACCGACGGGTCCCAAGACAATTCGCGCAATTTTAGCCTATTGATGCATTCTCTTCGCGACCTTTCAACCGATTCCTGGAATCGCCCAGCTGTTTCGTTTTTTTATCTCGGCAATTCATTTTTGTTACCATTAAATTTGAATGCTCCTCACCCAAAATTGATGACATTGAACCGTTTTGCTCTAAGAACACTGTCAATGATGGAATATCGACATTGCATGGAATATGTATGCACCCATCCAGACCAACTGAAAGCTCATCATATGACGTCACCACCTGTAATATATTCTGTCTCTATTCGATAATTTTGTATATTTCTCATTACATCTACAATCGTCCCTTTTCCCGCGTTCTCGATACGAATTAAAAGAGCCTCTTTGTTCCAAATTCTAAAATATTCACGCATTATATTAACAAACCATCAATAAAGTTTTATATACCTCAAAATCAATTGTTGAATTTGTGTTAGCGTTTGCGCCAAATTCTTATAATATGGTAGGCGAATTTGAGCTCCGCCAAGAGTTTCCGATAACCGTTGAGTGGTTCGACGTAGCTCCGGAATTTGCTGTTTTCGATTAATATGGTCCACACAGACCTGAAATGGTTTCGTCTAGATTTCTTTTATACTATATATACATTACTTGCTCCCATTGCTCAAGTACATGATCCGCGCCGAGCTGAATCGAACCATCGCAGCATGTGAATGAACCCCGTCCAAATCTGGAAAAATTATTATTATTTTTGAATTCAAAGTTGAAAATACCTTAAAACGTTTTTAAACATCGCTTGACTGATTTCTTGTTTGCTTCGACTTCCAGATTGATCAATAAATCGGTGCACATTCTTCAAACATCGCCGAATGTGCGTTTCAGCCCAGTCCATTTGCCAAACCACCTTCAAAATCGTTATTAACGCCTTCTCGATCGCGCGATTTCAGCGTACGTCTCTTATTCCTGTTCGAACTTTGAGCTCATCAATTTCTTGTTTGATTGTTGCCTTCAATTTCTCGTTTTCCCTCATTTTACTCATCGCTTCATCTCGCCGCTCATCGGCGAATTGTCGCAAATTTTTCAGAATTACACTTTTTTGCTTTTTCCTCTTCAAATATCTAGAAATTTCATAATTTTTTTTAGAATGACCAGAAAATCAGTGCCAACGATTTTAAGGTAAGCTGCTCAAGAATTGACAAATCTCGACTCGTCTCAAATCGCAAAATATTGTGAAATTCAGCATGCGCCTTTGACATGCGGGACGAAACTAGCAAACGTTGTTCTTTTTGTTTTTTTTTTTAACTGTTCACTTTAATTATTTAATTTCAACAATGCTAGAACGCAAAAGAGAAAATTTAGAAATAAGCATTGACGAGACCATAGCGAAAGACGCATGCCCAATTTTTTCATTCTTACGATCTCATAAAATCCTCATCAATATTAGATGTTCGGAAATTTCCCGGATTTGAAGACTTGATGCTCGGTTTGAAAGACTCCGTCGCCGGCAACTCCGAAGTGCTCAATTGGCACGATTCCAACGCCATTCTGCAAGAGTTTCGCAAATCTAACCACTGAAAATTTGGGGTTGAACGAAAAAAAAGACCTCGCAATTCTGACGGGATCCGTTCCGGACAGCTCAATTCGAATCTCTTTGAATTTCTCCGGCTGCGTTTTATCAACAATCGAGAATTGCACCTGAATCGGCCGAATCGTCGTCGTCGCCGGAAACAAATCATTGAGGTAGCCGTTGAATGTTTGAAGCGATTTCTCATTCTTTCTCCGGATTTCCGGATGTTGAGCAAACCTTAATTTCGTGCGGAATGAAAATATCAGTGACAAAACTGAAATTTTTTTTGTTGAAAACCTATCTGGGTGCACTTCAAAAAAGAATGGTCGCAGGGTGACAGCGATCTCATTCAGCGACAGCATTCGTCTCGAATTTGTCCATAATTGTCGATTCATAAAAATCTAGCAAAATATTATAATTTATAATTAATTTGGCCTCAAATATTATGGATCGTCAGCACGTGCAATTTCATTTTCACAGCGAATAATTCAAAAATCTTATCACATTTATAAAACATCTGCGAATCATCACAATTAACGTGGATGCATGATTCCTCTGCCGCCATCAACACGAAGAAGCTCTCCGGTGGTGAATGAGCTTCGTTCAGTCGCAAGGAACAAAATAGCTTCAGCAACCTTGAAAATTGTGAGATTATAAACAATGGGCTGCCAATTATTAATTAAAGTACCTCCTCAACATCTCCGGGCCTTCCCAAAGCGTGAGTGGATTTGCATTTCTCCAAAAATTCCGCATAAGCCTTTTCATCAAGGCCCGAAGCGCGATGGACATTCGTGATAATCACACCAGGACTGCAAATTTTAGTTGTAAAAAAAGCAAAAACAATAGCACGCATTACTTCACAGCGTTCACACGGACCCCATTTGGAGCCATTTCAAGTGCCAAACATTTCGTAAATTGATCTACCATCGATTTCGTCATGCAATAATAGGCAACTCCGGCAAACTAAAAATGAATTATTAAAGATATCTATAAAAATTGAAATCTTACCGGACATGGACCTGTGATGCTACTAACATTGACAACAGTCCCTTTCGTCTTAATAATATGAGGTAGTGAGGCTCTCGTGATTCGGATAAGTCTAAATTCCGAATAAAAATCCTTTTTTTTTAAATTCTGACTCCCTAATTATTACCCTCTAACATTGACATCGACTAGCTCATCGAAAACCTCAATCCCGGTGTCGATAATTGCGCCATTTCTCAGAATTCCAGCAGAATTAATCTGAAAAAATTAAATGATGACACATTTCGCGAATAATTAAATGGATACCAACGTATCAATTTGTCCAAATTTCTCAATAGTGCTTCCAACTATTAGTTCAGGCGCTTCTGGAGCGTTCAAATCGACGGCGGTGATATGAATCTGAAAATCAAACAATATTTTTCAATTCAAGAGTTTTCCATTGAACCTCAGAATCTGTGAGCCCGAACTCTCTTTTAACATTCTCTGCCAGTTCTTTCAACGCTTTCTCGTTTCTTCCTGTCAAAGACACTCGATACCCATTTTTTGCCAAAATACGAGCGGCACCGCGGCCAATCCCAGAGCTCGCTCCTAAATGTCTCAATAAATATAAGATTAATTTAGTAGACAATATATAATTCTACCAGTTACTATGGCAACTTTCTTCACGGACATTCCAGATGAGTTTTCTGAAAAATGTAGTTGAAAGTAAAAAAAAAATCTATACACCCATAAGAAATTGTTGCATAGTAATTTTTACTATAATGTAGAATTAATATTGTTGGTCATTCTTTATATCTTTTATTTCTACACTAATATTTTCGAGTAAAATACATATATTTATCGTGGGTGCATGATTCCGCGGCCTCCATCAACACGAAGCAATTGGCCAGTGGTAAACGAGCTTTTCGATGAGGCCAAGAACAAAATCGCCTCAGCGACCTGATAGAATAAAAATGAATTTCACAAAATTGGAATCAGTACCAACCTCGTCAGCATTTCCGGGACGGCCAAGAGCGTGAGTTGTCTTCGATTTTTCCAAAAACTAAAAAAAAAAACTTTAAATTCATATATTGTCGAAGTCGCGGGACTGCGAAAAAAAATGACTAAATGCCTAAATAATTTTGCTTCGGTGAGCAGTGTGCGCGTTTAACCCATCCTTATGCATAGGTCCTATATCTACGCTTTTAGTTTTGAGCCAATACCACCGCGATTCTTGTTTTTTTTTTGCATTTAGCCAATTTTCCGCAGTTGCGCGACGTCGACAATCGCAAATAAGCATACCGCCTGATAAGTGGCTTCATCCTGTCCAGACGTTCTGTGAAGATTGGTTACAGTAACACCAGGGCTGCAAACTCAACCAAATAATTTGATATATTGAATAATTCCCACTTCACAGCGTTCACGCGGACACCATTCGGCGCCATCTCAAGTGCCAAACATTTCGTGAACTGATCGACCGCCGATTTCGACATACAATAGTAGGTGACATTCGGAAAAGGACATGGTCCGTTGATACTGCTCACATTGACAACAGTCCCCTTGCTGTTAATAATATGCGGCAATGCGGTGCGAGTCATTCGGATCAAACTACGAACATTCACATTCATAATCTCATCGTAAACCTCGAGACCCGATTCGAGAACCGGACCAGCTTTGAGGATGCCAGCCGAGTTGATCTGAAATTTTTCATTTTCGAAATTAAGAAAAAAACACGAAATATATATCCATACAAGGGTATCAATTTTTCCAAATTTCGAGATTGTCGCGTCCACAACATTTTTCGGCGTTTCTTCTGCAGTCAACTCTCCTTGAGTGATAACAACCTGCCATTTTTTACTAGGAAAATGAGACGAGTAGGACATTCTTACATCGTTCTCGTTGAGACCATAATTCCTTGTGCAAAGCGACGCAACTTCTTTGAGCGCCTCAATGTTTCTTCCAGTCAACGATAATTTATAATGGTTTTTGGCGAGTAGAAATGCCGTGGCGCGACCAATTCCTGAGCTGGCGCCTAAAACGAATCGCAATTGACGACTGGCTGACCAATTCGATTCAATTCGTCAATCAATTACCTGTGATGATCGCCACCGACATTTCGAAGGCGCCTGCAAAACAAAACAATATCAATATGTTTTCGATGATTTGAATGATAACGAAACGTAAACTGATAATGAACTTTTCTTTTAGAAAAATTGTATGTAGAAATTGAAAAACAACAAAAATAAATTCGTTTTCGACATTTTTTAAAAATTGGCTATGTGCCATGGTATTTCGAGGCAAAGAGAACCGTGTGTGTTTGCGTACCCTGCATTTTAGCGTACGCGCAATTATTTGAACAAATTTAAAAATTCTTCTAGATCTACACTTATTCTGCGAAATTCATTTTCCCGTCACCGATCAATCATTTGACGTCGACAATATTCCAATTACCCAGATTGGCATTGGCAAAATCGGGTCAAAACAAGCGACAAGAAAGAAACGAAGCCTAATTTTCTGAACGAAAAATCGAATTTTACACAAATTATGTGAATAAATTCAATTTCTCCATTTTTTTCTCCGTCTTCGGAAAAAAAAAACCAATTAAAAATCATCACTGTCGTTCGTTCACGAACATTTCGTATCAATAAGGCATGCGGAACAATTTTTGCGGAAAAAAAACACACACACACGCAGTTCGGGGTCATTTGTCTCGTCGCCAAATATATTTAAAGCGGCGCTGTTCTTTCAAGAAGCACATTCAAGAATGTTTCGACTATTCGTGATCGTGTGCATGATTCTGGCTGCTGTCAATGGTAACCCGAATTACCTAATGCTCAAATTAATTGCTCAATCAATTGTAGCCGGCTGCCCTTCACCATCCTCCATCTACCTTCCCGCTAAGGTCAAATGCCCATCATGCGATTTCACACCATCGTCAGGAGCATTCCAAGGATCAGGAAACAAGGTAAACATTTAATTGTCATATAAAGAAGCGGAAGGTTTTGGTGTACGTGAACCATCATATCTTTTTTCGAGGCGCTAAATCAAATCGAAATTTGAAAGGTGGAAATTAAGATAGCGAATCAAATGCTCTTGTGATGGTAAATCGAGAATTTTCACAAAAATAAAAAACTGGTCCCTCAAAAACACCCAATTTTGGAAAAAAAAATCGATTAGATGTGTTGTAGTACACAATTAAATGCCCGGCAAACACTGATGTCTGGTTCTACAATGAGAGCGGGAAGGAGTTCGTCGCACCGATGAGCGCCGTTGGAGTAAGCAACAATATTCGAAACAATAATCTAATTAATCTAATTAAGAGCAAAGGATCACTGAGCTGCGAGGGATCGAAATGGCGTTTGAGGATTCCGGGACAAAGCCAAATCGTTTCCGCGTTCGCGTGTGCGTCGTCATAAATAAAAAACCGGAATGAGACCCGTCAAAATCAATAATCAATTAAAATGTTCAATTTATTTACAAGAATCGGACATAAATATTACATGACTAAAAAAAAAATGGGGACTATCACAACCATTTGGCACAACAATAAATTATCGATAAAATAAAAAAAAAAACACGCACAAATTATACAGTATTCGCATAATAATTAAAGCATTTCTCATTTCGAAATTGATTCTTCTGAAGACGTTGGCGGCGGCGTTTTCTGAATTTTGAATTGCAATGGGAAATCATCATCAAACTTCGACGCCTTCCTCGTCAACTCCACATTACGATTCTAAATTTCCAATTGTAATTATACCCAATTAATCCCGCCTAAATTGCCTTTTTGAACTTTTTAATAGTATGCTTATTATCGATAAGATTCAAAGCAGCAACCATTGAGCTCGCCAACGCCGCATCTAAAGGATCCAAAACCGCTCGTTGGATAACCTTCGGAATAGTGTTTCGATGATCAAAGATCTTCAAAGAAAAAACGTTTCGAGTCGCTTAGTAGCTTCTTTTTGCATACCTGCAGTTTTTTCAAAATATCATCGACTACCGGCGGCCTCCACACAAATCGATCAATGAAACGAACACGAGGCTCAACGAGCCATTCGCGACAAATGAATACTCGCGGATCTGCTGAAATCCAAGATAAATGATTAAGCACTTCGATCGAATGGCCACCTTTTTGAGCTTCCGAATTCACCGACTCTTTACTCGACGACTTTGGTGTAACCGCTGGCGATGTCAAAGACGATGATGTTGTTTGGGACGACGTCGTAGAAGATTCCTGAACATCATTTGGTGTATAATCCAAAGGCCAGAGCAAACCTTCAAATAGCTCTTGAGCAATTCCGGCAAAAACGAAACTTGCGCGTTGAAGTTGGTCTCAACCGCGACATCGCCGTAGAAATCGCAAACAAACGTCGTGAACACTTCCATCGGCATTTTCAGCGCCGCTTCATATTTATCGCCGTCATCGAGACCATTCAATTGTTCCGAAGTCATTTTCGCTTCGAGACCCGGGAATTGGAAGAGCTCCAAGACATTGTGAGTGCCTTTCGGCGGCGAACTAGCGGTCTGAATTCATTTTCATTTAAAAAATCGCAATTTCTACCGAAAACCAACTCTACCTTACTATCTTTTCCAGAAACTTGTCCGCGAAGCTGCGAATATGAAGTAAACGAACTGAGAGACGTCGAAGACCTGCAAAAAAAAACTACATTCAATTCAGTATTCACAATCGAATCATACTTGTCGATTCCGGAAAGCGATTTTCCCTCCTCGTTCGCCTTCTTCAACATGGAATGATGGAATCCGAGCGTCTTCATGACGTCACCAATGAAATATTCCAATATCTCGTCGACCTTTTGCAAATGGCGAAGACCATGATAACGCGTCTAAAATTTAAAATTCATCAAAAAAGGAAATATAGAGAAAATCAAAAGTCACCTGAACACGGCAAACATTCGCCAGATTGTCCGTTTTATTCTCTTCTCGTGAGCCCAATTTGAGTCGAAATTCTTGTTTAAGAAGAATTCCGACATTTTCTTTGGTTTCCGGATCCAAAAAGTCCATTTTCGCTTCGGGAATGAAGACGATCCTCGCGTCGCGCAAATGGAACACCGCCCACGTTTCGGCGTTCATGTCGCCTTTCATCAACACCAATGAGATACCGCCGGCTTCCAGCTCGACGTTTCCGCCAACTCTCGCGCCTTCGAACTTCATGAGAGGCATCAGCTGCTGATTGATTTGCATTTCCGACACATAATCCAAAACGTGCTCCCAAAAATGGGTGCTCGGTTTTCGCGGCTCCGTCGGAACGTCGGGCAACTTTTTGCCGCTCAAATTCGCCGACGGCCCAAAATTGCCAAGAAGAATTCGCGAGTTTTTCAATTGTTCCTGAAAAAAAAAACCAACAATTTCCAATTTTGAGGAGCAAATTTTTGAAAATGCTCATTTTACATCGAAAAACACCACAAGTCTATTGATAATTGCAATAATATCCTCGACAGTCGTTTTCGTGATCACCATCTGCAGGTCTTTCCATGACGATTTCACATTTATCCCAAGCGAAGCCAAAGAAATCTAAATTCATCAAACTTTAATAGATCCTATGACATTAAACTCACTTCGTCGCCTTCTTTAACTCCATTATAGTAATCATAGATATTAAATGACGGATTGCTCCACTTGGCAATCAAAACTCTCCGGCTCATCCATTCAATATTCGCCGTGATCCATTCTAATCGAAGTTTCGCTTTATTTATAGGAGGTTTCTAGAAAAAAAATGCAAGATTGTAAACAAAATCTCAAGACAACCTTCACATCAATCCATAGGGCATGGGCAGCAGTAATCTTAAAGTTATTCAACTTTATACATCCACTAATCGCTCCTTCTTTCGCGATAAGCTCACTAGAGCCCAGTTTGAATGTCACTGTCACATCGCGTTCCATTTGTGAGTTAAGCTTAATAGATTATTATAATCATAATTTTCAATTATTTCAAGTAATCGAACTTTCGCATCTGCCGCCAAAAGGCCTTTCGTTACATTCCATGTAGTTTTTCCCATCGTGTTCGACATAAATGCCGTCACCTCGAACTCATTCCACTGAATCGCCGCCAGCACCTGAATAATTCGAAATTTTTCAATATTCCTAATACATATAATTCACTAACCATTGCCGTCCACGGCTTCCTCTGATGGGCAGAACCTGACGCTGAACTGATAACACTTTGAGCCGGTTTTTGATTTCTGAGAAATAATAATTAATTCGTTGAACTGGTGTAAAATTCATTTACCGCTTATTCAATTCTTCGGGAATTCGGCTTCTCGTTGTTCCAGTGACATCACTTGCATCATCGCGCGGCCGTGCGGGCGCTTGATCACCGAAAAACACTCGCCTGAAGGAAGACGAATTTTTGTGTGCGTTACTGTAGCTAGCAAAGTCCGCAATTTCGGCACGCAAACATGCAGAACTCGATTTTTTCGCGCTTCTTTTTTTCGCCAATTTTTATGAGCAAATCTCAAATTTAGCCGAACAATGCCACGGAAAACCATTTATAATCCGGGAAAAGACACTTGTGAGCGTTGTTTTATGCCAAAAATGAGTAACGCCGTTGAAAAATCTTTTTTTTAAGTGTTTTCTTTTAGAAGTTTGCACAGTGCAGCTTGACTGCAACCATGTGTTCATATTCTGCAGAGAATGTTTGGAAAGAGACAAGTGCAAATAACGCGACAAAAACGATATTTTTTTTAATTTAGTGTTATAGGACACCAAAGGCCTGCAATAGCGAAAAAAAGAACACAACGCTGTTTAAATGCCTTAAATGCAACGATGTACTTGAAAACCGGCATGTTATTCGATTTTTAAAGCACAAACGTAGGATTAAAAAAATATCTAATAAACGGTTGAACTTCAGATGTACTAAGCCAGCTCAATGAAGCCGTTTCAAGTATTTCAAAAAAAAAAATGAAAACCATATTGATTATTTTCAGAGAACAACGAAAACGATCAGAAATTCGTTGAGATGCAACACAGTAAGCCCAAAACGATTTCTATAGTATAAATCTCGATTTTCAGTTAATCAGTCGTTGAATTCGAAACTTCTGGAAGCCGAAAAGAAGCTCGTTGAACTGGTATTCAAAATAATGGCGCTATGCAGATTTTGGAAAAATAACCGATTAAAATTGTGTTAGAAGAATTGCAATATTTAAATTAGTTTTTTTTTCTTCCAATTTCTTCATAATTCCAATTTTCTTCAAATCGCAATTTTAGAGGACATGCGATGACGAGTACAAATGCGCGAATTGCTCCAACTACACCGATTTTCGAAAATTATTCGTATGCGCCAATCCCACTTGTAATCCAATCGCATACTTGTCAACAACCAATTATGAGGTATTCAATCCAAATTACCATACAAACTAATTGACACCAAACTAATTAAGACACTAAAAGACACATCTCTTTGCGCAAATTGCGTCAAAATTCACGAACAATCCCATTTGCCATGTGTGAAGCCAGCATTAACAGGAATCGTAATTATATCGAACAAAAAAAAACACTACTTCTCATCAAAATCTCTTACAGATTTCAATTATTTCCGATAAAATTGCCCACGAGATTTGCGAACAAACCGCCGCGATCGCAGCAACATGGGCCACCGCCAACGTCAACACACATCTTCATCAACAAATGCTCTCAGTTTGTTGGATTCGCCAACTTCTCGTTGAAATTGCCCAATTATTTTAGACGTTTGGGAATCAATCTTCACTACGCGAAAATCTCGAAAATTCAAAAACACTAGAAGAGCTTCAATTGCGCGAAACAATGGTAATAATTCTGATATTCATCGTGGACGGACCGAATTCGTTGGGTGGTTACTCCATCATTTGAATGACCACTTTGGGTACCGGTATGAGAATAATTCTCACTTGAATTTTCTAGCTATCCTAAAAGGTCTTTTGGCGACTGATTCATTTTAACATACAAATGAAAATCCATTATATCGTACGGCAGCATTTAATTGACAACTTTAAATGTTTCAAATTCGCCCGTCCGCGACAATTTCCTGTATTTATTTTTCGCGAAACTATCTTCCGTTTAAAGATTCGACAATCATTCTATTATTCTCGAATTGTTCTCGAAAATTGCAACTACACCAAAAATAGTGCCGAAATAGTTGTACAGGTCGGTTAGTTGTCATTTTCAAGTACAAAATTATACAATTACAGAGCGTCTTAAACAGTTTCCGGGCACTTTAAAAGAGATTTACCGATGGACACGTCCATATAAAAAAAACTGCTTGATAATGAATGAAAATAAAATACCTCGCAATTGCGGCTCGATACCATGGTTTAGGGAATTGGATGAGCTCACCAAGCCGTCGAAAGTTGTACTCGAACGAGGCGCGACCAATTTGAGAAGTGAACACAAACTGAAAGGCAATTAATTGATTGGAGAGTAATTAAAGCATATTAAAAAATATATACCCGAACGCGATTATCAGGTTCCGTCGACGAATTTTTGTTACGACTTATCACAAACGAGAGTAAGTCGAGTGAAAGAAGAAGCGCTCGCGACGAGTCCAATTCCGGCTCCAACGGATTGTAAATCTTGAGCATGAATCCCTTGAACTGCCCGGAAATGTGCATTCCGCCAACATAGCTTCCGCCAATTCCATGCTCTTTACTCCGTTTCGTCGTCAACTCCAAAGTCAATCGCGGAAGTGTCAGGAGGCAATCGGCTTGCGCTTGATTCCGCGACGTCTATAATCACTATGAGAAAATCATTTCTTTAAGATTCGCACCTGTTGTTTTCCGTCAAATCGAATAGTGGAACTCTGAACATCCAAATAAAGCACAAAATCGATTGGAAGAGCTGCCGTGTCCATCGCAACAATATTGTGAACATCGCTATTGGCTGAATGCATAAAATTTCCGAAATCTTCAATCAACTCGAACTACCATCATGTTTATGGTCCGCCGCATTCGTGTCGGTGTCAGTCCCAATATTTTGCGATCGAAACACCGCTGATGGCGGAAGCGGCTCCAAAACCTGCTCAACATAGGTGGCCAAGTGCGGGGTGACGACCGTCTCGCTCGGCATCGAGGCGAGACCAATGAACATAAAGAAGCATCCACGCTTCGATGAGCTCGCCACTTTCTTTTCAAACAGCGGCGCCGTTGCACTTCGCGATTTCGAGCTAATCTTCTTCCTCAAATCATCCGCATCTTTAGCCATATCTTTCGGCAAATGCTTCTTCAGATTCCTAGCGAATCGCTCATTGAGAACAGCTTCCGATGGATCCGAAACGTGGTACGCTTTAATCTCAACACTAGGAATGCTGAACGTTGTCGTGGTGAGCGTCGGCGGCTGGAACATATCCTTAATATCCCTCGTGCCTTGATTCAATCGCTTCATTGTCTCGCCGAGCTGACCAGGAAACATTTGCACATTTCCCTCTTTCTTCGCTGTTCGTAGAGTGCACGTTCCAGAAGTGATGTTCACCTAGAATAACGAAGGCTTGATAAAGAAGCAATGAATTGTGTGACAACCTTCACGTCAACATTGAAATACACTGTTTCCATAGTTCCCGATTGCGCCGCTTCTTCCTCTCTCGCTGAATTTGACGTCTTCGACTTGGATTCGTCCTTCAACGAGTTCTTTCGCGCTGACATCGCCTAAAATTTTTTAAAAATCCAAACATTCTAAAAAAAAGTAACACAAAATTTTACACTAGTCGGTCGGCTTTGCTCCTGATTGTTCGCACCACGCCTCAATTTCTCCACGACGTTCCTTCGGAACGCTTTGAATCGTATCAACTCATATTGTCTAAGTTTGTGCTTCTCCGCTTCAAGCTTCTTCGTCGACACACCTTTCGAAGCGAGCTCGAACACCGCGCGCGAGTGCTCGTGCATTTTATTCTCAAGCCACGGCACGCGCTCTTCGGCCTTCATCATTTTCAACTCTTTCGCCCCTTCAACCTTCTCTTCATCATCGTCAAGCTCCATCTGATCCTCCCAAAACGACATATCGTCGTCATCGTCTTTACCGATCATCGAGCACGTGTTGACGAGCAGCTTCGTGAGTTTCCCAATCCGTTGATCCAAATCGATTTCGATTCCTTGCATTTCGGCCGAAACGCTCAACACCCATTTCGCCGGACCATCCGACGCGGACGCCTTCGAGCACAACTGATAGGTGCCTTCGGGAAAGAAGAAGCAATTCGATTGCTCGCTGTGCGACAAATCCAAGAAGCTCTGCATAAGCGCTTGCTCATCAAAGTCGTCGACAAATGACAGCTTGAAGCCGGTGAACGACGCCTTGCACGTCAGCTCACGCTTCACAAGAACCGATAGTTCCGACTTTTGCAACGAGAGCACCAACGCCGGCATTCCTTCAGTGACATCGTAGCTGTACAACGGCATACACATGTACATTCCATTGTTGATAGCAAGCGATAAATTCATGTCAGCGTCCTGAAGAAATCGAAGAAAACAAATTATTATAAAAAATCTGAAACCTGTCCGATTTGCGGCGGTGAAAACATGCTACTCTGCGTCGCAGATATCAGCTCTTTTTGGGTTTTTTCTTGAGCTCCCTGAAATTACATCTATATTAAAAAAACAATTTCCACCTCAAATTACGATACCTTATCCATTTCATTCTTCCAAAAATCGTACGTATTCTTATAATTGAGCCACAGCAATATCGCCTTATCGATTGCCGCCGCTTTGACGAGAAGAATCGGACGATTCAACGAGATGTGATAGGAATAGGCGCTGTTCAGCATATTGCGCTCCTTATTCTCAACTCTCACCTGCGTCATGAATGTCGCGTATTCTTGAAGTTCCGCCGACACTTCGTCGTATTGCGCCGCCTTCACTAGTTGTCCGAGTTTCGCATTGAAATGGATCACCGCGTTCCCGTAGATCCGCTCTCGTGAACCTTCCTCTTTGACAACCCACTTATTCGTCAGCTCGCCTTCGAGACTATCAATCGTCAATCGAACAGCGGTTTGCGTCGGCGTCGCCGCGGTCAATTGAAGCCACGGTGACGGTTTGTCAGAAAGAGCTGCCGTAATCGGCGTCGACGGATCCTTCGTCAGAACTTTGATGGTGAACAGAAGCGGAGATCTCGACGTGGTCTCCATCGTAGGCGGCTCGACAACTTGCGGCTGAATCGCCAACGAGAGCTTCGCATTCGACGGCGTCGAACCAAGAGGCGTCTTCTCGTTGGAAGTCTGCGCCATTGGTGATCGCGTTGCCGATGCCGAAGACGACGATGATCGAATTCGATTGATCAACGATGTGAGCTCAGCGCGGAAGGAGTGCTCGGCGAACAACAGCTGATTCAAAAGTTCGGTGGTGAATGTGTGATTGACGGAACCTGAATAATCAAGAATTATAACATATTTCTCATAAAACCTCAACCTAGAACCACAGTCATATGAAGCGATCCACCTTCGCGATATATCAATTTCTTGTCGGTGCTCGGTTTGTGTTGAGATGGTCCTTGCTCGATCGAATAATGTCCAGTGCATTTAATCGAAGGTAGTTGAAGGCGAAACGTTTCCGTTTTGCCTTGCGCGGTCACACAAAACTCGAAGAAGTGCTGATCAATGGAAATGATCCATTTCGCCTTGTCGCCGGTGACTCCACTACTCGAAGCTCGATATATTCGATATTTCGCTTGGAGACTCGGCAGAAGCTGGATATTCATCTCAATGCTTGTGATCTCGAGAACAAAATTGACGACAACAATCGGAACTCGTCGCGTCGTCGCGCTTTTTGAAACAAGTGGTGTTGACGACGTCGGCACTCGCCGAAACGGCGATTGCTCACTAGTCTGGTTGGTTTTCAGCGTTGTCTGAGTGATTTGCGATTCCATCGACTGCACCTTCATCAATGACGGTGATTCAGCAAAACTCGTCGTCGGATTCCCAATCGGCGTCGGCGGCTGAGCGGCGAGCCGATTAAACTGTTGCTCCAGCTCTTTTCCATGTCTCATGACAACATCGTGAAGCGAATGCGCAGCCATCGGCATGTTGCCTTCAAGAGCTCCAAGCTTCAACGTCGCTCCACGCGTGAGAATATAATGGGGCAATAGGGCTGACAGCGAGTTTTTCGTCAATTTCGTCGAGCTCACTTGGGCGAGTTGTAATTTTCTAAAGACAAAATATTGAAATAAACGAAAATTAAATAATAAAACATACGAATAGAAATTAAGGGTGCTCAAATTCAGTGTACATCTCAAAATATCCGATTTTTTATTGGAACTGTCAGATTCAGACAAGGTCAAGGACACTTTTCTGAAAAAAAAGAAAATAGCAGCTTTCAATTTTGGCAAAAATGAAACAAAAAATCTCTTACGCCAATGAAAGCGAGATGTCATCGATTTTATTTGGAATGTTGATATTAGGGAGCACCTTTTTCTAAAAAAAAGAATTGATGAAAAAATTTTCTGAATAAAAAATACCGCTTGTGCAGCAGGTGGTTTGCGCTCATCACTTGAAACCGGTTGTGCATTTTTAGGATCTAAAAGATCATATTAAATATAGTCGGTGTCTGGGGGAACATATTCGCCATGATTTCTACCGAAATTTTTGGTAGTTTTGCATTCCATGGCTCATTTTGATAACGTTCAGTTTCATTAAACATTAGAAAATGATAAAACCGACAAGAAAAACCTAAATTTTCCCATAACAAAAAAAATTCGGCGAAAAAAAAAAATAATAGCAAAAAAAAATTCGGCGCGTGGTGAGATCATCGCTAAAGAAATCTAACCGACTTTAATTTCATTTGGAAAAGAAAAACCCATAAATCCTACCAACAATAATTCCGTCAGGAATCGGATTCTTATCCTGACTCAAATCGATTTTCAAAATCATCGCCGAAACATAAAGATCATTAAGCACCGATTCAAGGACAACCGATGCCACAACCGCCGTGCCATTCACATACACCTTGACCTTATCTGAAATCAAACAATTTGATTTTTTCTTCTAAATTCCAGGCTTGTCTTTTCGGAAGGCGATGACCAAAATATGGGGGTAAACGAAAATTATCAAGATTAGCCAAATATTAAAAATTCAGAAATTTATTTTACTATCGAATTTTTATTCGGCCTAGGCCCGGCTCGACTCGATCTGCAAAATTTGACGCCCCTCACCTCCATTCTCCGTCTTGCTCGCCCTCATCCGTTGCATATGCTTGTCGTAATCCCTCGTCATATCCAAAACTTTTGTGTCCCAAGCTGACGGCTCATTATGCAGTGGCAATGTCCTCCTTCTCGATGGCTTCCGTCGATGACTATTCGAATGCAGCTCATTTCTCGCCTCCGACGCCGCCCGCGACACCAATGTTAGCTCTTTCGCAAGCGATACGGTAGCCATTCCAATCAGGAATCGAATGCCCTCCACATTGCCCGTATAGCTGATGTTCCACTAAAAGAAAAATTCCGTAAAAATGATTTTTGATGTTCGAAATGCCCACCTGACCGCCAAGAGGTACTTTCCGCTTCTCATCTCGCTCCAACACCCACGTGATATTGCCATTCACAGCGGCATTCTTCATTTGCATGACTTTCTGCTGTGCAGGTGTGATGTATTGCTTCTTCTGATCCGTCGAAATTTTCAAGCTACAATCAATATCGAATTAGAACCAAAACCATTCCGAACCTCACCTTTTAGCCATCATTCTCACATCAACCTCTTTAAGAAGCACCGAATAATCGAAATGAATATAATCATTTTCGACATCATCTAAACTAGTCCATTGCAGTCTCGCCCAGCGATAAAACGCATAAAAGTATGCCTGAAAATCGACTTCTTATACGAATTCGAGGGTTCGAAAACCTTCTGTTGGATATCCATCGGATTAATATATTCTTTTTCTTTATGCATTGGTATTCCCGTTGAATCTCTCGACAACGACTCCTCAATTCCAGCCAATTTCCTTTTTTTCAACGCCGTTTCTCGTTGGGCATTTCTCATCCACGTGTACAAATCAACTGTTTAAAATTTTAATTATCTTCTAAAAAAAATGAAAATTTTCATTACCATTTTCATTCTTCTTCTTTTCCTCCTCATCGTCTTCTTCATCCTCGTCGTCAGAATAATCTCGAACTTCTTGCATTTCCTGAATATGAAAATCGAAGAATTAAAATTCAAGACTCGATTCCTACAATATCTCCCAACGAGAGTCCATCCTTCTCATTCGTCAGCTTCACCCGACTTCCAAAATCCTCAACATCGCCCTCCTCATCCCATTCACCATCATTTCCAGCTTTTTTGCGAAATTTCCGTAAAAGTGGCGCCGGCGACAATCGTCCTCGCTTCAAATTTCGCAGTCTAAATGTTTCAAGAATATGTAGTTTCTCAATTCTCGCAAACGAACAGCTCATTTTTCTCCGTCGGCGGATTGATCTTCGGCGTTGGCTCAATGACAATTCGCGTTTCTTTTATCGGCGACTTTTTCTTTTTCCTTCCCCGTTTACTAAATTTGGTCAACGCAGCGATCGCGGCTTCATCGGGTCGCGTCACCTTGAATCGAGAAGCGTCTTCCATCGAGACCAACTTCAACTCCCGTCCAACATCCGGCTGCCAATGACTCAACAATGCCATAAGTGCCGTTTTTCTCGTTTCTTCCTGGAAGAATCAAAATTTCGAATATTCCAAAAAACCCCCTAACCAATTCAAACTCCGGACGAATTTCAAGTCGATCAGCGACCGCATCCACAGCTTTATCATCGTATGCAAACCATCTGAAGAGCGTCTTGAGGAGAAGACATGAAGCACACGATGATTGATGAGGTCCCAACACTCTAACACTCAACATTCGATTCTTCCCAACTTTCACCGCCTGAAATTGATATTAAATTTTCAAAAACCCATCTTTTTTAAATCTCGCACCACTCGCTCATCGGTACAATCCAGCGCCAATTTCAACACCTTTGCCATCGCAACACCTCGCCATCGCTCAGTTTGGCTCAAAAGTGCAACAACAGAGTCAATGAAATTCTCAAGAACGCTCATCCACGAGACAATCACCGGTGCGAGAGCCTCATAGATTGGAAACTCATCGCCAGCGGTCATTTCTTGCGGTCGTGCCATTACAACAGACGTGTTGACTGATCCAACAGAAGCCTGAATTAATCAAAATAGACATGATCTGGATATAATTTGAGACCTTCAGGTCATGCTCATGTAATAATTGTCGCTTGCGCTTGGGCGGCAGTGCGACGTCGGGAGTCGTAAGTGGCGCTGTCGACGATGTCTTGTTGACTTGTGGAGCGGCCGGCGAGTTCATTGGCGTACTGATTCGTGGGCTACTTTTCTTTAAAAAAAATTATTTTGTTAAATTTTAATATTCTGTTTATTTTCTCGGGAAATCGATACCCTTATAATTGGCCGTCGCTCCAAAACCACCGAGACATCGGAAATGTTGAAATCCATCATGACTCTCGGCTCTACGTCGGCCATTCTTTGCGCAATTGCGCACTGATCCCAATTCGACACCGTACTTGTCACCGAACCCTGTGGACCACTAAAATCAGCCGCATCCTTATTGGTGATTTGCAGCAATTGCGATGTGATCACATTGCAATTGAGCTGATAGAAAATGCTAGCCGTGTGCGGCTGATGCGAGCTGAGCGGCGTCGTCGGCATTATCACGCTGCCCGACATGCAATACATCGATTTCGACTGAATCCAAGCGTGATCGATTAGAATCAACGCGATGCTCGCCGTCACATGCTCATTCGTATTCGTTCGCGGCACATTCTTCTTGATTCCGCATTGGAACAACGTCATATTCACTTTTGGCAAATCCAGCATTATCTCAAGCTCCGGTGGCGGCTCAGCTTCTAGAATAGTCTGGGTTAAAATCGAAATTAAAAATAATTGGCACCATCTTCGTTATTAGTGAATAGGCTTTCAGTGAGCGGCTGTCGATGCATCCGGAATACGCAGTCTCGATAGCACATATGAAGCAATAAGCACGGATTGATGGAAGGTATCGAATTCGTCGCGACATGCACAAACTTTTCAAGAGCTTCCAATCCAATTGGTGATAAGAAGCACTGAAAATATTCATTATAAACATGGCTCATGGAAGAAATACTAAATTGAGTGTTCGCCTTTAAACATATATTTTAACTGTAATGACCGTGTGTCAGAAGACACATCCACGGCAAGCACATTGGGCAACTCTTTTCGTTAGTAACTCTCGAACGACTCGGCAACAAAAATCTACTAGCAGGCTCATTACCACTTTTTTGTCATTAACCAAATTTTCCATTCTGATCAAACCACCTACATCGACAGATGTCGCCGCAACGCCGCTAACCGCAAGCCTCTTCTTTTTTCGCGCAGCTGCTGGTCCCGAACGATGGCCGTCAAACTGCAAAATTTTGCAATCGGTAAGCATTTTCAGCACAAATTCTACCTCAACACTATCGGCATCATCTTCTTTCGTGTGTTTCTCCATTACTTGCGATATCATATTTCCCGATTTGGTTTTTGATATCAGACAAACGCTGTTCACGCCCTTCTTGGACTCGTTCTAGATATAAAAATTTCAATCAATTAACAAATTCAACAATTACCATTTCGAGCTGCGTTGGCGGATGCGCTTCAATCCATTGCTCAATTGCTCCGGGCTCACCAAACGAAGGCATTTCAATATTTTCTGGATGAAACTGTATTATTTTTCCTCTTCAAATATCACCAACCAGGCATTTTCACAGAAAGATTGTTCACAAATTGCGCATACATCGTTGTCATTTGAGGCGACGGAAGAATTCGATTGAAAATCTAAAAAAAAAATCACTAACAATGTACAATGTACGAGTTGGTTACATTTTGCTGCGATTTCGCCGAATGGTACGATTCGGTATCCATCGATTCCGCGTTCCGATACTCAATCTGATTCTTTGCCGATTTGTTCTTATAAAAAAGATGCGGCTGCTTTTTCAGCATCGATTTGCGCTTCTCCAAAATACTCTGAAGCACCATCGGCTGAAGGCTCGTATCTTTCTCAATGGCCGGCACAAAAAATTTGCGCTTCTTTTTATACTCCAAAAACGATGAGCCTCTCAAAATAATTGAGCATAAGAGAATCTCCAAAAATGCATCTACTTACATTGTATCGATTTCAGCGAAAAAATACGTGTTTCCATAGCATGCGCATCCCCAAACCGAATGGTCGACCCATAGGAAATGAAGTCGTTTCGTTTCCTCATCGTGCAATTTCACAAAATCATATCTCATATTCTCAAAATCAAAGCTGACATGCTTGTCATTTGGTAGCTCGATGTCAAGCGATATCTCATTGATTTTGATATTGGCGCCTTCAACCCAAACATTCTCGCGTTTCTCGCTGATTCGAACCGCTAACAAAACAATTTTCTCAAAAGAAAAACCAAATTAATTGAAGTTTCTCACCTTGCTTGACAGTAATTCCAGGGACTCTCACACAAACATGCTCAGTGAATCGCGATTCATGAGCGTTGCAAACGGTAACCCTCAGCGGATCTGCGCAAATCTAAAAAAAAAAAAAAACAAATCAAAAATTTTTTAAATAATTTTTTGCGGTGTTTTTTGCCTACTTGAACGAGCGTTTTCTCCTCAACAAATGTCAAATTCACCGAATCGACCGATATTCGAATTTGGCGATATTTTAAACTGAAAATTGTTAACTTCTTGAATGAATTTCGTGCAATTTTCTCACTGTTCTTCAGTGTCGCACGCGCCTTTCGCCTCATTCTTTCCTCTTCCAGCAATTGAGCACGCTCTGACAATTATTTAACTATTATTGAGTTAATGAGGCACATTGGCGAGCGCCAATACCAAATATGAATTTTAAAAAATCGAAAAAATTTCATAAATTGTTCACTTACTTCGTTAATTGCCCATGATGGCAAAACTGCATTCGTTCCGGAATTCTCGTAGCATCGTCCGGCGATACAATAAAAATCAATAGAGATTCGACGATTTGATGAAGGACGAATGCGTGCGAGGGGAAGTCAAGCGTTCCGGAAATGTCTCCCACAATCACTTCCATGATCCACGCATATTCGACGACGCCCATATCCCAGGCGACATCTTTTGACGAATACATAGCATGCCCTCTACGAATTCCATTATTGAGTTCATTTTCTACACAATTTTAGCAAAGTAACCTGAATTGAAGTCCCGACAATGTGATGCATCCTGCTCGCGAGTCAGCACTTGCCCGATCCAAATAAGCACATGCCGGGCTCACGCCGACCTGAATGATAAAATGGGACATCAATTTTCGATTCCGAAAAGGATGTACCTGAATAAGCGCTTGCGTTTTGGTCTTCTTCACTTCAACAACAATCTCTTCGACAAAAATGAGCGGACATTTCTCGGCTTCATTATTCGTTGGATCTTGTACGAGACTTTCATCGACGGCAGGCGAGTAGAGAAGCATTTCGGCGCGAACATTACAAACGCGCACCGTCACATCGACATTCATTGTACGATACATTTCAGCAGGCGCGTCAACTGGAACACGATCAAACGCTGATTTTATTTTCGTCACATCTTTCTCCTCATCTTCATCGATTGTAGTCATCTGAAAATGATATGACACTCTATTCCCCAAAAATTGATACATATATTTAATAATTCAAAAATTTCATACCGAATCATACCATCCAAAATAGTTATTTTTGAGTTCGAATAATATTTTCACGATAAGCCCGGTGAATTTGACCTCGCTTCCTTCGATGAGAATTTCGACGCCAAGATAATCGGGCTCTAGCTGAACCAAAAATAATCTCAATTCAAATTCGATGAGCGTCTTACATTCCAAGGATGAGTAGCCGCTTTTGGCAAATAATCGGCGAGAACTGAGAACGGCAAACTCGATGGAATATTTTTGCGAAGAACCAACGGCTTGTATTGATGATCGAAGCGCATTTCAATTAGCTCAGTTCGCCAAATTTCAAACCATTCATCCTGAAAAGAAAAACGCAAATTAATATTCAAATTTTCAATTAAAAAAAAGTGGTCACCTTATTAAGCGAATGAGTTCCGTGCGGTGATTTCGGTGCATTCGACGAGCCGCGAGCCAATTTCGATAGCGCCGCAAGAATCGGAGCTGTCGCCGAGTCGGGCGGGAATTTCGTCCTCAACGCTACACCACGTTCACCCTTCATTTGATATTTGACATGTTGGACTTGCGGAAGGAATTCAGTGAACGGGAGCTCGAAGGCTGAAAATGAGCATTTTAGCTAAAATGAGTATGTTTTTCTGAGAGCATACAAAATGTGAGTTTTTCGCCAACAATCGCCGCTTCCACATTCTCCGCGTTTTTGTCGGAAGCGTCCACCCAGTTGCATTCATTGAGAAGCATTATCACTTCAAAACTGTCGACCACTCTCAAATTGTTGTACACGCGGAATGGTATGAATTTGGTGATATCCGGCGGATCCTCACCAAGCCAATCATTGATCAAATCCTGCAAAAATGCATTTTCATCTGGAAAAAAATGCAAAATGAATACCGTGAATATTCTTTTATGGTCCCACACAAACCAAGCAGTGGCTTTCGAGAACGTGTAGTCAATGGTCCAAATCTGCTCGCCATTCCATGTCTAAAAAGAAATTATTTTAAATCTTCAAAAATTTTCTCGCCAAATTTACCAATGGATAAACAAAATTGCCATTTACACATAATTTCTGGCACTCGACGAGTTTTGTGAACAATAATGAGGTGGTGGTCTCGAAGCTGCAAAATGATACGAAAAACTATCGAAACGCGGCTGATATCATACTTGAAAAATTTGGTCTGCATATCCCAGTGGAAGCCCTTATTCGTTGTTATCCATAATACAGACATCTGAAAATACTTGAATGCCGATAAATGTAACGCAAAACCTTACATCGATGGTGCTGTCTTTTCCACACCGTGTTCTGATGCTTTCAAGCTGTCCGCCTCGCATAAACCAGATGTCCATACAAGTTTCTTTGGTTAAAATGATTTTCGACTGAATGTATTCATACAATCTATGAGAAATATTTATGCGAGCGGTACCTTGTGAATGATGTGAATCCGCTTTTGGCCTCTTTGCGGCATTGGAGTCACTTGGGCGGTCTATTAATATTATAAATTTTTGTTTATTTTTTCTCTAATAAAAAACCTGATAATCGGCTGGAAAGAAAAACGAATAAATGATCATTCGTTGTTGCTCAGCCCACGGACCATAAGAAAGAACAGTGTTGTCGCCAAATTTCCATTCAGACGACCAAACTGGCACCTTTGCTTGAATTTGTTGAAACTCATCATCGGTGACATATCCAAGAAGATCTTGCTTGTAGACAAATTGCAATGAAGCGGTTTGGAGCAGCATGAACCCGTCATTTCCAGTGGTCCTCGGCGGCTCTTTATCATTCTCGGAAAATTGATATTCCTCATTTTTGATTAGAGAAATGCTGACATTTTCAGTGTCGCCGTCGATTGTTAGAAGAGCTCTGTCATTCTCCGATTCTCCCACACTGGTTTTGCCTAAAATATTAAATTACTTTTTTTTTCTTTCAATATTTCAAGAATTTGTTACTTGTGAGATTTTCAAAACGGGTCCAAAGTGCATATGGGAGCATTTTGTTGCCGACAAGAAAACAACCAGAGGAGACATCGATTTGTACAAGTCCGAGAAGATTCCACACATTTTTCCACACTGATGATGGAGGAGAACTAAAAAATCGTTCAAAAAAGAAACAATCAAAATCAATTTTTTCAAACCGATCTGGTGGCATTTGTTTCTTGACTTCGGATAAATTGCATTTGTCGAAAAACCATTTGAATTGTCGCACTTTCGCAATCTCAGAGTATTTTCCCAAATTATTGTACAAATTTATATGAAGTCCGTGGAGGCATAATTGCAAACGTGACGCCAGTTTTCTGAATAATCAATATTGTGAAAATTGGGAGATTAAAAAACTTTTCTAGTTGAAGATGTCGACTTTCCACTGGTTTCCAAAATTTGAATATCAAATGGCCATCGTTGACTTTAACAGTCATGTCGCCATTATCGTAAATTACGTTGCGGAACATGATTTTGCCGGCGGTGAAACCGGAAATCGAAATACTCCCAATTTTGAAGTATATCCCATTTTTTGAAAGCCTTAGGTACTTGTCGATGATGAAAGTGAACAGAATCGCGCTGAGACGAGAAAAGTAGAAAGCCGAGAAAATACCCCATATTAAAAATGAGAAAACTGCCGATACAATAAGCCAAAATGATCCCTAAAAATGTTCTTTGAGTTGTTTCCCTGCTTTGAAGCGAGAAAACCTCATTTGGATCAATTGCTTTATCATCGATGTCGAAACGAACACTGAAATCACCCCCATCCTTTGTCATTTTGATTATTCGATAACCCGTATATTCATGAAGCTGAAATTTAATAATTTAACACTGAAACGTTTTTTTTCGCAATTATGAGCAATGCGAATTGGCAGAAATAAAGAGCAGAAATAAAAAGTGAAAATGTGCAGGTCAGTGGCAAGCGTGAACCTCAGACACTGCACACTATTTGCCGCAATTATTTTTTATTTCATTTATGCGAATTTGTTCAATAATTTGAATAAAAACTTACAGAGAAGCGGTTTGCGTGATGACCTTTTTATTGAAATTACACAACAATCCGACGGCAGAATTTATTTCGGTTTCGTTTATTGGATTATTCTAAACAACAAAACACACGTAGAAGATGGTAAAAATTGATTCCTTAAAAAATACATAATTAATTTCAACATGTTAAGGCAGATGAATTCAATGCTGCGTCTTTGGCGGCTCTTCGGGTCAAGTGAGAAATAAAAATAAAATAAAAAAAAGAGGTAATTTTGAAATATTGCAGTATTCTAGCCATAGGTGGAATTATTAATACTGTCATTCCACTTCTCAATTTCATCTTCGCAGTTCTAAACGTCTCTCTTATAATAGGAATGGTAAGTGAGTACCAAATTAAACAAAAAGAAACTATTTTAAATTATAGATGCAAGCAAAATTGTTGAGGATTGAGGCAAAGTCAAAGTTGGCGCTGAACGAAATGTACAGTAGAGATATGCACCCGAAACTAAAAAGTTAATTTTAAATAATTTATTATTCGACTAATTTTATTTTTTAAGTGTCAATGATGCAGAATATAACAAATGCGAGCCAATTACCTGCGTGGTTTGAAATGATAAAGGAGCCTGGGCTTTTCGATGACTTGAACGGACCTCTTCCGGGCGGACCACCAATCGGAATTTCCAACGTAACTATACCGGAATTTAATTTTGAAACAATTTTTCAAATATTAGATTGTTCGTCACAGAGCGTCAAAGAAGGACGACGGAAGTGCATCGACGACAATCAAAAATGATGCGTCGAGCACTAGCGTAACGTCAAGTGCAATGGGCGCTTCTTCTCAAATGAGTCAATCGAAGATGTAGATTTCAATGGAACCACTAAATTAATACAACAAAATAAAGGATTCATTGATCAAATCTCAGATTTGTCATCTTCATAGATAACATCAGGAAATGGTCCGGGAATGATTAAAATGCTCAAAAGCGAGCGATCGCGTGTGAATTTTCTGATGAACATCCGCCAATTGTTCAGATATTGGGTGAAAGTCGCCGGTGATCGTGATTTACTTTTATTCTTCTGGAAGAATGGTTTCAGAAAATAACATTGTTCAATATGGGAATACTACCAGAATTGAGACCATCGTTTCATCGAGAGAAATATAATAGACATATTGAGCTAAAAGGACGATTGCCGAGAATATGATGAAGATAAACATTGTACCAACAAATGTTAATATAATTGGGGTCACTAAATTTTTAAAGATGGTTTTATAAATATGAAAATGAGAATTACTTCCACCGCAAGTTATTGTTTTCAGTATACGAATATCTTTAAAAGTACAATATTCATGCTTAAGATGGCCCGTAATTAAAAAATGGATGGTGTGAAGTCCAATATACTTCTATATTACTTTTTTAATTGAAGAGATTAACGATTTTTGAGGTTACCTTGAAAAATCGTGACCAAAACGAGGAAAAAAGCACAAAAAAGAGGATCGCTGCAGACAGAAGCTGGAAAAGGAATAGAACGAAATGATGGATGTTGTGAGCGCCGACGCATTGGCCAATCCATGGGCAATGATGGTCCATTTTATAAATGCACCTGAATTGGATGCGATTTGATTTGAAACAACAAAAAAACGATTTAGTACCTGTCGCATGATCGACAATGATGGGTTCTCGGGCCCTTCCAATAATCGCATTTCTCGCAGAACGCGTCTCCAGGCTTCTAATCAATTCAAAAATTCAATAATTCTCGACTCATTCTGGTTCGAACTCCCGGTTTTTCCACAATTTTCTTGCGACGGCTCGCATAGTAGTGGTATTCGATATTGATCAGAAAAACGAGCGTCAAAAATGCGCAGACAGCGATGAACCAGTGCGATTCGGAACGTTTCAACTCACTTGGCAAGATTATGAGAAATAACGCCGAGATCAGAAACACAGAAAACACGATCCAGCAAATATGAAACACCTGAATATGTTGAACTTTTGACAATTTTTGTTCAATTCGATGGGCGCCACCTTATCTAAACACGCCGAAAAATCTCTCAATCCTAAATATGTCTCGTTTTTCGAGAATCTTTCTAACAACGAATAAACTAAAATGGGAATTGTTGAAGAAATTTATTTCCTGGGAGGGGTTGCGGTACCTTTGCTACAACCGATCATTATTTATAATTGAATACAAATGAGAGAATTGTTAAAGGTTTGATATTAACGTGGTCTCACGTTAATATCAAACCGTAAAGGGGAAATTCAGTAAAAAAAAAGAATAGAAATGTGTTCTTCTCTGATAATAAAAAAAGGGTAAAATAAAATGAGAGAAAATTAAAAAAAAAAATGGAAAAATTTCAATGCAGAAAAAACAATAAACATTGCAGTCGTTATTTTTTTCTCATTTTTGTTTAAAAAATGTCGAACTTGTCACTACCTAATGTAGATTCGCAAAATTTGTCTAATTTGACACTAATTACGACTATTTCAACTATTTAGCATAATAATAAAGAAAATCATCGTGAGCCAATGCAGAAATAATAAAAATCTCGTTCTACTTGCGGAAATTTTTGAATTCGCTCGCGAAATTTGCGCGCGGCGTTCCCATGACAACGAGAATGCAAGTGCTGACCACATTTTGGAATTTTGGCGACATTCTAAATATTATACTATTTGTTTTCTGGCTTTTCGCCAAATTAGAATATTCTTCCCCAATTTTCACCGCTCAATTCGACTGAAACGTTTCGTTTTATTCGAAGTTTGCCATAAAATTTTCAGAAAAAAAAATTATGGAAGAAGAAGACGCCGAGGATATTCAAAACCATGCGGACTCTGTACCCGGCGGGGCCGCGGAAGAGGGTCCTGGAAAAGAATACGAAATATATATAAAGGTTGGAAACCAATCATTTATCATTGCGACAAAATTCTTTATTTTTAAGAACGAAGAACTTGTTGATAAACTGAAGTTGTTAAACTATGAGAACAATTTTTTAAAACTTGGCAGCGCTTACAAAACAATTCATCGGTATTCTATTGATAATTCATTGCTTTTTTTTTCATCGAAAACCCAGACACTACTTCGTGAAATCAACAAATGTCGGAGAACAATTTTTTCTGTTCACTTCGCTGGCCGCCTGGCTGATTAGAATCTCTGGCAATGAGAATTACCCGATGCCGCAGGAATTCGATGATCCGAATTCGACGGTGACACTAATCACGAATGAGGCCAAAAATAAGGTGAGACTCGAATTTTTCATTTTTCAATTCGATATCCTATTATTGTGCGAGGTGCGAAACCCGTAGAAAACATACAACAAGAAAAAAATGAGTGAAACAGAAACACAACAGTGACATGAATGATAATGGTGGCCGGCTACAATGTGCAGCCGTTTTCACTGTCTTCGAAATCGCTGGAGATCAATTGATGAATGAAGACGTTTTGATAATTGTTGTATGTCACAAACTCGCTGGCTACATTCGTGCAGCGCATGCCCGGAAACATGGGAATGTTGCAGTATTCGGGACCCTTGCACACGCTGCCCATGTCACTGGCCTTGTAGAATATTCGATTATAGCATTCTTCGATGAGTGGATAGTATAGTGAAACTGTTGGCAGGCGATGGTAGACCTAAAAAGGGCAAAAATTAAACAAGTTCGGTTGAAAAAAAAACGTGCGGCACAATTGGCGTTAGGGATGTTCGAGAAATCAGTGAAGCAATTATTACTGTAGATGTTTAAGGGTACATGTTCGAAAGATAAAAGTATTGAGCAGCGAAAGACAATTTTTTGAAAAATGCACATAAGCGTAGATTAAATGCTAGGCCATAATAATAAATAATACTGTCGCAAGAAATTGAGTGCCTTGCACAATTGTATACAGGGTGTCATTTAAGTTCCCGCACAACTTTGAAGACGTATATTTCTGAAACTAAAAGTCCAAATCAAACGAGACTCGAAATATTTTTTATCTATAGTATAACAAATATTTATCTATTAACTCTTTTCGATTCGGCCTCCTTTCGCAGCTATGACTTCACGAAGACGCTTTGGGTAGGATTCGACTGTGGTACGCAGGTATTCGATGGAAAGATTGTCCCATTCCGCCAGTAATGTCTTCTTCAGAGTCTCTACATTTTAGTGGGGTTTTGCGTTGACCTTCTCCTGCAAGACCCCATCACGGAAAAGTCAAGCGGGTTCAGGTCTGGGGAGCAATCAGGCTATTCGGATGACTTGATGAAGTCGGGAAAATGGGTCTGGCACCACTCCACAGTAGTTTTGGCAGTGTGGGCGAGTGCTCCGTCCCGCTGAAAGACCCATTTCTGCCCACCGAAATGCGTTTGGGTCCAGGGCATCACATGCTTCTCCAAAATGTCCCGAACGTAGACTTCTTTGTTCACTTTCACCCCCCTGATCCACGAAAACCAGGGGGCACTTCCCTGTTGAGCAGATGGCACCGAAAACCATCACACTGGCAGGATGCGAGGCTCGATGAATTGTTCTGCCTTTCCCAGAAGCTTGCTGGGATGTCTGGGAAAGTACTCAATAGTTTTGTGAGTTGAATGCCGCCTCCACAGTGAACAGCTTCTCGTCGGAGAAGACAGTGACGAGGTGTTGTCCAGACCGCGTGCGAGCAAGAAGTCGTTTTGCTTTTTCGAAGCGTCTCTGCTTGTTGACGGCCGATAGAATTGCCGCTTTTTGGACACGATATGGAGTCAGTACAAGCTTCGTTTTGACGATTTGTTCCATAGCGAAGATGCTCATTCCCATGTCTGACGCCATCTTTCTCATGCTCCTGTGGGGGTTTCGCCTGATCCTCGATTTGACGGCGTTGATCTTCTGAGGAGTGGTTACTGAGACGAGTCTTCCTTGTCTGGGAAGGTCACTGGTCGTATTTAGCTCCTTGAAACGTTTGATGGTGTCGTAAACCGTTCTACGAAGCACACCGACCCGTTGAATGATGTCTCTCGGGCTCACATTTTGCTTATGAAGTTCGATAATGGAAGCGCGATGGATGTTAGCCTTCGCCATTTCTCGGAAACACATCCGAATGTGGTGAAACTTGGAAAGTAAGTAAAATATACCTTATTTAACAAAAATAAGTTGTATTGGTGCACGAAAAGTGCAACAGCCAAGCTCTTCATGGTGTCAAACATTTGTGCGGGAACTTAAATGACACCCTGTAATTGTGGACCATCCCATTATTCGAGGCGGGAAATCAAATTTTTTTTATACAGTGGTAGTTTGGCTACAGTACTACTAACAACCGGCGAAGCAAAATAAAATCGGCGAAAGGCGCTCGTTTTTTTCGATCTCAACGATTCGATCGGGGAACAAGGGAAAAGTTTTTACTAGTCTAAACAAAAGTCGCCCATGTAGCCCGACACGCATAAATGGAGGTCGATGTTTAATTGGGATCGTTTTGTCTATTTCAAATGACTGATCGAAAAAAGTAAAAAAAATATTGGTTATGTTCCATGTTGTGGAGCACATAGATCGAGGCAAAGAGAACTATGCGCGTTTGTGTACTCTTCATTTTATCGTACGTGCATTTAATATTTTGATCGCGCATAAATCTACAAATTCGGAGATCGATATAAACCAAAAATTGGTCTCAATATTATAATCGTTTTGATCTATAACCGTCTCCATTTCGAAATTATTGAGAAATTTCGAATAATAATAAACCTATTCATGCAATAAAAAATGTTTAAAAAAAAACCAGACTTTTTTTTTCCAAAGATTACTCTTTTTTTTAAATCCACATTCAATGTCACATTTAAATTTTTTTTTGTAAAATAATATACATATTTCATGAATAGATCGATAATAAATTAAGTTTGAAGAAATTCTAACTCTAAATGCTATATTCAAGAAATTTCGTTTAATTTCTTTTTTTATATTACCATCGTAAAAAAAAACGAGAACCTTGCATAATCGTGGACCATTGTTCTTTTTCGAGGCGATAATTCAAATTCAAATTTAAACAATGGGAATTCGGATACCGTACACTGGATAACCTACGAAGCTAACTCATCTTAAATCGGCGCGGGTTGGGGGGAACTTTTTTTTGCGAATATATTATTTCTCACCTATCCATGAAATGTAATTTTTCACAAAAAAATAAAAAGAAATACACTAATGCATTAGAAAAATGTGTGAATTTTTCATTTCGTGAATAGGTCTATTAGTTGAAAATATTTTGAAATTAAAAAAAAATTTTTCATCGCATGAATACATCGATAAAACGCGCAAATCAATCTCATCTTGTTCCTTTGGTAGAATTGAGTTTCGACATTCGCCGATCGATGTGCGTCATCGATTCGATTTCTTATCGCGCTTCAACGTAAAAGACCAAAGAATTTTCGCAATAGAACTTGAACTTATTGAAACGTTTCCTCCCACCTTATACATCTTCTTGATCTTCTTTTTGAAATTCCTTTCGATTTTCAGACCATCGCTTAAAGTGAAAACTCGACGTTGGGTAGCATTCACGCGTTCCGGATCGTAATACGGGATGTCTAGGAGATTGAAACATTGAGAATTTATTTATATATACATATATATTACCAGACATGCTTGAAATATTTCTTTTCGTCTTTTCCACAAAATTCCACGTGCGATAATGCAAGACCGAATTGATGTTGACAGGAAGGCTGACCTGCTCGAATCCATCGCGTATTCCGAACGCTCGATGAATCCAGACGCTGTCGACGCGTTCGGGCCTCACGACGAGTTTTCCCCAACGTTGCTCGCCCTCGAACTTTATCGACGACATTAAACCGAGCGGCGAGTAGCGAGATGTTGAGGTCGCTAGAAATGTTAATTTTTTTTCTATTGGCTAAACATGTCAAAAATTTGAAGGATTGTCTTGACGCGTATCCGTTTTGTTAGCCCCGTAAACCTACACATTTACTATCGTTCCACCCTTCTCAGACTATTTTGTGTCACATTCAGCTAAATAGATTTTACTCACTAGATTCCACTATTGACTGCGTCACGTTGTAAGCGATCGCGCCGGCCGTCGGGAACATATCGAAGATCTGCAACAAAATAGATTCTTTGTTCGATTCATTGTGATCGTTGCGGAATTTCTATCGAAGGTCCCACTAAAACCTTGACAAACTCCTCCTCATAGGTTCTCGCTATTGATGGAATGATTATATCATCGGGATCGGGAAAAATGACAAACGTTGCCGATTCCTTGTATAGCAATAAGCAATCGGTCATCGCTGATGCCTGATTCCGAAACTCGAGCTCGGTGTTCGGATCGAATTGATTCGATGCAGCGCGATTCGCGCCCAATCGCACATTCGACCATGGTGTGACTCGAACCTGAAACCATTCGATTTCATTGAAAAAAAAACGCCGATTCGCTCACATTTTTATTTTCCTTTATCATTGCGAACAAATCGGTGATCATTGATCGCACGTAGAAATGTAAATGAGCTCCATAGTGCGAATAAATCTCAACGGTCGCCAACAACAATTGCCAACGTTCATTGAGGAAAAGCGGCGAAAAGCATGCGACCACTTTTTTCGGCGTGTGAAACGGAGTCCGCAGCGCCAATTCCATTCCGTCTTGCTTATTCGTTGAGAGATTGAGGAGGACGTGATCGTCGGGAACCTGACCGATCGCCAAGTATGGGACCCATTTACAATAAAATGGGAGTTGTTTTATAACTGGCTCAATTCTAGAAATTGTTAATATGATTATTTCTAGTTGATTTGAAATACCTAAATTTTACATCAACATTTCCTTGTAATGTTTCGGCAACGACATCAAGATGCGCGTATTTGAGATGGAACACTTGAACGGCGTTGAATAGAATCACCGCGGTGTTTTCG
This sequence comes from Caenorhabditis bovis, assembly GCA_902829315.1. Lineage (NCBI taxonomy): Eukaryota > Metazoa > Nematoda > Chromadorea > Rhabditida > Rhabditidae > Caenorhabditis > Caenorhabditis bovis. The sequence continues at coordinate 882,782 of CADEPM010000011.1, forward strand.
GGAAAGCTCTTCGAGTTTTCGTAGTAGGTCGTTGAAAGCACAATGAGGTCATCGTTACGCGCAACATAGTCATGTATTATATGATTATGCTGACGATCGAATATTGTTAGACCTGAATATTGCAAAATTTTTGGTCCCGAAATTTTCACGTTCTAATAATAATAATTAAAAATAAACCTGCTAGTAAGCCGAAAACGATTGCGAAGAATAAGACGATAAATAGAAATGCGATTAGTCGAAAATACCGTTTCGCGGTGATAACTAAAGAACGGATTATCATTGAACCTATTAATGTTATTAAAAATTCAGGTAAATCGAATAAAATATTATGAGATTTATTGCGAAACTAAAGTGTCTCTATAATATTTTAGATTTTTCTCAATCAACTTTAGAAATTATTATAAGATTTTAAAATTTATTGAGATAATTTATAATTTGCTCAATAAATTTTATAAAATCTTATAAGATTTTAAAAGAATTTTTATGTTTAGCGATTCTCAATAAGTTTTAGAAAGTATCAATAAACTTTAGAATTTCTCATAATTCTTTAGAATTCATTATTGAATATTTGATTCTCAAAATATTTTATTTGATTTGCCTAAGAATTAAACATTATTAAAATAATGCAGCGATGCAAACAAATTTAATGTGTACTGTAATTAAATAATGACGAAAGCCGCGAGACCACTGAGACAATTGGTTGTCGTGCGTCTTTCTTTAGAAGTTACGGTATTATTATTTTCTATTTGATTTTTTTTTAATTTTCTATTGTTGACGTCGCACCGCGACAAATTGGCTAATTGCCAGAAAATTTAAAACGTGGTCTCGATGCGCAATGTGCTTTTCGTTTATTTCATGAAATTTCGATACTACATATTTCTTAAGAAATGTAATTTTTATTTTACAGGCATCATATTGTCTAAGGAAATAATACCGTAACTTAGAAAAAAAAGACGCACAGCAACAGTATATCTCATGGGTTTCATCGTCATTTAATTACAGCAAACATAGCATTTTTTGCATTGCTTCATTGGAAAACGGTGTACGTTTTATCAATCGTTTAAATTGCATTAATACGATCATATTGTTATTATTAATTGGCGATGTCGGTGGGGTCTTACCATGAATTAAAAAACGACAATCAATGGAGTCCGCCAAGTTCTCGATAACCATCAAAGTCTGTAAAAATAAATAGACTCGTTGACATCGCGGAATGTATCTTGAAAATAAGGAAGCAAATTGTTTGAAAATACAATTTTCGGTTAAAATATTTAAAAACTATTAAAAAAAAACCACAAGCAAGTTGTAAAAAAACGCTAGTTTTAGCCGAGTTTTTTTTAATCTGCATAGCAGTCTTTAAAAAATGATAAAGTATACGCGGATGAGATTTATTTTTGAAAAATTTCAAGTTATGTGAAATTGTCACAGCTTGATTAATGAGAAATGAGAAATTTGGGCAACATTGCGTCTTCGTGTACACATAAATTCTCATTCTTATTAACGAATTCAATTTTATTGAAGGATATGAATCATGAAATGGTATTAAAAACTAATGTCGCAATTCCCCTCGATCGCATGTCTCGCGCTACTTATTGTTTCAAATTTTCTGATCATTTAAACCTCAGATTTTAATAAATCAAGATGGTGTTCAGCGAGAAAAAAGGTCAAAATAGATTGTAATTCGGGATAAGAATTGCGAGGCCAATTCCGGTAAATAACAGTGTGTTTTATAAAAACGAAATGCTGAGGCTTTAAAACTTTTTTCTCTCTCGTCGTCGGCGAAATGATGACGTTGATGTCGAATCGGCGACAAGATGCCGATCATTCAATATTCGCAAGACTCGAATATGGTGCCTTCAGTGTTGGACAGAGGGGGGGGGAGAGGTAGATTGCCGTGTTGTTGAGATGGCTATCGGCAGGAGACGTATCGAGGTTTTTGTTAGAATCGTGGCCGCCGATGGAATGTCCCGCGGCGAAAATTTTTGATGAATTGAATCATGACTTGGTTTTTGGTTTTCAGGGAATCGCTGTCGATTTTCCGGCGAACAAACTCAAGTCCGGCGCCGGCGATTCAGCCATTCATATTCTCAACTCGCTTGCCGATGCCGCCCTAATTCATACCGGATTCGCATGGAAGCGGTAGTTATTCGCGAAAAAAAGAACCTCAACAGAATGAGTCGAAACATTCCAGAATGATTCCACCGAAGGATGATGACGATGACGACGTTCACGTCGACGAAGACGACGATGGAAGTAATGACGACGAAATTGTGGAAGAGGACGATCTCATTGGTGACGACGACGACGACGACGCTATTTCGATTGATCTCAAAGCACCGACGATTATCACCGAGGAGGCACCATTGCAAGCAATGCTCCACAACACCACTGATGTGATTCAGTGGAAGCAGGAGGTTGATCGCGTTGCTCCTCTATTGAAGATCACTATTCGACAAGACGCAAAGGATTGGAGACTTCATCTGGAGCAGATGCACACGATGCAGAAGACAGTTGAAGGGCAAATGAAGCTGATCGAGCCGACTTTAGATCAGGTGGGGTTTCATTGGAATATATATTTTGCAGTTTTTGGAGAGCCGAAAATAGTGCCTTTCTGAGATCTTTAAGGTGGACAGATAAAAGACCTCCCTTGCGAAAATATTTCAATGAAAATTTATTTTGAAAACGATATTTTTCAATCAATATCTCATAATGGACCGAAAACTGCAAAACGTATTTTTCGATATTTCTAGATGTCGAAAGAGATGAGCAAAACCGTTGAACGAATCGCGTCGCGCGAGAAAACATTGAACAATCAATTGAGTTCGATGATGTCGAAGTTTCGAGCCGCACAGGATCGCCGAGCCGAACTACGCGAGAAATACAAGTCGGCGTCGGTCGGTGTGAGCTCGAGGACCGACAAGCTCAACCAGATCAGCGAGGATATTGAGCAGTTGAAGCAGCAGATTGAAGAGCAAGGAGCCAAATCAAACGATGGAGGTAATTCATTATTAATATTGTCAACGAAAGACGATTTTGTCGGGGCGATTACTGTATCATTTGAATTTACCGCTTTGGATCCTTGTATGGGAAAAAACATTGGAACTTAAAAAAAAAAGAATTTTAAGTATTTTGGATTTTTTTACCGTTATCAATTAAATGGCAGCACGCGAAATTCAAACTTTGGAAAAATCGTCGGTTCATAAAAATACAAGTCAACGATTTCAGCGCCATTGGTCAAAATTAAGCAAGCGGTGAATAAAATGGAGGAGGAGCTGCAAAGAATGAATGTGCAAATCGGAACGTTGGAACAATCGATATTGAATACTTATTTGAGGGAGCGCTTCCAATTCGCCGCTGATATGTATAATGCGTATTGAAAATGAATTGATTTCTATGTTGACTTTCTCCGCGTCTCAAATCGAATTTAGAATTGTGACTTGACAAAATCAATGATGGCAAGACCTAAGGAACAAAACGATTTAACTGCGAACATTCGGGACCTGTTTGTGAAGAAATATAGGTACAAAGGATCGATTAAAAAAAATAAGAAACGGACATTTTCCGTGATAAGCTGCAAAAGGCGCGTTTTGTGAAATTCGTCTACGAGTTCATTAGTCAACTAGAATGTTCGTCGCTATTATTGCGATTTAATCTAAAAAATTTTTTTGCTTTGGCGGCAATTCAAACGCATTTCTTTTATTTTTTTCATTGTTCTTGACGCAATACTAACGCGTCTAAAGACAGAATGATTACGATTGATCTCCTTTTTTTAATAGAAAATGGACTATACCAAAATTTACCGTTGTACCCGTTGTGGCTGTCGTTTCTTCTAATTTTTCGTGTTTTTGTTTCAACACTTGGGGATTACATCTGAAAATGACAACGCTGATTGTGAAGTGCATTAAAGAGGTACCGAAACCAATATTTTGTCGAAATCGCGCGACTGCTTATGGCACATATTGTTCGTATGGAGTTCACAAAGTTTGCGTTTATGGATCTATTCAGTGAATGTAAATTAAACAAAAACGACAAATTTTCATTATGCAGCGATGTCGTTTTTGTCGCAATAAGCGCTTAATTTTACTGAGGGGTACTGTAGATCGCGGGTCGATATTTCAAAAAAATTGGCACATGCTCCTTGAATATCGATTTTTTTAAAATATTTTTTATATTAAAATTTTCGTATTTTCACTCGTTTTTCGCGGATTTTTTTTAAATAATTTAAACTTTTTTTTGAGTAACACTTTTAAATAATAATTTCATATCGTTTTCGTTTTTTTCTATTCCAAAACTGAATCGATTTTATTCGAATATTGTTTTAATTTAAAGAAATTGAATATTTCAGATCGTTCCATGGCTAATTTGGATAGGTTACGAAATAAGAAAAAGGCTATAGTAAGAAATACAATTTAAACAAAAAACAAATAAATGAATTTATAGATTGCACTGCTTATGAAAAAACGAATTATTTTGGTTTGGATATTGAAACAAAATGCATTGAATGCATCTGAAACAATTGAAGTGATCAAGAAACAGAGCTTCGATCTTTTTTGTGAAAAAGTCAACCGATTAGTAGATTGTGGTGGTATTGAGGTAAGGAAACAAGTAAAACAAGTGAATTTCTGCATAAGTAATGTAGAATAAATTAAGTTCGTGACCGGCGTTTCTAACAGCACGTTCATGGAACTTCTGAAGATATGCCGAAATCACGAAGGTCGAATCAATGCGACAATTCGATTGGCAGTTTTCTTAAAATACACAAGAGAAGGTTATTTTTTAGTTGTTTGTTAGTTTTTTACAAGCATTAAAATTATAAAATTTATAGGTATTAGCCAAAATCTTCTTGCGAAGGAAATTGGAGTTTCGCAATCAACGATTTCTCGACTAGTTAGAGATACAATCGAGGATATCGTCCAAGTTGCCGGAGAACAAATCCGATTGCCACAAAATCGAAGAGAATTAATTCGTCTGGAAGAAGGATTTATGAACTCTTCTGATCGAACTCCTCGTCGAAGAATTCCATGTTTTGCCATATTGGATGGAAAGCATTGGAAGATCGAGCATCCTGCGCATACAGGATCGTTAAATTATAATTATAAGTCGTTTTATTCATTTAATTCTCTTTTTTGTTGTGATGCAAACTTGCGTGTTATATATTTGCAAATCTCTGAGCTTGGAGTAAATTCGGACTCCCAAATGTTCAGAGATGGGCCTTTGGGAGCACTCCTCGAAAATGTAGCCACAATAGGTGGATATCGCCCGCTTCCGAATTCATCCATTATAATGCCTCCATTTATAATTGCTGATAACGGATTTGGACTATCTAAGTTTCTTATGCAACCCTATAGGCAGCTTTCCTTGACTCCAGAAAACATGCGTTTTAACGAGATTATGTCGGCAACTAGGGTGAAAATTGAAAATTTTTTTGGTGTGATGCAGTCGAAATTCCAGATTTTCAAAAAAGCCCTTAATATGGACCCGTCTTCTTCGCGCGCCCTCATTGTAGCACTTTCAGTTGTACATAACATATCACTAGGTGCTCCTCCCGATCTTCCACCTGACCACAACTTTCCCTTACTTCAAGACCCATACAGCGATGCCGAAGAACAAAGAACGGCATTAAAAAATTATCTTCTTTATCATGTTTAATGTTTATCTTTTTAAATTTAATTGTTAATATAATAAAAAAAATACTTAAAAATAATTTTCGTCCAACAAACTGAGAGAAGTCGTCTGCTCATTTCTTTTGCCCGTCGGTTGGAGATCCATGATGAAAGCGATCGCTTTCGCTTCGGCTTGAATTTGATCCAATTCAGGCCAATCCGCAACGTGGCTGGCCATGACCCTGCACAATCGGTCAAATTTACATTTGGGGGTTTCCTTGGCTTCCTCATCATTCGATCTAAGCAGCTGCTTGATTTCGCTGTTCGTCTCGCGCAACATACTCATCAGCTCATCGCTGTCTAAAACATACCCATAAAACTCCATTTTTTATTGCTAGAAACCTGATTTTCTTCGTTTAGCAGTCTTCGGACTATCCGAGGGTCCCCGCGATTCAAGCAACTCAATACTTTTATCACCGCATATGAAGGCACTGTAGTAAAAAAAATTAACAAAAAACAGGTAAACTTACTTTTTAACTTGTCTTTTGTGTCTGACTCCATCCAAAAACTGTAAATATTCCGCAAACGGAAATGATGATTCCAATGTTCCAGTTCCAGATCGAGCATTTTGGATTCGCAACACATGTCTATTGAAATCGCGCGTTATCGAATCCCACAATTTCCAAGCCGTCATACCTAAAACTTCAATTTTACCGATAGTGGTTTTGAAAATACCATTTGGTCTTCCGGCGCGGAGAAATTTCTTGCACATGCTTTCGATATTCTGAAAGACCTTAAGCTTCAATTCTCTCCTGTGGTATTCTTTAATAGATGAGTCCCAAATACTTGGGTACTGCTCAACGGTCTTGATGAAGTCCACAATAAAGTGTTGTGGAAACTAAAAAAATTTAATTAATTTATAAAATCCAACAATTCATTTTTAAATACTCACCGCTTCATATCCGTCATCTACAAGTGGCTTTCTCCTTCTCGTGCGCTTAGCTTCTTCACGCTGTTCAGCAATTGGCAAATTTCTTGGCCCATGTGCCTCCACCACGTCTTCGACCAAAGAGTCGTTTCCTTCATACTCAGCGAATGACATGCTTCAAAAAGGAAATATATGCACAAATTAGTAGTTTTTATGAATATCACCAAGTGTTACTCAAAAAAAAGTTTAAATTATTTAAAAAATCCGCGAAAAACGAGTGAAAATACGAAAATTTTAATATAAAAAATATTTTAAAAAAATCGATATTCAAGGAGCATGTGCCAATTTTTTTGAAATATCGACCCGCGATCTACAGTACCCCTCAGTAAAATTAAGCGCTTATTGCGACAAAAACGACATCGCTGCATAATGAAAATTTGTCGTTTTTGTTTAATTTACATTCACTGAATAGATCCATTAGCGTCGCAGTCGCGCGACTTCGTCAATGTGTCAAATAGAGTTCACGAAATTTTCAATTTCGCTATCAATTCATTTTTCAGAAAATATACAACAAATATATCGCAGGCGTCCGGCGATTGTTGTAGGCGGGTAGATTTACGGGAATGCGTCTTTCGAAATGGTCTCACAAGGACGAACAGGTTGTTTCAAATTTTATGGACCGGTTCGATAATTTTTTAATGGAATAACGTTGGAAATTCAAGGAAATGCGAAATTCATCAAGAAAAAATAAATCGTTCACGCGAAAACAGAAAAATAAGAGTTCACGCGTGGCGAGACCTTTTCAAGGCGCATGCGCGTAAGTCGACAATTTTATATAAAATCGGCGGATTCGACCTGATTGGTCACTTAAAAAATAACAAAAAAAATTAAAGAGTAGGACACAGTTTATGTTCATAAAATATACGAATTCAAAGCAAAAAAAAAATCTATAAACGAGGCATCTCCCGTATAATGTTAAATCTCTGTAAAAAAAAAAACAAAATTAGCTGAAAATTATCGAAAATTATCAAGCTTCAAACTATGCTATCGTAGTTATTGTATTTCTAGTACCATGTTTCTCACGATTCCTCACAAACATCGAAGTGCCACCAATGGCGGTCATCGTGTTTCTCACAACGATCTTTTTGCGTAACGCCCTGCAAAAATGATTTTCGAATTCGACATGAACTCGTTCAACTCACTTATTTACAATGAAATAAATCAGCGGGTAAACTCCGCTGTTTAATATCCACATAAAATTAAGGGCTGTGTACGTCCAAAGATTCATCGGAAGAAGCGCCTAAAAATGCATTTTTTGATGATTGTTGGCTTCAGAAAAAAAAACAACAAAAGAGAAACGGAAAATAGAATTACAATTTTGAAAACCTCATAATTGTGCCAGAATATGTTGAGAATTGTGCAGTACACTGTGATAACGCTAGCCTGAATCAAAACTTTGATTTCAGCGTTGAAGTTGGATGAGATTTTGAATCGTTTCCTCTAAAAACCGGGTTCTAAATAATCAGAAAAATACGGAAAATTACAGTTTTGATTAGTTGAATAACAATGAGGAGGTAAAAGAACGCAGAGACGAATATTCCACCGACTTCGATGTACATTTCAACTCGTTGCACGTATTTCGAATAAATGTAGTCAGTGTCATAATCCCAGCTGTACCTGAAAATTAGGATTTTACTAAATAGTGGATATGAGCACGATTTCCCAATACTACCATCGAGGCACACTTCATGCGGATTCAATAACAAAATTTCGGAGCTGCCCCGCAGGGCCCCCATACTTTTGAACTTTTTTTTTGAATTTCCGACAATTAATTAATTAGTGATATCAGACATGCACTAATAATATTTTCATTTCTTTTCGATTTATACAAAATGAACTTTAAGTAATTTAAAATTTGATCAAAGATTTGATGTTCCTTTAAATTCCATTAGCAATGAAAATTGCACTATAAAAGTATTAGATCTAAATTTATATATATAAAAAGAGAAAACGGTTCAAATTGGCATTCTTCACGACATTCCAATGATTTCATTTAAACATGATATCGGTTACTAAAGGTTTAATAAAATATGTGCAATAATCAACATAATAAAATTTGCATAATGTGTATTGGTCTTTGGTTTTCTAAAGCCACCTCTTGCGCTTAAACATTTAGTTTTTTTTGGTTCACCCGCTTACCATTCCGGAATGTATCGAATTGTTGCATATGGGCTCGCCAGAGCGATCATAAAAGCAAAACAGAATCCAAAAGCAATGCCAATCCATGCCTGAAAAACGAAAAATCGCAAGAGCGTTCATCGTGTCGCAAAAATGCGCAGTTTTCCAACTATCGTGGGTTTCCCTAAAAAAAAAATTCGGCTTCCAGAATTATTCGCTGCATGACCTTGTACTTCAGACGTGGTTCAGATTTATTCATCTTTTTCTTTAATTAAACGCAACGCAACATCGTAGAACGACAGGCAACTTTTTTTTTAAAGGAAACAGACAAGATTTTGCGACAATGACAATTTGGGTCCCGTCGCGAATTCCCACTTTGTCTTTCTCTCTACGACCCACATACCATCCATTTTTTCCCGCCATAAAGCGCCGAATTCAATCGACTCGATGTCAATTGAATCAAACGATTCAATGATAGAAATATGATGAGAACAGCGTATGCCACGTAGCATGGTGTCGCAATAACACCCATCGCCTAAATATGGAAAGTTTCGAATAAAGTCGATGAATGAGTTGGTGCCTTTGCCAAATATGGATGGCCAACCGTTTGGAAACAATTGAAAATGCCGGTGACAAAATGCGGAAAGCATTGAATAATATCGAAAACGCCTAGGAAAAACATGAATCTGAAAAAAAATAATTAATTTTTGTTTTGTTTTTGAGAAATTTTCAACCTATAGCTCGCCATTCTCATCAGCTCCGGATCGCGATAAATAATCTGAAAAAAAAAAGAGTTAAAGTTGTTCTGTTTCGGAGAAAAGTCCGATTTACTAGAACTGATCCGCCTCATCTGCCATTAATCAATTAATTTGTTTGTTTGACATTCAAAATCTTTGAATATTCAGAAAAGAAATGAAAATTGCTGTAAAAAATGGGGATTTTTTATTTCGAAAAATCCACAATTGCGAAATGGGAGTTGGATCTCGCGACGACTGATGCGGATAGCTCCTTTTCTTAATGACGACATAATTACCGATAATATAATATAATAAGCTATGGCGCACGCCAATGAAACAATCATCATAAGAATGCCGACAATCCAATCAGCCAGAACAGTTCGACCTAAACGAATTAAAGAAAAAATGGAATTCGGACAAAAATACCTGAACCCTCTTCTTCAACATCACTGACTTCATCGGTATATACAATATCGTAGAATATGAGAAATAGTAATATAGCGATTCGCATGATCTCATTTTTCCATAACGGACAAGAAATGAGACTAATAAAAACGCATAAATATGCAGCACCGTTTGCAATTCCGCTAAACTTCTGAATTAGGTTAGCACCACCTGTTATTGCTCATGTGAGGGCGGGTGAATGTGTGCTTAAAATGTTTTTTGCAAGCAAAAAGATTTGCCGCGACTGGGAACGAAGCCCGGGTGGTCAGCGTGACAAAACTTCTCTCACTGGACAATCGGGGACCGTTTCCGATGGTCTTATCGACAGTATTTGTGACCAACGCGCGACAAAATTTAAATTAATTCAAACTCTTAAAAGCTCCAAAAATGCGGCAAAACGAATTCCCTTTTGTTTTGCTTTTGTTTTATCTAGATAGATAGATAATTGGCATGGCACAAATAAATATATCAAATGGCAATTAATGGTAATTACAGTGTTCGCATAAATAGCGATTAAACATTAAAGATTCCTTTTTTGTCAAAATATTCGATTCAATGACGCAATGAACCTACCGGTCTTTAGAAAAATGAAAAAAATTTTCATACTTTAAGAATTTCTCAGAAAACATGTGCCAAGTTGAATAGACGGCAAGTGGGCGTGCTCACAGACAATACCGAGCCTGAGTAGGTCTTCCAAAGAACACATTCTAATTGACCAGATATGGACTTTATTCGGAGAATCGGTTGAGGAAGATCTCAACATAGATGTGATCCCTAAAATGAAATTGATGAAACAATAATAGTCGGTGTACAGTTACTGATGTTCAGATTTACGTGCATGCTCCTTTGTTATGGTCTCGCCACGTGCCAACTTTTGTTTTGCTGCTTTCATGAGAACGGATAATTTTTTCTTTATGAGAAAAATATTTCCTTGAATTTCCAACGTCATTCGATTAAAAAATTGTTGAACCCGCGCAAGATCAAACCTCGTAATCCTCGTAAATCTACCCGCGAATAGCAGTCGCCTTTTAGAGGTTGGTTGATAATTTTTTCATCGAATGACTTTGACAAATAGAAAACCTCATACTCATAAAGAAAAATGATACGCTAAAAACAGCAAAAAACGGCGCACGCGTAAATCTACCACAGTCGCCGGACGACGAATACCCTCAATAAAAATGTTCCCCCGTCGCGTGGTGTAATAACTTCGATATTCATTATAAATCTGGTTTCGTCCACATGGAGAATGTGTTGCAAAGTGAATTGTTCGAAACATGTCTTGGGATTGTGCGTTTTTGGTACGCAGTTCATCAAACCGCTTACCGTAATCAGAAATTTTCGTTTCAATTTTCTCAATCTTTTCTGATTTTTTTGAGACAGTTATAAAAATATGCCTTCTCAATTTTCCAACAATATCAGAAATTCATCGTTTCGAGCTTGATGCTCACAGTTTTTAATTTTTTTTTTCATCCCAAATTGTGTAAAATCAATTTTCTTTCAAGACTTTCCTCTCAAATCTAAAAATGGGAAAAGCTGATCACGTCGATTCTTTTGTAAATTCATCATCTCCGATTTGCGCAATTCGACCCTGAACACACACATACGCACTCTCATAATAGACACCCGGCCACGGGTGAGACATGCCAAACATAATCTATCTCCCATACGCCAAGTATCCATTTTTGTTGCGCTCTCTGCGTCTCCCGGCACCGCCGCACTATTTCGCCGACCAACTGCCACAGAGCATACTTGCCAACCATCGTCGGTCGCCAATTTCCGAAATTTGTTGATTTTTTCAATGTTTCTCGACTATCACGGAGGGTTTTGCATTGTTTTCGAAAAAAAAATATTGGCCCAACCCGGAAATATTTTATGGCTTCTATGATGATTTCTTTTCCACAAATCTGAGCGAATTTGAGGCGATATTAGTGCCAGGTTGCAACGAATATCGCCTATACGAGTTCAATGCATTTATAACGCAGTTTAACAAAGAAAAACTCAAGTTGTTCGAGGTTTAAAAAAGCGTTCACACCTATTTCATTTCTAAAAATCCCGAAAAACACAAGCAGAACGACATTGATGCAAGTAATTCTCTTAAAAGTTTAATTAACCTATTTTGATTTTAAAAATTTCTCATTTGATCTACTGCAAAAATTTCTCACCATAACCTTTAAAAACTCAAAGGTCTCGCCACGAGGCTAAAAGTGCATCCTCCCCCATATTTTTTCAAACATTTTGTTTAAAAAAGATTATTCGACTACTTAATCATCATGTAGTAGTATAGTAACATTCACACAGTTAATAGAACCAGTTCTTCGAACACCGCCACTTCTGAATTCTCTACTGATTTAGACACACTCACAACGCGATGGAGGAATCGAGTGGCGGCGGCGGCATCGCAACCCAGCTCGACAACTCCGACGCATCGCAACTCATTCGACAGGCGGTTCTATTCGAAAACGTCGAGCTTCTCGCCGATTTGTTTCGCGAGCATCCGTGGACGTGGAATCGCGTCGATCGACACGGACGGTTTCGAAACTTCTCGTCTCGACCTCATTTCTTTCTTCTTTTGCAGAACACCACTAATGCTCGCCGCCCACAACGGCAAATTGAACAGCCTCCGAACAATTCTAATGTGTTCTCCAGGTTCATCGAGCCTCTCAAATTCTGCTTTAATTTAAAAAAAAAATCAATATCTCATTTAGACTCGTTAGATCTCGAAAATGAGAGGGGTAAAACAGCTCTACACATGGCCGCCGAGTCGGGCGAAACCGAAATTGTGCTCGATCTCGTCGAATCCGGTAAACGAATCTAATTTAAGGCAATTCCTTAAGAAAAATCTAAATCTAGGATCCGATCCGATGCGGATCGACAACGATGGTCATTGTGCATTAGAAATCGCGCAGATGGCTGGACATAATGAGGTGGCCGCTGCACTAATTGAAGCGATTCGTAACAACTCTCAATGATTTCAAACAGCCTTCGTCAAAATTATTATAGAAAAAGAGAATGAGGACCTAAATGAGGCTCACGAGAGATTAATAAGCGCGTGCATCGAAGGCGACTCGAAAACCGTCGACGAAATTTTGGAAGAAAAAACGCGAAAGTTCGTGCAAGATCGCGACAAGACTAACCCAATTGTTTCATTTTTGTTCTAGAAAATCAAATCGCCAAATATTGTTTAACGGAAGAACGGCCGACGATAACACAGCTCTTTTAATGTAGCTCTCAAATTTCCAATTTTGCTCTTAATTATTCCCTTCTAGAGCTTGCACCCACGGCCGTTACGAGATTGTCAAGCGCCTTCTAGTCTTCACCGAACACCAGCTTATCAGTCCCAACACGAAAGATACCGTAATCCTTGTGGCGGTCTCATCAAAAAACATCGACGTGCTGAGAATAGTTTTAGAAGTAAGTCGGTCATAGAGCACAATTTTACAAAATGGTATAGATAATATAAGAAAAAAATAAATTACGTAAGCGGCGGATTGCCAAAAATCATTTTTGGGCGCAATGGTGCCAGATAGTACGGTGGCGGGACACGAGCAACTGAGTAAAAAGATAGTGTAGTGCGTTCTGGGCGCTGGGGAATTAGCATTTCTGGTAAAAATTCTCTTACTAATGGCCTCATTTGAGTCATTTTACTCACGATCTTCGATTTTTTCAAACGCTTCTTGCTCCTCTTCGTACGAATCCATTTCCTCTTTTGTCAATGGTCGTTGGTAACGCTTCATTGCGATTCTGAATCACATTTTATTTGAAAATGATTTAAACCTTATTTTATATTCTAAACGTTCTTCTCGCTTTCTTCGCATTCGCATGCGCCTTTAACATCTACCGTAATCTCTGCATGAAAACATCCAAATTTCTTCGCACATCGCCGGTATACCCCGTTGAGAGCAATTACCATATATCATTGCTTACTTGTGTATAACTCTCGCACAGTAAGCGTCATCAACATCTTCCTGAGAGCCATCATAACCGTGCAATTGCACCATTCCCAGATGATGCTCAATTAAACGATAAATATTCTTCCCAACAAAATTGCCAACTTCGGGATGCGCATTCGGATGTTCGAGAAATATCTTGAAAACAAAGTTTTGTTGACGTTTTTCACAAATGTTTTAACCGCGAAAATTTTCGACGCCGCCAGTCGGACGTCTCGACGACAATTTTGAAGGATTCGAACAATTCGACGGAAATTCTCCATGTCCCACATCCAGCGTTCACGAAGCTCCGAGTAGTGAGCGTTGATGAAAATGTTGTACATGATCTATTGAATGTTTATAATTTGAGTAAAAAAAATATGAAAAGCAAGATATTTTTCCCAAAGTAGTTTTTTTTTAATGTTGTAAGTCCAAAATTTCCACAAGACTATTAGGAACTCTTTCAATAAATCTGGTAACCCGGACCCGACAATATTGCACCAATAAAATCATATAAAAACTTACATCCAGTGATTTACGCTGAATGAAAAAATTAGTCGAAAGCATAAGCTTATTCATAGCACCTGCAAAACCAACAACCTTATTTCACTATCAATTTTCATCATCATACATTGAAAACGATCCCAGTTGGCTCTTAAGAACATTCTGACGGTCACATGCGAGCATTCCAATATCATCTACAAAATTTTGCCGCGTAAAAATTAACCCCCCACCAAGAATTCCTACTTCCAAAGTCTTAACTGTATGAAACAGAACATCGTGTTGCTCCATTTCCGATGAACTGATGAGTAGTCGATCGAAAATCGACCAAAAACAACCGTCTTCGCGAACTTTGTCGCCTTTCGCGTTGTGCCCGGTGTCGGCAAAAATTGTCGAGAGGCATTTGTCGTCGCCGACGAAAATTTCAATGAGATCGTGATAGATGCCGGCGCTTCCCGTCTCATCATAGCCTTCATTGATAATTTCGAAGAACTCATTCCGCACAACGAAAAGCTGTTGGCCGAATCGTGCGCAAGTCGTGAAGCGGGCCGCTTTCACTCGCGGCATCGAGCTTTCGGCAGATTCGTTCGACGTCCAGAGTTGCGTGAATCGAAACAAATCGCGTATTTTTGCTTTGTCGCTTAATCGAACCATTCGGAACACATAAAGCAAATTGTTCAAAAGTTCGGGTTGAATGAGGAATTCCTCGGCGAGCTCACACTTTTTCGCTTTCGGAATCTCCTTGTCAGAATTGAACAAATTCTGCCAGAGTTTGTCCAATTTATACGAAACTTCACCGAGATTTGCCGGCGTTTTTTCCTAGAAATGAAAAAATATATATAAGTTACATTATTTTAGTCGAAATAGTCTACTAGACTTACCACAATATAAGCTTTTAGCGCTACACCCAAACCCTTGAGACATTTTAGAACATAGTCACCGGCGGCTCGACGGAACACTGGCGACGACGATGCTGTCGTGGTGATCCGTCGTATAAGATTCGACATTTTTTAAAACCTAAAATTAAGAGTAATTACGCTTAATTATCAGAAAACAGAAAGCAATAAAAAGAAGGAAATATTGATTTTTTATTCTCTTGTCTGCATTCACCGAACACTATTTCAAGTCTACCGTACACCGAATATGTAATTTCAGAATTTTCCCCAACTTGTAAAGAATGTCAATCTCGAGGGCTCAAGTTGTTTACACTGGGCTGCCAGATGCGGGTCGGCAGAAGCCGTTAAAACGTAAGAAATGAAAAAAAAGAAGAAGCAAGAAATGTTCAATTACAGCATACTCAATTTCCCTTTCGAATCAAAATATATAATGGAAATCGATACCGTCGGAGCTCCCGCTTACAAGCTAGCATTAGACGTGAACGAGGTTGACGGCGAATGCCGAACCGCCATGTATCTCGCTGTCGCCGAAGGATATTTGGATGTGGTTCAAGCAATGATCGAGTTCAAGTGTGTTTCCACCGACGGCAAGCTGCGGTGCCCATTTCAATTGGACGTCTACTGTACTCGCGGCAGGACCCCGTTCATGCTGGCAGCCTTCAATCAATCAATTCCAATGTTAAAGTAGGGCGTTTCACATCGAATATTTTCATTGTCAATCCCATCGATTTTTAGTCTTCTTCTGGATGCCGGCGCCGACATCAACCTCCCTCTTGCCGTGCTCGATTCCGAACAGAGTGTGGAAGAAGGCCGCTGCATCGGTTCGGGCGCCCTTGTCGAAGCCGTTCGCTCCGACTCGCTTCACACTGTGCATTTTCTGCTCGACAATGGCGCACTCGACACCGACAACAAGGCGTTGCGTCTCGCCGCTGACAATAAGAACGAGAAGATTATTCGAGTGTTCCTCACTCGTCTCGTCTTCCCCGATCCCGAATATAAGATCAACAAGAAGAATATCGATGTCGGTCAGATTCCTATCGGACAGAGTCTTCTACCATCCTCTCTATGCCCATCGAAAGCCGCTCAGCTGAATTGGGGAAGCGCGAATTTGGATCAAGTGCAGTCGGATTGGTTCATCGCGGCCGCTCTTCATGTGAATCCAAGGCTTCGAACGACGAGGTAACCGTTTTCCCGAATTAATTCTAAGATCCCATATGTTGTTAAGGCTTTCTTTGGCCGCTATTACCCGAATCGACTTATCCGCGAATCGTTTAACCGTTTTCCCGGCAATCCTTTTTCAAATGCCATCCCTTCGCGCCATCAATCTATCCGACAACAGTATTCGTACAATTGAGATTCCGACGTACTACATAAGCTCGACATCTCTGGAGATTCTCAACCTTCGCAATAATCAGCTTGAATGTCTGACACCTCAATTCCTTGCCTCGATACCACAACTGCAAATTCTCGACGTCTCGAAGAACGAGCTCAGCCAATTGCCAGAATACATCTGGCTGTGTCCAGCTCTCAAAGAGCTCAACGCCTCGTTCAATCGACTCAGCACACTGCCGATGGTGGCGGCGAGGAGTTCTCGAGGTGATCGACCGCGAATACATCAAGGACTGTTGGCTTCGAATAGTAAGCACCTTTTGATCTACTAATTATTCATGAAGAATCTAAAGACACTTCCACCATCGATGTGCCAGCCATTGATGAGCCGCCAAACGTTACCAGCAACCCGCTAAAACGGCAAAACGTATGGCAGGCCAGTATAAATCTATCAAAAGTCGACGACGATTCGCTGTTCCCCGATTTCCCCGTCACTTCCTCCAACACCTTGACGAGTATCAATTTGTCGCATAATAAGGTAGGCACTGAAGCGATCACGAAATCAATCCATTTATTAGTTCCACACGTTCCCCTACTGTCTCGCCTGCACTTGTCCGCGTCTACTGACACTGAACATGTCGAACAACTCGATGACGTCACTACCACCCATGGCATGTGTTCCGGCCCATCTGCGGACATTGGACATGTCGTACAACAAGATTCAGGTGCGTTTGCGAATCGTATCAAACCCGAATCCACAGAATTGTAGGAGAGCTTCGTACAAGCCACCCGCTTGCATACCGTATGCCACGCGGTCCCACCAAGCACATCAAATGGGTCGATATTGCCGAGAAGGATTAACAGTCCAGCTAGGCAACAAAGTAGCCAATTCTTATTGTATCTTTGTTGTTAACAAAACAATTTTAAAGGGAGTCGCTCTAAATCCGCGGTGAGGTCTCAACGCTCGTTGAGCGTTTCCCGACACCAGCCTATTGACGCCAACACGGAAGAGGAATGCGTTCATAAGCGGCACGATTCGCTTGAATGGTACAAAATTCAATCAGCATTGAATACTCAATCAATGTTTAAGGCTCAAAACATTAAATCTATCTGGAAATCGCCTAAAAACGTTGTCGCTTATCGCCACTTCGGGCAAAGTGCTTCTTCCAGTCCTCAATGTTTTGGATTTGAGCGATAATAAGCTACCAGCGGCGCCGTCGGACATCTCGAAACTCGCGCTGCTCTCGGTGCTCAATTTATCCGGCAACACGAATATCAGGGAGCTTCCGCCCGATTTTGGCCAATTATCTCGATTATGGTCGCTTTCGCTGAAAGGCTGCACGTTGAAAGAGCCGCTCGAAAGTATGGTGAACGTCGAGAATTGCAAAACCGTCGAAATTGTCGCCTATTTGAAGACGATTCTCGAAGAGTACGCGTTTTTTTAAATTCAATACTACCGTAATCACTCAAATTGTAGATCAAAAACGTATCGCCATTTGCGATTGATGATATTCGGCGGCGACGGTGTCGGAAAGAGCACAATTTGGGATGGGCTGCGGAATGAGGCGGCCCAAAAACGCCAACCGACGACGTCGGAGAACGGTACGATTCGAGTTGCCGAGTGGAAATACGAAGCGAAACGATCGAAAGGCGATCCACAACTCGGACCGATTGGCATCACCGCGTGGGATTTCGGAGGACAAGTCCGCTATTGCCAATACTCCCCTGTGTACACTTTCATTTTCAGAGAGAGTACTACGCCACTCATCAATATTTCATTAGTAAACGATTATTGTCAATAGTGCTTTGGAAAGTTACCGATGGTGATGAAGCGCTATCACAAATCGATTATTGGCTCACGAATATTCATGTAAGAATTTATCCATTAGCGATTATTTTTAATTCAAATTTCTAGGCTCGCGCACCAAACTCGACTGTTCTTCTAATCGGCACGAATTGCGATCAAATCGGCGCGAATTCCAATAAATTCCCAGCCGGCTATGTGGAAGAAATGGAGAATAAGGTCTGATTTCGGCTAACATAAGGTCCACCAAAAATTGACAATTCTCAAGGTCCGAAGCCGCTATATGATTTCCGATGCTGATAAATCGGGATTGCCAAGAGTGCTCGACGTATTTCTGATGAATGCAACGTCGAAGCACGATATTCGCATTTTGCTGACGACGATCTACAAGACATCTTGGGAAGTGCGCGTCGGCAAGGAACGCGCATTGGAGCAGCAGATACCATCGTCATACGTTGCGTTGATGAAGGTGACGAGAGAACTCGCGTCGGAATTCCAAAAAGACAAGTCGCCGGCGGTGATGACCGTCGATCAGTACAAGGAGAGGGTGAAGAAGCGGATGACGGGAAAGTACGGAAGGCCGTTCAGGTTGGGGAGAATATTTTCAGGAAAATCAACCAATTTGAGTTGTTTGAAGGGACGACGTCGAATTCTACGGCGCTTGCACATTTTTACACGATTGCGGCGAGATTGTGAGATTCGAGGACGCCAACCTTCGCGATTTGGTCTTCATCGATCCACTTTGGCTCGCCGAATTTCTCACCTCGATTGTAGCGTTGAGAAGCCCTAGCCAGCCGGCCGGTCTTCTCAACATGGACGCGATTGCGCCGCTGACGAGATCCTTCAAATCGGGCGCCACACAAATGCTCAAAAATCAACTTCTTGATGTTCTTCACAAATTCGAGTTGGCGTTGGCGATTCAACCACGCCAACTCCTTCTTCCGTCGCTTCTTCCCGACGAATACCAACTCCGCGCGGATTTCTTGTTCTCAGCGGTCAAAATCAAGATGAAGCTCGCCAAATGGGCGGTACGATCGCCTAGCCCTACGGGAACACCGTGTTCGCCGCCACCGCTCAAGTCGCCATTGAAACGGACCAATGAGATTTCGAGCGCTGAAGACGATGTGATGCTTCAATTCACCTATGACGACGATCAGCTTCTTCGACGAATCTACGCATTAGCCTATATTCCTTCGGGATTCTGGAGCAGATTGATTACCAGGTCTTGGAATAGCTCAAATTTGAAAATTTCAAGATTTTTCAGAATAATGGGGGACAAGAACGTATGCGCTGCTATCGAATCGGTGTTCATGACGACGTCAGCTGACTGCGCGAAAATATCCGATATATCAACGAGGCATGCTCGCGCCGAATGGATCGTCTGGCAGACGGGAATCGAAGTAATCCGACAATCCCCTGACGAGCTAATATCTCAAATTGCAGCTTCACGTCAAAGGTCATTCTCTGTTTACTGTCAAACAGTTCCTGCCGCTAGCTGAGGTATTCACTACGTTCGATTCGCGCTGACATCATTTTGTGTTTTAGACGCGTGACATCGACTACAGTAGCTTCGACATGCGAGCCAAGGATGAACAGAAACGATGGCGGACGTGGAATTGCGCGAATCGGCCGCTCATCGAGATTCTCATTTCATCGTTGAGGTGTGTCAAGCTCGCATTTTTCGCAGTTAAGCCCAAAATTCTAGCATATCAACGGCTTACCACGAGCAAAAATTGTCGATGAAAACTGATGTGGAAGGACGAAGTCGGCTATTGGCTCTGATTACTGATCTACTCGACACTTTGCTAGAGGATTGGTAAATCAAACCGGATCGCGACTAATTGTTTCCGACAAAATGTTTTTCAGGTATCCAGCTCTCGGAACCCGATTTGTGCACTCTTCTGAAGGCGATCTGCTAGTATCGCGCTATGTGCTGTGCGGTCACTGTGTTAAAGACGCTCAAAAATCGAATACACACGCGCCGACGAATCGCCGATCGCAAGATGACGCGGAGATTCTCAATCACAGGTTAGATAGTCGAAGTGGGATCAAACTCAATTCGCTTTCAGCAATGCGATACATTTGCGCAATTCGAAGACGACCGGCGACATTTCGAACATTCGCGGCGTCATTCATTGTTTCGTCATCGAGGAGTGCATGCTAGCCGGCCGAGAATACGGATGGCTTGAATGTCCATCGCACGGCGGCCTTCATATGAGAGAGCTCGCGCCCGACACGGTGTTCGCCGACATCGAATCGTCGCTTATGATTCCCGTCGAACAAGTCAAACGCGGTCGAATGTTGGGCCGCGGCGCGTTCGGCTTCGTGTTTCGCGCGACAGTACGCCAACATCACGGCGAACTGTGCGAGGTGGCACAGAAAATGCTCGAACCTGTCGATCCGGGACAAGGTGGGCGACCTTCAGCGATCGCTGCCTATAAGGTAGATCAAAAGACTTATTCACCAAAAATTTGCAATTGGAATTCAGGCGGCCGCCGACAAATGGCGACGAGATGCTTTAGAGTTTGCATGCCGCGCCTACTGCACTTCTCGTCAAGAGCTCAGCCTTCTAAGCCGAATGAAGCACCCGAATGTTATCGGATTAGTCGGAGTAAAAATCGATTCATACAAACCATACAAGGAAGTCGTCGGTTATAGGTGTGCACTTCCCCGTTGTCTCTTATCGTCGAGCTTGCACCATTGGGCTCGTTGAACCAACTTCTGGCCTCACATAGGAAAAGCGGCACGAAATTGTCTCTCGGCGTTATCAAAGAATCGGCGGTTCAAGTCGCACGCGCTCTCGAATACCTACACTCGGCTCATATTATCTACAGAGATCTAAAGGTGCGCATGCAGTGTCTTTTTTTTTTTTGAATCCATCAAAATTTTCTAGAGCGAGAACGTGCTCGGCTGGCGGTTCCCGGCGCCATTTAGCCCTCAAACCGATGTGCTTCTGAAATTGGGAGATTACGGTAACAAAATTGTCAAAGATATTATTAAAAATCTATTATTTGGCAGGCATTTCGAGGTCGGTTCTCCCATCGGGCGGCGCAAAAGGATTCGGAGGAACCGAGGGATTTATGGCTCCGGAAATTGTGAGATTCAACGGAGAGGAGGAATACACACAAAAAGTTGATTGCTTCTCATTCGGAATGTTCCTTTATGAGCTCATAACATTGAAATTACCGTTTGAAGGAGAAGAGCACGTCAAAGAGAAAATGCTCGACGGCGCGAGACCCGTCTTATTGCCGCATGTACCTTTAAATTTTTTGGAATCTTATCCAATGAACCTACAACATTTAGGAACTTCTTTTGCCGACGCCAATGCTTGATCTACTTGTTCATTGCTGGTCGGCGAGGCCCGAAGGACGACCGTCGTCGTCGCAACTCGTCGGATTTTGTGCGGCTCCCGAATTCACACATCTTCTCGACGTCGTTGAGCTCTCCGAGGCACTCCCTCCTAGTCAAATGCTCGCCGTGCCGATATTTGACGACATCGATGATCCGGATGATTTTGAAGCGCAACTATGGCTCAGCGGCAAAGAGATGACGGTGCTCGGCTGCACACAATACGGGTTCGTCGAGAATCGCTCGATTGCGATGCCGTTTCGCGCCAAATTCGCCACACGCGTTCGTGATTCGATATGGTCTTGCGACGAATGCGGACAGGTGACCGTCTACGCGGTGTCCCTTCACGAGACCGGGCATTTGCAGTTGCCATCGCTGAATGGGTCGCTGGTGAGTTTGTATATTTTTCCCTCCACCGCTCTAATTGTTCCAAATTGAAGATTCGAGCTCCGGAACTTCTTACCAATGACGTCCTTCTGCTCGTCTCGGATCGTCAACTAGTATTGCTAAAACTATCGGAAACCAACTCGGTAGGCGAAATTTCCAACGCTTTTCAATTCAAATAAGCATATAGGTAACTCTTCTCGGCACTTTTGATAGTCCCTATGAAATTCGCACGGCCACCGTTATCGAGAACTCAGCAACGCGTCAAATATGGGCGGGACACGCCGATGGCCGAATATCGATCCATCATCTCGCGTCCAACGACAAATTCTCATTCTCGTCCAGCTTGTACCTTCCCGAAGCCGATTGCGTTGTCAAGGAGATGCTCGGCAGCAAGGACGCATCGAGAGTATGGGTGTCGGTCGAGAAGAGCTCGAAAGTTTCGTGCATTGACGTTGAGAAGCGCCAAGTTACCGCTTCGTTGGATCTTCGCAAAGTGATGCCCGGTATGACGAGCTTTATTTTTGTGGAAAATGATTTCTACAGGCAGCGAAACAATTCACACGATCGACATGGAAATTAGCAGTCAAAACATGGTGACGTGTATGGGATTTCTTGAAAGGAATGATGGAGACCAATTGTATATTGGGACATGCAAGGGCCTCATTGTGGTGGCACAAGCGGCTACGGTGGGCCTCCTAGAAGATGTATGTAGTTTGATTCAATCAAATTGTTTAGCTACAACCATTATCGGCTTGCCGGCCGTATGAGGGAGAGATAGTGTCGATTTGCATAATCGAGGAGCCCGTGAGGGAAGAAGATCGCGATAGTGTTCGTGGTAGGACCACGTTGAGCACAGCGTCGTCGGAAAGTGGTTTGGGTTGGGTTCGCGAACGCGTCAGTGAGACGGTGGATCGATTCCGATCAACGCCGGCTGCTGTCGAGCAGCAAGGGGAAGCGCTTCTAGTAACAATTGGAAGGCAATTTAGGTAAATTGAAGGAAATTTGAAAAAGTAACAGTTTTTGTTAAACTTTAAGAAGCCTTTCTCATCGATTTGTCGCAGAACAGAAACTCGCCGATATGTATTCTATAGGGGTTTGGAGAACAGATGAATGGACCCTTTAATGCTTCTTTTTTTTTTGTAATTTTTTTGCTTGTATGTATTTTTTGTTATCGCTAGGATTCTCAAATGTCATGTATTTTATTTCTTCCCCCCGCTCAATGATCTCTAGTTGCACCAAAATTCTGACCAAATTAGTCGAAAATCATCCATTCCAAAGTACCTTTTGTTTTCTACTTTTGTCATTCTCTAGTCTTCGAACATCGCATTTTATTCACTTGCTTTCAACTGATGGGTTTCAAATTGAGTATAATGAATCTATAGTCATTCGGCTTCATAGACGCATAGATAACATGCTAGAAAAATAGGAAATTGCATCAAATTACGGATAAAGAAAGACGGAAGTTGAAAAAAAAAACGGAATGGATTAGTAATAAAAACTTATCCATATTCCGTTTTTTTTTCGAGAAATTAATTAGGATCATGGGTTTACGAAAGGAAAGAAAAGATTTTGCACATCCGAAATGCAACAACTCGAGGAAATAATTTGAAAAAAATAATAAAAATGAAGAAAAAAAAAACACCCTCGAACTTTTGTCTGTATACACCAACACGAACAAATTCGGACTTTCCTTTCAATATCAAAAAGAATGCTATATCGTCGTTTTAATAATTACTCAAAAACAAAAATATAATTAAATGAACGACATAATTATAGAAAAATACAAAATATTAAAATTTCATTTAATTTATTTCATTTTTCGCCAAGCAGTTTATCAATTGAATAAATGAGAAATGGCGGCATTACAGGTAGATACAAGGCAGCAAACATTGTTTTTTTTAATGAATTTTCAACAAAGTACAAACATAACATATTAAAACACCGCAATTTCGCCAGAAACGAGCATGGCGCGAATGCGGAATTTTTGAATTTTCGTGTGGACTCGCGGAAATTCGTCGACAAATGCAAAAGCTTCGGGTACGGGGAACTGAAAAACGACGATTTTCATGCAATCATCGAAAAGAAAACCGATACCCGATGATTTCGACACATATTTTTGAGCTCATCCTTCAATTGAGCCGCATTAAATTGCCGATTTCGGGCAACACAAACAGCGGTGACTGGTTGGTCTCGTCCTTTGGACACCACCTAAAAGTCAGATTTCCAAAAATGGAACGTATCAACTCATATACCTGAATCCCTTTAAGCAAATCATTCTGATTGAGAAGCCTTTCGACATTCCAATGCTCAATTATGCAATTATTTTTGTCATAAATCAAATCCTCCTCATTGGTGACAATTTCAAACGCGCCGTTTTCATCTTGCCGAGCAATATCTCTAGAAAAAACAAAACAAGTATTAACTAGCCTATCATTCGCTTCAAAACGTGCAATTTTTTTTATTTTAGGTCCATAATTATTTGATTTTGCTTTTTCGAATAATTGAAAGTATGAGAACTTTACAATAATTGATGTCTGGTTAGAACATCTGTTGCGAGCAGTGAACATTTTTTTCTCGCAAAACCTCACTCACCCAGTATCCACCCATTTCTCTTTGCCGTGCGTATCTGGCGCGTAGCCCATAAAAGTTGAGCCATAATAGACGCGAATCAGCAATTTGCCGAGTTTCCCAACTTCGACCGCATTTTCGCTACCGTCCAATGGAATCAGATGGGCCTGAGATGTTCATAGATGTTCGAAAATAAAAAAAAATTAATTAAATACCTCATATCCTGCAATCGGTTTGCCAATTGTTCGCGTGAAATCCGTATTTTGATCGCCCATAATTGGAATTGAGCCAGTTTCCGTGAGCAAATAGCCAACCTGTTAGGAGAAATCGAAATTATTTCGAATCGCGTTTCGAAAATCACTCAATACCGCTATAATTTTCACATTTTCCGCCTGGATTTTGATTAAACGAAGGACCTCTTTCGACACTCGATCTCCGATAAGCAAGATATTCTCCAAAGCGGCGAGCTGAAATTCGTTTTGCTGAAACATGCCTTAGCCGCAACGCAACCGCGCCGCACAAAACCCATTCCAACAAACCTTGACTCTTTGGGTTTGGCTGATTTTCAGCAGAAGACGAAGAGCCGCGCCGTTCGACAACAGTGTGGTGCATTTGTACTTGCTGACACTCGCGAACAAGTTCTTCGGCAATGGCGACGGCTCGGGAAACACCGAGCGGCATTCGGTGAGGAACGGCGACAAACACACGAGATTGAATATCGCGATACGAAAGATTGGAAGAGCGCACGCTAGAACATGTTCCTTGTTGATTCCGAACGCGTTCGCCACCGCTCGCGCGCCATTCAGCATTTGATAGTGGGACAGGGCGACGAGTTTCTGATCGCCAGTGGTACCCTGCAAATTGGCTCATTTTTCCCCCACCTTTCATTTTTTTTGACGAAATTCACAAATTTCTCACTTTTCATTTTTTTTGTTTTAGTACTCACTAGTGTAAACTGAAGGCAGGCAAGTTTATGACTCGACCATTTATTGTAATCCGGAAGTTTGGCGATTTTTTCTTTCGTCGACTTCAGAAACACCTCGGATAATGTGAAAGAGCCACTAGAAATGAATGGAAATGTTTGAAAAATCGACGATTATTCGGTCATACGCATGTCGATGCTCCTCTTCGCCGAGAATCACGTGCGTCAATTTCGGCAACGCGTTCAATTTGAGCGCCCCCTTGCGGAACGTCATTAGTTCGGGCGCGAGTTCGACAAGAAGCGAATACAAATGATCGGCGTCGTACTGATGAGCGCGGAAGCAAACAATCGCAGTGAAATCGCCCTGAAATTCAAGAAATTGAGATATTATTAGACAACAAGCCAAAATGCGGGATTTACGGTTATCAGAGCGCGCTCGAGTTGATGGCTGTTGGGAAAATTTGGGTTCACCAATGAGAAGACGAGTCCAGCGCGAGCACATGCCAATGCGCAGATCATTACCTTAAAACGTTTCCTATCGAAATTAATTCAATCACGAAAAACTGAAAAAAAAACCTGGGAATGATTGCTTCCAGCGACCAGCACACGGTCGCCCTGTTTTAGACCAATCGACAGAAATCCGGCAGCCAGTGTTTCCATCTGAAATTCGTCCCTCAATTTTTAGGGAAAAAAATCGAAAAACTAGCAAAAAAAAACAAAATAATACTTCGCTGATGATTTTGGAGAACGTGTAATTCTGAGATTCGGCGTCGAAAACCGCAGCCACACGGTCATTTCCAGTCTGAAATTTTTGAAAATCAATAAAAACAACCAAAGAATGAACGACTTTCGTGTAAATTAATTCCGGAATCGTCTGCGAGGCAAAATCGATTTGTTTCGGCGGCGGCGCCGACGAAACTCCCTAAAAATCGCATAGAGCACCGAAGTTGACGTAAATTCTTACCGAGACCCATCCATTATAATCAATACAATAAGTTTGTTGGAATATTTCCATTAGGAAGGATCGCCGATTTCGTTATGTTTTAGTTGGCGGCTCCAATCCCCCCATCGTCGATCGTCGGCGAGAAGCCGATCATGGGAAATAGTGTGCGATCAGCGAGAAGCGCAGACACGAACGGCAGCTGACTCAGAATATTGGTGTGCAGAAAAACCGGCGCTTCTCGTACACAACGCAACATTTCAACATCGCTGTTGTTTTGGTCTCAAATTAAATAATCAATAAAATGTGCGAATTCACGCCGACGTCATTTTGCAGACTTTTCTCGCAAAAATGCATTTTGACGATTTCAATTTGAAAATGGCAATTTTTGTCAAATAATTAAGATGTTTCCTTTATTCCTACATAAATGCATTTTTTTTTACAAATAAGTACATAAATTGTGATAGTGTTCAAATTATTTTATTACTATGGAGGCTTCTTCTGCTCCCAAAACGTCTCAAGAATCTCGGCGTGTTTCTCGGGCGCGATTCGATATTCGACGCGTCCGCAATCCGAGCGAAAGCTGCAATAAATCGCAATGTTTATCGCAAAATGATCGCCATCGAAAGACGAAAAAAAAACCTGTGACTACTGCTCAATTCCGGTGATTTACTGCGATTTTTACGCTGATCGCGATGGCTTACATCGCCGCCGCCGCCGCATTGGCGCATTGGTAGCCAGCCGTGAAGAATTTCGGCAACCCGATTTCGTAGGTAGTAATGTCGGGACATGCAAATCTAAAAATTGGAACCATTCGAAATTTAATGGAATAGATGATTTTATTGTCGGCATCGAAGGCCGGAACGAAATTTAAAAAATATTTATATCTATACTAGGCTGCGTAAAAACATATTCGTAGATCTATACTGAAATCGAATTTCCCCGCCACTGATCGGTGATTCGACTCCGACACTACCACGAGTTTTTGCGGACTATTTTCATGCCTTTGAGGCGGCAATTCAAATTTTTAAAGCGTGGAAATTCGGGAACCGTTCTACCGAAAACCTGCGAATCAAACTCACGAGGGCGCCCGCTTTTTTTTGCGATTGTATAAAATACATAATAGCTATCAAGTTTTTACCAAAGGATGCGCCAATGCGTAAATTGATGGAAACGCAAAAATAATTGTGGAGAGATTGAATTGAAGAAGCGTCAAATCTGGCTCAGCCCTGCAATCGTCCAATTTCGTATTGGAAATTCATTAACATACTCTACCGTAAGTCCCTAATAGGGATCAAAAGACATAAATAAGAAAGGTACAATACAGCATGAAGAACAGCGGAGGGTAAAAGCATGTGTGTGGTGCGATAGGTCTCGTAAATCTAAAAACCTCAATATTACAATTTCCCTACAAGACCCGAACCTGGAATCTCTGCGTTAGGCAGTACTTTGCCGTATTGATTCCCAAACTGTCGGCTTCGTTTCTTGACAAAATATGAACATAGCCGAATAGCGAAATTGTTCCAGCTTCGATTGCCGCGCAA
This sequence comes from Caenorhabditis bovis, assembly GCA_902829315.1. NCBI lineage: Eukaryota > Metazoa > Nematoda > Chromadorea > Rhabditida > Rhabditidae > Caenorhabditis > Caenorhabditis bovis. Next base: position 910,837 of record CADEPM010000011.1, read on the forward strand.
GTCAATATCCGAATGAACATCGCCCATCGTTCCGAGAGCGAGGCGCCGTCGCAAACGCACACTCCTTTATCCCTAGAGAATGATATTAATGGTCCCTTAACTTAAGAGAGAATTTAGACTAACGTTAAATTAGTGACGTAGTTCATCGTTACGAGAAGAGCCGCCGACGCATCCAACACGAATATCACTTTAACGTAGCCGCTTATTGTACCGCTCGGCATGTGACGCTTCGTGGCGATCAGACGCTCGGTTCCGACGCCGACCATCAGCACACACGTGGCAACGTCCCAAGGGACCATTAGAGAATTGATGAGCGAACACCAGCCGCTGAAATTTGAGAATACGATCGCCTTGAGTCGTTAAATCAACCTATGAATCGGCGTCTTTGGGAAGCCTATGATGCCCATCACGAAGAAGTATATATTGTAGAGAAGACCTGCGGAAGCGTTGACAGCGAAGCAGAACGAGATTGTGGCCAACATTGCGCAAGTGTTCTTATGCATCACACCGGCTTTCTGAAAATGGTTTGTTACTGTACATACTAGTCTTCGTAAGGAAACAAATTTTTTTTATGTATCTTTCATATTTGAATGAGTCAGCCAATTATATATAATAAATGAAACGTCTAGAATTCCATAAATATATTATTAATGTGTTGTTCATTCATGCCTAATTTCCCCCCTAATCATGTGTTATGCGGCGTCCTCAGCTACTACCCGATGTTTGAACGTCTATAGTCAATTTTCTGCATCAAACTCCTGGTTTGCCATCTTTTTTTGGGCCTAACGTAAGTGGATTACGGCGACGGATTTTTTTTGTCGAACGAGCAGAGAAAATGACGAACCCGACACACGAAAATGAAGAAAATGTTGGCGGTGATTGCCGACACGTTGAGGACCGTTATCACCGATTGCAGCGAATACCAGGCGAAGTCGCCGCGCATTCCGCCGAGCGCACAATGATCCGAATCATTGTCTGAAAATTGGGAATTTGAAAATGTTTGGGATTTGAATTATTGATTGATTTGACTTTAAAAAAAACCGCAAAAAATTCAAAATAATCATTGCGTACAACATTGCACCATATTTGACGCAATATTGCACACAGTCCCATTTTTTTTAATTTTCGAGCAAAAATTGTGAATTTTCTTTCCGTTTCACGTGATTCAATCCAAATTAATTAGGAAAAGTAGTTCATAAATCACTTTCTTTATGCAACCAAATCTTGTGATTCACGATGAGCTTCCTCGTTTTTTGCTCCATTGTCTTTCAAACCGGAATTCTATGTGTCGGAAATATATGCTATTGAATTTCGAATGCATTCATCCTGTGCGCCTTAATTAGGCGGTCTACAACAAACTCACATTTTTTCGGATGATGAAGGTGATGATGGATGCGATGATGAAAAACTTCAAACTCGTGCATTTGACACCTACAAGAAGATATGCAATTTTCGGGATTTGGTTATGATGGATCTCGAAAATGCCACAATAGAAGAGTAGTGGCGCAACAAAAAAAAAAGAATATTTAAAGGCGCAATTAAGCACACAAATGTCAACGCAATTTTGCATCCGAAGAACTGGTGTTAATGCGCTTTTTCCTACGCCTGATAATCAATTTCAATGCTAAATATATGGGCTACGGTAAACAAATAATGCCGACCACTGTCCGCAATCTGATTTATAAATAAAATATAAACGATTAGAAGTATTCGTTAAAATTTCAGGTTTAATGCAATTTTTTATTGGATGCCGTTTTGAAGCGAAAAACCACCGACAATATTCATGAAACACATTTCAAATAAGGGCAAAAAAGAGGCGAATTGTGGGCGGAGCCTAGAAGCCTGCCAAAAAATGAAGCGATTAACCATTGAATATATTATGTATGTACTAATCGCCATCCTCGTCTTATTTGGTCGATGAGAAAATTGTGAAGAACTGCGAATGGTGATGTTTGATTTTTTTACAACGGAAAAAATTATAATGGGAAAATTCACACCGATACAAGGTATTTTTGAGTTTTGTCGTTACGGGACCCAATCGAAACAATTTGCACAAACTAATCAATCGAATGGTTTTAAAATCCGCCGCGAAAATAGGCCACGCCCACTTAAACAGAATTGCAGAAAAAAAATGCGTTTAATCCATTATTTGGAACAATCCCGTCTCAATCCAATTATCATTTATTTTTTCTGGGTTCTCGGATTAATTTGCGAAAAATCCATTTGAAATGAGCTTTTTCGAATCGAAAAAGAACACATCGAGTGACTAAATGAATGGATTAGGACCAAAAAACGAGATAATCCTACAAAATTCAATTCGTCTCATCTTTGAGCGCATTTATTAAAGATTCAAACGCCTTCGGTGCGCATAAGGAAATGATGTAGTCGTTCGGGGCGTTTGCGAATCGCATAGTTCACCAAAAGTGTGTGTAGTTTGTCAGGCACGATACAGTAATTAAAGGGACATCACATACCACACCATTTATCGGATCCCCTCGTTTTGCTATAAAAATACAATTCCGTGAGTACTATTATGTAGTATTAATTAAAGGCGCATGAAGTTTCTGCTTAACGATATCTCTTGACGAAGAAGATTTTAAGGTTCCACTAGCTGCAATCGCTGTGCCACTTTTCGTAAATCGACCCTATTGGCAATAGCCACGCCCACTTTCACTCAAAATTTTTTTTCTGTACATTTGAATTAATTAAGCATTGTAGCTCCTCTAGGGGACCATTCAATTTTAAAAGTCAAAATTATTATCTAAAAAAACGATTTCCAAAAATGGTAAAAATAAAAAGTTTGACTTGGCTCGATGAGCACGAAATTCCAGGAAAGTATAATTGAAAAAAAAGTCGGGTCTTTCATTTCTCAAAATCTCAAACGTCTAGTCAAAATCTGGTTAATTAAAACCGTCTGGTCGAAAAAAAATTTCAAATCATTTTCAACAAACAACAATTTAACAAAAATGAAAAAGCCGACAATTTCAAACAAAAACGAATTATAGTCTGATTCAATTAAAGAAAACACCAACGAGATGGATCAAATCGATTTCGAGACAGCCGTCAATGGCGCGTTTTGTCTGCGTTTGTGCAATTTTTCTCAAGTGGCCATATCAAATTTCAATAAAAAATTGTAACGGAAATGCTGGAGAAAAGGGTAATTGAGAAGTTGGCGCTCCTTATAAGGACGGGGGCGACGTGGACCATCGGGAATTGGGCGGAAATTTAAAACATTGAAAGAAATTGAGAGAAAAGAAACTGTAAATTAAAAGTGCATAGCGCTAATTTGCGAAATAGTCTTGCAATGATCAAACTTGAAATTTTCAATATTTCTGTATTGAGCTGCGCGTTTAAACGCTTACTTTCAAGATTCCCAATTTCTCACCGAAAAAAAATGGATCGAACATAGCTGTCAGATATGTCAAAAAGTTGGGAGTTATCTGCAAAATGGTCTCCCTGCAAAAAAGTTTGCAAAGAAGAGAAAAAATGAAATTGAAGAACCACCAACCATAATTGACGGCGTGTAGGCGAGATAAAGAGAAAAAAAACGAGCGCGCCACTTTATAAAATATTCATATTAGGCCGATGGGAATGAACAAGAAGGGCGGTTTGAGTTTCACAGTTGCTGCATGAAGGCACTTGTGATCCTAACTCACCAAACAAACAACGAATTCGTTATTCATTCAAACCGCTACATTTTTTTATTAGGAATACCTTCAAAATTGGGATACCGTAATTTCACAGCGAGACCGTTGTCTCTCAAATATTTAAATTGCCTTTCAAAATTCTTACTGTATATACTCCACTAGTTTATCAGAAATAAAAGATTCCTATGAAAAGAGTAACCAAAAAAGCGTATTATGATGCGGCTTTTGTTTTGATGGTCAGCCCGTGCATATCCTTGATTTGCTCTCGAAGAATGCCTGCAAAACAGGAAATTTTGTGATAAAAAACTCGAATAAAATCTTGTGACCGCCCTCAAACAGCTGGCCTAAATTGGTTTACGCAGTGAAACATGAAGAAAAACGTAAAAAGGAGCATGAATGTTCTTTGGCTGAATGCATGAATGGGCGGAGTCCTGGCGATGCGCCAATTTGCATAAAAAGAACTTGCTGCTCGCAATGCTCATGGGCGGATTTTCTATGCAGATTATTGGATTTTTTGCTTTGGGAGGATTAAAAACATAAAAATGAGTATCCATGAAAGGTTTTGGTAAGGATAATGCATTTCGTTCGAATAATTGAGACCTGACACGCTATCACGAAAGCTAATATGTTCAAGAATTTCGGTAAAAATTCGACCGACAACAACCTGTCACAATTTTGTGTTGAGCGACTTTGGCTTTTCCCTTGAAGCTCGTGGCCTCGACAACAACGTCATACATTGAACCGCATCCATCTGAATACCAAAAAAAGCGGATTGCAATTATTCGAAGAAAAAATTCCAAATCATACTCGAAATGTCGTGTACTTCGACTTTTGTGCACCCCTCGATTCCCTTTTCGAGCATTTCTTTCATTTTTTGCTCAGCTGCTGTCAATTCATGTCCGCAGCACGAACTATGAAGACGGAATGATGCAAACAGTGCCTGGCGAGCTGAGCGAATCATCTAAAATATAAATAAATGCTAGTCTTTGTATCACACTGACAATAAAACAAAAAAGCTGACTTTATTTTGAAAATTTGCAAAAATATTTATTACTGTGCAAGTTTGCGTGATGCAGTTTACACACATGCCATAATTTACGCAAAATAAAAAAAAATTAGTTGTCTCATTTTATTTTTCCGAAAATCGTAAGCAACTCAAGAGGTTTTAATATTTCAGTATTTTCCTTTGCAAAAAAGGAGCGTCACATTTTCAAGAATTTCCAGTAAACTCTCGAGAACATCCCACAATATCTCATGACACCACTCCACGAAGGTCAGAAGTGCTTCTCATACAACATCTTCTTGTTTCAATGGAGAAGAAAATAATTTATGAGTTGTTGCTCATTAATGACGACACAATTGCACCACAAAACTAAATTATGCGCAAATTCCTTCATAAAGTTCTTCTTCCATTTTTTTTAGATTGGAAATTAGGAAAAACCTCGTGGAAACTCAATGTTCTTTTTTTTGCATACAAAGAAAATCAGAAAATTTTAAAATTTTTAGGAATCCAAACATTTTTCACAATATTCACCGCAAGCACACGAACTAAATATCACTTATTCCAAATTTGGTACGTTTTATAGGCTCAAAACCCTAAAAATTCTTAAAAATCAGCTCAAGTGAAACGGTTTATTTAAATGCATTCCAAATATTGCACCTATGACGCTGCCGTTGAGTAACAATAAGCCGTAAGTCAAATAAAAAAGAAATGGTAAAACAATAATCTATGAAGAATATTAAAAGGAGTTGCGTGAAAAAACAAGTGACTACAATTCCAAAAAGTGAAAAAGCACAGCGAAAAAATTAGCAAGTCTATTCGAATAGAAATAAAGAAAAACCGAGTGATTTGGCTAAAATGACAAGTTTTTTTGTACAATATTCACACGGGGCAAACAATTAGGCTGGGGTTCGGACCACTTTGGGAACAACTAGTCGTTCGTCGTCTCGAAAATCGCTGACATACCCAAGACTTGAGCTATCCTCACTTGTCGCGCTGTCACCTGCAATATTTCGATTGTTACCAAAATGCGGTCTCGCGGCGAACCTTTCAAACTCGCCTCGCCATTCATTTGAGGCAATTTTTCGTCATTCGTATTCAATCCGCAATGTCGTTTCAGCGACCATTGCATCGCCCAAATTGCCAGTGGCCTCATATACCCAATAGCTCGATAATACCTATGAGAAGCTTCAATTAGATTGGCGACACAAAACAATAGCCTACTTCCTCTCGTAAATAGCTTCAGGCGTCTGATACTGAAGTCCCGCTCGCTCGAAGCACGTCAGATAGCATCCAGAAGCGGTATGGAACGCCTTATCAATTTCACCTTGTTGAATCATTAAAGAAGCCACCGCATAGGTAACACCAGTCCAAACTTCATCCGCTTGAATGTACTCACGGTCGACGATTCCGTTCGGCTTCATTCCGTTAACGGCTCCCATTTTTCCTTTCGCAAAACTGCATACATTGAGATCGTAGATCGTATTAATTGCAGTTTGGACCATCTCATGGGCAATTATCTGAAAGCACCCAACAGTCAATACATATGTCTCAATTTGTTTCTGTTGTGCATGCTTACATCATTGGCCATGTCGGGCGACACCGATTGCAAGAACCAATAGCCGCACAATTGATCAGCCATCACAGTTTCACGACTGAAAATTATTGTTGATTTTAACAACCCAAACATTTTCACGCCCCAACCTTCTCGATCGCTCACAGAATCTGAAATACGTTCCAGTCCACAATTTTTCAACGAACACTAGTTTGGCTTTCTCCATGGTCTCGGCGAGCATCACTCTCGTGTTGTCGTCGCCAACAATTTTCGCCATTTCGACGGCCACCCGAAGTGAAGCCAACCATAATGAGCCACAATAGGCGCTGACACCTTCCATTTGCCAAGCATCATACGTTTGATCGGCTTTGCCGAAATTCTCAATCATTCCGTCTTTGTCTTGGTCCCAATTTTCAAGAGCTTCCGTCATGATCATCTGCAATGTTCATCTTGCGTTTCCACTATTTATTTTTCTCTACCTTAATCACCGGCCAGGTGTGGTTCAAAAAATCGTCGTGCTCATTGGACAACACAATATAATCTCTCCACGATGTCAAAACATATTTCATATTCAAATCTTTCCATTTTCCCGTATCATGCATCACATAGGCGTTGGTGGCAAGCCACGGCTCGTCCGCCGGATTGCCCAGATCGTGCGGGACCCTCGAAGCCGTCTTCAGGTTCGCCACATCCCCTTCCATATGGAATCGAATAGGCTTTTCAATCGAATGATAGACTTGGTCAGCTGAAATTAATTATTCTAGAAAAAAAAGGAAATTTGAGAAATTGAAAAATATTTTTATCGTAAAGATTTTTTAATCAGATAAAACTCACTAAATTCCGCTTGAACCGCCAATTCCAAATTCGGCCACAATTCGGCCAGTGCGTAGGACGCATAAAAATGCACATCATACGTGTTCACCATTCGATATTCCCAAGCTAAAAAACACCAATTTTTCAATCAACATTTTTTCGCGTCGGCCACCCACATTCCAAATAGCCGAATCGCCCCGTCGCCTTCATCAGCTTCTTCGTATACTCGCTGAGGTGAGTCTCGCGTTGTGACCAACTATCGTCAAACTCAAACCAAACCGTTCCGCCGTCGGTGATGAAGTACAACTCATTGAACAGCGCCGCTTTGTACCAATCCGGCAACTTCGGATGGCCGATTATCGGCGATTGCCATTCGTCGATTTTCTGTTCCCAAATCGCAAATCGACGAAGCGCGCGGACGCAGAGCGCGTCGGCGGCGTCGACACTTCGGAAGAATTTCGTGTACCTTCTAGACGAAAAAAAATTCATATCGATTTCTACAATTTTCGTCGCCAGCACTAAAACATACCTTTGATAGCTTCTTTGCAGCGATCCAAAATTGACCTTCGGCATGTCCCAACTGAGCGCATAATCGACCGTTTTTCGCTTTCCAGGCGCCAATTCGAATTTATTACAAACGCCAACCGCCATCTCCCTTGAGTTTTGACAACATTCGCTATCCTGAAGAAAAAAAATAGGCGAAAACTGGAAAATGACGGGCAAAATTACGTAATGCGGAACATTTCCCGTCTGCTCAAGTGTCGTCCAGAACGCTCTGCCCGATTTTGACGGATCAAATCGTTGACATATCGATGTTTCAACGTCTCTTTGCTTGAAAAAAAATTTTTTTAATTCGAGATAGAGAAAAAGAGAGCTTACCAATGTCGTCGCGAGACCATAGATACACCTCATTCCTGATACCGAATGGAACAACGCGATTCCATTGACTTTTGCTTTGTCGTCATGCCCGGCGGCAAGGTATTTCGCGGCGCTGCACTCGGACTCGCGATCCCACCGCCGATTGCCGGTGCCGTTGCGGAATGTGAACGCCACCGACACTGTGTACGCTCGATCAGGCGACGCGTTCTCGACTTCGACGCTGAACACGCACACGGGAAGCGACGAGTCCTCATAGTCATGCGGAATGATCGGCGACACTTGTCGAATTGTCACGGTGAGTCCGAGTTCCGGAATACGGTAGGTCGTCCATGAGCGCGGATAGAGGCCCCTATAATATGTCCGTTGATTAAAATTAGAAATTGTTTTGAATACTTTGAAGAAGTTTAAAGTGAATTTGAAAATTTTGAAATTCGCGCGCTAAAAATTTAATTGGTGTCGTAATATAAAATGAGCGTATTCTTTGTCATTTGACACAAAACATAAAATTAATTAAAAATTATGCTCTTTCACATTCATCGAGTCACTAGAAGATTTTCCATACATGACCAACGGCGCCAATTCAAATGATACGAACAAAAAACGAAGAAAACGGTTTTTTTAAACCTAACCTTTCGATTTTTTCAGTTTTCCCGTTTTCCCAGTTCACCGTTCCGAAACAAAAACCAATTTAAAATTTCAAAATTTCTTTTCTCATTTTAAATAAATTCAGCCTTATTATGTCTGCGTCAAATAAAATTCGATGTGACCCCGCGGGTTTAAAATCCATTAAAACGCTTATATAGCTGTAAAACAACTAAAAAATACTTTTTTTTAAAAAGAGTGAAAGGTTGTCATAGACTTTAGAAAAATTGAATAGAAAAACTGCTTTGGGTATCGTATGACAAAAAGAACTGCTAACTACTATTTATCTGAATGATTAAACAAGTGGCAAACAAAACAATGCACAATTGCGAATTAATCATAAGCATAGATATATACGCTCTGAGCGATCAACCCAAGAAAAAAAAACATTATGATCAAAACAACAAACATAATCCTCAAAAACAGCAAAGCAAAATACTCTCAGTAGTTGCGCGTCAATTTCGGCATGTGTGTATACACCGAGTACTTACCGTACACTCAGGGTGATAAAGCGAGAATTCCCGTAAAAATTTTAGTTTTGTTTTCAGACGCCGATATTCAACATTTTCAGACTCGTCAATAAATGCAGCAACATTTCGAGAGAACTTGTTGATGTCCAATATAATATTCTGCATGCAGATTTTGTTCACCGATAACAACTGGTGACGAAAAAAAATTCTCATCAATCTTGAGATGTTTCGTTTTTTTTGTTGCAGAAAACGATACTCAGCAACCCAAAAAAAGATCGATCGCTCAGCGAAATGTGTTGATAATTCCAAGATAGATCTAATCTTATTTGTTCGATATCATCATCAGTCCATAAATTGGTTTCAACGATTTCGAATTGCGTTTCGTTCCGCCCACCGAAGAAAGCCCAAACACGGAATTGATAAGAAGAAGACGACGATGAAAAAAAATCTACTGGGTCCACATTTTGATTCAATTCGTTTTATCATCGTTGGCGGTTGTTGTTACCACGCGTAAATCGCGAAAAACAACAATAATACTAGTATTTGGATTTATGCGAGAAAACCCACCCCCCAGCGCGTAAACATGCCCCCGTGTACGACATCAAGCAATTCAACGAAAAAAGCAGCATATACCACGTATTAAAAAAAGAGACACGGCCAATTAGTTTTTTCTTGCTCCCTCCCCCATATCGAAGAAAACTGTGACCGTACTACTTACTTGTTAGAGTCTCTTCCGATTCACAGGACATTTCTTTTTTTTTCCCCATCGAATTTCTTTTTAATCCATTGTTTCAGCCAATTAAGGGCAAATAATTGAGGTTTTCTGTTCGTCTAACCCAATTATTCAATCTTTTCAGGCTGGGAGGATAGGTTTTTTTTTTGGTTAGAAGAGTTCGGCATTTTACACAATTATTTCGGATTCCAAAAAAATTGCTACTCGAAGAAAAAGTGGAATGGAACGCAGAAGCGCAAAAAAAAACAGCTACAACAACAACAAAAAACGTATTGTTTTCTCGGACGAGCGTCCACCATTGCCGTGTGTGGTACGGACGTCCTGCAGACATTCAAGCGGGCCGCTCACACGCATGCGAACAACACGGCGGCGACGAGGGGAAAAGCGCTCAACACATTCGCTCGAATCGAGTGGCACAAAGCGCGGTTGCCGTCGTCGCCAACAGACCCCCCCCCCCAGACACACACATACATACAACCCAAACGCCCCTCGACTCGCGTTCGTGATCGCGCGCGGAGGGCGCAGACGGGCGACAAGACCACCCATCAAGAAAACGAAGACGACGATCGCGCGAGCGCGCTTCCTTCACGACGACCACCACGACGACGACGACGCACACATTATTTTCATTTTTTTTAGAAAAAAAAACACCACCCAATTCTCGCTAGCGCTTCTTTTTGATTACGGTAGTCGTCATCACACATTCTTGATTCAGATGAGCCGCAAGCGTGCACATCAACAAATCGGCGCTGAACACGACGATTTAATTGCACCGAAACGACTTCGATTCTCCAGGTAATCAATCTAAAATACCAACCGCCGTTGTCGAGCGCCTCTTTCATAAAAAAAATAACGTTATAGACCCGCAATGCGATTCATCGATTTTCCAACGGCAATGAGCAATTTCGGCAATCTTCACACTATCAACAATATCGACGCGAATCATGTCGATTGGCCACTCATCAAAGGCGCCGATTTATATGACGAGCCGGTTGTTCAAAATTGGGGTACATCACATATTTGGTTTTGGTCTTCTTCATTACTTTCCTTCTAGACGTTCCCGACACCGTCGACTCGTCTCGATTCGCGTTTGTTGCCTCAAAATTGATGACGAGAGCCGGCGATAGCGCAACTCCCAACATCGAATGCGTAAATCTTGTGCTGAAGACGATATGCGCCAATCTCGTCGCATATTTGAATAAAATGTACAAGGCGAGTGTGGCTGCCAAAAGAGCGTAAGAACGGACCATCTTTGATTGGCGACCAATGTTTTTTTTTTCAGTAGCGTTACTTGTCTCGAGTTTCTGGCCCTTCTTCGACAAAACAATTCTCGCTTCAATCACTATGTGAATTATTTAAAAGTATGCGTCTCATGAAAACAAAAAATACAAAGCATCGAAATTCTCAACTTTTTAATTTCAGAGCTACACGGATAGGGATAGAGATGAGAGCGAACGGAGAAGGCAAAATTGATCTTCCTTCAATTCTTTATTCCCTCATTTTCAGAAATCTTCCGATGCTCGAGATGTTCGGCCGCATTTGGCGAATCTATCCAGATCTCCAGAAAGTCATCATCAATAAGGTTTGGTTTTCATAATGCCAACATCATCAGCACCAACAAAAAACCGCTGCTCATTCGTTTTGGTTTAGACCGACGCCAGATTGAGGCAAATCGAAACCAGCTGCGCCGCCGAAGGCCGCTTCTTAAGCTTTTGCCAACCTGACGGTTATTGCGACGATATGAGCGCGGTTCGATTTCACGAGTTGCTCGGCTTGCCGCCGCTCGAGACCAACCTCATCTATCAAATCGATTATCTCGCGTTGGATCTGATTAAAGTGGTATGATTTGAGAATCAATCAAACCGCCCAAAAATCAAAATTGCAGATTGTGCAACGCGCGTCACGATTCCGACCGTCCGATAAAAACGCGCCAATCGAATTGGAGCATTACAATTGCGCCATCAATTCAACATGTAGTCGTCCATCAAATTTTAAGCGATTTCAAAAATAATTCGTAAACCTCTTGCAGCTGATCTACTATTTGGCATCCCATTCGAAATGGATATCCCGCAAGTGGAAATTAATAAGGCGACACGTCAAATTAATCGCACCAACTCAATGTTCATGGACGACGGCGACGATCTTCGAACGATGGACATGTTCTACGAGATGCGCGCTCTCGAGCAGAAGCAGCTCAGCGCGTTTAATGCAGCCGTCGTCACCGACAGCGACGACAAAGACAGCGACGAGGATCACGCCGATGATTTCGATTACTATGCTATTCTAATACTCAGACCGTATTATCGACTTGTGCACAACGAATGGCGCGCACGCTAAATTTGTAGCTTCCAAAGATGATTTCACCCACTTCTCGCTAACAAGTCATTCATTATTTTTAATTATTGATAATTATTGTTTAACACATTTCTTTTAAATTTCATCCCATTTGTTCCATGTTTAATGCTTTAATTTTCGCCATTTAATGGATTGTTTTTTCTTTTGAGAAATACATAAACTCTATCTAACCTGTAGTAGACGTTTTTCGCCGGAAAACTAAAATCCCACGCCGAAAGCGCGCCAGACGGCGGGCACACGTCGGCGGCTGTCAGCACTTTTTGGTAGATGCACTTGTTGTGTTCGCGAACCGATAAAATGAATTGGTCCGCCTGTAAATTCCTTGAATACGTTTCGGTATCCAGTCGTTTCTCTCAATTCAACAAACACAAGAGCAAACAAGACGTTCTGCCCCGACGAATTCGTTGGTCCCTAGCGACTATTAAAAAAAAGCGCATATGTTTTTTTTTTCGTCGGTGGTCCCAAAAGTCGAATTGCAAATGTATGTACCTACCGCAACGATATCGACTTTGTGCTCGACGAGTCCCGGCCTTAAGCTGAACTTGCAGAATCCGCCTCGAAAATCTCGACCGATGGCTCCGCAACCGATTCCGCCGCAAGGCACTCCTAAAATACGAATGATTGTAATTGAGACGCTCGCTTATAATTTTTTTTTAAACCGTAATAAGGTTTATGTTTGAGCGGCTGGAATGTATTGATGAACAGCTTCTCCTTGTCGAACGTGTATTTCATCCAATACAGAAAGTATCTGCGGACAAATGGCAAAGCCTCGTACACCTTAAAACAACGACATATTTTGTGTCAGGATCATCGCAAATCTTTTTGAAAATTATTTTTTCAAATCAAACGACTGAAATAAACTTTTAAAATGCATTTCCTTCATCTCAAGGGTTTCGAGACGATTAGAACAGCGCGTCAATTTACCCAAAACTGAATTCGAACGAAATCCGTGCCATTTTTTTCATTCGTGAAACGGTGTTAGAGGTTTGCCAACGAATAATTTCGCAACCCCCCCCCCACCATTCTTCTTGAAGGACCAACCTGTTTCGGTGTGGGCCGATTGAATGGCACCCGTTTCTCAATAGGCTTCCGATCGCCGCGCGCTTTCCAACCGATGCCCGACATTTCCTGCGACATCCACGCCGGCGATTCGCCGAGACATTCTGCGTCGCTTCTGCAAAACCGCGAAAAAAATTGAGTAGAAAAAAATACGCCGATAGAATGTTTGTCGCCAAAAATGATTGATTACTATTGTACAGATAAATATTGTTGACAATTACGGCGCGTTTTTTAACACTGATAAGACAAGTGTTCAGTGTTCTGTCAAATTAGGGCATATTCGTTCATATCATGTTCGAAACATGGTGATAAAGGAATTCCGCTTCTTTTAAAAGTTGAAAAAACGGAATGAACAGGTCTCAAGGCGATAATTTGAATCATTCACAACTCTCGGCACAGTTTAAAATAATTTTCTCGATTTTTTTCACGGGTTTAGGATAATAGGAAATTCTGAAACTCATGCTGCAAGTATGAAGTACAGAATAATTAGACAGCACATTCTCGATGCACCGACTAAAAACTCAACATATTTCTTCTTTAAAAATCTGCTCATATCTCAGGAATCATTTATTCCGAAGAATTTAATTCAACTCACTTCCAACTGTTTGTTTCATGAGGGAAGTGCGCGCTACCGCAAGACAGGGTCGATCGGGAAAGCGCGTCTGATAGGAAAAAGTGTGTGAACATGAGAGAATCGGCGGTGAGTTGGCGTCAATTTGCAGTTCGCTTCGACAAACGCGCTCTATTGCACGTTGTGCACCGACCCCCAGTGGCACTATAAAAGGCCGGCGGATTCGCAATCCCGTCAGTTCTCTCAGCTCCTCGAGTTGCGGGAAGCCCGCCTATCTTGCGGGCTCCGCGTGTCCCACATAACCTGTGGGCTCCACGTGCCCCCGCATAATGTGCGAGCCCCACGTGCCCCCGCATAACCTGCGGGCTCCGCGTGCCTCGCATATCCTGGCGGGCTCGTCATGGCCAAGGATCCACACGGTATGTCACATTCATCGCAATCCTTCTTCTCAATTTCTCTTATTGCAGATCCGATGAGAGCCACAGTCGTTGCTCATTCGAGCTCTTCCGATGTGCTATGTTGAAAGTGTCGGGGATTCTCGACTGGTGCGACTCCGTTAGCCAGTACTAACCCTACTGCAGTGTCGCGTCCAGGCTGATGGTAAACCCACATTGCATGAGTAGACATAGCACGTGAAGAGGAGCAAGAATGGGGAATGGCGAAAGAGGAAGCGGATTCAAAAGGTAAAGAAGGAGGCACAGTCTATCAGAATAACTCGGATCATTTCAGGCATCTTGAATCGAATGGATCTAATCGAAGGCGACGTCTCGAAGAAGCGACGAGGACGGAGCAAAATCGTCGGATATTTGGTAATTTTTGGTCAGGTCCAAGTTTTTTATTACTTATTATTTTTTTTAATTATTTTTATTCACCATTACTGGTCGTACCACTTACGGCCTCCCCCTCTTCCTCCCGGTCCTACCGTTTGGGACCATCTTTTCTTCTTTTTCGGGGAAAGCCGGCTTCCCCTTCTCTCTTCCTGCCACCAGTCGTACCACTTGCGACTGTCCCTTCTCTCTATCAGTCGACTGATTCTCTCTCTCTCTGCCGTACCACTTGCGGCTTCCTCCTCTATATCCCACCACTTGGGATTCTCTCTCTCTCTCTCTGTCGGTCCTACCGTTTGGGACCAACCACCGCTTCTTTTTTTTGGGGGGAAAGTCGTACCACTTACGGCCATGCCAGTCATTCCACTAATGATTGGCTTCCCCCTTCCGTTTTGTATTATTTTTTTACTTCAAGTTTTCAGGTGTTTAGATATTTAGGTATCGTCGCTGCCGCCGCCGATGGAAGGATCTTGCCGGTGAATCGATTCACCACCACAACTAATTTTCCCCCTCCCCCCACTATTAAGCATTAGCCATACTAAGGACCCCTCTTCTTTTTAATCTGCCGTAGTCGGCTATATTAGGGCCGTAGTCGGCCATTCCCCCAAACGCCAAGGCTTCCTGATCCCCCGTAGTGCCGAGGCGTTGGCTGGATGGCGGCTTATCCGCTGTATCCTAAACTCGGGTGATTGGCCTGGCATTGCTTTGCAATTGCTTCACCGGGTGTCCTCCATACTAGTCAGGATGTCATCTAACCCAGACCTATATTGACGTGGATTGGCCAGCTATGTCAATATGTCCAGCCTTTCGGGTGCACATGGACCGTGCTTCTTAGCATAGTAGCTTGCTACTTTGTAGTGGCTTGCTACTACTTTGTAGTAAGCTGCTATGCTATGAACACAAAAACCACATTACCATATCACCAGTAGACCCGGGGCCCAGCCAGACGTGGCTTGCCCAACCACTTCTACTTCTATTATCCTCGGATGATAGTTGTGGGATGTCCTTGGGTGATCCCCAAGGTGGGATCGGCGATGACCCACATCAGGTGTTCGGCCTGATGCTGGTGAGCCTCTCCTTCATGTGTCGAGCCTCTACGTGGCGAAGGAGATCAACTGACTCGGTCATCATTCAATGGGATCGAGTCAGGCTAATCGACACACTGTCCCACGCAGGTCGAGAATTCACTTCCTCAACCGGGCGGCTTCTTTGCGACATAGCAAGTCGCAAGAAGTATTCAGAGAAATGCCAACAAAAAAGTGTTTTTGATTAGAATCTTGTTAATTTGAGGATGGACTTTACGATTAGTTTAAAATAATGCATCAGAATTTCTCTTGTGACATTTTTTTTTGAGATTTTATTGTCAATTTCTCATTTTCACTTTATAATATTCAAAAATCGTGCGCGCGGTTTCATGAACAGTGTCATTTTTTCTAATAATTCTTTAAACAGTATTTTTTCACGAAAATTCGCTAATAGATCTTTTTTCTCAAATTTTCGCGGTATGATTAACGGAAAATTCACAAATTTTATCACACAATTTTGTGTTATAAATATGAATATATATATATATATATATATATATATATAATTCAATTTTTTCACAGAACTGATATATGTTTTCTTTCAGAACGAATTGAACGAAAGCTACGTTCATTGACAAGAACGTGAAGGCGAAACCAAACGGACCGAGAAGATCAATATGGCAAACTGGATGAGAAGAATAAGATATCGATCAAGTTCGAGCAGATTGTCAAACTTCATACCAATGGGAAAAACATTTTTGAGAATCATTGAGTCGGAAGAGCTTTTGGTTACGGTAATGAAAAGCGCACGAATTTTTTGCGTTGAATCTCGCCGCGACTAATTCCGCTAGCCGGGTTTTCCCCGATGATGATCTGTTCACACAACGACACAATAAATCCCATTTCAAAATGAACTTCTTTATTTTTTGAAATCTAAATTAAATTCCCATCCAAGCTTCCGCGATTTTTAATCAAAATTTCTTAAACCTAAATTCCATTTTCGTACATTCTCTCGGCAAACTCAGTTAAATCAATCGATTTCAATCAAAATCGAATAAATGAATCGTTTTCAAAAAATTTTAATCGAATGAAATTTTTAAATTTAAAATGCCTTAAATATTTAGATTTTTTAAATCGAATTTAAAGAAAGCCTCCATAAAAGCAAAAACAACTTTCAAAACATACCCAGTAGCCACAATTTCAGGAAACATTTCACAAAGAAATATATATTTAGAGGAAATATGAAAGAAAAAAAGGTTTTGAATAGGTTTAATCACGACATTTAACATAAGATGGTATGCGTCACCATTTCCAAATATGGAGGGAAACGCAAACGAATTGGATTACTCACCCGTAGGCCGGCGAGACCGCTCTTCTCGCCATCTTGCGCGATCCCTTCGATCTTCGCGAGCTCTGCAATATTTCCAATACATCAATTGCATCCATTTGGTGCTATCAATCATCAATTCAAAAACTCACCTTTCGACACGCCAACATTGCGAATTGAGAGAAAAAAAGAAATTAACCGGCAACAACCTGACAATTTTGTGCAAATTTTTTTATCAGCTAACTATGCTAATTATACGATAACGATAAAGCGCGAGTGAGGGGGGAGGAGGTGGTTTAGTGGAAAAAACCATGACAAATCAGCGAAATGATAACGATTCGCGAAAATTGGTCTCTCACAAGAAAAGAGCGCGTCGAATTCAAAAATCATCCATTTAACAAGTACAAAGTGAGCAAATAGGTGCGTTTTTCGATTGACACGAACGAATGCAAACAACGACTCGCCTCTAGTCACAAACTACATGGATATTAGTCGTCTTCGTTTTGTCAACATCCTACCATAGACCAATGAACTTTACCGTTTGAACATGTAGGTAAATATCAAAAAATCAACTACCCGTTCGAGAAATTTCCATTTTAAGGAGTGATTCGCTCGATTAGTGAAGAATTCTATCGCGGAGACGGAAAATTGGTGGCTAAATGTCAAAATAGAACAATGAAAGAGGTCTTGTAGGTTTACGAGCATCATGAGAATAGTTTAAAGGCGCAATACCGTGCATCAAAACCATTCCCAAGTTTTTTTTTTCACTTGTAGCCTTTTTTTTAAGTTTTAAAGTCCCACGACGGCGACGATACAATATTTTGGCTCTTGACGCGAAAATAGGTAAGTTAATCAATTGCGCTTTTAATTTACTGTTTTAGTGGTTTCATGTAAACTAGAAAATGTATTAGCAATACGAACTAATTTTTTTTGGAGAAAACACTCGGTTAATTTTTAAAATTTTAAAAATCAGCACAAATAAAAAATAAAAAAAATCCTCTGACCTGCATAATTTTCAAAGCAATTCTCCATTTAATTAGTTCATTATATCCAAAAAATCGACGACTTGTATCAAATATCGAAATTTTAAAAAATTCTCATCGAAAACCAAGGAAGGAATCAAAACCAAACAAATTTCTCATGAAAATTAATCTTGAATCTTGTAATTTCGTATATATTTCAAAGTTATCTATCACATTTATTTAAAAATTCATTTTTTTTGTTGGAAAAAAACATAAGTCTCGGCAAATCGCTGACGTCATAGTTCAATTATGCAAATGACCTCGCTATATTTGACTTTTCTGTGTACAGTGACACAATAAACTACAATCTTAGCAAAAAATGTTCTAATCGAATTTCGTTTATTAAAATTATTCGATTTTCTCACGGAAAAGGGGAGCAAAAAATATCGATCAATTTGGTCATCGGAAACGAATCTTCAAAATCTTCAATTTCCGGCAATTTTCGATGCGGGGCAGAAAATAGACAAATTTAGCGAAAATTGATTGAAACAAAAACGAAACAATTCTCAAACTCCCACCATTGCACTGTACAAAAATGACGCCGATGTGGGGAAAAACAAAATTATCAAAAAGAGAAAGATGTTCGCCAAAAAAAAAACGAGAACGAGAACACTTTGATTGTGGGCGTCAAACGACTGAAGGGAGACGGGACCATCAAATTCACGAAATTAATGTAGATTTCAATTTTTCGTTGATTGAATATTCAATGCGCGTACGGTATTATGCAATGTACGCAATCTCGCTGCCTCGAGACGCATTGACAAGTATTTAGCCAATAATTTTTTAAATTTCTTTTTGTAATGATTTTTGATAAATTGAGCACAAAAGCGAACCAGTAAAAAAAACCAATATTGACATTGGAGAAAAAAATACGCTTATCGGGTTTCTGTTGCCGACAGCGAAAAAAAAATTCGATTCGGGTCAATTGTTGAATAATTCCCGAATTGTTGCCAATGGTGACTCTACGAGCCAAATTTTCGGCTCAAATGGGTCTCGCGCGTCTTCAACACATTTCACGCTGTGGGGAAAACAAAACTCTTACCAAGCAATTCTGCCAGCAAATTGTGAGAGCCGCGATAAACCGAAACGGAAGCTACAAAAAAAAAATAAATAAAATAGTGCTCATTTTCTCGAAAAATAAATAACCGAACGACCAAAAAATGGTAAATCTATGGAAAATACACCAAATCAATCATCAAAAATCGATAAAATTTGAAATAAAAATTCTTATTAAGACCATTTAACTAACATAATCGTTAATATTTTGATTGATTGATTGCGGTAGCGAATTGGGTACATTTTGATGAAGGGTCACACAAAAAGAAAACGTAGAGCGATGGGAAAGAAGCGAATAAATTAGGGAATCTGAATGAAGCATTATATTTTCAGTATAAAACGTTATCACATTTCGTATTCACAATCGATAATAATTAAATAGCTCAATTTAAAATGGAAAAAAACATAAGATGAACGACAAAAAATACAATAATTTTGTGTAGAAACAAAACCTCCAAATATGGTTAAACGAGTCCCGGGAATTCGTTGACCTCGCCGCTCGCGGTGTTCTCGTTTCCGTTAACAATGTAGGAAATTTTTGTTCGCATTCTCGCCTGAAAACACAAAAATGCATTATTATTATTCAAAATTTAATTGCCTAAAATTTTCAATAATCTATTATCATCGCAAAAAAAAATTTGCGGACCATTTTCACGTTTTTTCGCGCGGCAAATCAAATTTCGATTTTGAATAGTGGGCATTCGTAATCAAACATCTTAAACAAATTATAGCCACGAGTATACTTGTTGTTTCGTTTGCAATTTCGAAATAGTAGACAAATTTTTTTATCAAAATTTATCTCGGATAAAATTCGACACATATAGGAACGATTCGTATGTGCCCGTAAATTTAACAATGTTCCGTCCGAGACCCCCCATATCATTTCGACTATACTTTATCATGTGTGATTTGTGCTTTTATGTTTGTGCTGTGTAAATAACTCAACAAACAACTTCCGAGTTGTGATAAATGATGCCAGTTCGGAGTTCATCGTCCTTTTTTCTGGCGCCCCTCACCATCGTTCCCATGCGTTTCTCATTTTCAACAATTCTTTGAGCTTCATTCCGACACCGACATCACATCTGCCATATGCTCACTTCCTACGCGTCGATTTACTTGTGATAAATTACATTCATAAAGAACAAGGATAAAGCGCAGCGAACTAAGGGACCGATTTCTCAATCAACTCTTAAGGGGACCAGACAATCAAATTCGGACAAAACCAGCGTATAAAAAAATGCCACCCACCACAGCTCCAGGCACTTTTCGCGTAATCGTCATAAATTGCGTGCTCGTGCCGTCTGGAGGCACATTCGGGTTTGAGCACGGCTCAATCTGAATCTCAAACGCTTTGGTGACAGCGGCGAGGAAGTTGAAGTTCACAATTGTCGCCGGCGTGTAATTGAACACCGTCATTTTGAGGCGAGCCTTCTCGTTGACCCAACTCTCAACCACCTCTACCTGCACTTCAATACCCTTCGAGTTAATCACAATGACAGGGCGGAAGGCATTGGTGCTAAAACAAAGAAAAATAATTTGCTCTTTCTTCGAATCAATTTTTTTCTTACTCTTGCACAACTGGATTTGATGTTCCAAAAAGATCGAAGGGGTCTGCAGCTGGAGCCGGAGCGGCAGGCGGCGCGGCTGCTTCGAGACCTCCTAGAATATCGAGCATTCCCCCATTATGCGACGAATCGACACCAATAAGTCCATCATTTGTCGGTGGACCTCCCATAGACAATCCAGCCAAATCGCCGAGAAGCGAATCAACATTCGACGATTCTTCAACGGGAGCTCCAACAACTGGCTCTGAAATTTACGAAAAAAAAATCGAATTCAAATTTATGATTAAAAAATACCATCTGCCATTGCGTCGCCATCAATCATCGACGATGCAGCGGCGTTGAGCGAGTTGTGAGTAATGATCGGCATTCGTTCAAGAAGTCCATATCTTTAAAATTATTGTATAAAAATGTATATGATTCGAATAAAATCATACTTAAGTTCTCCCAATTGCAAAATCGAATTAAATTCAACGGAACGCTGCTGAAGTTCAAGATGAATGTGGGCTTGGTGAATTCGCACAAGCGCTTCAATACGATCGCCAGTGGTGGTGAATCTGAATGCATATTCTTAATTATACTATGCCACGCCCATTTATATAATGTTTAACTACTTGAAGAATTAAAATCGCACCACACAGAGATTTACAGTGTTTTCTTTTTAAACAAAAATTAAAATATTTAAATTGAAATTTGAATTTCTGCCTCGAAAAATTTTGAATAGTCTACCATTATTGCAATGACATAATAATAATTATTATTACCTAGTGGCAAGCTTCGCCAATGCTGTAACCGCATAGCATTTGGTCATCAATGAGGTCAACGTCGAAGGAAGAACATTCTCAAACAACGTGATGACGTCATTCTCCGAAATCTGAAAAAAAAAAACAATAGGATTCGAAATCTCGTAATTAAACCAACCGCTGTCGAATCGGCATCCGCCGGCTGAAGTAGCAAATCGCCAAACTCTCCAATCGTCCAAAACGCGACTTGAAGAAGCGGCTGCGCGTTGATCGCGTCCTTCTGCGCCGCATAAAACAATTGGACGACGGCGTAGTTTTGGAGTTGCGAATTCGCCGAAATCAATTGAATCATACACGAAACCACCTCGTCGGGCACATATTTTCCAGCCTAAAAACACACAAGCACAAATCATGATTTCACAGGACGACGAGAAAATATTTGATATACCAATTTCAAGACCGTTATCATCGTGTCGAGGTGCCATTCATGATTCGGCGAGTATCGCTCGGTGGCGATGTACATTTTCGAGGCGCATTCCGATTTGAATTCGGCGTCAGCCGTCTCCAAAAATATCAATATCTCTTTCGTCATATTTGCAATGTTCTTCTTGTTCATCAAAGCGAAACAGAGTTCCATTGCACGTCTGAAACATTCATTTTCGCAAATTTCACTCAAAATTTTCATTCAAACTCACTTTCTAATCGAAATATCGGGATCCTTGAGGCAGTCCACAACAACGCTGCGGTGCCGTTGGACAGCCTAAACGAAATTGAACATTTTCGAAATAAATTTTCAATATTACCTGATAATCGACATGAACCGTTTTCAGGAGTGTATTCAAGGCAACATATCTTATATTTTTGTCAGTGTTGAGCAAAAATCTTCCAAGGATATTGATGGCAAGAATTCGGAGGCCACTCTCGCTCTTGATTTCCATTATCGTCAGCACCGTTTCGTACAGAATCGCGTTTCCCACATTTTTCGCCGTCTCCGTATTCGTGGCGACTTGCGCCAGAATATCGTTCATCTCCTCGGTGGCGCGCGCGTCGTCTTTGCCCAAAACTCGCAAAAGTCGCAAGATTTTCACCTAAAACAAAACAGGCTCACCAAAAATTGTTTTGGACAATTTGAATAAACCTGAAGGAATGGATCCGAGATTCCGGTGACGTCATGCTCCGGCGAATATCCGCTCATGAGCAAATTTTTCAAAATTCTCACCAAATTCGGGACAAGCTTAAAATATTTTTCAATCAGTTTTTTTCTAGATAAATATGGGCACCTTTTTGAAATGATTGAGAACATCCGGACTTCTTTCGCACATCTCTGTGATCAATGTTGTCGAGCCCATAAGAGCTCCATGATTCTTCTCTCCGATCAAATTACGTGTGCATGGTATGAACACTTCCATAAGTTCAGGAACTTTGCGAACGATTCGGAATGCGCAAAGAAGAGCCTTAAATCTTATGAATTAATTCGATTACCGGCGTTCAAAAATTGGGCCAAATCCTCTGAAAAAGGATGCAGGATGTGCCTTTAACCAGACTCTAAATTAACGCATTTCATTCTGCAGTGTCTTACGCTTTACGAAGACAATATTCAAAAAATACATATTAATGTAATTTTCCATTAAATTATTAAGAATTTTAAAATATTATAGAAAATTGTAGAGTTTAATAATGTTTTATTTAATTTATTAAGATACTTTTTTTTTAAAACTATTATATAAGATTACCTAAAATTAATTAAGGCAATTTGAAACTTTTGAGATCTATTCTAAAATTTTATAATGCTTTCGAAAGTTTATTAATAAAAATCGACAATATTATATAGTAACTTAATATAATTAAGATTTATAATATTTTAGATCATTTACTGAATGGGTCATATAATATAGCTAAATCTAACCTACCTTCTTTTTTAGGTAAGCATTATTTTGCTTGATTATTTTTTCAACCTCATTCGCTAAATCTCGACACATTTCTGCCGAGCAAATCGATCCGAGTGTGCACAACGCTAATCCGCTCACAAATTGTGTAGAGCATGTCAAATCACTAAAAAAATTATCTTAAAACGTGCGGAGGCGTCTCTTCCCTACTTTTTCAACGAATTTGTGACAAGGAGATGGACTTCAGAGCGCTCATCGAGCAAGAGCATCGCGCCAAGATATCCTATTCTCTTATCGGTGAAACGTGGTTGCGCAACAAGTTTCATACATTCCATCTATAACAAATACTGCACATTATACCGAGCATATAAAGAAGAAGAAGAGATAAAATAAGAAATATAATTTTCTGTGTGATTGTGACGTCACCCATTCATTTCTTTTTCAATTTGTTTTAAATTTAAAAAAGCCAAAATTTCAATGCAGAAATATTTTTTCTTTATTTCCTCGTTGAAATTAACATTATTATTTTTTCTTTTTTTATTTCCTGTAGATTAGGAAATAAAAGGCTTCAAGGATTTAAACAATTTCGATATCAATTTCTTTTAATTTCGCCAGCCATTATTACCTGCCCAAAATGCGCTGGATACCCGAGCATATGAATATACAAAAGTTTTGCGATATTCCTACACTTCCACGGCGAATCGTCATCGCGAAAACTTTCCCGAATATTGGCACTTTCCCTATCGACAACTGCCCGCTCTTCGGCCATCGTGCGAGCTGCACGCACCTGCCGAATTAGATCGCGCAGGCGCATCGGTGTGCCAAGTGTTCTGTCAATTAATAACGTTATTGATAATACATATTCCCAAAAAAATGGATGAAAAAAAAGAAAACCTTCCAATTTTCGATTTATACTCATCGATTTTTTCGATGGCCAGCTCGACGGCGGTCGCCATGATTTTTTGCGCTATTTGAGGCTTCCCGCAAGCCTGAAATTGACAATTCTATACGAAATAGTACAACGTGTGCGGATGTGGCTGGCCAAATATGGAAAATGGCGAGTGCGGGGGAATGTGGCGCGTGTTTGCGGACAGTGGCACTCAATATGTCTGCAGTTTTGCGTGGACTTGCAATTTCTTGGCCACCAATCAGTTTTTTAAAAATTTAAATTTTGAATGGCCGGATTTTTAAAACATTTAATTTCAGCAGTAAAATTAAGATGGAGGAGGTTCAAAATTTAATTCATTTTCTAATAAATGAAACAGTAAAAAATGAAGTTAGTTAGCTAAGATTATTTTCATACATAATTGCTTTTTTTAGACCCCAAAACCTCTAAAATCAGTGAAGATGGGTCTTGGAGCTGTTTTGTCAAGGGTAGCGGAAAATAAATATTTTATTTTATATAAAAATTATTTAGATTCGTGAGCCCGAAGAATCCACTTCATATTCTCTCGATTATCAGCCAGAAGTGAAACGTTCGAGGCCTTTGAACAGAAAAGAGAGAAGAGCTTTGAAGCAAGCCGAGCTTAAAGTCGCAAAATTCCATGATAAATTTATTATTTCAATCTTCAGGAATCCTATGAAAATATTTCTGCCATTAAAATCCCGGATTACAAGAAAGCAACGCCTCCAGTATTCAAAATCATCGAAGTGTTTCAAACAATCCATAAAAAATTCAAAACATGCTCAATTTTCAGAGACGAGCAGGCATTTCAAAACTACAACGCATCATTTGGCTATAATGCCACTAGAAATAATAATTACGTACGATATTCCTTATTAGGTCCTTCTGGGCAATACGCAGCAGTTGCCTCACAAGACAGATATGTCAGAGTATATAAGCTTGAAAATGATAAGGTTAGAATTTTTATTTCCTATAGTATGCAGAAGATAAACCTCTTTCCAGCCACACATTCATTGGAAACACAACATGGGCGGTTTAGTCTACGATATTAAATTCATGAACAATGACAAGTTCCTAGTGACCTCAAAAGAGCACCCAATTCACGCGTTCGATGCTGAAACCGGTGAGCGAGTTGGGGCCTATATCGGTAGAGACCACGCGGTAAGCTTTCGCACTGCCTTCAAATCATCGAAATATCATTTTAGGATGCCGTGGAAGCCGCGATGTGCGTTGGAATGGTTGGAGACACCGTTATAGGAGGATATAAAAAGGATTTCAAGCTGTGGAATGTGGAACGTGGCGGAAAGCCTGTTTCCAATTTTCCCTATTATGATAAAAAATGTAATTTCTTATTCTTATTTACCAAAGGAATTTTTTTGAAGCTTACAATGGGCTTACCGGTAGGGCGATGTCGATTTGCGCTCATCCATCAATGCCCAATATATTTGCCGCAGTCGGATGTTGCGATAGAAGTAAGACGATTTGAAGGCATTCTTTTTTCACAGTGAAATTGAAATTTTTTGGAAACTCGCTTTTCATAACGTTTCCACTTGTTTTAGTTGCCGTTTACTCTGACAAATGGAAGTCCCCAATTTCAACGATCGAAACGAATACGAAAAGTTACACACATGTTCTCTATTCAAGTGATGGTATGAAGCTTTACGCGTCGGAGCGCAAGGTTATTGAATTTATTATGATTTTCATGAATTTATCTATCCTTTTAGGGCGATATTCATTGTTTCGATCTTCGTATGAACATGATGTGCCAAATTTTGAAGCGCGAGATGACCACAAATCATAGGGCAATTTTCGATATTGATTCGTAAGTTTTTAAAAAGAGAATGTTTTCAGATAAAGATTACTTAAATTTAAAATGTGCGTGGGGAAAATATAAAGCAATGAAAAATAATGTTCAATATTTAGGATAGAATTTCGGATATTCTTTTTCAATCTCATTGGCTTCTGTTGTCCAGGGGGCTTATCGTCGTGTTTAGTATGAAAATAAACTGAAACGGCCAAAAATCTAACAAAAACGAAATTTTTATCTCCCACCCATCGATGGACCATAAGTATTTCGAGATTTTATTTTTTTTTTAGCTCATTGCTATTCTCCGGTACTTCGTCCGGCGAAATCGTCGCTTACGACATTGGAAGTGTCGATGAGGAGCTCGAGCCAATTTCAAAAACGCGAATAGCGTCAACCTGTGTTCCCTGTGTTAGGTGAGTCAAGTGGAGTTTGTGAGGAAGCAGATGAAATAAATATATATCGCTCAACAAAGATTGCAACCACATTTTTCCAGTGTGGCTAGTGGAAAATTGGTGGCGTGCTCGGGCGAACGCATATTCCCATCGGTCGGCCTATGCGACACCGACGAAGAGAACGAGAACCAACTTGATTCATTCACCCTCTACCCGGCCAATTCTTTTCAATTCATTTCGTATGCATTTTGACAATACATTGCTATGAATGATTTCTAAGGAATATCGTTTTATGTACAGAAAAATATGGAATTGTTTGATTTTGAAACGAAAGACACTTGCCAAATAATATTAGAAAACAAAAATATTATAAAATATTTTTTAAATAACAGCTAAGCATAAGATTGGTGTAATTGAATTGGTGGCAGGATTCCCGTAGCGTCATGGTGAACGAAGCGACTAGTAGCTGGTGATGAAAGCCTAAAATATTCTGATTGAAGACGAGTATTTTCAACAATCTTACTCAGAATCATTGTGCTGTTTTGGGCGCTGCTGTCTATACGGCTGACGTTGGCGATGCCGTCCCGCCTCTTTCCTCTTCTTCTTCTTCTTTCTTTCCAGCTTCTTTTTGAATAAGTAGAAGAAGAATCCGCAAATGAAGAGGAATATAGCGCCGCAAAGGATTGCGGCGATCACCACCGTCCGATCAGCCGAGCTCTCTTTTAAAGAACCTGAACCAATCACATTTCGATTTCCCTCAAAAAAAAAAGAAAACTACAAAAAAATTCCATGCCATTTTTACGAGGTCGGCATGCTTGAGCAAATATTTGATTTTTATAATTAGACAAACTAACACGGCAAAAAAGCAAGGCACATTGAAGCGTGACGATGAGCATTCTTGAAGTCGACGTCGTCAAAAGTTGCGGAGTTGTTTGAACTGACGGACGCGTTGTCGTTGTCGCTGGACGCTCAATGTAGCGTGTCGGAAGGCGCGCCACCGCTCGTCTCGAGCCTATGAATGACACACCAGGGTTATATGGGATTAGCTCACAACAGTCATTAAACAATTTTTGAACACTCACAGTGCTGCTCGTCGGTGTCATCCTGAATCGAGTACCCACAATTATCGTGACCGTCGCATCGGAGTTTCGCGTCAATGCACAATTTCGAATAAGTGCACAAATACAATGATTCCGATGAGCACTCGCTTTCTTGTCCGTCGCTGATATTCTTGACTTCGGTCCACGCGATGTTGAATCCCTTCAATCCGTTGACTTTGTCCGGTGCCGTGAGAAAACTGAGCCGCACCGAGTTGTTCGCCGACAGCATCGGCTCGAACATTTCAATGTGTTGTCCACAGTATTCAGTCCGCGAAGCGCCTTCGACACGAATAACCGCCTTCTGGCATGAGGCGCTCGTCGACGTCATCTCGCCTTCAACGTCAATCACTTCCATTTTGAGAAGCACTTGACGGCCGGGACGCACGTTGATTTGCCAATCGCAATGAATGCCCTTGTTGTATTTGACCGGATAGTTTGGCGAATGTATATGACCGCTAGGCTTCTCATCGGTCGCCTCGATGACAGCTCCGCAACGATCCGTGTTCTTCTTCTTGTTGCTCGGCACATCTTCTTTTCGCGATGTTCGAATTTCGAACAGCGCTTTGAAGCCGTTCTCCGATCCTTCGGATCCCGATGAGAACACGACGCGCATTTCGTGCGATCCGAACGCCGACACCGATGGTCCCGGAAAAATATTCGAGCAATATCGTTCTGAATCGGTGAATTGAAGGTCATAAAGAGAAACATAATTGCATACGTTTAAGCTGCAATCGCTCTTTGCCATTCTCATAAAAAACATCGTAAATGTCAAGCCAGTCGTTGCAGCTGAAAATTGAATAAATGGGTCGTTGTGTGGACTCATTTAGAAGAATCGGGCTCGGCTTACTTTCCGTCCTCGTGAAGAGCGAATTGCTCGAAATGGAGCACAATTTCCTGACCGGGCTGGCCAACAATGTAATACGTGCAATTGGTGTCAAGCGGATACTGTAACAATATTTGATTGACTTCGAACTTTCTAATGGTCCCTATTACATTCGCCGGATATCGGGGACTATTGAAGAATCCGGTGGACGATGAGAACAGAAATTTACACTCGTTTGACGTTCCCAGCGATTCGCCGGTCACACCAAAATCCGTTTTGAACTCGATTTTGGCTTTGAATCCCAGCGGTTTCACGTTATCGTCTCTGGTGTCGGTGGTGCCGAATTGCACCACCATTCGCGGACCGCCACTAATATACGGGCCGAGAAGTGGCGAATCGGACGGGATCCTCTCGCAAAGCGTCACATCAAACGTCGAATCATCGGTCGACGACATCACCGCTTTCATGTTGCCGTCGGCGATTGCGATTCCGACCCAAGCGCTTGGGCAAGCGATATCGTCGGCGGAAGGGCTCAGAGTCGGTCTAATAATTAGCAAAATTGAAAATTTAAAAAATGAACTGAATCAATGTCTTACGCGGTATCATAAGAGAGAACCGCGATCGATTCAAAAGTGAGCATGACCTTCTCCAAATTCTGATCGCCTTGTAATCCATGAATAATGTATGTGCACGTGGTGTTCGGCGGATAGGCATTGGGGTACTGTAATAAGTTTTTCATATTTGATAATAGATAAAAATCTCACATTTGGACTTGAGATGGTGTGCGTGGTTTCTCGATTGCTTTCAACTCGCACATCGCATTCAGTCCCTCTAACATGAGTGACGCCACTCTGCCCGCCAAGAAGTTTCGCGACATCAACAAATCGCGCCGAGAACTCGTAATCCATCACAAAACCTCTCGGATCGGCTTTCGCCGGATTCGTCGTGTTAAAATGAATGAGGACCGCGTTCGTCATCGAGTAGACCTCCATCCGCTGCTGAAGACCGCACACTTTTCGAATAATCGGCGATGTTGGAGTCGGTCCGTCGTATATCGTGACACTGTCATATGGACAACTGTCGGTGAAAAAACGAATCGATCAGAAATTTCGGCGAATCTGAAGACTTACTGCTCGCCGCCAAAGAAGACGTCAAAATCGGAAAAGAATAGTCGTATTCTCTCGCCACGATAACCTTGAAGCAAATACGAGCAATGCATATTCTGAACGGAATTGTGCCGAACTTTTAAAACTAAAAAATCTAACATGAGGATAGGTGCCCGGGTATGTCGGCGAGTAGATCGTGCCCGATGGCCTATCAGAGGATTCAATAATATAGCTACATTTTCTACCATTTTGAAGATCACCCGCTATATATTTTGCTGAAATTCGATTAATTATACGATATAAAGTCAATTAACGAGCCAAGACAACCTTCATCGATAAATGAATATTTGGCGCGAAAACCGTAATTCTCATCACGCGTCGTTGAGCGTGAATGTAATATTAATTTCATAATTCGGTGCAAACTGCAAAAATTGGCAAAATTTTGTAAATTGAAAAACGAAATTACCTAATTCTAACTTTTGGCGCCACTGTACCACAATACCTGCCACCTAATGCCGATGATAAAATATCTTCATCGACGGATTCAATTTCAGAATAAATATCTATATATTCTATATCACAGCTGCAATCAAAATTTATTCGAATTTTTGCGATTCGCGGCGAGAGCCCACTTTTCAGAGCTACCAGACAATTGGAAATGTTCGAATTCGAGCATTACACGTTGCCCCGGTCCCGCAACAAACGTGTATACACACTGAAACAAAAACAATTGTTACCGTAATTGGTGTTTGGTAGCATTTTGAAAAAATTTACTTGTAGATTGTAGTTGAGCTCGGGATGGGTGATATTCAATATTTGGCTGATGGCCAAACTTTTCGGAAAACTCGGAAATGTTATATTACCCTCAGGCTGAGTGCTATCAAAATGCTGGTCACACTCTGAAATTGTGCGAAATACTGTTACCAGGTACTGGAAACAGCGCACCGGAAGCTAGGGAACCTTGAGAAAGAGCCAACTACCCAATTTTTTGTTAAGAAAAATGATTTTAATGTCAAAATTCAGCAGTATTGCGTCAACAAAGTTGCAAGTCCGCAAAAACTTTTTCTAGGTTGTTTTCTTCGGACTTTTCGGTTTCTGTTTTCTAATACTTTTGGAGTAACTTACTCTTCATATTGCAGGACACCTTTAAGCCAGAAAATCATGATTAACACGAGGAGGCACGCGATGACAATTGTGAATAACAAAGCGAATATGATGTCGCAGTCAAGTGCTCGACACCTCGCACAGTCCTCCTTGGTCCCTTTTGAATCCCATTCAAGAAGCTCGATGCGCGTCTCAACGATTCTCTCCAGACTTCGCATCTTTCAGAAATTGTCCAATTCGACTCGAATAGGCTGATTGTAGGGTAGGGGACGGCAGAAAAAATTGGATGCGCGCACTTTTGTTTGAGCGATTGTTGCGCTGGAGACAAACATTGAGATCAGAGGCGGTGGAAAAGAAGTCGCAGAAAGAGCAAGAGGTGCACACCGTTGTTGAGTGGATTGGTAAAACATTGATGAGCAACAAAGACATTTGGTATCGAGAAGTTTTGATTTCGAACAAATAATTCAAAATCACATGTGTAAATACGCCGACGCTAGTTAACTTACAAAACGAGAGAAAAACAACATCGAATGAATTTGATTTTTGGGTTTGAGCAACGACTTCGGTCACTAATCTTTTTTGAGTCGAATGAAATTTAATTTTCAGAAATAAAAATGAGAAACAAAAATGGTTTTGTTGTGGGAAGGTTTTCACATATTTAATTAGTGAATTGTCATTTTTGTTCATTATTATTCAATATGGGAAATCGTAGAAATATAAAAGGAGAATGAAGAGCGATGAAGTAGTTTTCCACTCAATACAATAGGGAGCACGCAACACAAAAAAAAAGTGGTGAGGGAAACGAGTAGTATCTCGCGTCGGTGCTCATTTCGAATCGGTTTTCGAGATTAAACTCGGCTTATTTTTGCATTTGCCCGTTTTCGCGTTGTCCTTTTTTTGTGGGTGTGTGTGTGTGTCATGAACAACTTTGAGACTCATCTTTTGGGCAGGAGAAGCACGAACAACAAAATGATGACTAGTAGCAACAGAAAAAGGGGATAACAAAAAATGAATTGAGCCATGGGAATTGACCGTTTAAATTTGTTCGGCTTGCTTTTCAGATTTGGAACCATTTTTAAAGGAACGCACATTTGGGAATGCCGAAAAAAATTTGTATTGGAAAATTGTGTAATTTGTTAAATTTTTTATTTCATGAATAGGTCTAATGGAAATAGAATCGTAAAATATATTTCTCGGAGAATATCACATTGAATTCAAAACTATCTGCGGACAATTCTTGGTCGACTTTTTATTTTCAAGGGTCCCCCCAGCTTCCCAAGCGCTGCTTTCTCTCATGCATGTACCTCAAAAATAAATGGCAAAATTGCGCATCTATTTTCGAGATGATTGATTTCAATGAAGAAAATGCTTACGGAATAGGGTTTTCCGATTTTGGACGAGTCCGATTAAGACCATAAATTGGCAAATGATGGTGAAATTCATAGCAGCTCACATATCGCAATTTTTATGTGCCGGCCTGGAAAAGGTAAATTGATGGAAGAAAAAAAGCGGAGACATGATGAAATTGGAGAAAAGACGGACACGAGGATTTCGGCGGCGGGGAATCCAATGAAATAATGGAATTTCGACGGTGGGGCGCTCCCAACACGAAAATGGAGCTGGAGGTTTGGCGTTGCTGTTTTTCGGGCTGGTTGGTGTGTGTGCAATAAAAAGATAATGCCATGCGATATTTTCACACAATTGAGCGAAATGGAAAACGCGCGGTCGTCGCAAAATCGAGATTCTCAATTCAATTTTTGGAATTTTTTTGGAACAGAGAAAATGTGCGCAATAATGTGCCAAAATTTGTCTTTCGATACCGTATTCAAATTATTTTTTTGGTCATCGTTTTGCTTACAAATTTATTTTTTTAACTTCAAATAGAAGCCAGGCTAGTTAATTGTAAAATTTCAAAAACAAAGAACAAATTAAAGGCGAATAACACGTAGAATGATCTGGGTCTTGTGACGACTATATCTGAATCGTGTCGAGACCGAAAACTAAGGAAGAATGAACGCGCTCTTGAGATTTTTCAAGCGCCGTCCGATTATTATTTGGTCCGTAATCACGCGAGTTTCCCATTGGCCAATTTCGATTCCCAATTGGGAATTGGACAATCGGCAACTGATTGAGTCAACTGAGAACTAGAAAATTGAGAAAATTGGAGAAGCCCGACAAATTATCTTGCAATTATCCGACCGCGGGACTTTTCGGCGTTGGAGAAAAAAGTAATATTAATTATTCAGTATATTCCAAGAAGAATTTCTGATGAAATTCCATCACAACGCCTATTCTTCGTGTTCAAAAATACATTAATTTATGAATTGTGAAAAAAATACGGCATTTTTTGAATTTGTGTGAACAGAAGAGATTTTGGTTTGAATTTGGAAACGGAAAACTAAATTTTAAAAAAATGTATAAAAATATTCAAGTTATGAAAAATGGTTTTTTGCAATCAATTTAGAGGTTGATGAGCAAAAACAGATGGGAATGTTAGCAGACAAGAAAAAAACGGCAAA
Organism: Caenorhabditis bovis; assembly: GCA_902829315.1. NCBI lineage: Eukaryota > Metazoa > Nematoda > Chromadorea > Rhabditida > Rhabditidae > Caenorhabditis > Caenorhabditis bovis. The sequence goes on from CADEPM010000011.1 coordinate 943,764, forward strand.
GTTTCGCGGAGAAATCGACGAGTATTCTGAACACGACGTTTTTGGTTTTTTTGATGAATGCGAATAGGAATACGATGGCCATCACAACAAGGAAATGGTGGTCCCATAAAGACTTTCTGCTAGAATAATTGCACCGTTTGGCGATTTTTACCTATAAAAAATGACAGGAAATCTTGAAATAAGCATTTTCGGTGTGGGCGAACGGAAAAATTGAGAAATTGGAGTTCAAATTTGAAAATCGCGCTCGATTCATTGGAGCGCGTTTGCAACTTGCGCACTTACAAGAATTGAGATATTTAGGCGTAGATTAAAATGCAAGTCCGCATGGTTTAATTTCACATGTCAATTATTTCAAAGATCGATTTGAGATAACTAATATATTAAAAATTCATTTCTTCATCAAATAATGACGATTTGGGTACGCAAAAATCGGATTTAACAGATTTTCCATACCAGATCCAATAAACTAAAAAATGATCCCTTAATTTAATTTATAGCTCATTTTTTCTGACAGAAATAATTGAAAACACAATATTCTTTTAAAAAAATTCCTCAAAATAACCACAAATGTGGCCAAAGTCAGGTATTATTCTCAACTTTGCAAAATTAGATAATGGTTCAATTCAACGCATGTGGAAAAAACGGCGCGCGAAATTCGTTGGGATGCTGTTGGCTGTTTTCTAAGACCACTTAATCCTCGCTCTCAAACCAAAACGGAACAAAACAGAAAATCTAGCAGCGCAAATTTCTCTATTTCAAACTGAGCAGTGTTCCTTGAATGGGCCCCTGGGGGGATGAGGGCTGGCCCGGGGGCACTGATTAAGCGCGACGCAAGCATAATGGAAGCATTGTGGGAAATCTGTGGAACGGAAGCATAATGCTTCCATATAGGAAGCATAATGTAATTCTTAGTGGCTGTGGAAGAATTATGGGACGAATATGGATGGAATGAAAACGGGATGAATATGCTTCCGGTGTTTGCGAGCCGTGGAACAAATATGGATGGAATATGGATAAAATAATCATATGTCAATAAACATTATACAATTGGCGTCTGGACGGCAGACCAAGACAATTTCTAGAAAAATCAATACAAAAAACTTATGCTATCATATAAACAATGAAAATTTGAAAATTACATGATACACAACATACGAAATTTAGCTTCTACCATTTAATGACTTATGCTACTCAGATTTATGTTAATTCAGTCAACTGTTCCTTACTTTGTTTAAAGATTGCCAACTACAATTTAGTCGTATTAATATATTTTTGCCGGTTTTTCCGAAATTGGCATCGCAAACTACTCACAATTTGCTCCAAACTGGTAGCAGACGCGCGTAGAAGAGGCGTGCCGCAGCATTGCAAAACCGTGCGCCGCTTTGCACAATGCGGCCACGCCTCACATTTTCGAAATTCGTTTTCAAAATTTTTGTCCTTTTGCTTTTTCTCAATGAATTTTCAAGATTTTTGTGTTTTTTTTTTTGTCAAAAATTAAAGAATTTTTTTCAAAATTAAAGGAAAAATGTTTTTAAAAAATAAAGGAAAAATTTTCATATTTATCATCAAAATCGAAACCAAAAATAAATTGATAGCATTCGAAAATTTTAAAATCGATACGATGTTTTCAAATCGTTTCCGACACTTTTAAAATCGAATTTAAATATTTTCTCAATCGAATTGTGTTTAATTTCTCATCGAATCCGTTTTATTTTTATTTACTTTAACATATTTTTTATTATCGCTCGCTTTTTTTCTTTTAATAAAACATAATGTTTTGAAATTTTTTACAGATGAAGACAAGATCGAGAGTGTTGTCAGATATAACTGAAACTGCTCTAGAAGTCAATAACAAAGAACCAGAAGTCCCTAACATGGAACCAAATTCGCTCGACACTTCAGATCCAGATAGTCCAATTTACTCGCCAACTCAGCAAAAAAATTTTTCTCCACAGTCCTCACAAACAACAAAATCAACGCCAATTCCTAAACCTTCGTACGCCCAATTTGTAAGTTGTTATCATCAAAAATTGGCCTGTTCGACTCCAGAAATGGTTTCAATTAGAAAAATATGCGCAATGAAGTCTTTATAAAGTACTTCCTAAGTTTAAAGCTTGTTGATTATTTGGTTCCAATCAAGGCTGTGCGGCAATGGAATTGCCGATTGCCGAAATTGCCGGTTTTTCAAATTGCCGAAGAAAATTTCGATCGGTAATTTGCCATTAGCCGAATCGCCGAAATTTCCGATTGCCGTACAGCCTTCGTACCAATATCATTCAGTGGCATTTATCTTTTTAAGTGGGGCTCTAGTACAGAAGTCGCCAGACGCCGACTATATAAAGATCCTATACTTTATTGCAAATATCTATATTACAGATGCTCTTATCCATGGCTTTGGGCAACAACCGACAAATGACTTCAAAGCGAAAGCATTACGCATGGTTCGAGAAGTCATGGATAATCTTCTGTAAGATTTTGAACTATGACTATTAATTTATTTATTTGATTAAGCGATAGAATGCGCCAACGACTTCAAAGGAAATTTGGTGTAGCGCCGGAAGCGCTCGCGGCGCAATTAAGGAAGCTGCTTTATTCTACCAGCAACCCTCAGATGTGAGTATTCATATGTCTTTGAAATTTTAACCAAAATGCCTTTTTGCTTCAAATTTTGGAGTTGTTCTTTCTTCCGCCAATTCACTTTTTATTTTGTGCACTAAAGGGTTTCCAAAAATGCAATAAAAATAAATTATTTTTATTTTTAAGAAAATTATTGATGTAAAAAAACTGATTGTATTTTCTCGAAAAATTTAGTTTACGTAACAATGGTTTACAAGTTTTTCAAATTAATAGGCCCATTATAATCTACTTATTACAGCGTCCCGCTCGATGTCAGTACTGACAATGATTCGAATAGTTCGGCAGTTGCCAGTAACTAATGGTTTGATTATATCTTAATTGAAATTCATTTCATTGTTGTTTTTTTTATTTTAAATTAAATAAATGTGTTAATATGAAATAAATTTTGAATACAGCAATCAAATTGTTTTCTTATTTTCCCATATGGAAGGCATACGGCTCATTCCATATACGAAACACGCGGTTCCGCAAAAAAATGCTTCCATTATGCTTCCATATAACTTGCATATAAGATTCCTATGATATCCACAGCCGTTCCACTATGCTTCCATTGTGCCTATGCCGCCGTTTATCTGTGGGAGCTTGTTTTTTTTTATTGTGTCGTAACAAGTAAAATTTCATTTTAAACATCTGCGGACATTTTTCGGGATGCGCGCCACAATCGCCAGTTTGTCATTTTTTAGCGTGGCGGCAATTCAAACAAGAACTGATGGGACCGTGTTTTTTTTTTGTGTTGGCATCAAATGGTCCGTGAAATTATTGTAGAAGCATTTTTTTAAATCAAAGGATTCATATAAAAGCAAGACCCTATGATGGACAGCTATAAATGGGTCTCGTAGCGACTAAACCAAACTAGAAGGGAAAATTGCGACAAAGGCGTCGAAAAAAAAAATTGGCGAGTTATATTGATTGAGTTGAAAGATTGGCGGAGCACCGCCGAGCATACGACGACGAGGAGACGAACGACAGCCGCCGGCAGATAGATTGGATGCCTGTTACACAATTCGCCATCAGTGCTGTAGTATGCCGGTGGCTGTCAGTCGCGCTTCATGCAATTTTCTTCCGTCTTTCTTTTTTGTTCGAGGTTTGACGTGACGTGTGAATCTGATATTCATCAATATCGACGGGGAGAAACCGCAAAAACACAAATTGCGATTTTTTCATAGCGGGGAGGATCAAACAAATCTCGCGGGTCTCGCAACGAACCATTCCATCTTTAAAAAAATATTGAATTTCTTCTTTTCGGTTTCACAAATTTCAAATTCCAAGGCCAAAGCTCGCTTTGTCTCGATGTTCTATTCAATAGGTCTCATAGCGAAAATCTTGTGATATCATCATAAAAAGGCCAAAAGTGGGCGGAGTCTAGCGAACCATATGGCGAACACATGTTCAACTTTCGCGTCATTTTTCTTGAAAAAATAGCTATGAAACTAAAATGCGCAATTTTTTGCTAAATTTTGAACCCAACAACAAAAAATCTTAAAACTGAGTAAACCAGACGATTTTTTAGACAAACATTATGAATCATGTCTCAAATTTCCAACGAAATTCAATATTTGATTTCCGCAATCTGCGGACATTGATCGTGGATTCCAAAAATGTCCGCAGCAGCGATAATTTGTATAATTTGATATCCCCCCGATGTCCGCATCCTCTCATCGTCGTCTTTATCACCAACCCAAAGCCTATGTAGTATCCGGTGCACATTTTGTTGTTATGCTCTTCGAGAATCATTCGGCGAGCGTGTTGTAATCTTCGCCATCCATCCCACACACTCATATCTGTTAAACTCTATTTCGATCGATTTTTTCGCTCGTTTCGAGACCCGTTGCTCGACATTCCATTTTCATAATCGGTTTTGATGTGATAAACTTTCGACCATCAAACTTTTCTGTGCACTCTAATTCAATGTTATCGACTCACACCTGCGGACAACCTTCCGGGTCGCTCCCTTCCCCCTTTTGTGCATGTTTGTGCGCATTCAAGTGCGTGCGACTCAATTCACCTTGAATAAATGCCTAATATGGTTGGACAGCATACAAAAACAAATTTTCTAACAAGCGTGAGAGAGAGGATGGCGGGTTCTGTAAACATTCGTTTCTGCTTGTCGTCAAATTGGCGAGAAAAAAAAATTTCGTCTTAATAAAAATAATATTGGGCCCCGAAGGCAAAATTGATGGCATCGTCTCGCGAGCAAATTGTCGAGATTTTTGTTCAAAAACGGTGAGCGACTTTTAAAGGCGCATTCGAGTGTTGAAGGTTTTTTGGTTTGCCGCCAATATTGCCGTGAATTCTTCTCATCGATCGCTCGCAACATGAAATAATTTTTTCTCAGGATGACAATCCCTCCTCAACCCCAACAACATCATTTCGAGTCGTATCAGTATACGACCGAGAGCCGCAGCAGTCAGAATCGCACCTTGACGCCGTCGCAGCGTAAGTCTCTCGATTCTGGAAATTTTTCTTCGAATCGAGACCAAACCTCTTCGACTTTATGCCAAAAAACACACATCCGCGATTAAAGGCGCATGGGATTGCGTCAACGTATCCCATAGCGAAAAATAATTTCAGTTTTAAATTTTTTTTTCTACTAGCGTCATTTATTTATAATTTGAATTGCCGCCTTGGGTCTCGTATGGAAATACACATACTGGCGATTTTTGCTCAATTTAGTTTGAAATAGAATAATTTTAAAAAATAAATTTTGATTATTTAGAAAATTTCAAATTCCGGTGAATAAATGCATTTCATTCATCGGGATTCATTGAAAGGCTGCGCGCGAAATTTCAAATTTTCAAATTCGCACATCTCCTTATTGGGCTTTATTGTAGAGTATCGCAGCGATTCGCGAGCATCGACAATTCCGGATCCTGTGGAACGCCACGTGGCACGCTGGCGCAGCGAATCGAGAAATTCGAATCGCGACAAGGTGTTCAGAAACGATGAGGAGTTTAGCCAACGTGAGTTTGACACGAAATCAAAAATGCACTTTTTATTTTTTTTAAATCTTTCATAAAACTTTCAGAAGACGAGATTGTGAACGGAACATTGACGGCGTTGAAGAATGACGTCGAGCAGACGACGGAGATTATTCGCCGCAAACAGGAGCAAATGGTAATTTGGGACCATAAAGCAACTCGCAAAAACTAATCAGCAATTTTGCAGCGTTTGGAGCGTCGCCAATTTCAAACCGAAATGGAAGTGACGGGACGAATCTCGGTGGATCCGAGCGATGATTGGCTGGCGGCGAGATTGAAGGCGGTCAGCGCCGACGACATGAACAACACACTTCACAAGCTCAAGGATGATCAGAGTATTCAATCGAGTCGCACCAATTTGAATGGCAAATTTTCTCTCTTCAGAGCAAAATGCGGTGACTGACACGCTCGCGGCTCTCGTCTATGACGTCAATGCGACCACCGAGGTGTTGAGACGCGCCAATATGGGACGTGATCGTGCCGACGCGAAAAAGAATCGGAAGGAGGTGAGAATGAAAGCGTTTCGCAATAGAGCGCGTTTGCAATTTCAATCGTTCGCAATGGAGCGCGTTTGCAATTTCAATCGTTCGCAATGGAGCGCGTTTGCAATTTCAATCGTTCGCAATGGAGCGCGTTTCAGGAAATCGAGTATCGCCTTCGTTTGACGCCGGCGCCCGAAGATGTGCCACCACCGCGTCCAAAACTTCGTGAGTTCAATTCGAAGCAATATTTTTTGATTTGCTTGAATTTCAATTATTTCAGCCGAAGACGATAACATCGAGGTCGATGATTTCTCGCGAAACTATGGCGTTCAGATGACCGAGGAGACGGACAGCTTGCGGCGACGTCGTGCGCGCTCAACGACGCCAAGACGGACGTTGCACATCTCGGTAATAATCGCGAATTCACCGTGACTAATCCAAATGTAATTATTTTTTCTGTGCAGGGCTCACCTGAACCGCCGGCCGCCGCTGTTTGCGCCTATTGCAGCGAGGAGATCGATGGTCCGATTCTGACGGCTCTTGCGCCCAACTCGGAACGAGCTCAGAAATTCCATACATATCATTTTATGTGTACGTATTGTCAAAAGGTTCATCGACAAATAGGGACCATTATATCCTGTGGCATTTTTTTTGTAGGCTCTCAACATGCACGGCACATTCCGTGAGCACGACCGCAAGCCCTATTGTCATGATTGCTTCTATAAGCTTTACAATGGATTGCAGTATGCGCCAGATGAGCATCAAGCTAGTATCGAGAAGCTGATTTAAGCATAAATTTCAAAAATTTCCTTTTTGCTCAAATAATGTCAATTTTCAATAAGACGAATTTATTTCCAATTAATCAATCGCAAATTCGCTGATCGGCATTTTGATGAGCGCTGTCACAATCGGAGTGGGACGATCTTGGTGGACCAGTATCACACGGATCTCCTCTTGCGTCGCCTTCTCGGGATCCTTGCACGTCAGCAATGTTGTGTAGGAGTACTTGTGACCAGGCGAGAGGAACGACACTGGGATCAACGGCGAATCGAAGTTGTACATTCCGGGATCGCACACCGCTGACAGCCACATGTTGTAGAGGTTCGTTTTACTGCAACAATCAATTGACATTCGGCGACCCCCACAAATCGTTGATCTTACGCTGACGAGACGACGTAGATCGTCATTCGGAATGATGGTCCGAAACCGTGAATGTCCACGGAGATGTCGATTGGAATTTGGGCGTTGTTCGAGACGACCGAATGAGCGCTGGCGGTGAGATCGCTGAACACCTCGGCGATCCGACAGCGCAATAGGAATAGGTCCTTCTGGTAGGCTTGATTGATTTTGCCGGCGTTGTCCTTCTCCCGAACCGTCTGATCAATGAACACCTTCGTCTTCTTTGGAATCTGCAGTTTGATGCTATGGACGGGCGGTCGTGGATTGAAATCCATCTTCTCGTCGAAGTTGGCCAATCGGCGGAACATTCGAACGCACACCGACCCATCTGTAGATGTTCAGTTGCTACAGTAATCCTACAGTAATACCTTTGAAGCATATGACAAGAGCGCCTTCTTCACGTCCATAATTCCCGAATTTGATCCATGAGAGGGTTTTGTCGAATTTGAGAATATCCAGCATATAGCCTTCGTCGTAAAGACGCAACTAAAATTTTGGAATTGTTCGCAGATCGAATTGACGACAACCTCGTTGTCAAACATTGCGATGACGGCGGCGTATTGTTTTTGTTTGTACTCGAATCGCTCCAAAAGTCGAATTTTCTTCTCGCACTTCACTTGATTCATTTTTTTGCCTTTGAACGTGTAGAAGCATATTCGATTGTCCGATGTTGCGATGGCGATCTGGAATATTTTGAGAATCGCTCTCGAATCATTCGAGGCCGAGTCATTACGAATTTTTTGAGGCGCACGAATGAGGTGATCAATTCCGGCGAGGTTATGATCGGCTTGTCGGCGGTTTTTTGCTCGCGTCGAATCGAGAATATTCGCGAATCGCGAGTTAGCACAAATAAACGGTAGTCGACTTCATAGGTCCCTGAAATCGACTAATATGGTCCGAAACAATTGGTAGGTTACCGTGAGTGCAAATGGAAACCGGAACCGACGGTAGAATACAGGTTGAAAGGATTGTGAACGCCTAAAAATGAACAAAGAACATCTGCGGACAAGTCGCGGGTTGCGTTTCACATGTCCGCAGCTCACCTGACTATCAATGATGTGCAATGCGTTGTGCTCGGTGCCGATCAAGAGCACGTCGATGACCTCGGCGGATGATTTTTCCATTTTTGCGACACATGTGATAGAAGCCTAATAGAAATTGCAAAAAATGAGGATAAAAAAGCGTTAAAAAAATGAAAATCGCTACTGAATTGGAAATCGGCTTGTGAATGTATCTCTCGATGAGGAATTGTCGATCGGAAGCTGGAGTTAATAGAAGAGTTTGCGACAGCGGACTCAGCGAGGTGAACGAAATCTACAAATGTCCGCAGATGGTGACTACATCGCGTTTCGACGCACCTCATTCGCCAAATTGCCGAGCACTGTGATCAGCTCGTCATGACCAATTTGCTTGCTGCCGGCTGCCTGCCATGCCTGCTGCTCGACAGCGTTCACCGGCGACGACGGAACGGTGAACTGTGTGGTAGAGAGAGAAAAAAACGGTTTGGCTCGAAATTGCCTCCAATCAAACCTTATAAAATGGCTTCAGATTTTTGTAAATGAGCAATGAGGGTCCCGCAGCTACGGCTATCGAAGGAAGTGAAGACTGAAAACGATTTTATTATGTTTCAATTGGTTGATTGAAATTGATCAACCAGTTCATTGATGAAATGAATAATGGCAGTGGGCATGTCAGCTAGTGAACTTTCGGCGAATGGTGCGACTCCTTTGAACACCTTGAGCTTCATGTTTAGGCTAAAAATGGCATTTTTATTTTTCAAAATTATTTGCATAAAGATAATAAAAATGTGTGCAAAATTTCGTCGGTGTATATGCAGACAAACATTTTTTAAGGATTTTTTTCTGTTTCAAATTCATTTTTTTTTCATTTAATCGACCTCAAATAAACATAATAATTAAGAAATTTTAAATTCAACTCACCCTCGATGTCCTCCATGTGCGACAATCAGCTTGGAATCACCATCGGAGAACAAATCGCCGAGTGCGACGCACGTCGACGCGCAATGAATCTCACAGTTCGTCAAATTCACCGCCGCCGTCCATTTGCTTTTGAAGTTCTCCATAATCGAGCGTGATTGCGAAGAATGCGATTCGCGCGAATCGATTTTTGAAAAATCGACGACGCGATGTCGCGTTGCCGTGGAAACGAGCCGCTCGCGCGCGCGCGCGGATCGCGTCTTTTCACCAATTCGATAAAGCGAGTTCAGTTTTATTTAAAAAAAAAACGGAAAGCACAATAAAATTACAAATGTTATTAATTAGTTACGTTAATAATTAAATCGATTACGAAATTGTCATCTGTGTTGGCTTCCGCACGAAACAGTACCAGATGGCGTGAATGTAGGACGGTATGACGAAGAAGAAGACGAGAATCAGCGAGATGAACACATGCATATTGCATTCGTTGGCGTGAACAGCGACGGCGGCCGGCTGAAATTATGCTTTTCCTACTATTATTCGGCCCGGAAGCATGTCCGCAGATCAGAAAATCCCTAGACAATTTCGACTGCTTATTATTTAAAAAATGCCAGGTACGCAATCTCGAGCACTTCTCGTTCAGACGACTAAAAACGGAAGTTGGCCGGATATGCGTGGCCGAGAAAAATCTAGTCCCTCAAAATATTTTTGAAACAGTTTTTAAAGACAAATCGCTAGATTTTATTTTTTTTTTCAAAATAAACGTTTCAAGATTTCTATTTGTAGACTATCAACGGTGAATAGTAAATTTGTGTCTGAAACGAAAAACCAGTAGAGGTTTTCGTCGAGACACAATAATTCTGCTTCTCTCGATCTTTCTTTTTTTTCGATTTTTGTTTAGGTCTTACCGGGAACACGAAAATGAGAATAATGAGCAAAATAGTCTTGACGAGCTCATCTCGCGAATTGCGCTCCACGACGAACACTCGGCCTTCTTCGACGTCCGGTGCTTGTGGCATTTGAATTTTTTGAGCTGACATCTTAAATTGAATTTTAGGGTCTAAAAATTGCGAAAAAAAATTATCGATAAGTGGGTGCCTGTTGGGTTGCCATAAAGACAATTATTCTCGTTGGGGGGGGGAATACATGATTTGAAGTTATCATAATTGCTGCGGACAATTATGAGGAGAAGAGAAAACGAGTGTGTAGAGCAATTTTTGACACCAAAAAGTCAAAGATTTGAAATCAGCGCAAATAATTTATTTTTAGCGTCCGACATGGGCAAACAAGTTACGAAACACTAAAAGGCTACAACAAATAATTGCGATCTGCGGACAATTTACGGCTTTGAAATTTGAAACTCAAAAAATCGATCGATAACCCGTCATTTGTCCGCAGGCGAAAAAAAAAAGATTTAAAGCTTGAAGCGCTTTGGTTTTAACAGAATTCGTTGTGCGAAAATTGTCCGCAGATGCGAAACATTAAATACGTAGTAATATTAACAAGTTGGTCGGTCGATGGCGGGGGGTAAAAATGAATGAATATGCAAAATGCGGCCAAGGTCGTCGCTTGCGAAACCATCGGCCCCGCGAAACAGATGACTCATCGTATTCAACAACACCATTTTCATTACACTAGGCATTTATTTAGGAAAATGAGAAAATCGAGACTACAACCAAATCGATTTCGACGGCGAGAAGAGAATTGTCATCTGCGGACATGAATACGCCGAAATGGTGAAAATAGCAACAACCGTACCGGCATGAGTCACATGCTTTTATTTTGGCGGAAAATTTGAAATCTACGACGAGTGGTAGTAGAGAAGAGAAATATTTGATGGTTTGAAATACGCGGCATTATAATTTTCATGTGCCGACAACTCAGCGGGCCAGTGAATTGTCGGCAGATGGAATTGTATTCAGAAATGAACACACTCATCGAAATTTGGTTGTTTGCGGCATTGTCTGTCTGTCTGTCTGTCAATATGGGCATGTTTGTACAACTGAATAGATGAGCGAATCAATCGATGCGCGGTGGGCCTCTTCGAAGAGAAGTGAATGCTCCTTTAATTACTGTAATTAGTTAATGAGGGTTCTTGAGACGATTGGGTAATGAGGGGGATTTGAAATTCCCAGAGTTTCTATTCATTTTTAAAGCGTCAAATTCTTTGTTTGATTCATGCATGATTAAAAGACGATAGGGTCTCGCCACGAATTTTCTTGGCCCGTTCGAACAACCCCCAAAACTCAAATTTAATGAGAACCTATTTATATTGAAAGTTGGCTGGAGCGACCAGCAAAGAGCTTCTCGTTTCCCTCTTCCGAATTTCATCTGCGGACACATTACGGGCTTTGATTATCCATGAAACGTGAGAAAAGATTGTTGACATCGCGCATTTTTCTTCTAAAATCGGTTTTTTGTGGCAATTGTCACGAGATTGAAAACAAAACAACAATATTATCAAAGAAATCGTCGTGATCACTTTTTTGTTAGAAAATTCCTCATGACGATTCATTTTTCGTACCGGTGATCAGCTTGCACTATTCGAATTTCTCGAGCCTCATCTGCGGACAAATTACGGTTCATGCAAACTATTTAAAATATCAATTTTAAATCTCCTTTTTTATTAATCTAATATTTAAAAAAAAAGTACTGCTGCCATTCGTGTCAGCTATCCAAGGGACCATCGAAATAAATAAATAAATATATATACTTGGAGAGTTTTTAAAAGAAAAAATAAAATCATTTTAAAACCTTCTTTTCAGCATTGGTCCTTTAATTAAAAATCAAGCAATTTAAGAAATAATTTCAGGCAAAACCGCTCTCCGTTTAACGTGTCCCTTTAAGGAAATGGAACTGTGTGTGACATCATTTTGGTTCGGTCAGTTGGGCGAACTTGTCAGATCGTCAAATCGAACGAAAAAAAAATAAGAAGACGATGAAGAAGAAAAAGAAGAAGAAGGAGGAGGTGGGGGGGAGTTTGATGGGGACAATTTTTTTCTGCTTGACAATATCAGTCCGATTGTCCTTCTTCGTTTTCATATCATTCGGCGATCAGTTTAAACATTTGTCGCACGACCATCGCCATTTTTTGTGTTTCCCGTGGCACAACTAGTTTTTGTTGAAATTTTCGCGTCGGGACCCAATTATGTTTTTTTGAAAAGCTCGTATGAGCGGGCAAAACTTGCCATGGGTCCTGAAGCGAAGAAGGAGTTCAGCGAAATTAATAATTACCCTAATTGATGAGAAAAATAATTTTTAGAAATGTTCAATTCTTCAAAAAAAATTTTCTAATATTTTTTTTCTGCTATGAAATTCATAAGGCTTGATTTTGACGGTTCTCATCAGGGTCCGAGCTTTGTTATTCCTTGCTCAATAAAAGAAAATTCGATTTTTCGCAAAAAAAAACCAAATTGACCCGAAATCAATACCAAAATTGGTGTTTAATCTCCATCGCATTACCACTTCCTCCAAAAAATTTCTTATCAATCGGTCACTATCAATTACATGGGATTTTCAAAAGAAAAGCGAAACTTGAACTGATTTTTAGGGACCCTCTTCTCACAATCAATGAGGCCCTCGATACTATGGCCAATTGTGTTGGCCATCTTCGGCTGGTGTGCCGCCGAAGAGGACCCATGCGCGAAAGCGCCGACCGAAGCCGCAAAAATTATGTGCCGACAACTTCATCGATGGGACGATGGGGCGAGGGTAAGCAGCGGTTCGTTGCGATTCCATCGATCATCGATTTCAGGCGGCTTCGAAAAAAAAGAAAATCGCCCTTCCGCCGGGTCTCGCCAAAGGAATGGCGGCCGAATTGGCGCCGATCGCCTCCAATATTTATCAGTGCATGGATTTGCCGTGCCTTTGCTCATATCTCAGAGGTCGGCGCGAAGCGCTTCGGCGAATAATTCCATTGTTTCCAGGAACCGCTTCGAACGGCGGCTGCACTCTTCCGAACGGTCAGCCGCTTCGGAAGGCCATCCGAAAAGAGTACCGATTGATGACTGATGATGAGAGGCAGCGTCTTCACAACGCTTTCAGAACGTTGAAGAATGTTAGTGGGCAATACTCTTGAGATTTGATTTTCAATGGTCCCTCCCAAATATTTAGAACGGCGAGTACGATCGACTCGGTCGAATCCATTCGCAGATGAGCGCTGCTGGCGGCGCCCATTCGGGTCCCGCATTCCTTCCATGGCACAGAGAGTTCATCAAAAGGTTGATTTGAGCTTCAATTGTTTCGAGCAATCAAGATTGTAGGGTGGAATTCGCTTTGCGACAAGTCGACCCATCGATTTATCTTCCTTATTGGGACTCAACACTTGAAAGCAGCCTTCCAAGGCCAGCCGACTCGATACTTTTCAGGTAGTCATTATCAGAGTTGTCAAAATGATTTTTTCACTTTAAACATCTGCGGACATTTTCCGGGACGCGCCGCACTATTTTTTATAATATGATTTGAAATTGATTAAAATCCTGTTTAGTGAATACCTTGCGGGTAGCGCGAATGCTCAAGGAATGGTCTCGTCGGGACCATTTAATTCGTGGAGGACCTTGGCGGTAATCATTCCAACATTATTGTCAATAATGCGTTGGCCAATTAAAGGGACGTCCCAATATTCAACGAGCGGTCGGAGCACAAGGCTCCGGCTTCACACAGGCCGACATTGATTTCGTGATGCGACAGACGCAAATCGATCAGGTGCTCTCATTCACCGCGCCGCGACAAGGATGCCCGTTCCGAACCGACTTCAACTGTTTGGAGTACACGCACGGAAATGTGCACATTTTTGTCGGCGGCGACATGTTCGACACGGCCACCTCGTCGAACGATCCCGTCTTCTTTTTCCATCACTCGTTCGTCGACTTCATTTGGGAGATGTGGCGACAGGCGAGACAATCGAGAGCCGAACGCGAGATCGCGTTTCCGCCTGACAATCAGTTGTGCTCGTCGCCGCAGCATTTCGGCGCCGCCGCGATGCAACCATTCACTCCAATGAGGTAGACAAAATCCCAAAAGCTGCACCACCGATGTGATGTCATTTTCAGAAACATTGATGGATTGTCGAATCTCTTCACGGATAATTTGTATGAATACGCCCCACGGCCAACATGTCGTAATGGCGATTGTGGATCCAAGTAGGTTAATTAATGAATAGCTATTAAAAAAGAAGCACCTCATGAGGCCTAAAATTGTCGGCCATGAAAAGTAGGCCACGTCTGGGTTGTTTTTTTTTTTCATTTTCAGATATTTGTTCTGCGATCTGGTTGCCAATCGATGCGTATCGCGAATTCGACCAGGAGCCAGCTGCACTCAGTTCCGTGTGAATCCATGCTTTTCGGGAGTCTGCCAAAATGGCGTCTGTGTTCTTTCGGTAAATTGTTTTTGATTCGATAATTTGACACAAAATTTGGTGCATTTTTGCGAAAAGTTTGCGAAGAAAAAATCGCATTGTGTGTATGAAAACTAAATTATGAATCCCTTTTTTGGAGAAATTATATCCACAAATCGTTCTGATTTCTCTCAATTGGCGTTCCCTGAATGTGCAAGTAGTGCATACACTGTCACGCAAAAATGCACACCTCCCAAAACTACGGTGTCGATTTTTCTGTCAAGTTTCTGGAGGTTTGAACAAAAAAGATTCGACGGAAAAAAAAGAAAACCAATTTGTTCTACTGTTTCACAAAAAAAACCGCCAAGGTTTCGAACGCGAAAATAGAAAAAAAAAAACGGTTTCGTCGCAATGAAACGTCACGTCGAATTCAGCGAACCGCTCCGCCAACACCGCCTCCGGCAACGGCGGCGCCGAATCCGACACCGGTGCAAACTCAAGAATCGTGCTTCAACGAGAATCAGTGTTGTGCGACATGGGCGGCGCGCGGCGAGTGCACTCGCAATTCGGCGTATATGAGCGAATGGTGCAAAGCGAGCTGCGGATTGTGCAAACCGAAATATCGTCTCACCGATGGTTGGCTTCGATTCTTTGTCGAAACGATAGCGAATGGTGTTTCAGATTGTTCCGATCGTCATTCAAACTGCGCGGCATGGTCGAGAGCTGGCGAATGCACAAAGAACACGTTGTGGATGAGCGAGAACTGCAGAAGGAGCTGCAGCAAGTGCGGCAGGACTCGAGCACAAGAGTGCGGCGGTGGAAGCACCAGAGGTAATAATCTCTTCAATTGAATTGAAATTGAGATTTGTATTCCACAGTTACCACCACAGTGGCCCCAGCGGATCAATGCGACAACTCCGACGGATGCTTCAACGAGAATGTGTGCTGCTCGGTGTGGGGACTCATGGGCCAATGCCGAGCGAATCCGTTCTACATGGCCTGCAATTGTCGCGTTTCATGCGGCCATTGCTATCCGAACGATTACAATTATGGATGTAGGCGTCTTATCTCGCGTCGATTATTCGTTGAATTCCAGCATGCGTCGACTATCACAACTCGTGCGCTGGATGGGCGCGTGCCGGCGAATGTCAAAAGAATCCATGGATGGCGGAGAATTGCCGAGCCAGCTGCAATAGTTGCTATTCGCAGAGTGAGCTTCGCCGAATGTGCGGCAATCGCGCCGGCGCTGTCGCCCCCGTGGCGCAAGCCCGAGCCCAGAACACACGTCCGCCGCCACCTCGCGGCGGTTGGGGCAACGATGACGGCGGTTTTAATGGTGGCGGAGGCTGGGGTGACGGCGGCGGCGGCTGGGGTCGTGGCGGTTGGGGTCGTGGCGGCTGGGGCGGCGGTGAATTCGGTGGCGGATGGGGCGGAGGCGATTGGGGAGGCGGTTGGGGAAAGAAGCGATCGACATGAATAACTTAATAACTATATGTATGATGAATAAATCGATATTTTTGTACAAATGAAAAGTGGGTAACTCTTTATCAGATGGCGCAATTATGGTAATCACAGTAATAAATTAAGTACTTACAATTTATTCACATGCATTGCAGTTCAGTGGTTAATACTGCTGCGTTGGAGCACCATTCCATTGAGCAGCATTCGGCTGTGTCGGATAATATTGCGGCGGCACTGGCTGTTGAGCAGCACCGGCTGCTGTAGCAACTGAAGCCACCTGGTACTGTTGCGCTTGTGGCTGGTAATATGGCTGCTGGTAGGCTTGGGGTTGGTTGGTGTATGCGTACGGCTGAGGTGGTGGGATTGGGGCCGCAGTTGGTGGAGCTGCTGTGTACGGCTGATAGCCTCCTTTTTGGATCGCGTCGTCGTACAAGGCGAGAACATCACGAATAGCAATATCAATCTGGAAACAAGATTTACGCATAGTATGAGAGAAACAAATAATTCTACCTGGGCTAAAGCGTTGCTCTGCCTATCAATGCTAGCGAGTTGAGCATCAATAAGAGGACCTTGAGCATATGAGGCGGCTTCAAGTTGCGCAAGATCAGCGGGATCCGGTCGTTCTCCAGTTGGATCGCATTCATGCAAAACGTTCAAACATCTTGACAATATTGCTTCGTTAATTGTCGCCACAACCTCGGGCTCTTTCTTAGCTTCCATTTGTTTGGGAATGCTCGCTTCTTCGAGATCGTTGGTCACAAAGCTGGATGGGAATAAGCCTTGCTGAACACCAATACGACCAGTCCACCAGTGGGCATTACTAAAAATGAACTACAATTTTTGGCATTCAAAATCTATTCTTCCAACCTTTCGTCGGTAACAGTGATAATGTCGCCAGCAACGAACGAGAGCTCGTTTCCTTCGGCCGCTTCGAAATCGTACAAAGCACGAACCTTGCGCTCATTTGCGCTATTCGCTGATGAATTTTGGCTGAAAATTGACCATAAAATACCATTTTCTGAGAAAATTAATGTCGTACTTCGGTGTTGTCGCCTTATTAGTTGAAGGGTACAAAGACGACGTCGTCTTCTTGATCTTATCCTGTTTTTCAGCATCGGCTAGAGAAGCTGCGATAGCTTTCGCGATCTCCTCTTCTTCTTGTGCAGAAGAAACCTAATCAATTCGGTGTTCATTCATATTTATATATGAAAACGTACATAGTTGGGGTCGTTTGCGTATTTCGAGTTTAATACGCTAGTTTTCTTTTTCGGATCGTCGACTTCAAACGAATACCCGTCTTCTTTAAGCTGTTTGAACAATGAAACAATCAATGAAAGAAATTGCTCTTTTTTGCATTCATTGTCGACCCATTTTTTGATAGTGATTCTCATTTTTTCAGCAACAAGTCTCTGACTCTGAAAATAAATAAAAATATTAACTTCCGAACATTTGGTTTACATTTGTTGAAAGAGCTTTGAGCTCGTTAATAAATTGCCCGGAAGACACTTCTTTGCGGAATTTCTCGCCGCAATTGGCCCAGCATGAATCGAGTACAGATATCGCCATCATAACAACATGAGGATCGCGGTTGTTAAGGCGTTTTTTAAGCGATTTCAGTCCTAATTTACACCCATCGATATCTCCATTGATCTACAATAGTACAAACGTTAGTTTTTATTAACACTAAAATCAGATACCTTGTCACAAAACGTGAGGATTCCATCCCAATTTTCAGTAGTTAATGTTGAGGCGGTGATTTTTTCGAGTAATTCGTCGTAGGAATTCGACATTATAACTGTAACCAAATAAAATCACAGCATTAAATGTATATTCGTTTAGAAATGATGAAAATTACGAAATAAGCGTGTTACACAAGACGAAACGTTTACTAAAAATAGCCAGAAAAAGTGAAAAATCAGCCAACTCGAAATGCGCCAACCTCGTGGCACTGACGTGATTTTTGTGTAGTGCTAGCGCGTTTATGAGCTCGTTTGAAATCGAAAATCTCATTTTTTGTAAAATTGCATTTTCTGGCTTGAACTTATGATTATTTTCGCTTTCATTTTTTTCTTTCACGTTATATTGATAGATATTATATCTGTTATCTGATTTTACCAAAAAGTGGGATTATTACAAATTTTTGACGCTACATTTCATCGTAAAGCTAAAATCATGTACTCCATCTTTAATTATTGCATTTAGTTATTAGAAAGTAACAAGAATGTCGGATCAAGACCCACTGATTGATGGAAGACCGCTGTCTAGCCTTAAAGTCGCCGAACTTCGTGACGAGCTCACTAAACACGGTCTATCGAAGCTAGGTGTCAAAAATACGTTGCAAGACAGATTGAGAGATGTAAGCGTTTTACTATTTTTACAAAATTATTATTTTTTGCTAGTTTCTTGTTGGGAATGGAAGTGGCACACCACTAACTAGCCCCAAGAAGGATGATTCACCGGTGAAAGTCAATCCACTGGTGGCCGCCTATCGCGAAAAGCAGAAAAGCCTTCTGCTCAGCTCGATGGCTGCTGATCGTAAGATTCTTTTCATGAAATACAATATTTGTTATTGATTGTGTTTAGCGCGTAAAAAGCGCGCCGAGGAGGAAAGTGATGAAGCTGTCAGTTCGACGAAAAGCCAGTCGATCACGCCGAAGAAAGAGGCGGAAGTGGAAAAGCGTGAAGAGACACCTAAAGTTGAGAAGAAACCGGAATCGCAACAACCTAAGTTCGAACGTTTTGATCTATGCTTTTTTTTAAACAAGGGCTTTGTAGGGTGGAGGAACCGCCTAAAGAAGATGTCAAGCCTGTCTCAGTTTCTGCGTCATCTGAATCAGCTTCATCGTCAGCACAGTCTGGAGAGCAATCAGGATCTGATACTCCAGTGTACGCTATTCTTATTCTCTTTGAAAAAATGACTTTTCACGTTTAGTCTGGCAAAAACACCGGAAAAGGTTGAGGCTGCTTTCGATGAAAAGAAGAATGTTGAAGTTCAAGCACATAATACTACGGAACTGTAAGAAATTTTCCCATTTTTTTTCTCGATTTTATTCATTTTGTTTAGTGTAACTCCGAATAAAATAGAGACTGAGAAGACGAAGGAGGAAAATGAGAATAAGAAACAAGAAGAAATGTAATTTTTCTAAATTTTGGATATTAATAATAAGAAGCGGGTTTTCAGTGCACCACCGAAAACAGTTCAACTAGAAGCAAAAGAGCCGGAGGTACACAAGGAGCCCGAGTCTGAGACAGTTGCTCAGAAGGAGGTTCATAACGACTCTGAGCAGAAGGCGAAGGCTAAAGGGGAGCCGGAGACTCAAAAGGACCCTGAAGTGGAACAGGAGCAGCAAAAAGAGGAAAGCATTGATGCAAAGAGAGATGGTAAACTAACGATCATGTTAAGCTCAAAAGACAATAGAAACTCTTTAGGAAAAGCAAGTGGAGATTCGCGAGCGAGCCACCACAATGATGGGGACGAGGACGAGCTGGACTATGGTGAAGAGGATGCGAGAGAGGAGGTCGGACTAGATTTGAATATTATTGAATTATGAAAAATTGAGTGTTTTTGCAAAAATAACACAAAAATGTGCGTCATTTTAAATTTGAGACTATTTGTAAGTCCTCAGACATCGGGTTTTTTCGAAATTTCATTTCTTGACTCAAGTGCACCTTCTTTTGTGTGCGCCTTCAATCATAATTGACAATATTTGGTTCAAGCTCATTTCTACGACATCTTAACTGATTTTCTCACTTGTAGATGATGGAGGAGCCAATTGAGGATAAACACGAAAAGAGCAAAGGCGATTCGGATGTCCGGAAGAAGGAGAAGGTGCGCGAATCGGTCAAAGATCGACGCTCATCTTCGCCTTCGTCCAGGTTTTATTCGTCCTTGTCTCTTTTCATTTCTTTCCAATGTATTTTGTAGGCATCCGATTTCAAATATTGTTCATATTCGTGGGCTTACGCGACCGTTCACCGAGGGAATGCTCCGTCAGAAAATCTCATCGCATGGCGGTGAGATTGTCGATTTTTGGATGGACAAAGTCAAAAGTCACTGTTTTGTCAAGGTTTAAATAAGCTGAATTTTGGAGGAAAAAAACGAATTTCAGTTAATTGACGAGGAGTCTGCCAAGAATGTGCTCAAAGGAATGCATGGAATCACTTGGCCTGAATCGAATCCGAAGAAGCTTTCGGTGGTGTTCGACACTGATGAAAATGTAAGATTGGTTGAATATGGTCAATGTTTTGCAAAAAAACATTGTAGATGACAAGGTACAAAGAAGGAAAAGGTGAGGTGAAGCTGCCACAAGTCGTTACGATTGGTACGTTGACGTCGGGATCGAGAGGAGAACGTCTGTCATCGAGCACACCGGGAAATATTCGAATTACCGTTGGTCTGGCTTGAAAAAATGGAATTTCGTTTTTGATTTTAGGTCGACGCGCTTCGTGAAATCTCGAAAAGCGATACGAAAGAGCGAAAATCCGGTCTCGCTGGTCGATTATCGAAAGCGGATGGATCGTCGAAAGACAAGGAGCGTAAGCGAACGCGCTCGGAAACGCCGCCGTTCAGCCGCGGCGCCGGATTTCTTGACGAGAAGAGAGGACGAGTTGAGCATCGCGAGGAGAGAAGAACGGTGGACGAAGAGCCGAAGTATAAGACGCCTGACGAGCTTTTCCAGAAGACCAACACGAAGCCGGTGTTGTACTTCAAGCCACTGACAGATGAGGAGGTGAGCGCAACATAAACCAAATGAAAATTCTATGACGAGAATTGGAAGAAACACGTTGCGAAATTTGATGACGAGATTGTGGCGTTTCAGGTTGCCGCGAAGGAGTTGAAGGCGAAAACGTCGAAAGCGTCAACGAGCGAACGCGAACGCGATCGTTCTCGTCGGCGCCACTAGCGGGCGGGTTCGAGTTGTTCTCCAAACAAAAAAAACCAAGTGTCTGTGTGTATTTTGGTCGACCTCTTGCTGACTTTTCTTTTCGAATCATCAGGTTCTGTTTCTTTTTTTTTAAACGCGATCTGCAGGCGTTATTTTATTATAGCGAAATATGAAATAATAATAATCTCCTCTTCCTTATTGTTTTAACTATATTACTATGATTATTTTTTATTATTGTTTTCTTATATTTTGGGGGTGATTCTGATTTGTATGGTCCATCTTGTTTTGTTCATTTCCTTTTTTGTTAAGATTGTTTCACCCCATCCAAAAATATTTAATTTATTAACTTTTACAAAATGTTCTTATAAACGAGATGAACATTCATTACAGTGGGAGTAAGTAGAAGTTTTTAGTTATGACGGAAACACAAAATTGTATTATAGTTAGTATAATATATAATACTATTGTTATTATTATTATTATTATTATGATTTTGGTCTAATTTTAGTGTTTAGGCGATTTTGTAAAATTTCAACTGGAAAACGATTGGGAGGCAATATATCACAATTTGAAACGGTTGCGGGGGAAGTTTTGGCAAATCGATTGCGGGGGGAGGAAGGTGGGAATTTCTAGGAAAACTAGTCGCGGTGGGGAACCCATTGTTGTCGGCGGAAGTGAATGAATGAGGATCGAGAAGCATCAGCAAGCTCGTTTCACATTGGAATGGTATGAGCGATGACGCGAGTGCGACTCTCGCGCTCCAACTGTTTCCGCTCGCGTTCGATTTTGTTCTTCATCCCTTTCACCTTCTTCTTGATCAGTGACCGATCCGAATGGTTCTGGATGCCCATCGTCTGCAAAAAAATGAATGGCGTGCTATTCGTGCCCCCCCCCCTCTCTCTCTATTCTACCTTCAATTTGTTTCCGTCGAGCTCGAGAAACTTGGCGCCGTTCACCTTGTTGATGGTGAACTCCGGCACGTACTTGTCGAGGCCCATTGAGACGAGCAGCTGGCAGACATCGTCGACGGACCAGTGAAGCGCCTGTAGGCCGGCTGGCTGACACGTCGCCCGCCAGAACTCATTCTCGCCTGAAGACAATTCTGCACAATTGTTGGCCAAAATCGGTTCCGTCGACTTACTGTATTTCTTGCGGAGCGGGAATAACAACTTTTTGTGCATCAATTTGTGCGGAAGAGCCGGCGAGGCGGGCTCGGAGATTCGCGGAATCGGCGACTCGCACGGCGATGAGTATTCTTCGGTCCAACTGCTGCCAACCGACACCTCGGCGTCCTTTTTGTTGTTCTGCACAAAAATCACAAATCTATCGTATCATCGTCGCGATGATCGACTCACCACAACATCGAGATTCGCCATGACGGCTTTGTCCTCGTGCGGCAACTCGCCGCCCGGTTTGTACGCCATCCGCTCGTCGCGCTTCTCCATTTTCTCTTTGAGCTTCTCGCGAAGCTCGTGAAGCTCGAGATTCTGTATCGAGTGTCGTCGCTCTTCCATCTCGTCGAGTTTCGTCTCCAGCTCGTCGATGCGCTCTTTGAGCTGCTTCACCAGCGACGCGTAGTGGAGATCCTTGTCGCGCAGCTGTTCGACGTGGCTCTCCTCGCGACTCAGCAGCTCCTTCTCGCGCTCCTGATAGTTTTTGAGCATCTGATTCGCCTGCTCGTACTTCTTCTCGAGTTGCTCGCAGTGCGATTTCGTCGAGTCGAGCACATCGTGCATTCGGACCGCCTTCTTCTGTGTGAGATCGAGCTCCATTTCGAGGGCGGCGATTTTCGCGCGAATCTCCGCCTCCTCTTTCGAGATCATCGACGTCGTCGGACGCTCGTTGTCGATCGTCGGAGGCGCGAGCGTGTGCTCCGGCTCGTCGACCTCCTCTTCTTCTTCCTCTTCATCGCCCATCAAACGCACGCGGTCTTGCTCAAGACTTTGTTGAATGAGCTGCGCCACTTCCGATTCTTCCAAATTTGGCTCACGTCCTTCAAAGATGAAAAATCGAATTGTTGATTCGGCTTGGGTGCCAAAATCTTACCAATTGTGAACACTACTCGATTACTCGTCGATCTCAATGTGTTGGCCGCGTACAATTGCGAAACGCCGACAAGACTTCGACCATCAACCGAGACGATCTGATCGCACACGCGAATTCGTCCGTCACGATGAACGGCACCACCCGGCGTGATGCTTTTCACAAAGATCCCGAGCTTCTCCAATCCGGCGTCAGCTCCGACTCCCATGCCTAAAAACGCAAATGTGTATGACAAGATCAACGCGCAATTTCCTACCAATGATTGATACTCCCAATCCTTCGGCGCCTTTCTCAAGATCCACTTCAAACAGATCCATTCGTTCGAGTCGACGCTCAAGCTCGTACTCGGCGCAACTCGCCACAGGATCAATGTCCTCATTCTTTCGATCGTAATCGTCGACCGAATACGCCGAGAAGACAGGTATCGGCGCGGTGCTGAACGAGACCTTGCGATTGTCGGAATCGCATCGTTCGGGACTCAAACCGCGTCGCGTCTCGAGCAATCCCTTCTCGTCATCCATTTCTTTCGGTGTTTTGACGACGGCGTATGTCGTATGCTTCAGGCCGGTTATCGCTGGCGATCCACTAGTGTCAGCTTCATCGAAACTGAAATTTCAAAATTTTTCTAAATGATGGGCCCAAAAAAACTATGCATTTTTTGTTTTCCCAATTGAACACAATTCAAACGATTATTAGTGGATAGTAGATCAAAATCATGCTTCATAATGACATACGGTTTTTCGAATTGTCGCCGGTAGATCGATCCATCCCGCCAATACGGCTCGAAATTATTGTTGGTCGCCGTGTATTGATTGTTGTTGTCGTAGGCTTGTCTAAAAAACAGAAAAAGCGGAACATGCGTGAGAGGAGGGCCAGAAAAAAAATGAGCAAAAAAATTAGTGAAAGAAGCGAAACGCGAGAAATTTGTGCGATAAGTGCTCACCTTTGCGGCGGCGACGTCGTGGCGTTGAATCGCGACGTCGCTGGACTTGATTGGATCCGATCGATGTCGGAGAAACTGCGCTCGACCTGCAAGCGAAAACATCATTTGCTGTAAACCGACAAATGGGTCTTGAAAGGATATTTAATTTTTTTTGAAATTGCAAACTCTTGTGAGTTTTTTTCTTTGCGATGACAAATAAATATTGCATTGAAAAATGTGTGAAATGCGATCGAAGTGCGTTTTGAAAAAAATATTGAAACAAAGCGAAAAAGAGAGGAGATGTTGGCCAAAAATGGGATGGTGAATAGTCGAGTGGGCGAAAATTGAATTATTTATCGGCGAATTTGAATACAATTTCAGGCGGCGCAAAAAAAGGGCGACGAGCGCGAACATTTGTTCTCGAAAACATTTATGCTGAAAAAAAAAGGAGGCGCTTTTTTTTGCTGTCCATTTCGCTAATCGAATCATAGCAGCGGCGAGCGCGCGCACAAAAATTTTTGTTTATACATATTTTATTTCATTTTCTAAAAAGTCTATTTTTAGTTGTTATTATAATCAACATTAAATATTCCCTTTTCTTGGCATCAACAATTTTCTACGGGACAAAACGCATGCGCCTATAGGATTGCCTTCTTGAATTTCGAAAATGTATAACAATTCTAATTAGAGTTTATTTTGCTTTAAAATACTATAGAAGTCTTATTTAGTATCGTTTTCTAACACAAGAAGTTGTTAATGGAAACATTTTTGAATTGTGCGTAGAAATTTCCGTTCCAATTTTTGGCGCTATGTTTGAATATTTATGATCGGCTAAGATTTGGCTGATTTTTCTCAAAATTAACGATTGCCGCAACAAATAAAATTAAAACGAAATATTAATAGCGTCAATCAACTGAACGAAATTAAAAAAAAAACCATTGGCTAAGTGCCAATACGTATCGAGACAGTACGCCAAACTGCGTACATTGCATTATAGCGTACGCGCATTTAATTAAAAAATGTAAACGTGGCTATATTTTATCATTAAATTCTTTCCTGTCTTAAAAAACCTATATTCATAATAAATCTGGAAAAAATAAAAAAATTTAAGCCTGCAAATATAATTTGTTTTTCATTTGCACATTTAGATTTGACTGGATTTGTGTTTTTTTCCATAATTGGACCAAAAGAATTAAGGAGATTATCATAAGAAGCTTATGAATTTTGAATATGATATCGAGAAAAAATAGATTTACAGGGAGTAGGGTCTCGCACCGATGTGCTACAGCGTCCGATGGCAAACAATAGAGGATTTAAAAAAGAATTAAAAAATGAGATGTGATGGAAATTGAGGATTCTAAGAAAATTGCGCGCGATTTTTTTGAAAAGCCAAAACACATTGAAATATTGCAATTTTTGCAACGAAAATCGCTCGTTCCATACGAGACCAAAAGACAAAAAAAAAAGTGAGACCTGTGACATTGGGCTCGACGGTTTCGGCGGCAACGGCGGCGGCGGTGGTTGCCTTTGTAGTCGCGGTGAATAGAAAGACGGAACCTGTAGAAGAATTGTGAAATTGAAACTATCGAATTTTTGAAAAATTTGAAAAAGAGAGAGAGAAACGAAACCGTACATCCTGTTGTCTTTCGAGTTGCTCGAACAATGCTTTTGTATGGGAGAATCGTGCGCGCGCGTCGTCCGACAGCAATTCCGATGCTGTCGTCATCGCGTCTGAAACCAAAATCATCGTTTTGCGGAGACGGAAACAAATTTAAAGGAGCACAAAATTCGTAAATTTTTTTTTGGATTGCTGCAAAATCAATGGAGGTTTTGCTTAGAATAGTAGCAATGAATAACACAAGATTTTTTTTGAAAATTCTAGTCGAAGACATTTTCAAACTCAAAAAAAATACACTGAAAATCCGAAAACCTGCATTTGTTTTGCAACCATCCTCTAATAATATGATAGGGGGGAGGGGAGGGGATTATGACGGAACACAATAATACAATACAATAAATGAGTGACCTGAAATGTGATATACCCGATATGATAATATTCGGGGCCGGCGAAAGGGCCGACGGCGCGGCTACCGTAATCTCCAAGTCAAATTGATAATTTCGCCGATGGACGCACGACCACGCCCACACTCGGATTTATCCTATTGTTGTCGACGACACCAAACTGAAAACGGATCGGTGAAACGAGTTTCGAGAAATCACGACGACGATATGAATATTATTATATCATACATATATATAAATATAATTCGATATAAATACATAGGCATTGATAAGAATGGAACACTGGGATTATACAACAGTAGGCGAATTGATGAATTCTCGAATGGAATTCGGGTTCAACTTTTGCATCTGCGGACATTTGGCGGGAAAGTTTTCTCAACTATTTTCAATTTAAATATATGAGGAAAAACACAACTTGGTCTCTGATTTATTGGAATAGAAAATCGTGAAAATAATTATTTTTAAAATTTTCATCACACGCGCCTTTAAACATCTACAGTAATTTTTGATTGACAAAATGTCAACTTCTGGGGGAAACAAAAGAATGCTGAATTTTAGCAGAGTTGCACATACAGTAATCATTTGTCGGAAGATATTTTTTGAGGAGGGGGATTCATTCTTCAGGAAAACCCCGGAAAACACCATGAGAAGAAGCCGCATGAATATATAATCAAGCCAAAAGCGTTTTAGAGTTTGTTGGCGTCGCGAAAAAAAAAGAAACAAGACAAACATCGAAGCAAGCAAGCAAGCAAAAAAAAAATGGACAGTATGAGTCAGCTGATAGCGATTGAAACGAGAATACGCGCGCTTCTATACGGTTTTCGGTGCACTTCTAGAAGAGAGCTCGGCAGCGGCCAGATTTTTCGAAGCCTACAGTACCACAACTTTTTTTTGTTAAATCGCTGCAAGAATCATGAAATATTCAGCATATGCTCCTTAGGGTTAAAGGCGCATATGATAAATATTGTATGATTCTTGAAACGATCTAATAAACAAAAAAATGCGACAAGCCAGGCAGTAGTTGCCAGAAAAAGGCTCAACCATGCTTTATCAAATAGCGGAAATTAGGAGCCCCATAGTTAATTAATTAATTAATCATATTGTACATATTATTAAACATGTTGTTGTTGTTGTTGTTGTTGGCGAAGGTTGTTGTTTCATTTTGCGTGTTATCAGTGTCGCGAATCAGGCCAATCCCGAAATTGGGCATTTTGCGAGATTGAGAGAGAGAGAGAGAGGGCGAACGCATAATAAATATTATATGTACGAGAAACTGGGCGCGCGCGCGAAAACGCCGGCGGAACGCTTTCAAGCGTATTTTCTAATTGTTCGGTCGATCGCACTTCACTCACTTGATTAGTGCTTCGCTTCTTCGACCGGCCGCCGCGGCGAATTGAAGCGCGCTTCATCACAGTGAGATGATGTCCGAATTTTGGCAGCGAATTGTCCGCAGATTCATTGCGATATGTCTTTTTTCAATTTTCATTCACATCAATAGTCTTCTCTTTTCTTACGCTGAAATCGCGCGGCGACTAGATGGTCTCATTGTGTACTCCGCACGGACAACGCACCAATGCTAGAGTGCTCTCAAAAATTGCAATTTTCGATTTTAGGGCGCGTTTTTCGGCATGCGCCTTTAAATTGCGTGTCAACGACGATTTGCTAAAAAAAAATACCCTCCCAACGATTATCAAGATCGATCTTCGGACAATTTGCCAGAAAACTGGATGACTAGAAATTTGGGTTTTAGGAATTTCAAACAATAAGTGAAAAATGGAGGTGGCAAGTTCAATAGAAAAATTGAATCAATATACCATTTGAGGGGAGGGGGAGGTGGCAAATTGGTCGATCATAAAATCGAGGAGAGAGCGGGGGCACTAAAAAAACGCACTGGCGAGACAACAAAGTTACCATAAATGTACCTAATTTTCAACTTTAACAAAAAAAATGTGAGTTTGAAAATTGGTTTTTACTCGTTCTTAAATCCGTTACTCATTTTCTCTTCGAAGTTTTTGAAAAATACGGAAAAATAGCACACAGAATGAAAAATAAAAAATACAGTACCGAGTTCGCGACGTGACCCGCGCAAATTTTCGCGTGCGCCTTTAAAAATAAATAGCGGAGAATTACGATATATCGCGTTAATTTTTTTGTAATTTTCGACGTGCATAGGGAATTCAAATGAAAAAAAAAATTGATTTTTTAATTTTTTTCATTGCATGAATAGATCCATAAGTGGGCGTGTCTGAATCGCTTAAAATAATGGTTGAAAATGAAAAGAAAATTGAGCAAAATGAAGAGGTAGACTTAAAATTGCTAGTTGTGGGACCTTAATAAAGAGATGAGGGGGCCTCTTTTCCATTACGAAATGGGTTATTTGGCGAACAAACGCACTTATCGTTGAGCTACGCAGGTCCGACTCATTCGCTATGATTTATGGGCGATGATGATTCAAGAAATTGTGGAGAATGGCGGATTACGAGGTTCGATGTGAGGTGGGTGGGATTAGTGTTAGAAGCATCCAAATGTAGATGCACAAAATTGGAATCAAGAGGAATGGGAATGAATAGTGGGGGAAGCCTTCCTCGGGATGGGAGGAAGAAGAAAAATGTTTGAAAATAAAATTGAAAGAGGCTTGTTGAAATTCTTTGCCTGAACGCTTATTATGCGAGTAATAACACCCTTGAGTGAAAAGCATTAAGTGGGAGGGAACATAGGCAAGAGTGAAAAAGAGGCCCCCCCCCCCTCCATGTGCGTATGTACGCCATAATGTATTAGAAGAGATGGATATAAGCCAGGCGGATAGGCATTATGCGGATTTGAGAGAGAGAGGTGGAGAGAGAGACTATGGCGAGGCCGAGAGACGGAGAGAAACAGAAGCTGTAATAATCTGGAAGCAAATTGGGCGAGAGACGCAGACAATGAGCATCATGCTCTTCGGGTTCGTTCGCCGGCTGTTGGTTGCCCCCGAATGAATGAATGATTGGGTGTGAATTTCGCGCGACACGGCTTCCAATCACAATTACCATAATTGGGCGCCCAAATTTTTGAGGAATTTTCCGCAGATTGGCTTTTTTTTGCGAACTCCATCAAAATTTTTCTAATTTCTAAATCACAATGTTTGCTGGCCGCGTAGAATTGTCCGCAGATGGGAATGATTTAATATGAAAAATAATATGAAAAAAAAAAATTGGGCAAATCTCTTCAGTTCAACGCGCATTGTGCGTGTACACCGTGACGCAAAAATGCACACAAAATTATTCTAGCGCCCAAAATAAAAACTCGCCATTCTTTCGATGTTGTTGTGCGATGGACAATGGGGTAACAAAAAAAACGAATAGCGGATGGGGCAAAGAGACAAAATTGCAAAAACGAAATGGCTCATTTCGGCGGCCATAAAAGATGCTCTCAACATTATTAAAAAAACAACAACAGAAAGAGAATTGTGGGAAAGAAGGCATCGAGATATCACTTATCGTTACCGTAACCAACTACAGTATGTTTCGTTGTTGTGAATGTTGTTTTTTTGGGCAGACGGGCATCGGCCGGCCAACGGGATACGATGGCCGAGTGGATGAGGATAAGCATACAAATTGATCAAACACACACAATTTGTGGCTACGAGAGAACGTAAGACGCGGGCGAAACAAAAAAAAACAACTGGCGATGAGATGTGAAGTGCTCATTTCCGGTAGGTGTTCGGCCGACGCTCGTAACTATGCGCACCACGACGAGCAAGATGTTTGGAATCTGTTCGGACGGCGTTCGGGGGTGGGGAAGCTTCGTTATCGGCAAATCAATCAGAGAGCGCATTTTTAATTGAACCGGCGTACTTGGATTCTAATGAGAGCTTTCAGAATCTGAAGCCGTATATGGATTTTTGAAAGTCTGCCAAATACATTATGCGCCTTAGGACCCATAATGGTACTTAGTAGAGATTGGAACAAAAAATGTGTTATAGTGCATTTTCGCGGGGAGTGTTGCGAGAATTCGAAAATTGAATGTTCGGTCTCGACGCGAAAATAGACACGTTTGGAATTTGATGC
Organism: Caenorhabditis bovis; assembly: GCA_902829315.1. Lineage (NCBI taxonomy): Eukaryota > Metazoa > Nematoda > Chromadorea > Rhabditida > Rhabditidae > Caenorhabditis > Caenorhabditis bovis. Next base: position 973,692 of record CADEPM010000011.1, read on the forward strand.
TCAAATCGCCGAGATTTATTATCATCGCCAAAAATTATTCTATAGTTAACTATAGAAAAATAATTATGATAGATTTTGTTTCAAAAAAACCTAAAAATCGGGATGCAGATGGCAAAAAAAAAAATCGGCAGCGGCCGATGTTTTTGGAATTTTTTTGTCTGCAATTAGCGATTTTTAGGGTTTCTGAACTGCTGTGCGAAATACGACCCCAACAGTGTTCCAAAAAAAAAATACATCGGCAACCATCTGCGGACAATTTCACTTCGGTTTCAACATCAACGGGCATATAATAGGAAAATGAAAACCGAAACCCCACCACCTAACACGGGCATTGTTTGGATTTTGCGGTTATTTTGCGGGGACAAAAGGAATTGAAGGAGGACGGATTGGATATGGGCAAAACACGCCTATTAATGTTTAGCTATTACGTGCATTCATAACAGGATCGATTTAAAGGCGCACGCGAGATTCATTAAAATTCTTTGGGGGCGCTCAAGACGCGAAAAAATGAATGGCAAGGTTTACCAAAGGTCATATGCGCCTTTAAGGTCTTGGCAATGCGCCAGCCGATTTAAAGGGACACGACGACAAACTAAGATGAATGAGAGGAATTGACACAACAAAAAAAAAACGAAGTTTTTCGTCGATGGCCGCCTAATTTATGACTGTCCTCCCGTCATCAAGTGCCTCCAGTCCGACTCAGCCGGGCATATGAGGCAAGTGTCAATATTGCCGGGGCTGGGAGGGGTGGAAACAGGGACATATAGGTTTCATGTCCTCCAACCGGACAAAATGCTTCGAGTGTGTCGCTGATTGTTGTTGTTGTTGTTGTTTTGGTTTATATAAATATATATTATACATGTCTCTTTCAGGATTCCTACGATTCTTCTGATTTATTCATTATTTCGGCGAGCGAGGATACTTATTCTATATAGGGAATTAATTGAATTATTGATTTACCATTTTTTTTGTCGCGACGGCAAACAACGCGCGCTCGAATATCGAATAAATTGGACTTTTTGCACAATATGCAACCTCGTGAAATGTCCGCAGATGATTTTGGTCAAGAATTTTTGAATGAGACGACAAAATTTTGGCGATTTGAAGAATTGATAAGACGAATTCGTAAGAAAAGAAATAGGCGAGCAGATGCGCGAAAATTTATCTTCGGTGGATGAGTATGTGTAAACCGACACCGCGCAAAAATCATCGTTGCGGCGAAAATGTGACATTTGGTCCTGCGATGGAGAAGGACCATCATTATTTATGTTGTCGAGCTTCTGTTCATCGGACATATGGGAGGGGGTGAGCAAAAAAATATGTGTAGATATATAATCGATCAACGAGGGCAATCTGCCAAATTTGAGTGTACAGTAATTAAAGGAGCATGCGAAATCTGTGAGAATATAATCGTTGTTATAATCGGCAACAAGAAGCGAAGAGGAAGCGAAAAGTGACTAGTCAATGGGATGGGAAAATCGCTTGCGATCTATCCTTCTTATTATTGCTATTATTATTGTATGAAAATGATGTCTGGACTGTTGGAAGTGAGAGCGGATGAGGCCTGACGACCAACAATAATTGAGGAATTCGATACTGGGAATCGTACGTTGGAGATTTGAATTTTGAATGGTTTAAGATTTATTTAAAGAATTTTTAGAAGCATTCATAAATTTTTTATTTTTTGATTTTAAAAGTATTTCTCATATATCTCACCAAAACATGCGAGTAACTTTGAAAATGCGAATATCTCGACGAAAAATCTCAAAAAAAATAGCGACATTTTCGATATGAAATTCAAATTTCAAAAACCAAAAACCAGAATTTCTTCTTTGAAAAGAATATTTGAAATATTAAAGCGTCGATTTAAATGCAAGTCCGCAGAGATGGTGTGCGCGTGTTTGCACAACACAGAGATTTTCTTTATAATTCAATTTTTTTAAATTTGAATTTTTGGCATATTTCCTCTCCGTGAAAAATACAACAACAACATCACGTGAGCATCGATTACAGCAAACATAATCAAATCTGCATGTTGAAATTCGATACAAATCGGAATAAACAATATACAAATAAATAAAACCGATGTTGAAGTGGGGTGTTGTATTAGAAAAAACATACAAAAAACCTCACTTTGAGAAGAAGAGAGAAGTTTTGCACATAAAAATAAATGGGCATATCAAATGGGATGATCGAATTGTCGTCTCTACGGGGAATTTGTGGGAGTTGGAAGAAGCTCAAAAATCTCGCTTTCAGCAAATATGGTCGTAGAAGAATGTAATGAAGAGGTAGAATTGACCTTTTTGAATTCTAAATTGCTCATATTCATTCAATTACAGAATTTTTGAAACTTTTTACTTGTAAATGCTTTTTAAAGGTATTCTAGTATTCTATAGTTTCTCAGATGAAATGAGAAATTTTCTTATAAAACATATGTCGAAAAAACGCGGTCTTCTAGAAGACGATGAAAATGTTTGGAGGACAAAATAGCTATAGTGAATCCCGAAAATGGAAAAATTGGCGTGCGGGTCTCATGAAGAATGGCGTTGATTGGAGTGTGTCAAGTGTAACATGAAACGCAGTGTTTTTGCAGGCAACGATTTCGGGATTTGAAATGAGGTTGAAACTAATTTGGCGTTCCGATGTCGACGATCAATCAATGTGCGACAATTAGCCGATGCAAACCATTTATGGGTATTTCCAATTTATAACGACTGTGAAGCAACTAATCGAGAACGCGGAGAATTTTCATTTATCTTGTACTACTTGAGCTAGTGTCCCGAATTGTTTCGATTTCACTCTCTCTCTCTCTCTCTCTGAAAAATGTTTCAAATTTGGCATAGATTAAAATGCAGAGTCGTGATTGCACAGCAACATCCTATATATATATCCTATATGTGTGAGTTGCGAAAGGCAAATGTGCATTTCAGCCGAAAAAATATTTTAAGATCACCGTACGATTCCGGCAATTTTTTTTATCTTCCTGCAAACTTCTACCTTTCGTCTCAATTTTTCGTAAATTATAATTTCTTCAATTTTTGCATTTATATCCAGGAAATCTGTTTTTTTTTTTCATATTAACTTGGTTTGCGTGAGGATTTTCTGCTCTGTTGCAAGTCTGCTCCATCGCTCAGCCAAAAATTTCGAATTTCTTTTTATCCGTATTAATTTTTTCTAACTGTTTTGAGTTTTAGAATGGTAGATGCAGCTTCCTCCAGTCACGAAGAGATAGATATTGAAGCGGCCAAGTGAGATATTTTTTCAAAAATTTATTTTGGTGCAAGTCTTTAGGCGAAAATATGAAGAAAAGCGGCGAAGAATCGAAGAAGAAGAGCAGCGAGCACGACGCGATGGAATGAACTTGTCGTCCGGAGACGATAACGACGATGTTGATGACATGTTTCTGACGGCGTTACAGCGCAAAAGAGAAAAACAGCATCGTCGGGCGCTTCTGAAGCAAGTACTAGCGCCGACGTCGAATCAGATGGAAGAAATCGAGCGGAAACGGAAGCGAAAGGAAGAAGAACGACAAAACGAGGAGGCGAGGAAAACGCTTTTGGAGAAGCATGTCGAAATTATGGAAAATAAAGAAGAGGAAGATGATCTGGAAAAACAGAAGCGTGAAGAGGAAGAGCTATTGGAGAAGGTAACTCGTGGTGGTGGGCTGCTTGCGGTTGCGGAAATGTCGAAAGGCGAAAAATATACGGATCCGATAGAAACCGGGTAAGATTTTCACAAGTTGGAGTTTTCTTCGGATTTTTAGAAATTCAGCTGGACGCCTCCCGGTCACATTCGGAAACAATCTCAAGATGATTATGAGAACCAAAGGAAGCGGCGAGGAATCACCGTAGAAGGCGAAAACGCGCCGCCGCCCATCGGAAGCTTTTTGGTAAGATTTCTATCCATTTTTGCTTTAATTTCGCCTATTTTAAGGAGATGAAACTTCCAAAATCGATTTTAAATGCTCTAAAAAGTAAAGGAATTGTGGCACCGACTGCAATTCAAGTACAGGGAATTCCCGTAGCGTGAGTGCCATTGATTCCGATTCTCCGTGATCAAATCGTAATTGTTTCAGATTAACGGGGCGCGATATGATTGGAATTGCCTCGACGGGCTCCGGTAAAACGATGACGTTCGTTCTCCCATTGGTCATGTTTTGCCTCGAGCAGGAATCAACGTTGCCATTTCGAAAGAATGAAGGACCATTTGGGTTGATAATAGTGCCATCGGTATGAATTTGCGCCAAATTTTTATAATACTTTTCAATTTATTCAGCGAGAATTGGCGAGACAAATCTACGATCTTGTCATTGAAATGTTCGAAGCCATTGAGAAAAATGGTGGTCCGAATATGCGCGCCGCGCTTTCTATTGGAGGCGTGCCGATCGCCGAACAGGCCAAAGATGTTCGAGAGTAATTTTCAAGCATATCTTTTTAAAAAAAAAGTTTGTTATATTTCAGCGGTGTGCATATTTGTGTGGCAACGCCTGGAAGACTTTCGGACATTCTCACAAAGAAAATCCTCAATTTGGAAGTGGGCTTTTGGATCAATGATTTCAAAAAAATTTAACGATATTCTTCAGGTTTGCCGCTATTTGGTTCTCGATGAAGCCGATCGAATGCTTGACATGGGATTCGAAGATGAGATCAAGAACATCTTCTACTTCTTCAGAGCGCAACGACAAACGCTTTTGTTCTCGGCGACGATGCCCAAGAAGATTCAGAATTTCGCCAAGTCGGCGTTAGTCAAACCAATTGTGCGTGCTATAAGAAATGTATTAGTAATTGAAATCGATTACGTTTAGGTGGTGAATGTTGGAAGAGCTGGAGCAGCTTCTCTCAATGTGCTTCAAGAGATTGAGTATGTGCGATCGGAGAACAAATTGACAAGAATTTTGGAATGTTTGCAGAAGACGCCGCCAAAGTATGCATTTTGTGTTTCATCTCTCTTTTTCTTTTAATAGAAAAGAAATTTTCAGAGTTCTCATTTTTGCTGAAAAGAAAATTGATGTCGATAATATTTATGAATATTTGCTAGTTAAAGGAGTTGAAGTCGCTTCGATTCACGGAGGAAAAGGTTGGGAAAATTTTTCTCGAGACGCCTCCTTATTTGTGAGTTCCAGATCAAGCGGATCGGCATGCGGGTATTGATGCGTTCCGCAAAAATGAGAAGGATGTCCTCGTTGCCACCGATGTCGCTTCAAAAGGTCTCGATTTTCAAGGAATCGAGCATGTCATCAATTTCGACATGCCTGAGGACATTGAGAATTATGGTAGGGAATTTGGAATGTCGTTTTTGAAAAACTTTACCCAGTTGTGGGAATAATTTGATTATTTCAATTTTTACCATTTTGCCATCGCTCAAAAAATGCGATCCTTTGGTAGAATTTTTACAAATCTTGAAAAAAAATTAAATTGTGGGAATTTGAGAATCTTAATACGAATGGCCTGCGAATCAAACTCACCGGAAATAATTTTTCTTTTGTTGTTCAGTGCATCGTATTGGACGTACCGGACGATCGGGCCGAAAGGGTCTTGCGACGACATTCATCAACAAGAAGGCCGAAATCTCGGTACTGTCTGACTTGAAGCAGCTTCTCGTTGAGGCTGGCCAGGAGCTGCCCGACTTCCTCAATGAGATCGCTGGAGAAGAGGGTCTTGCACCGGCGGGAAGTGGCGGCGAGAAAGGCTGCGCCTATTGTTCGGGTCTCGGCCACCGAATTACCGAGTGTCCGAAACTGGCGGGAATTTCGAACAAGGTTGGACTTGTAGATAATCGCATTTTTCCCAAACATTCAAAGTTTTGTTTCAGACGACGCAGGCTCTGGTTCGCGGCGGCGGAGAAGACGGAGCATATTGATATTTGTTGGTTTTTTTGTCGAGAAAAATATTTGTTTTCCTCATTAGTATATAATATTTATTATAAATCGTATACCCCAAATTTTAATGGGTCTTTTTTGATTACTTCTGTAGCGCTGAGCCGCTGACTCATTGCTAGGGAAACTTGGTGAAACCGATTTTTGTTCATTTCTATTCTTGTCTGACCTAATCGAGTTTGATGCCGCGGCAAAAAAAAGAAAAAAATGAGAGTATTTGAGGCGAAATTTTTGTTTGTCAAATGACACGCGCAACTAGTGATTGTTGAGAAGTCGGAGATGGCAGAAACCAGTGCGCAACCGGCGAACTGATCAATTGGCTAAAATTGCCCAACAATTTTTTTTTCGTTCTGTTTGCATCGGCATGTGTTTCGCCAATTAATCGGCGTCGCTTATCAAACAAAACATGTTTGTCATTCGAGAGATTCTATCGCAATTTTATTTTTTTTGTAATTTATTTATCAGTGCCTCTTTTTGCGCGCGCGCACGCCTATCATAATTACGCCGAGCAATTTGGATGGTGTTGAACCGTCGACTCGTCTGCGCCTCTCGACGCGACCCAAATATGGCAGTGCTTGCTTGCTTCTCCTCTTCATGTGTGTGTGTGTGTGCCCTTGGCAGCTAGTTATAGGCCAATTTTTCCATCCCCGTCTCCTCATAGCATGTTTCGTTTGATTTTTGGTTTCCTCATTAAGAAAATATATTGAGGATGTCATGAAAACGTGGAATAATATAGTCTTGGTGCAGTTTTTTTCGAAATAAATTTTTATCTCTTTTTTTAGATGTTGTAGAAACGAGGCTTATAGGTTTTTGTAAGGTATGACTCACTTTAAAACATTGGGAAGAAACTTGAATATTCGCTGATAAGGAAACTCTAAAGGCTTCTGGTAATTCGAATCAATCGATTTCGAAAAAAATGGATTCGATTAAAAAAAAAGTTTTTTAGTAAGATTTCTCTGGATAAGTAGGTTTCGATTGGAAATAAATAAATTATTAACGAATCGATTTGCGAGGATTTCAATCGAATTCGATTTTTTTTTGAAAAATAATTAATTAATCAATCGATACACCATTTTTGGAGAAGAAATTTCCGAACTAAATATATAAACAAAATTAAATATAAAAATTGGAAAACCTTAAACTTTCCTTATTAATGAGATTTTCAAACGGAATTCGGGTTAATTTTTTTTAAATCTAATTGCCGTTTTTGAGAATTTACGTGAAAAATCTAGAAATGTCTGATTTTTGAGTCCTTCTATTTTGTATTTTTTCCAGTTTAGTTCCATATTACCAGAAAAAGCACTTTCAAATTGAAACCCATCGCTGCGGATTATTTTGATAAGAGGTCTTTTTTTTCTTTTTAGTCCACGACTAAATTCTTATAATTCTCAGGGCTTCTTAGTTAGCTAGTTAGTAACTTGTCAACTAGTTTTCCATCTGCGGACAATTGTTCATGAGATGGCAACAGCTGCTTCTCAGCATTCTTGCGATCAACAGAAAAAATAGAAGAAGCAAGCAAGCAAAAAAAAAACACTAGGCGCGAGTGTGCAACAACACGGAGCCCATGTGCTGTCGCACATGAGCTATGCAGCGAGACACACGGGCTCGACGAGCCTCGAAGAGCTCCCCCTCCCAACATTTATTCATTCTTTTTCGCTCCCGTCGTTGTCCACCGCAACTCGTCTTCTCGTGTTTCTTTCACTCCAATTCCGACCAATTCATTGTTTTTTTTTTTTTGAATAATTTAGGCGGTGGTTAAACTTGAAGCAAAAGCTGAAGAATATCATGGAGGAGCTGATGCCAGAAGCTGAAAAAGTCAGCATGGAGAACTTTGCGTTGCTACGGGTGCTTGGCAAAGGAGGTGGGCCGTTTTTTTTTTCCCCGGGAGAATTCTGAAGAATATTGTGCATTATTTTCAAGTTCAAAAAGAAAAACAGAAAATATTTGATTTGCACCTGCCGTTTTGATTAGGAAATGTAAAATCTACAAATTATTTGTCAACAAAAATTTTCACACACAGACACACCCAACAATATTGAATTATAGCGTATGGCAAGGTGTACCTGGTGCGCAAAATTGGTGGCAAAGACCACAATTCGGTGTATGCGATGAAAGTTTTGCGAAAGACGCGCGTTCTCACGAAACAGAAGACGTTGGAGCACACGATGGCTGAACGACAGGTTCTGGAGCGATTGCGCGGCACACCGTTCCTCGTGAATTTGATCTACGCGTTCCAAACCGACACCAAACTACACATTGTGATGGGTTTGGCGATATTAATTCTCATTTTCGCCCAAAATTTATTTAGAATATGTCCGCGGTGGCGAATTGTTCACCCATTTGTGCTCAAAAGGCAGCTTCGACGTGCCCGCTGCCAAATTTATAATCGTTGAACTAGTTGTAGCTATCGATAATTTACACAAGGTACTTCTTCGTAATTTTTGTTTTCAAATCTTTCAACGCAATCGGTTTGTTTTGTAGAGAAAAGTGATCTATCGCGATTTGAAACTTGAAAATATTTTGCTTGATGAGGAAGGCCATGTGAAGTTGACCGATTTCGGGCTAAGCAAATTGTTCTTGGAAGGCGAACTTGATCGAGCGAATTCGTATTGCGGAACAATTGAATATATGTGAGTGTTTTTTTTTAATGTTGACTCATCAGCCATAAACAACAATTAAGACAATTATCCGAAAATTAAGAAAAAATGAGCTGTTTCAAACGAAAGTGTGCAATATGTCGTAGCGGTGTATGCGGATTTATCATATTTTTGATTTAATGCGATTTCCGCGAATTTATCGGAAAATGTTTGCAGGTCACCCGAAGTCATAAATCGGCCTGAAGGCGGCTACACAGATGTTGTTGACTGGTGGTCGCTGGGTGTAATTTCGTTCGAATTATTGACCGGATGCTCGCCGTTCACCGTTGACGGCGCCGCCAACTCGAGCAAAGACATTGCAAAGTAAACGAATTTCTGCGCGATTCAATTCAAATTTTAATGATTTTCCAGGCGAATATTGACAAAAAAAGTGCCTTTTCCGAAAAATATGGATCCAGATGCCAGAGATTTTATTTCTCAACTATTGGAAAAGAAGCTCGAAAAGCGTCTAGGATTCAACGGAGTTCATGAGATTAAAAAGTAAGAATTGTTTTAATTTGAATTCGATAAATTTGAAATATTTAAGCCATCGATTCTTCCATGACATCGATTGGGATGCTGCGGAGAAGCGTCAGCTAAAGCCAGTCATCGTGCCAAGAATCAGTCACGACTTGGACACGCAGTTCTTCTCCGCTGAATTCACTTCTCAACCGCCATTGTACTCACCGGCGGATTCTCCGCTCAACGCCAACACCCTTTTTAGAGTAATTTTCACTCGATTTCATGCTTAGAATCTCATATTCAATTTTTTTTCTAGGGCTACTCATATGTCTCGCCTTCTGTAATTTTCGCCAATGACAACGTGATCGGCGAGGAGCTTCTTGCCGAAGACGTGCAAAAAATGCTTGCCAGCTCAACGTTTTTCAATAAATATTTGCTCGATAAAACCGATAAAGGCTTACTTGGTCGTGGATCGTTCTCGGTTGTCAGGTTTAATTGCGGTCCATCGCAATGAGGCATTCATTGTGCGTTTCAGACGATGCGAGCGAATTGAAGACCAAATGCCGTTCGCCGTGAAAATCGTCTCGCAAAAATTCGCGACACAAGCTCAACGAGAAGCAAGAATCCTGGAAATGGTCCAAGGTGGCCGAGAATTTCTAAATTCACAATCATACGTTTTGTTTTCTAGGCCATCGCAACATCGTCAAACTCATCGACGTTCATTCGGATGCTCTCCACTATTATTTAGTCATGGAATTGCTCACCGGCGACGAGCTTTTGGGTCGAATTCGCAAATTGGAGAGATTCACCGAGGTTTTGGTTTTGTGGTTTTTCAAAAAGACATTTTTTGAGATTTATCCAAAAAAAAATGTTGTGTTTTGTTAGATGGAAGCCTCCGACATCATGATGCAATTGGTGTCGGCTGTCAAATATTTGCACGACAAGAAAATTGTGCACCGTGATTTGAAGCCCGAGGTAGCAATTCTTGCGATTCCCATTCGCAACTCAATTTCTCCAGAATATTTTATTCGAGAATTCGGAGCCGTCAGCGCGCCTCCGCCTCGTCGACTTTGGCTTCGCTCGCCTTCTTCCCAACTCGATGGAGCAACAATTGAAGTCTGTGCAAGTGTACCGAAAGATGTATGGGACTTCCCCCCACCATCTAATCGCTTAGTTCTCGTCACACATCTTCACCAGTGATCCTGTCTTGTTCGGAAATTAGAATAGAAATGATGATCGCGTTGTTCATTCCATATCAATTCGATTCCCAGACGATTTACTTTTTGTCTATTGTTCGGTTTCTTTTGGAATCTCGCCATATTCGGCAATTTTTGTTCATCAACGAAGCGAAGTGACTGAAAACGGTGATGTGATGCGTGTGTGCGAATGTTCTTGTACCTTTCTCCTACTATCCTCTGCTTTTTTCTGTGTGTTTGTGTTGTTTGCGGCATTCTAACATACTTTCAGTCTACTCTACTAGCTTCTTTTTTCTGTTTTCTTTTTCATTATTAAAAATTATTTTTCAGGACTCCATGCTTTACCCTTCAATATGCGGCTCCTGAGGTTCTTGACGTCGGCGACACGCAGCCTGAATACAACGAGCAGTGCGATTTGTGGTCGCTTGGCGTTGTGATGGTACAATTCAATTATTTAAGATGGTTTCGAACGCGAAATTTTCCAGTATACCATGCTTTGCGGGCAGGTGCCGTTCCATGCGAGATCGCGTCAAGAATCGGCGACCGACATCATGCAGCGAATTTGTCGCGCCGAATTTTCGTTTGAAGGCGACGCCTGGAAAAGTGTCTCGCAAGACGCGAAGGATCTAATCACTGGTTAAACTTTCTTTTTTTTTTTAATTCAAATTTTCAAGATTAATTTCAGGCTTGTTAACAGTCGATCCGAATAAGAGACTATCCATGCATGAGCTGAACAACCATAAATGGTTGGTGTCGTCGCAATCATTTGACACACCGCTTCAGACGCCGAGCATTCTTCCGAGCTCTGCCGGTATTGAAATTTGAATCCAACATTTTGATTTCGCGAAATATTTCAGATGAGAACTTTAACGAAACTCTTCGCGCATTCCTACACGCGAATCGCGACGGCTTCCATCTACTTGACGTCGCCGCAGCTCCGCTAATGAAGCGTAGAGGCATCAAACGACAAAGTGGCGATAAAGATACAACGGGAAGCTCGAAAAAGTTGATTTTTGGCAAAATCGAGAATCGCCTATTGAAAACAATAATTTCTAGGATTGCGCAATTCGAAGCGCTTCCCGAAGAGCCAGTCGACATGCCGACGTCGACATCAAGACCGACAAATTTGGGCATGATGAACTATCGTGAGCCGAATTCGGGAACAATTCGCGAAACGCGCGGCTCGGATTCGTCGTAAATGCTTGCACATTTTTCTATTTGAATGGGCTACCTCGGTGCAAAACTCGCCTAGGCACCTATTTAATCCCACTACAATTACAATTTAGTCGAAATCACCGTCGTCTAGTCCCCAATTTCGTCCTGTACATTTCTAGAGATTCGTACATATCTTGAACTTTCAAGGATCCTGTGAATTTCAGTTTGTTTTGTTTCGTTTAGCTTTTCTTGCCTTCTCAGCGCCGAAATCAATCCCATGTCAGATTCTTTTTATTTAAATATCACCAAATAATAATATTAATAATTAGTTGAATTGTTTTTTTTTATTCTTGCGTGTTCGAGGTTGTGAAATTCCGCAAATTAATTATTTTTCAAAGAATATTCTTGGCGATTAGCGCTTGGTGAAGGCGATGAAGCGGCAATCCGACGACATTCGGCATGCATCCCTCGATTCCTTTCACAAACACCGCGCCGAATTCACCGATTCCATAAGACCCCGCCTTTTTTCTTAACAATTCTTCTTTTCTTTTTTCAAAATTGCCTTTCAATCAAACTCACAACGGGCTTCCACCGTTCACGTAGTTCTGAATCACGCGATCCGGAATATCGCCAAAGTGCACTATCGTTTTCTCGCAGATCTCCTCGATCTCATCGGTTTCGCCATAATGCAACAACATTCCGGTGAACACATTATGTGTGTTATTGCGAAGTCTAAAAAGCGTGTTGTACAAATGGTGAGAACGATTTTCGTGATAAGACCTTTTTAGCGTGTTGACCGCGTCGGCAGCGTCTTTCGGTTTTCCAATTATTTCGCCGTTGAATTCGATAACGGTGTCGCACGCGATTATCACTGAATAATCAATCTGGAACGTCGGACTCTCGAAATTCAGATAGATAGACAACTATACATATGATATAAAATTGGAAAAATTATTTCTTTAAAATTTTGTTTAAAAATGGATTTTTAAAACAATGTGTAAAATCGTTAAAAACAAAACTTTCCACAATTTTTCTGTGAATTTTTTCCAAAATCGAAAATTAGAGATTTTTAAGAATGCGGTCATCCTGAACGGATTTTCTATTGTTCTGATTTTTTGCCAAATGGTTCTAAATCAAATTTCTTGTACAAAACACAGAATTTTGAGGGGACGATGTTTTTTCGTTTTTTGGACGCATTTTTGAAAGAGAAGAAGTTCTTCTATCTTTTATTTCATCATTTTTTTCTCTAATTTTTTTCGCCTCCCAATAATCATTGCCAATTTTCCAATTTCAGTTAATTCTTGTTCATCGCTTTTTTTTCACATTGAAATTTTCTAATTGGCCCTTTATTCTTCTTTTTTTTGTTTCTCGCGAACTTCGGTCATTTCTAGAAAATCGACTCATTTTGTACAAAAATACCTTCTCATTTTTGACGGCCTCGATTATTTCGGTGAGTTTGCCGCGCGCCGTCTCGACGACGAATCGCTCCGCCGGCAGACTCTTCGGCAAATTCTCTTCGAACTTCGAAACGCGCACAAGAACGTCCTTTTTGAGACCCTTTCAAAAGAGAAAACGAAAGAAACAATCAATTTTTGGTTTTGCAGCGACTCGAACTCACAATCTGCTCGAGAAGCTTGAGACGATTCGGCGACTGACTTGCCAGAATGATCGGCTTCATTCCGATTGTGCCGACGATCACTAAACAACTCGATTTGAAATTTCGATCGCTTCTCGTTTTGAGCAAACTCTTCACCAAATCATGGGGGCATCCCGATGTGCTCAAACAGTAACGCGAATTTATTTTTTTTCTCAAAAAAAATTTAATTGCGATTTTTTATATCAAATTATTAGAATGTCAAAATATCGGCGAGAAGTGATGTCGCAGAGAAAAGTCGTCGATCATGTGCTGGAATTGCGACCCAATATTCACATCGCAAAGGTATTTATTTTGCTTCTTGTTTCAAATTTCGTTTCATTTTTTTTTTAATTTTCGCGCGAATTCAATAAATTTTCGCATGCGCCTTTAATATTTATTCATATCGTCCAAATTTGAATCATAATTGTAGGCTGCCAATTCACTAGTATGCAATCTAATGCAACCAATATATTTCATTAATAATATGATGAAAACCGACGTCGTCAATTTTATTATAGGAAATTGTGAAAGATGGGGTCCGAATGGTCGATGGCTACTTCACGAGCCCGCACGCGCTGCTTTTCCCACAAACGATGCCTGGCAACGTTGCGCGCGCACATTTCCGAGCCTATCTTCCGATCGTTCCGGGACCGTTGTGCATTCATTTGGCCGGCACCGGCGATCATTCATATTTTCGGTATATGGCTTTCCTAATTTCTTTTCTTGTTGACGCAAATATTCAAATTTGCGTTTTTTTTAGACGCTCGTATTTGCTAGTGGATGATCTACTGAAGGACGGAATCGGCGCGATTCTCATTCAGAATCCGTTCTACGGCGACCGCAAACCGCCACATCAATTTCGGTCGTCGCTTGAAAATGTGTCGGACCTTTTTGTGATGGGCGCCGCCCTGATAGCTGAATGCAATTATATGCTCTCATGGGTCGAATCGCGCGGCTACGGACCATTCGCCATTTCAGGGGTACCCCTTTCAAATAATTCGATTCGTTTGGTTCGAAATCGATTTCTTTAGGTGTCGATGGGTGGATTCATGGCTCAATTGGCCGGCTCCAACACGAAACACGCAATCGGTATTGTTCCGATTCTATCATGGACAACCGCGTCGCCGTCGTACACGAAAGGAGCAATCGCGCCTGCGGTGAACTTCAAAGCTCTTCAGAAGCAGCTCGAAGACCCGCATTACATTGAAAAATTGAAGAGTATACCGAACGTGGATTGGGTTGATCGAATGGTTATTAAATTTATGTTGTTCATTTCTAGAAAAAAATTAAGCAAGCCACTGTGAGACTCAGCTCAAAAAAAATGTGCGCCTTTAACTACCGTATCCAATACGATACGAAAAAATGATATAGCATGGACCCCCAACTTCCCTTTTTTCAGTATCAAATGACGGAAAACAATGGAGATTCGCTAGCGATAAACATGATGCGAATTCTGATGGACTATTTCACGAGTTTGGAGAATTTCCCGACGCCGATCGACACATCGCTCTGTCATGTGTTCCTCGCCGATCAGGACATGTACGTGCTGCGTGATGATGGGACGCCGACGTATAAGGTAATTTCTTACTTAGTTAGTAAAAATATATGTATTTGTTGTAGCAAGTGTGGCCGGAATGCACCGTCGAGATGATGGAAGGCTACGGTCATGTTTCGGCCTATTTTCTCAAACACCAAACATGGCGGAGGACTATACAGAAGTTGTTGAATAGGCAAAAGTCCATCATTAGATTAGAATCGTCTTAATTCGTAGTTTTTTTTGTAAGGAAATCGCAGGAACGCTAGCGCACATTTTTTTTTCAATTTTTGAATACAGGTCCGACCAAGATAGCTACGTTGTTTTGTAATAAAAAAATATTACAATGTTTCGCTTTAAACGAGATTTTCGTTTTACTATGCAGTTGATCATTATTTTATTGAATAACCAATATCGAAGTAAAAATTTGGATGAAGAAGAAAGTTTAAAAAAAGGAAAGTGGAAAATAGTGGGGGACAACATTCCTAAAAGGGGAAATGTGATGTGGAAAATCGGGGTTTCCGCCATACGATAATTTCGCGATGGGCTACTAAAAAACGGAATTCAATAAACAAACAACGACAACTACATTTCTATAAGCTGGTGGATAAATTTCTGTTGGAAGTGGACGCATTGGTGGTGGTGTGGGTGTGTGGTCGCAATACATATTTTCGTTTCAATGAAATTTCGCAAGTTTCGTTCAAATTCATTTGACGCATTAAATTAAATGGTTTCAAAGAAATGAAAATACAGACATCTCGACCAGACACTAAACATTTTACTGCGACTTTGGTGGCTCTCTTCCCTTGACAGTCTTGAAGATGAATTTCTGAGACTTTGTGAATGACCAAATGTGTCTCTTTCCGTAAACTAGAACAACGGCCACGAATGGAATCAAAGCAGCAATCTGCAAATATTCAAGATCATTTTTTTGTGCGTTCAAATTTCACCTTGAGAGCCCATTTCTTTCTGGTATCATGGAAAGGCTCAGCAGCCCAGTGCATGAATGTAGCCACGTCCTTCGCTTGTTGAGACATTGTTGCTGGAGTTCCGTCCTACAATAAAAATGTAACCAAAAGAACTAGAAACAATAAATTCACCTTGTATTCAATTCCTTCATCGAACAATTGTTGTGGCATAGAAATAATTCCTCCTGGGAAGTATGGGTTGTAAGCTTTTCCTTCATCGACCTGAACGAGTAAAGTGATACATAAATTGACATAATTCTAGAAATTTACCTTGACTCCAGCAGGAGCATCCATGTATCCAGTAAGAAGCGAGAAGACATAGTCGTCTCCTCCATGTCTCGCCAAAGCCATCAAAGACAAATCTGGTGGAGCAGCTCCTGAAATCACCCATGGATAATTTATTTGCCGATTTCTAAAAATTACCGTTGTTAGCGGCAGCAGCCGCCTTCTTGTTTGGATATGGGTTTGGAAGCTTATCAGTGAGAATTCCTGGTCTTTGAATTGCCGCTCCCTTGTCATCAACGTCGTTGATGAGAGCGTCAGCAGCTTCAGCCTTGGCCTCTTCCTAAAACCTCGTTTTTTGTTTTTCAAAATTTATTAAGAGACTATTAACCTCAGTCATGATGGTATCAACGAAATGACGATAATGGAGGAATTTCATTGAATGGCAAGCAGCGCAGACCTGCTTGTATACTTCGTAACCTCTTCTCACCCTGAACATTAGATTTTTAGAAAAAATAATATTGAATCAATAATTTAACTTTAAACTCATACATTTTGAATCATTCGATTGTTAATTTTTTTGATAAATGTCGTAACTATCTAGTAATTTTTGCACGACCTACAATTATCGATAAATTACTTACGAAGCAATGTCGAACGAGGAGAATGGTCCAGCGTGCGACCATGGGAGATGGTACGGATGGACGGCATCACTGCTCGCATTCACAGAGTTCTCAAGAGCGTAAACAAGTCCCATGCCTGAAGCAGCAGTGACACCGGCAATAACGGCGGCAGTCCGCTGAATATATTTATTTTCCAAAATATTCTAATAATCGGAATTTACCTTGGAACCTTGAAGAACAGCCCGCTGCATCACTCGCCACATCTATTACCTGAAATTTTAAAACTGTGTGAATAAAAATAGTAAAAAGAAACAGCGAAAATAGCCGTATTTCCTAAATTCATCGCACATTTCAATTTTGCAATTTTTCAAATAATTAATACCAGTTGAAAGCGTTCAATAAAATGTAACAACACCTATTTTTATTTTTCAACGTTAAATACTAAAAATTATTGACAAAAATCGCAAAACCTATACAAAAAAAGCGATAAGTTGAAAATACATTTAGCACGGTCATCTAAAAACGCGCCAGCCTCAATGTTGACGCAATCTCGGCGCACTCTGCGTCTCATCATTTCCACCGAGTGAATCACAAATATTTCAAGGAATCGAAATCCCATTTACAAAAAACAATATTAAATGAAGAAAAACAAAAAAAAATAATTGAAAATAGCATCTTTATGGCGAATTTAAAAACGTGTTAACCGCTTCCATGGCTACTTTATAACTGTAAACCACTGTTTCAAACATTTCCGAACCGAGGCATTCTTCGGCCCGAACCATCTTCTCACAACCACCAGCCTTAAAAATCAAGTAATTTTTGGGAGGAAAAAATTTTCGAAAAATCAAATTACTTGTTTAAAATCGACAATTTGTTCGTGCAATGGTTTAAGAATGGTATCGCGAACCATCAACATTAGCCGCTTTTTAATTCTAAACAAACCAAATTTGAATTTAATCGAAACGTTTCAAATTTCAAACTTGAATAATGCTTGAGCCCGTGCTAGCGTAAATAGTGCACAAAAATAGGCGGCGGCGTTATAAATATTATCATATCTTATTCGGTATAATATCGTCCAAATATCGCCTAATTCATTCTGGAACTCCTCCGCTTTAATGTCGCGTCGAATCAAATCAATTATCACCGCGACAATTTGTGGCTCATACACAACGATGTCCATCTCCTATAAAAATGATTATTAATCATATTTGTATGTTTCAGAAAAAAAATGACGAACCTTCGAACTTAATAGCCATAGAGTTCGTTTCAGAAATAATATGCGTGGTACTAACGGAAAATTGTGACAATTTTTCTCTAAGCATTTTGCAAATGTTTGAAGTTGCGGAATTTCGTAGGAATCACAAAGTCCAAACACGCAATTCCAAAAATTCTGCAAAGAATTTCAGTTATTTTCTTTTTTTTTTTGGAAATTTCCCAGATGCAATTCCATACCGCCAATTTTGAAATATGCTCTTCGCCTAGTTGAATCTCTTCAGTTATTTGAAAAATTCGCATTATTAATGGTAATAGTGGGTCGCCGTCGCGCGATTGATATTTCGGCACAAAATTACAAAAGCCGGTGGCAAGAATGTCGAATTGGAACGGAAGCGAGTAGACAGATGGGAATAGTGTGGCCTTTGAGGTGCTAGCGAGATCATTCAGAACTGAAAATGACAAATTAATATCCAGAAATTTCTTTTTTTATTATTTCATTCAGCTTCGTGAAAAATAGTCGAAATATTCTTTTGTAGCGTCAAATTTGACAATTTTGAAAGTAATTAATAGATTCATAAACTTTCGAACAAATTTCTAAGTATATATATCATCCCCACACACGTAAATCAACCGAAGACCCATATTTGACGTAATTGCACGATTGCAAGAAAAATTACTTATAATTGGGTGCCCAACATCAAAATACGCCAATTCCGTGAGAAATCGAAGCGGAAATTCACTGGAGACGTTGACATTCTCAAGTTGCTTCATCACAAGATTCTTTGCCGTTTTTTCATGCTTCGAATATCGAATAAGGCGCGAAAGGGCCGCTATTCGGTCGAGTGGGAAGTTGCTTGCCGAGGCGATCCTCTCAACTTCTTGATGGCTCAATTGGCGATTCCGACTTGAAAATGATTGACGAATTAACGTGAACGAATCGTTTTTGGGTAAAAAATAACCTACTGTCTAAGTAGAAAATCGGCAAACACAATTCCAGCCGGATTACAATTGGCGAGCAGCAACGCGAAGCATTCCTCTTCGGCGTTTTGCAAATTTCGCAGAATAATTTTAAGCGCGTGCTCGATGAAATCAAAATCCACTGATGAGCTAAGGCTCGCTATCCTGTGTAGAATACTGCACAAACTTTTTTGATGCTCATGCAAACCTAAATCGTCTCGATTTCACTTGTGCAATTCACACAAATTTTCAATAAACCTTTCTGACAATCTAAAACTACAAGTTTCGCGCACACGTCTCCGATATCCTCTCGATCCAGTGATTTTGAAATTGACGAAAGGTACAACATCTAAAAATTTTTTAATGATAATAATAATTGTAATAATAGAAATATTAATATTGTGATGAAAATTGTCAAAATATCATATAATCGTTATGCAATATATGGTTTACAACAACAATTGTGGAGGCAGAGACAATCCATCAAATGAAAACAAAATAATTTATCAGAAGTACACCGAAATGATCTGGACAAATAGTAGGAATTAATAACAAAACAGCAATAGATTCTAGAAACGAAACCCATAGCAAATGAAAATTGAAACGAACAAAAAAAAACGGAAGACTGAAAAAATCGAAACAACGAATTATAATAATGTAATGCGATAGTTCTACTTTCCGGCGGTTGCTTCGGCCGCACGTCGTGCTGCTGCTCGTTTTCCGACCATCGCAGTAAAACCGCTTTTGACTGTAGCGACGGAACATCGAGATCCACAGGCGTTGCACGTGAGGAAGAATAACCTGGTGTCTTTCGTTAGTTGGGTGTCTGATGATTTGCACGTGTGGCACATTACGTATTCCTCTGAAAATTACAAAAAAAAATGAAATGAGCAATAAATGAATAAATTTCTTACTGATATACTTCTTGAGAACACTTTCAATCTGTTTTTGCTGCCATCTTCCCTTGATAATCAAGCAATTGCTACCGTCGATCGATCCAGTTGTTCCTAAATAATTTATTTCAATTTCATACAAACAATTGTTTACATACCCAATTCGGCAAGAATGAACTGGAGCACATGTTTGTCTTGTCTTTTCATCAATCGACAGATTTCCGAAAAGTTTGAGAACGCTGTCTTTTTGCTACCGGCTCTTCCCACTTCAGGAAGCTTCAAGGCGAATTTTTTCTTCTCACCAGATAATTCCGGATTTTTGTCCTTCATTATTTGGAAAACAAGGGCAAGAGCTTCCTCATAAGTGTAATCAGGCCATGGCCTTTTCGCATCGATCAAATTTTCAGCACCAATTCCGATATCTAAGCTTATTTGGTTAAAAAATTATCATCAATTTCATTAAAACATACCAAGAGTGGGTTTCTTTTCTTCAACAACTTCTTCTGGTGCAACCTTTGGAGTTTTCTTTTTCTTCTTTCCATCAAGTTTAAGCTCAGAAAATTCGTCGGCTGCAGCTTCAGGAGTATCGACATCATCGTCAATCCTAATCACCTTCTTTGTCTTTTTCTTTTTTCCGAGTTCCAAACCCTAAACTTAAATTATAAAAACATTTTTTACGTTTTGTATTACCAAATCGTCAGCCATGCTTGATTGTTGAGCTAAAGAAACCTTAAAAAAAGTAAATTTGTGATGAAATCGTACCAAATTTGAATAAAGCAAAAATAACGATTTTATTTCATGAAGTAAAAGTAGCGCTTAAAAGTAATGTTATTTGAAGATTCAATATTGAACTCTTTTTAAAAATTTCAACCTTCGAAAAGTCAGAAAATTTTTTTATCTGCAAAATTGTTTACAAATATAAGTTTAAAATTCCATCTATTTCCAACAATTGCAAAACATTTATTCGGCTGAATAAACTTTTATACGAGATTAACAAAAAAATTCGCCATCCGTTTCAATAAAAACCGTGAAAAAAAATTGAAAAACAATCCACGAGATGAGAAAAAATGAAACGAAAAAATTTGCGCTCAAGGTACACACATATTCTGATGGCCAAGGTCTCGGCACGAAATCGATTTTGGCTCTATGCCTGCACGATTTACGGAGTCGACAGAATTATTTTTACGCTCGTTAACGCACTTGTTTGCCGGTTTGCAGATGTGCACACTCTTTTCTTTCATTTCATCGCTTATATTCGTACTAGACTATCGTAAAAATTTAAATATGCATATACTTCTGAGAAAAATTTCGCAGATGATGAGCTTGTCCCACTGTTATATCAAAATTTTTTGCTAGCTGTTAAACTCTCTTATTTCTTCAATTTCCTGTGACTTTATTAAATCATTTAAATCAACGATTGCCCAATATTACGTAATTAAATTAAGCTGACTTATTTATTATCGCCGCAATTTTGTTTTGTTAGTGTTTATTTGCTGAAAATTCAGTTTTTGTGATCCGATAGTAATAGAATGCTAAAAATTACCTTTTTTCTAATTTAAATAAACTTTAAAAATTTAGATATATGCCAGATTTTCTTCTAGGAGAACTTTAAAGTCCAAATTCTTCGTTTTTTTGCCTGATTTTTCGCATTGAAATAAACTTGGATCTTGTGACAATTCCTGAATAATAAGCCCAATTATATCGTATTATTAACTTCATTTCATCTAATTTCTTCCATTCAAAGCTCTTACGCGAAACGATTGCACAAAGTATCTGGCCAAAAGGTTCGATGGGGGCGGGAACTGCGAGACGGCGAGTGTCTTTTTCGCATAAGATTGGATATATTTACGACTCGCAATCCATTGGCCTACACACACCGCTTATGCTGTTATTAATTTTCTCATCGATTTAGCATTGCTCACCCTAATCGTAATTAGTTTTGTTAATCGAAAAAGAAATGAATGTATATCTATTTGTGTGCCGACATTACGCATCGCTCGGGCGAAACGAAAAACAAAATTCAGTGTTTATGTTTGGAGAAAAAAAACTGGCGCCCTCTTATAATGCTGAATCATTTATTAGTGTCCAAATAATATTTATATTTGAATAGTCATTCTTCATAATAAATTCTGCCCGAGAAAATCTCTCCGTCCAGCCTCATTCTAAATGCTATCCATCTTTTTCTTTTTCAAAAAAAAAAGTGGAAGCGGGAAATTGCGTGTCGTTGGCCCGGAGATTGACGCTCGGGTTGTGCCCTTTCCACAACTTCTGCGTAGTCCGCGTGCCAAACAAAAGCATATGTGCTCCATGCCCATACATAATTAATTGATATTGTATAGAACCGCGCACGTTTCTTAGAACCCCTGCAACAACATACTTAACAATATTCTCATTATTTGTAGTCGGCGAGGAGGCGCTCCGGAATGTCATCAGGACCAGCTTCCGGATCATCAATGGATACTAGTGGACCTGGCTCACCGCCTCCAAGAGCTGGAGGGAACAGCGTATCATTTAGGTATGGGCACATTTTAATCCGCTTTAAAATCTCGCGAGCGAGAAACATTTCTTGTTGAAATTATCAAACTCCTAGATTGCACTTTTTATGAATGACGTAATCCAGCCATCAAAGTATCCGGTAATTAATGAATAAATTATGAATGCCCTTTGTTTCCAAATTCCACAAAACAATTTATTATCATGGCCACTACAAATAACAATCTAAATGAAATTTGTTGTATATGACGACTATAATTGAACCAATTGTTGTCTAGACTAACAATCAAAAATAGAATTTAATTCTAGGGACCTATGTTGTTTGTTCTGCTGCCCACCATTCCCATCGGCAATCGTTTCGAAGCTTGCTTTCATGCCACCTGAATCGAGCTACACAATTTCGGAAAATAACAAGTTTGAAAAATGATAAACGATTTGAATGCCTAATATACCTCCATTGTAGATTGCAACTCATTGAGGGAAAAGCTGGCTGGCCGCATGATCCATCATATTTAACGAATTGTGTGGATATGTGTGTGGTTAGGACGAGAAGGCGCAACAAAATTTGCTGCTCAATGATCCGACCAACGCCGAATGCCCATTTCACATTGTTGTTCTCTCATGGCAACGCTGTTGATCTCGGCCAAATGGCATCATTTTTGTATGGTTTGGGATATCATCTCGGCTGCAATGTATTTAGCTACGATTATTCTGGTAGTTTTGGATCAATTTGCAAGAAAATTGGGCCAATTTTTTCAGGATATGGATGCTCCAGCGGCAAACCGTCCGAGAAGAACCTCTATGCGGATATCTTGGCGGCGTACGAAACGCTGAAAAAGGATTTCAGTGAGATTTTCTTAACGATTTAAAGTGTGAGCAAAATTTGTCTCAGATGTCCCTGCTGAACGTATCATCCTTTATGGGCAATCAATTGGAACAGTGCCAAGTGTTGATCTGGCTAGTAAAGAGCAAGTCGCGGCTCTAATTCTCCACTCGCCGCTTATGAGCGGAATGCGTGTTGCATTCCCAGGAACACAAACGACATGGTGAGAATAAAAAAAATATGATCATGAAGGAAAAGCTTGAAAAATTTTGTTGTTATAGGTGTTGCGACGCGTTCCCATCGATTGAGAAAGTTCCGCGTGTGAAATGCCCGACATTGGTGATACACGGAACCGACGATGAGGTAAACATTTTGAGCGCCAAATGAAAATTGTTCAGTCTTGCCATTTAAAGGTTATCGACTTTTCGCATGGCGTATCGATTTATGAGAGATGCCCAACGTCGGTGGAGCCGCTGTGGGTTCCCGGAGCCGGTCACAATGACGTCGAACTTCATGCCGCTTACCTTGAGCGACTCCGAAGTTTTATTGAGCACGAAGCGAATGCGATTCGCATAGATGCGCCGATTCGCGAGGTCAATTCCACGGACGGTTCCGCCTGAAACCTGCGCTGAAATTTTTAGTCGTTTACCTGGTTGTACGTGTAAACCATATCTAACCCATTGTTGTCGCATAATGATTTGCGCCAACCGCCCGTTCCCAGCAGTATTCCTTGTTTGTTTCGTTTTTTCTTGTTTCTTTTCATTCTTTAAAACCGCAACGGGAGTTTTCTGTGAAATAATGCTAAAGCCTTTTTTTTCGATTTTCTTTTTTTGTCCTTGAATCCTACTTTAATAGGCCCCTCCTCGGGTCTATTAGAAACCACCCCTACTTTTTAACCCCCACCCCTGCTATTCCACCCCGACTTTTTAACCCCGACTTTTATTTATGATACCACCCCCACTTTTTCACCCCCAATTTTTAGGTTTCACCCCTACTTTTTCACTGCACTTCAAAATTTGAAGTTTCTAACAGTAATGTTTAACAGTAAAATTTTACTGTTTTTAATATTTTCAATAATTCAAGTTATCAAGAGGAGATTCGCAGGACTGATGTCTAAATTCGATTTTTCAGAAACTATGTAGCGTTCTTATGAAAGGTTGACGTTTTGACAAAAGACGAAATTTTTCTGAACCGGGTTTTCCGAGAATAGTTAATTTCTTGTTAAAATTGTCAACCTTTCATAAGAACACTACATGTTGTCGGCGTCAAACGACTGAAGGGAGGCGGAGCCTTTAAATTCGCGAAATTAATGTAGATTTAAATTAATCGTTGACTGAATATTTAATGCGCGTACGCTATAATGCAATGGACGCAATCTCGCTGCCTCGAGACGCATTGGCACATAGCCAATTATTTTTTAAATTTCTTCAAGTCGTTTGACTTCGACAATAGTTCCTGAAAAATCGAATTTAGACATCAGTCCTGCGAATCTCCTCTTGATAACTTGAATTATTGAAAATATTAAAAAATTTTACTGTTAAACATTACTGTTAGAAACTTCAAATTTTGAAGTGCAGTGAAAAAGTAGGGGTGAAACCTAAAAATTGGGGGTGAAAAAGTGGGGGTGGTATCATAAATAAAAGTCGGGGTGGAATAGCAGGGGTGGGGGTTAAAAAGTAGGGGTGGGGGTTGAAAAGTAGGGGTGGTTTCTAATAGACCCCCTCCTCGATATCCCCACAACAAAAGACAGTTGCTCATTTTAAAAATACTTTAAAAAAGAAAACCCGGAGGAATGACTAAACGATTTTCACATCCTGTTACAATCAAAATCTGAACTCAATTAATTTTTTTTAATTATAAATTGATGTATTATTCGAAACAACCAACTTAACAATTTAGAAAAACAACAACAACAATTTAGGCGCCGGAAGTGGCCCCTAATCGGAATTCCTCGTAAATTTCGATGAGATGACGTTCAGTACGAGGTCGAACAGCAGTGAATGCTTCAAAAAGTGTATTTCTCAGAAATGCGTAAAACGGAGACAAAACCTTGCTCAAAATTGGACCATCGCACAAAATTCGTATTCATGTCCTGACGCATGGCAAACATGGCAGCAGTTCGGCAAAGAGCCACGAGCTCCGCGCCAGAATATCCATCAGTCATGTCAACGAGCTTCTCAATGGTGTCGTCTTTCTCGAACTCCATTTTTCTTGTGCTCATTTCGATAATGGCTCGTCGTGTGATCTGACAAGGCAATCCGACGTAAATCGCGCGATCCAGTCTTCCTAGGATCGCGATTTTAAAGTGTATTGCATTTATTCGACGACTACCTGGTCTCAAAAGAGCGCCATCCAGCTGATCGGGCCGATTCGTCGCCGCCAACAAAATCACTCGGCTCGACTTTTCCAGCCCATCAAGCTCGGTGAGGAGTTGAGCCAACACGCGATCCGACACCGCCGAACTCTTATCGGAGCCTCTCGCCGAACCGACGGCGTCAATTTCATCAAAGAACACAATTGTGGGCGCGACATGGCGGGCTCTCGCGAACAGCTCTCGAATCGCCTTCTCCGAGTCGCCAACCCATTTGCTGAACAACTCGGGACCTTTGACGGCGAGAAAATTCATTTTCGCCTCGTTCGCCAACGCGCGAGCAATCAACGTTTTGCTGCATCCCGGCGGCCCGTACAACAAGATGCCTGCCGGCGGCTGAATGCCGAACCTCTCGAACGCTTCGGGATGCTGATGCGGCCAGATGACAGCTTGTTGAATGTCCAACTTCAAATCATCATTTCCTCCAATATCGGACCATTTCACTGTTGGCACCTTAAAATGGACCCATTGAAAATGAGGAGCGTGTTTTTGAATTACCTCGAGAATGAATTGCCGGATTCCCGTCGGTCGTATGAGCTTCCGAGCGGCCTCAATTTGCTCGATGCTCGTCCCTTGGCAGTATTTCGCCGCTTTGAGCAGCGAACGCAAATCGCCATTCGTGAATCCGTGAGTGATTCTGAATTCGATGGATTATTCATTTTTTCTTCTCGAGCGGAAAACCTCGCAACATCCAATTCAATTCCAGATTCAAATCCGAAGTCTTTGAGCAATTTTTGTAAGACGTCAATTCGCTCGTCTTGAGTGGGAACGGTGACTTCAACCTAAAAAAACGTCAAAGATCAAAGTTGAAGTTAGTTCTTCTTGAAGACAAGCGGCTTCCAGAATCGGTCGCCACAAGACCCAGCTCGCTTTCAGCGTCATGAGCCTTTAATCAATAATTTGATGTTTTTATTTCTTTCCATAGAAACTTCGAAATTTTTACATGCTTCAATACAATAATATTTTTAAAGCTGAAAATTGAACACAGGAAAGCCCGTATTCAGTGCGTTTCAAGAGAATTTGACGAGTTTTCATAAATAGAAAATCATTTTTGAAAACGGCAATTCAAGGCGCACGCTGCCATTGTTGGTACGAAACCACGATTCTGCTAGACGCGTTTTACCTCGACAGGAAATCTGACGCGATATCCAATATCCAAATTATCCGGAGATCTGATCGAGAGAATAACCGATGTCTTAAATTCAAGTTAATGAGGAAAAATTCAAAGTCAAACGTGCCCCTTCATTTTCGAGAACATTCCTCAAAGACTTCATCGCATTATTATTCTCCTTATCGATTTCATTAATATCTAAAATGAGTAATTGGCGGCCTTGTGCGATTTTGAGTTCCGCCAAATCCTCAAATGCCTAAAATCGTCCCCTTCAAACAGTATTTGATAAGTTTGAAACCGAAATGAAAATCGCGTTGGGACCCAGAACCGCTTCCAAGTGTCGCAGAATGTAAGTCTTGCCGCTTCCCGGTAGTCCCCAGAGCAAAATCGAGCATGGCTCCTGATTTCTGCACAATTAATTAATTTAATAATTTTTGTTGAAAAAAAAAACATTTCCCAACCTTGAAATTGGATTAATCACATAATCAGTCAATATCTTTTTCGCGCCAAACATGCCGTCAACATTTTCAAGATTTGTCGGACGAGTTTCAGAATTTTTCGAGAGCTCTTGGTTTAAAATATTCAATGAATATCCAGAAATCGGTGAAATTACAGAAATATCCTTTAAAAAATTGAGTTCAAATTGGGACACGCTCGAAAATTTCAAACCTCCTTCCCATCGGCTAAACCCATTTTCTCGATTTTCCTTTCAAGACCTTCCTCTGCTGTCACTTCAATGAATCTTCCAAGATATTTCAAAGTGATTGGATTGTTAAATTCCAAAAAAGCATAGGAGAGGTACATCTGAAATGCATAATTATTCATCAATTTTCTCATTAAATCAGAAATACCTCAAGAAAGTCTTTGAGAGAGCTTTCGATTTTCGTTGCTTCCACTCTGACGCTCAAATTCGAAACCTTTTCGACACGGCCGTATTTCTGCACTTTAACAAGGCGTTCTCGTGGAATTTTTGGCGACAAAATATGCAATTTCAGCAAGGGAATCTTCAAAAATTCATTTAAATGCGGAATTTTGTTTAAAATTTGTACCGTATTGCATGGGTAAACGACACCAATTAGCAATTTCTCACCAAATGTCACACGAATCGGCTGCCGTGGGAGTAGATCAAAAGCTTCCATTGTTTGAGAGCTCATTAGAACTGCGTGTGCCTTCTCCCAGCCGAGCGAGTCGGGCGGTAGGAAACATGACGAATTCTCAACCGCCGAATTGAATCCAATCAGCGTTGTCGATTTGATAATCGGAATCTAATGTCGATTTCCATTTAAAGGAACATTCAATACTCAACCTCGCTTTTCTCAAGCTCCTGATTACAAAAATCTGCATGTCTCGCTGAATCCTTAGCCAATATCGTTGACTGGCACACCTGGCATACAACAATTTGCGGTTTTTTCTTCGATGACATTCTTTAATAATTTCGAATTCGCAAATTCATGGCCTCATTTTTTTATTTCAAGATATTCACGCTTCATTACGCGTTTCAATAAATAAATTATTTTCTTATAAATTTTTATTTCCATATGATAAATGTTCTCTGAATTATTGTTGTAGTTTAATTATAGAAGCTTTGAATCAAGGAATGTCTTCAAGTCATTAATTTCCTGCAATTAATTAATTATGTTAATTTCATATAATTTAGAGCAAAATTACCTGTGGGCAGCTCGAATGAGCCATCGGATAAGTCCGAAGTTCGACATTCGGATTGAATTTTTTGATAAGAGTCTGCGAAAGCTGACCAATTGGAAGCGGAACCAAAAAGTCCATCGTACCATGCCCAAGGAAGATTGGTGTTTGAAGGTTGGCAGAATAATTCTTCAATTTAATTATAAATCAATTAGCACAATTAATTATGATCAATTCTTACTCCAGGGAATTTGCTTCTTTGCAAAAAGAACGAACTCAATCCAACGATAGCTCCAAGTTTTTGCGGATAGGTCAATCCGGAGTAGATCGCCAATGCGCCGCCCATCGAGAATCCGCCAACAGCGATTTTTTCCGACGGAATTCCAGAAGAAATCTGACGACGATTCGATAGCAAACCAGCAAAAATATTTTTAATTCACATACCTCTGAATCAATAAGATCGTGCACGTATTTTGCGGCGGCGGCGATGCCTTCGTCGTCTTCTTTTGAAGCTGCGTCGAGACCATACAAATCGTACCATGCCGGCATTCTCATGCCCATATTAAGTGTTACTGGACGCGAAGCGCTATGCGGGCAAATGAATTTGATATGGTCCGATCGCATATCGGATTTGAACATGTCCGCCCAGCCATCGCCTTGATCGCCAAGTCCGTGAAGGAAAATTACAGTGGCCTTGTGTTGTCCTTTTGGAAGGACCACCGCAGAACCATTCGCAATCGAAGACATCTGAAAATGGAGAAAGAAATTATTATTGCGAAACATGTTTTTTTATCAATGCTGAATCATTGATAAAAGCCAAAACATTTTTATTTTGATGAAAAATTCAACAAAAACTGTAGTGAAGTTCTATGCAGAAGTTTTACAGAAATTCAGATAATGATCGCAAGATATCAACAAAAATTACTATCCTCGAAGCCTAAAACAATAAAATAAATGAGATACCCTTTCTGAATCTTCTTCTGATGATCCACTGCCGATAAAGCAAAGCGCTCTTGATGAGAGTGAAGAACCTGGAAGAAAATTCTAAATTTTGTATTTGGTTATGCGTTTGGCAAATATTGTGAATGGGGAATAGGACTTTCTCAAGGAATTAGCTCAACATGCACAGAAATGTTAGCTTGTAGACACAGATGAACGAAAAGCGCACAGAAATGGAGGTCTCGCAACGCTCACCTATTTTCGTGCGAGGAAACGCTCCGCAGGCGTGAGAAATCGGTTGAACGGACGCCGGTAACACTAGGAAACCTGAAAAATATTAGAGCGGGGTTACATGAAAAAAAGACAGCATGCGGTTAAAAAGAGAATAAAACACGAAGATTGACAGAAAGTTGGGAAGAAACCTGATAAGCACAAAAATCGGCCTATAGATGAGGATCTGGCAAGCATCCAATGAGTTCTAGAAATTTTAATAGGCCGATTTTGAAAAAAAAAATCTGGTGAAAAGCAGGCGAAACGATAATAAAGGTGGTAGGAGACCCCTTCGGCAAATAAAATCAAAAGTAAATTAGAAAATTTATGCGAATAAGCTTGATTGATCAATATGAAATGATTTATGAAAATCCGTATGCTTCCATATCTCCAGTATTTTGGTGTAGAGCTCCTGAACAACAATAATTGGAAATTTATTAATAAATATTACGTTTTCCGGGGTTTCATCTAGAAGTCCTATGCATGCTACATATGGATATTTACGAACACACCGAGAAATGTTTCGCTTTGTTGATGCTTGAATTATTGGGATATTTCGAATCGCACAAATTTGGCGAATTTCGACGGAGCATAATTCCACTGAATTAATCATGTTACAATTTGCATTAATTAAATTAACTCACGTCGTCGATTTTCATTCTCGTGCATATTTCGAGCGAAAATGACTAGTTTGATTTTGTCTGCTTTCAATTTTTGCAATGTTTCGTGGGCGCCGAAAACGATTTTTCGTTTCGCGAGAATCTTAATACATTATCATGACTTATATCGAATTAAAATAGATTTACCTTTTCTTCCGGCAATTTTTTTCTTTTTACATCTTGATGAGCCTTCAAATTTGTGAGAAACCGGTTGACATAGTCATCGAGCTGCGTTTCAACACTTATCGCGGAAATATTGACTAAACAAAAATAGCGTTCAGGGAATGGAAAACGCGAAGATCACGGTCACATTTTCTAGGCCACAACGGTCGAAATTTCGTTTTTCCAAATAAAATCGTTCATCACAATTTTGGAATGTCGGAAAATCTATTGCGGAAATTCGACATGCAAAAATCGTTAAATAATTCTCTGCATACACCGATTGAATATCACTGCGGACTTGCATTTTAATTCACGCAATTTCATTTTTAATTTGCAAATTTTTTTTAGATTTTCAGTAATTACTTACAGGTAAAATGTCCGATGGGCCATTGTCAGCAGGTATTCTTAGGTCATTAACTGATAAAGCATATGAAAGACGTAAGTCAGCTGCAATAGACGTGGAAAAGTAAGTATTAGTTTTTATAACAAATTATTGTTGGATTTTGTTTAGAATTGCCCGTGACTTGTTCAATCAAAACCATCTCTCAGCTCTCGATCGTCTAATTGCTTGCCTTTCCGATTTGGTTGTTTCCGGCAACTCAAATCAAAGAAAAGGAGGACTTATTGGACTTGCGGCTACCGCAATTGGATTAGGAAATAAGGCAAGCATTTCTTATTGTAAATAAATATTACTTGTTTCAGAATGCTTCACCGTACACTGAGAAGCTTCTAGCGCCAATTATACCTTGCTTTATGGATGCAGATCTCCAAATTCGTTATTATGCTTGCGAGTCTTTATACAACGTGGCTAAAATCTGTCGAACCGACGTCCTCGATCACTTTGACGATATTTTCGATGCTCTTTGGCGCGTTACAGCAGATACAGACCAAAATGTTCGCGGCGGTGCTGAACTTTTAGATCGCCTAATTATGGATATCGTACTTTCTAAAGAAGATTTTGATATTTCCATTCTAATGACATTAATCTGCGATCGAATTTACACGCAAACAAGTTCAAATCGAAGATTTATTATGCAATGGGTATTATTTTAATTAATTAGCTATATAATTATTCTATTTTTAGCTAAATACTATCAATTCTGCCCCATACTTCTCAGTGGTCCCATATTTGGCTCAAATAACAGACGGTCTTTTGAAAATGCTCTCAGATCAAACAGAAGCGACACGAGAGCTTTGCTCAAAAGTGCTTGCCAATTTCTTTTTGGCAGTGAAAAGCAAACCGGAAGCTCTTCCTCCAGTATTTCCGTTTCTATTACTTTCTTTAAATTTATAATTATTTCAGATGGATCGTATTCAAATGGTAAACGTTCTCGTGGTTCATGCTCACGAAAATGAGCCAATGATGGCAAGAAAGATCTCACTCAATTGGCTCGACGAGTTTTTAAAGTTGAAAAAAAGAAAATTTAAAATCATATTACCCAATTTGCGTAATTATAGCTTATATAAACACGAACTTCTGCCAATGCTTTCCTCATTTCTCGCCGGAATTTTGCCTTCAATCGATCAGCACGAACTAAAAGGTATTTTTTAAGGAATTTTTGCAGAAAATTTAGTTTTGTTCACAGCGGACACTGTCAATCGGCATTTGATGGCATTGGTCGACGAGAAAAAGCTTGAGCAAGAAAATTTGGATAATGCCATTGGTAATTGCAATTATATGCCTAATTGCGTCATTTTTAATTACCCAATTAATTGCAGAGGTTTTATTAAAGTATATTCGTCATGAGAAGGTTGAAACTCGGGTAACGGTGCTTAATTGGATTCGTCATTTGCACGGTTCGATGTCCGCTGAAATTTTTGTGCATATGGATGTGATATTTCCGGTCCTTTTGAATACACTTTCCGACACTTCTGATGAGGTTTTTTTTTCAATTTGCTTTAATTTAATAAACGTTTTTTTGAGGTCCTTCTTCTTGACTTATTTCTAATTTCGAACATTTGCCAATCAGAATTCGCTCCAAACAAGGTCGATGTCGCCGCGTTTGGTCTCGACGCGAATTCATTGCGACAAATTTCATTTATCTCGCCATTTCTTGTTAAATTCGCATTAAGCCTTTTGGAAATGTTCCGCGCTGATCCGTCACTTCTCAATGATCGCGGTGTACTAATAATTAGGTATGTGAGTTTTTTTTTTAATAAAATGGGTTATTTTGTAATTAGCTTATTATTTTTTCCAGAATCTTCGATTTTATATAAACGCAACAAATTCGAATTTTCAGACAATTATGCCTCCTTCTCGAACCGGCGCATATATATCGCACAATTTGTGTACTGCTGGAACGCGAAACGAAGCACATATTTGCGCAAAGCATGGTTTCGACGTTGCACGGAGTTCTTCTAACAGCCACCGAGCTCTTCATTTTAAGAGATGAGCTGAGACAGCTCAAAACTACGGTATATATGAAATTATTGAGAAATGTTTGGAATCTCTTATTTGCAATTTTGTAGGAATCGAAAGAATTATTCGAAATAATGTTTCGCGTCTGGTCAAATCGGCCAATTGCCCTACTCGGCCTCTGCTTATTGTCTCAACATTATAAGGAAGCTTCCGATATCGCCTTACTACTTTCTCAAGTAAGATTATTAAATTTTTTATAATACTAACGTTGGAGGACCATATTGGGGTGTATCATTTGAATTGCCGCCTCGGTGGTCTCGTATGGAAAGAGCGAGTTTTGCAAATTTTTTCAATCATAATGTGAAAATAATGTGCTTTTTAATAGAAAATATCCTTTATCCAATTGCTGAATCATCAATTTCAGATCGATATAACATCCGACGTCCTAATTGAAATTGATAAACTTGTCAATCTAATCGAAAGCCCAATTTTAGCGTGTAGGAGTTTTCAGGCAAACTTCACATGATTTAATGCAACCAAATTTAGATGTCCGTATGGATCTTCTATCATCTCACCATCGCAAGCCGTTATGCACAGTCCTATCCGCACTTTTAATGCTTCTGCCACAATCGGAGGCATTTCTAACACTTCATAAGCGCCTTCAAGCGGTTCCAGCATTGGTTTCGATCGAGTATTCCAACGAACAACTTTGGCATTCCTCATCTTGTGTTTTCAGCGATTCCGAATACGCTCCAAAGACGCCTCCACATCGAATCGACTTCGATAATCTGATGAAACACTTCTCTGGCGCGTTGGCCAGACGACAATCGGAAGTTCGAAGCCGTCATCGCGATCTTCTAACATCGGTCGTCGGTCAAATGAACAACATGAAGATCTAGAAGATTCTCGACTGTTTCGTTGATGCTCAACCCCCTCGCCAAATTTCATGTGATAACAATGTAATTTATTATTTTTGCTCCATATCGAACTTTGCCAAAAAAAACATTTCTAATAAATCATATATTATGTATTATTAAAATCCCCTCAGCCTCGCTTTCGACAACAAATGAAACTAGGCGTTTATTTCCAAATATCTAGATTTCAACAGAAAAAGACCACCGAAATATAATAGAGCCTTAATATAAGGATAACATAATTATAAAAGAATTATAATTAACGGAGATGAGAAAAAAAATGGACGATGAATACAAAGGATTCTTAAAACCTAATGCAACAGGGTATGAAAAGTGGACATCAAATTAAAAGAAGCCTATGTAAACTGGGTGCAAGAAAATTCGACAAAAAAAAAACGACTTTTATGGTTGGGGGGAAGTCTCGTACTAAATCTATTCAGCGGTAATGATGCGAAGAGTGTTGGTGGCTCCGGCACCCTGTCTCCATCCAGTAACAACCACCAGGAAGTCACCCTTATGGATGAATCCACGATCTTTGCCGATCGCGATCGCATAATTAATACGATTGTCAACGTCAGTCGGCCAGTCAGCGGCGCGTTCGGCTTGATAGTGAACCGGGAACACACCTCTGTAAAGATGCATCTGACGGCAAACGGAGATGTCTCGCGAGATGGTCAAAATCGGAACTGGCGGCTTATAGCGAGAGCATTGAATTGCAGATCTGCAAATGTCGCAATTCAAATTGGCCGACGACAATCAAATTGATCGCCAACCTTCCAGTGGTGGTGACGAGAAGGATTGCCGAGGCGTGACACGAAACCGCCGCCGACGTTGCCGCAATCGCGATCGTGTGCGACATGTCGGTCGGCTTCGGCGTGTTGATGAGCAGCTCATCAAAGTAGCGCTTGTGGTAGACAGCGGCTTCAGCTTCCTTAAGAAATTTCGCATAAATGCTTAAAACAATACATTTCGAGATATTCAACCTTGCATATATAATGCATAATCTTCAGCGCCTCCACCGGGTATTCTCCTTTCGCGGTCTCTCCCGACAACATGACGCAATCGGCGCCATCCAAAACCTGCAACGTTTCGATTATCAACGCACAGTGGGGCAGAGGCGACGAGGGGTTTCGCGGCCGGCTGCTTGTGCGGCAGAAAGTGACGCGCGAGGTGTCGCGGGTTCGAGAGGGGCACAGAGTTGCAGTTGATCGTCATACGAGATCAATTGCGCTAAGTTGTCCCGATATTGATGTGATTTAATAATCTCGAATCGGTGAGAAGCGAACAAGAGCATCGTCTCTTCAAGCGCACTCGTTCGTGCACATTTCAGCTTTTTTCCCCCCCAACCCAAACACTCACCGCATTGGCGACGTCGGATCCTTCGGCCCTTGTCGGACGCGGCTTGTGCACCATCGATTCAAGCATCTGAGTGGCGCAGATGACCGGCTTTCCGGCGCGATTG
This sequence comes from Caenorhabditis bovis, assembly GCA_902829315.1. Lineage (NCBI taxonomy): Eukaryota > Metazoa > Nematoda > Chromadorea > Rhabditida > Rhabditidae > Caenorhabditis > Caenorhabditis bovis. Next base: position 1,008,268 of record CADEPM010000011.1, read on the forward strand.
CACTTCGAGATGAGCATCTTTTGCGCGAGGAACACCTTCTCCGATGGGATTTCGATTCCGAGATCTCCGCGAGCCACCATGACACCGTCCGATTCGGCGATGATCTCATCGGCCTTGTCGACGCCTTCCTGATTTTCAATCTTGGCAATAATTTTGATCTTCTTTCCCTTTTCGCCGAGAACCTGAACAAAAACAAAAATGATTGCAAAATAATACGGATATTCTCGAAACCTTGCGAATGGTGCGGATTCCCTCAGCATTTCGAATGAACGAGGCGAAGATCATATCAACGCCTTGCTCGACGCCAAAGTGCAAATCCTTGATGTCCTTCTCGGAGACCGCCGGCAAATCGACAATCGTTCCTGGCAGATTGACACCTTTGCGGCTTCCAAGCATTCCACCGTTCTCGACTGTGCACACGATGGCATCGTTTTGAACCTCATCGACGACCAACGAGATCAATCCATCATCAATGTAGACGCGCGAGCCCTGCTGAACGACCTTCGCGATGTTCTTGTAGTCAACATAGAGATTAATAGCTGTTCCAGACTCTTGGAAGTGCGGATCAGTCGTCAAACGAATCGAGGCTCCCTTCACAAGCTCGACTTCAGCGCTGGCTCCGCCAGCGAGCAATCCGGTACGAATTTCGGGTCCCTTCGTGTCAAGAGCGATTCCGACGATTCGCGGATCCGAGAATGACTCGCACGCGGCGCGAACGTTGGCAATCGTTCCGGCGTGGTACTCATGCGATCCATGCGAGAAGTTGAGACGAGCGATGTTCATTCCGTTCAAAATCATCTTTTGCAACATTTCGACGCTAGCGCAAGCGGGTCCTTAATCGAATCAATTTCAATTATCAATTTGCTCTAATCAACTACCAATGGTACAAATGATTCCAGTTTGACGGACCAAATGCGGCGCCTCGCGAATATCCAAACGACACAAGTGCTCCATGTGGGTAGTGGCCGGAGTTGGTGTCAGCTTCTGCTCCTGCCTAAAAACAATATCGATTTTAGTTTTTTTTTCGCGCTTGTATGAAAAAAAAAATGTCACCGTGTTTTATATGGATTCTGCCTAAAACTCGGCACCGAACACACATGCGTTTTCGGTCGAACCCCTGGATCGACATTATTGTTATTATTGTTATTCTCATCCGTTTTTGGCTCATCGGCCGCCAATTTTGTGCGCACCGGCGTCAACGAGGCCGTCTCATGCGTGCTGGCGATACTTTTCGCCGCTTCGATGCTCTTCATCGAAGGCTTATAACCATTTTGCGAACCCGAAACATAGGACCAAAAACGATGCATCACCATTGTTTAGTAAAATTAGCTATGAGAGATGAGATGTGAGAGACTAAGGGTTTCGAGTTCACGCAGTAGCATCTCGAATATGATTTAATTCATTCTCAGTGAGTCGACACAAATCTCAATGCGGGCCATTCTTTTTTGTCTTAAAATCCGCAGGTCAAACATCGCTGCGGCGGCGGCACAAAACAACAATCGGGCAGCAGTTGGCCCCAACCAGCCAATAGTCAGTCTATTGTACATTTGTTTTTGGGGAGGGGGGGGGGTCTACTACTTACTTGTCGTAAGCAGAAGCTTCAAGCTCCTGCTGAAAAGCGTCGTCGGTCGAGTTTCTCAACATTTTCGGCGCGTCGGCGTCCTCCCAATTGCTTTCCGCTTTCGGATCGGCTTGTCCGGGAATTCCGTACGCGAATAGTTCGCGAAACGACGATTTTGACGATGTCAAACAACCGGCAACCGAATGAAGCGGCGGCTTCACGTCGGGCTTCTTCTTCGGCTCGACGACAACGAACTCGTGCGGCTCGGACTCGGGCTCGCGAGTCTCGTCAGCGATAGTCGGTCGTGCAGCGAACGCTCCCGTTTTGGCAGAAAACTCACTTCGTCGTCGATTCGACAGAAGTGCGAGTGAGAGTGTGAGTTAGCGGGGCAGGCGGGCGGACAAGAGTCGGACTTCTGCGAAGTGCAATCGATTAAACAGGTGGAAAACAACAAGGTAGGAGAGCGCAACAAGAAAAAAACACACTTGAAAAAAACAACAATCTATAATGGCAATCCATAGCAACCGCCAATTTTCAGCAAAAACGAGAAAATGAGAATATGTGCAAAACTCGCATCTGGTTTGTTATTACGAGTCGTAAAAAATCCAGCTAAACACGAAAGAAAAACGCACAGATAAATATTTTCAAGGGTGAAAAATAAAATGAAAACACTGCACAAATGTCGTCAATAGCAGAATGAGGAGAAAGAAGTGCTACAGTACTCGGCGCAGGTCTCGAAAGGATTTCGCCTACAATTATCCGCGCTTACAGTTTTAATAAGCATGCGATTTCTCAGTTCATTTTTTCGGGATTTCGCTATACGAAAATTTCTTTATTGGAAAATAAAAAATTGTTGGGAAACGTTTTTTTCGAGATGACTCATTCAGTTTAGAATGACGTAATTTGTTTGAAATAGGCACGCATTTATGCAAACTTTCGGATGAAATCCAGAAAATTGAGAGGACGGGCAAAACCGAGAAAAAAGGACTCTTCGAGCTTCTAGCACAAATGTCAGATGGGGGAGGAGGGGGCGAAAAGGGGGACATCCCCAATGGAGACGGCAAAGACGCAGAGCAATTGTTGACGGCTCCGCTGCCGCGCAGGCGCCGCTCGAACACCGCCCCACAAAAAAAATGCTCGGGTTTTGCGATGCCCAATGAATAACACATGGTTGAAATCAAACAGTGTGCGTCTGCTCTTGCACCACCACCACCACCACCACGATCCGCGACCTGGCACGCGACGGGACAGACCTTCGCGCGGCTACAACTGTGAGGTCGTAAATGAAAATGGGATGGAGGGGGAGGAGCGAACGCATGTGTGTGTGTGTGTGTGTGTCCGACGACGAAATTGCATCATAGTTTGGAAACGTTTCGAATATTCCAAAAAGTGCGTAAAAGCTCACTTGAAATAATCGCCGGCGTGCTCTTCTTCGATTGTCATTCGTCGCGCCAATCGTCCACGACCGCCCGACGATGTTCGTTTCACCTCAGCAACACTATCACCGGCTTCACCGAGCTCCTGGAAAAAAAATCAATGAAATGAAATTTCCAAACAAAAACGTAAATAGTTGCCCTGGGAAATTCAGGTTTCAGACATTTGAGCTAAAAAGACCAAAAGCACAAATCCATAAATTTTTTGTATTTAGTGGAAAAAAATAATTCGCTGATTAGTCATTGAGCAAAATTGGCTTATCATTTGTGTAAATAAGCTGAAAAGAAGCCTCAAAATCCAATTTAAAAAGGGATTTGGATTTTCATTCATCTTTTTTTTTTCAAATAAAATCTACTTTTTACTTCTCTGCAAATTTTATATATTACGAATACGAGTGTCTTTTACAATTTTATTTATTCTTGAATATTGACTAAATTTCCAATACAGTATTAAATACGAGGGGCGTGAATGACTCATTGCATTTCTGCGAACCGGAACCACACAATGGTCTTGACCCGACTCTGATTTTATAGCAAAGAAAGAAAAAAACCGAAATCGATATGTGTCAACAATTCATGAGACCTCGGAAGGACTCAAATTACCTAATTACGCAAGATGTGCATAACATTCCTAATAGGGAGAAAAAAGTTGCGCATAAAACGCTGCAAAATCCAAATGGATAGGCCTGAGAGGCGAATTTCCGGCAAATCTCTCGACAGAAATGAACTTTGAAACGCCGAAAAGCTGTTTATTTCTCGAAAATTCTTACTTCTGCGCGTCTGCACATTTTCAGCAGCTTTTTGAGCGGAAGGCATAGAATCGAGACAAAGTTTTCCGGTTCAGTGTCCTCAACAATTCGCACTACCGGCTTGACCTCTTCGCCTAGTACCACTGGCTCGTCGGGTTCGTCTACTGCAGCGTCGCCAAGGTACCATTTAGGCCGATCCTCTTCGTAGAAGGTCAATGTGGCGCATGAAGAGTGACGGCGTTTCACGGGCGGTCGCGATCTCACAAGTGGCGGGCTCCCACCGACCACCCGAATCACCCCACTAGGGCTTATTATCGGCTGATGCTTGAATTGCCCATCACCCGATAGAACAAAGTTCGCCGTCCTAGGCTCATCATCAATCTCTCGCTTATAATTATCGGGGTCGTAAATTTTCGGAACCACCGCGTTATTTGTTTTTTCTTCTTCTTCTTCTTTTTCTTCAGCTCGCACCGACGCCGACGGCTCGTTCTGAATCTCAGCAGCATCGTCAATCTCTACGATTTCGGTGACATGCGAAGCGTACACTGAATGCGGCGACGACTCCTCGTCAATATCCCAGTCTTTCACATATCGCACACTCGTGTTGAGACTATCCAACGCGCTGCGAAGCGCGCTTTCGGTCAACTCTTCTGCTGAGCTCGCACGACGACGAAGCGTCTCGTGCTCGGCAACACATTTCTCGCATATCGCGAATCGCTCCGATCGCGACGTGATCGGCGACAAAAATTGCTCGTGTGTGATGGCGATTTCACGCGGCGCCACCGAATTCGCATGATGGGTTCGCATCGAGCCTCAAATCAATAAATCATATCGAAATCGACGATGAATTAAGAAAAAAAACACGGCCGGAATATAGTTAAAAATAAAACGCGACGTCGACGAGAAACGAAATGCTTCGTCAGCCAGAAAAGCGGAAATGCGACCGCATATCTGCCCTTATTCTCACGGTTCACCTGAATGAGCTTTCAAATGCTCATTACATGGTGAGAATCATGGCGAAACTTTCCGAGAAGAAAAAGAGCTGTGAGAGTCGTCCTCCCCCATAATTCACCTAATTTTCGCAATATTCATGATCGGTCAACACTCCAAAAAAAAGAGCAAGTTCATCGAAATTCGACACATTTTTAAATTCGGTGCTGATTTTGGAAAAATAAAATGGTTGAAAGTAATTTTTCTCAGTCTGAATATGGTTTTTTCGAAGATTTTTAGTTTTCTAAAATCTCAATCTGGATAGCACCATTAGAAATACACCAAATTGAGATGGAATGCAGTTTTTACATTTTTCGATACAAAGTGCATCCGCCGCCATAGGTCCCTAATTTCTCATGGTCCCTAATTGTTGCCCCATTCACAATTCATTTCCTTGTACCCGTCGGTCTGTCCATCAATCAGAACCCCATTAATCAGTACTAAAGATGGTTATCTCGTCAATATTAGCATTGGTGAGTGTCCTTTCACACTCACCGCGGAAAAAAAAAACAGAAAACTCGACGCAAATGCAAGAGACACAGAGAAGCGAATCAAACATGACGTAGGTCAATTCAAGAGCGTCGAAAACCATTTTGTGTTCAGACACAGTTTAAAAAAATCCGTTGAGGTCAAATTTGTGGCTTTTTGGTAAAAAAAATTTTCAACTCACGTCATTCACGGCGACATTGTTCATCTGAACGGCGAGACCAGTTTCCTAAAAAAAATAATAGTAATAAATTGTGAATTAGAATTGAAACCAACCTCCGACATCTCCTCGCGAAGTTTTCGAGCACGAGTACCCTGCAAAACAATTTCGGATGAATACGTGACGGACCAAAACGAAAAGCGAGCAAGTGACTGCAGCAGCGAAACAGCACAATTTTATGCGGACGAGGATTTTTTCTTCGCTGTTTTAGTGCGAAAATCGAAAGAAAAAAGAATATGTGAAGAATTGGATGAGCGCCTCTCAATTTCTCAAAACGAATGGGTCGAGTGCGGAAAATCGAATCAATCTCTTGAAGACGCGAGGAAAACAACGCCACAAGTTGAGGTCAAATTTAATAGATCAAACTAATTTCATCATATCTAATGGGCCGATTTTATTGAAAAACTCTTCTGCGGACAAATCGGGTCAATGTAGATGAAGAAAAAAAAGAGCATTTCAAGTCTGTAAAAAATGAAAAAAAAAATTAAAATAAGCATTTCCCTTCTTTTCCAAATTTTAATTTTTCATTTCTTTTTTCATCTGGCCTTACTAGAAAAATGAAAAACTCACCTTGAAAAACGAGCTCGAATTTCGATAAACGACAACTGTTTTGAACACAACAGCGAAAACCAGTTGTTCTAATTCAAGTTTGTAGTGCCATTAATGCTAATTAATTTCTATTCTAATGGGTTTTAAAATTGTTCAGCAGAAAATCGTGGGGGTTGATTGTGCAAGCTGTGGTCAAGAGAAAATATTGTATAAACTTTGGAAATTCGTTTCAAATCGAATATGACTATTTTTATTTTTCAAATTTGACTGGTTTAGATCCGAAATTCGTCGTTTATCGATAGCTTTTTGGAACTCGATTAGCAAATATCAAAATAGTTTAGTTCAAAATCGATTCGCAATGAATTACCAGCGAAATATTGATGATTCAAATGAATTTGATTGCCAACTAGACAACTACTGATATCAGCGTTCGACGAGGAATCAACGATGAGGTGAGATGATGATTTGTGAACCTTTGCCCACCGACGGGCGGCACATTCAAACTTCGATGGAAGACGGCGAGAACTGAACAAAATCAATACTGTTGAAAAGAGAAGAACACCGCGGTGCCGGGCGCGAAACCAAATACGATGCCCAATTGTGCGCTGTGTGTTTTTTGTTGGTTGGTTGACGCGCCGCGCCGCGCCAGGAATAATAGTGAGAATGTCGAACGGGTCAATAAATCGACAACAACTCGATAAATATGGGAAAGTAAAGATCAAATTTCAATCAAAAAATATTGTTAATAAAATATTTTCAAAAACCGGAATTTAAAATGATTGTCGAAACATAGTCAGTGGGATGTTTTAATTCGATCTTTCTGGAGTATTCGGACCTCTTTCTACATGCTTAATTGAACTAAAAGCCGGAATTCGGGTTCTTTACACTTCTTCTATTAAATAAGGCGCATCGTTGGGTCGGCTTCTTACTTTCGATTTTTAAAAAAACTATTTATTCACTTCAAAGTGCATAATTTAATTGTTTCATCAAATATTGAAAGGAAACGTGAAATGACACTGTAAAACGAAATAAAAGAATGGGACGCAAAGAATGTTTTGGGACCACTAGCTCGGCCGGACCTGGGGGCAAATCGGCGAGAGAACGCAGACCGCTTAGAGGTTTCGCGCTCGTCTCGGCTCCTTCGTCGTTTTTTTCTAGTAGCTTCTCTTCTCCTTCTTTTTTGTTCGTTTGCCGATGTACCCCCAACAACTATCAAGCGGTGCGAACAATTTTTCTTTCGCGTCGCACTGATTCTCGGAAACTAACCAACAAAACTATCTTTTCGATTTCGTCGGTCAGACAACGAGAGAGAAGATAGCAAAAATGACATGTTGAATGCATTAAAAAAACATTATCGGATAAGACAATGCATTTCATTGATAAGAATAATTTATTTCGCAATCAAACGAATTTTTCTTCGCAATGAAATTTTATTTCACGTGCATCGGTGATAAGGATGAGGGCCGAAATTGATGCTTTTGATTTTGACATGGACCGTATAAGCACAATGCAATTTCGGCCGAAAAACCTAATATGATTTCGCATTGTGCACACGGCCGCTGATGAAATTTAAAATTTAAAAAACGGAATCGATATAAAAAAATACCAAACGATTCCTCCGGAACTATGAGTAAATCATGTTGAAACGATATCCAGCACGACGCACTTCTGAGACGAATTGTATCCAACTTATCTGACACGTAATATAACTCCTCAATTGAATTAAACATAACTTCATAAACTCCAATTGTAACAAAATGTTTAACTTTTTATGGTATTTTATGTTTTAGCACAAGAATGTAGTACAAGGATTAACAAAACAACCGCGTTTATTTTAATAAAAAAAATTAACAATAAACAATCTTGACAATGTGATAATTTACATCTTGTCGAGATAGTTGTCAAGAGCTGGAATACCCTCCTTAAGTCCCTTTCTTGTTCTTGTCTGAAGGATGATCTGGTTTGGCTTGGTTCCTGGCTCGAGTGGGTCTCCTGGCATGACTTGCCAGTGATCGAACACGCACTGTGGGAAGGCTTGTCCTCCGGTGTTGGAACGGAGATCAGCAGTGAATCCTGAAATTAATGAAATAAATCGTTTAAAATAAAATAAAAACAGTACCGAATGATTCATTGACAGGCAAGTGAGCCTTGACGACGAACATTGGGGTTCCTGCGACTTGCATTTCTTCGAAGACAACTCCTCTTCTTCTGTTCAACACTCCGTAGATACCTGTAAAACATCACTGATTAAATATTTAAAAAATAAAATTAACCTCCAACGGCAGCTTCTGGGCACTGAATTTCGACCAAGTACACTGGTTCGAGAATTCTTGGTGAAGCAGTAAGGAGAGAAGCATAGAACACACGGCGAGCAGTTGGGATAATTTGACCACCTCCTCTGTGAATTGCGTCAGCGTGGAGGGTGACATCGTGAATGTTGAAACGAACTCCGCGCACGTTTTCGTCAGCAAGAACTCCTTCGCGAGTAGCCCATTGGAAGCCAGCAACAACGGAATCCTTGATTTCATTAAGATACTGAACTCCCTTGGTGACATCGAACAAGAGATTTGGTCCAGTTCCGTCTGGTCCAAAGCACCAGATCTTACGAGCTTCAGTGACATCATAGTCGTATTTCTCAGCGAGAATCTTGGCACGAGCCTTGAATTCGTCACGAGCATTGACAGTTCCGTTCTCGATATCATCGGCAAGACCCTCTGGCATTGGGAGAGCAGTGCAATGAAGACGATTGTGCTTGTTTGGCGATTTCGACAAACAGATCTGGTTGGATTCAGCACTGACAGTTTCACGGTAAGAGACGACCGGATCAGACTTCTTGAGTGGAATGCAGGCATGATCCTCTTCCAAATCTTTGAGGCAAATTTCCAAATGCAATTCTCCGGCTCCGGCAATGATGTGCTCTCCAGATTCTTCGAAGATGCACTGAACCATAGGATCGGACTTGGCCAAACGTTTGAGTCCTTCGACCTGAAAATTACCATTTACATTGTAATAATGTTAAAGAATATATACCAATTTTGGCAAATCAGCTGGGTTCTTAGCCTCAACGGCGACACGCACGACTGGAGAGACAGAGAACTTCATGACACGCATGTTGTGGGCATCCTTGTAGGTGGTGATGGTTCCTCCCTTGACGAGGTATTGATCAACTCCGACGAGACCAGCAATGTTTCCAGATGGAATATCGTCAATTGGCTCGATGTATCTTCCCATCATGAGAATAGTACGCTGGATGGTCTTCTCGTACAAATCCTCCTTCTTTCCTGGAACGTAGTTTGGTCCCTGGATTCTAGCCTTCTGTCCGGTGGCGACCTTTCCAGAGAAGACACGTCCGAAAGCGTAGAAACGTCCTTTGTCGGAAGTTGGAACCATTTTTGAGACGTACATCATGAGCGGTCCGTTAGGGTCGCAGTTCTTGATGGCGACAGCGGCTTCGTCGTCATGTGGTCCTTCGTAGAGCATTTCCATTCTGTATCTTTGGGCAGTAACTGGCGACGGAAGATGGAAGGTGATCATTTGTAGCATAGTTTCTCCGGCTGGGAGCCACTTGCGCATGAAGACCTTCATGAGAGCCTTTCCTTCGAGATCCTTCTCGTCAGCAGCGAGCTTGATTCCGAGTTTCTCGACGAGAGCGGCGGTCTTGTCCTTCTTGATGTTCATGATGGCATCGAAAACCATGAAGATCGGGTCCAAGACGAATTGGTTGAATCCACGCTTGGCATCAGCAGACTGGCTGCTGCTCCACTTCTTGGTTTTTAAGTCAAAGAAACGATCTCCCCAAAGGTTCTTCATGAGCTTATCAACCTGTAAAATAAATTAAATTGTTTCTTCTTTTTGATTTTAACTATACCTGAACTCCGAACTTGTCAGCGTACATCTCGGCGAATTGTTTGAGAGTGAAGGCCCATCCGTGGAGTCCAGATCCGAATCCGACGTTTCCGATAGATGGATCGACCATGATTGGTCCCATCGGTCCGTCGTCGTCTCCGTAGGTGGCAATAATAACGTTGATGTTTTCGACGATACGCTAAAAAATTATGTCTAATAGTTACGTATGTTGCGAAATACCTGGAATGTCTGGAAAAGCTCTTCAGCTCCAAGTTGAAGTTCGAGGAGAGCACGGTCCATTTTGTTCATGAAAAGAATTGGCTTGATGCGTTCAGCGATGGCTTGACGAAGTACGGTCTCGGTCTGGACGCACACACCTAAAACCCAATAAAATTCTGAAAATTAAATAATCCAGTTACCAGAGACGCAATCGACGACAACAAGAGCTCCATCAGTCACACGAAGAGCCGCGGTAACTTCAGACGAGAAGTCAACGTGTCCGGGTGAGTCGATCAAGTTGATCAAGAATCCGTTGAATTTGTCTTTCTTTCCGTCAACTTCGACGGTCTCAACCTGAGCGTCTCCCTTGACGAATTCAAGATCTTTGCGATCGAGCTCAAAGAACATAGAGATGGCACTAAATACTAATATATAGCAATAGAAATAATTTTCAAAACTTACGTAGACTTGATGGTAATACATCTTTCTTGTTCGTCCTTTCTGGTATCGGTGAAACGAGTTTCTCCGGCCTTGGCTCCGGCAATGATACCGGCTTTCGAAACCAAAGAGTCGGTAAGGGTGGATTTTCCGTGATCGACGTGAGCAATAACGGACATGTTACGGATGTTCCGCTTGCGGTCCATAAGGGAGCGGATTTCATCGATGGTGAAGTTGACCTGTGATAATTTTTATAAAAACTATGACAAAAATTGTTTTTTTTTTTCGGACTATTTTTGCTTTCCTATAAGCTACAATAAGATAAAATTAAAATTTGGAAATATTTAACTAAATCTTGAATAAAAAATGAATTAAATAAACCATTAAAAATTGGCCTAAAAATTAATGTAGTAAAAACCACACAAAATACATGTTTTCATGGTATTTTTATTTTAAAAAAATTATAAATCACTCACCATCTTTAGCTTTTTTCGAAGTTTTTATCAATAACGACGACAAAAGGAACCGCACAGAGGATAGCGGCTTGAACGGAGTAAGGAATATCGCAAATTTCCTTCCAACCACTGTTAGTTTGATTCGCAGGCAAACTACGGTAGCGCGGCAGTTTGAACGTGTGGCAATTTGCCAATGAGGTGCAGGCGGACAAATTGAATTTCCCGCACAATTTATCTTGTTTTTTTGCACTTATTTCAATGCTATAACAAAAATGAAAAAAAAAAACCTAATAAAAAACACTTTGCTCTGCATAATTAATGTATTCAAATTTTTTAAGGGAGAATAATATCTTAAATTGAAAATCTAGGCCTAATAGTATTCTGATTTAATTATTTTCTTGTTTGACATTAAAAGTTCAATGGTTTATTTAATTTCTTTTTATTTTCAGTGATGGATTTAGAAGCGGAAAGTGCTGGATCTCCATCATCAACAACAGCTGAAGCCGCCGGTTCGGATTCCCAGGTTCTAAATTTCTGCTTTAAAACCCAAACAATTAAAAAATGTTTAGGAACAATTGATATCCGACGAAAATCAAGAAGATAAATCAGTACATTTAAATAAGGGAAAAGAAAAACGTCTGAATCGTCGAATAGCATTAGCTCTTGCCCGTCAACATGAAATAAGTCCACTTGTTGGAATCAAAAAACCAATGAAACCCGATGAAACGATTGATCTCACTGTGGAAACTGTAAGAAATGCGAGATATTGAATTATTTGAACTTCTATATTCTTTAGGACGACCCAACAAATGAATGGTTCAATAAAACGTTCAAAGTTCCCAAGCAAATCAAACAACCAAAAATTGATGAAGCTAGTGGATTTGCACTACCTCACGAAATAAAGAAAAATGTACCCAAAAGCTGTAAGATTCTCTACGAAATTTCAAGTAGCCTTCATCATTATTCAGTGAAAATTGGCGCAATTGTGAAAAAACGGCTGGAAGCGTCAATGGCGGTCAAAAGGAAAAATGGTAAAATATTGCATTATTTAACATCATCCCAGTTTAGATAAAAATGAACAGCATTTGTCCACAAATTTTATATTGAACAAAGAAAACCTCGAATTTTAAGCGTTAATGAAACGTCGAGAAATGTATGAAATGGACAACGAGCATTTGAGGCCAGCGGATGATGATGAAGAAGAGGAAGAGGAAATTATTAAGAAGAAAAAGAAAACAAAGCAACGGTTGGGATTTTGTATTTTTTTCACTCAATTTTGCTATTAAAGACCTAGAAATAACGGATATGATAGTGAAGACGATGAAGATTATGTTCCTGGCCGAAGTGACGATGAAGATGACGAAAATAGTAATATTAATTGATGGAACAATTTAAATAATGAATTTTATTCAGGTGATCAATCGAAACCCAAATCCCATGACCCTTACGAACTGAACAACGGTGATCGTCATTTGGCAGATGATGAAATGAGCGTAAGAAATTATTTTTTTTTTTACGTCTGAAGCCATTTCAAAATTTTTAGGTAAACTTACTTGACGATTCCTTCACATATGATGTTTTTAACAACGTAAAGCATCAATCAGGTCCGAGCTCAATGTTCTCCGGATTTGAGCCCAAACAAGACGAGCTCGATCAGCGTAACGTGCTCTGCCTCCCAACTCTTGAAGCAATGGAAGCTGAAATTGCCAACGACAACCCCGAAAATGACGATTTTGGCGATATTTTAAGCTTGTGCTCTGGAAAATTCGGAACAACTCAAGTTCAAACACCAACAACAATCGTGTAAGATTTGATTCGTGATTGGTTGGGGATGTTTGCTACGGGTTGAGAAATTCTGTCAACCCAATAGCCTAACACCCAACTTGGAAAACTGACAACTCGTTATATAGTTTCGTTGAAACACAAAATTCCATTTTTCGACAATGTCACTTTTAAATGAGGATTTTACAGAAATGACAATACGACGACTGAATCATCCGTCGAAGTGACTTCAAGGAATGATCTTGTAGATGAGAAGTCAATATTGAAAGAATCGAACGGGTCAAACCAAGTCGACGATGAGGAAGAAGATGATGATGGAGTAACTGTTAAAACTAGAAAAACGCGAAAGGTTTTCGATAGCGATAACGAAGGTATAAAACTATTTGATAGTTCAATATATCGAATTCCTATTTTAGAAGAGGAAGAGGAGCACGCAAATGATTTGCCAGAAACTATTCCACTTGATGGAATAGAGGTACATTTTGTATTTTTGTTTTTTTTTACTAGATTCTCCAATTTAGGAGAATAAAGAAGTTGAAGTTGAAAAAACTAGGCGCGTAGTTCTCAGCGGTGATGAGGATAGTAGCGACGAGAATGACGGTAATTCTTAAAAACGTTTCTTTCGATTTTATTGTTTTTCCTGATATGTTTTAAGTGGAAGATGAGGAGGCTGAGGAAGCGGAAGAGGTTGAAATTGAAGAAGAGCCTGAAGAGGAGGAGGAGGAGGAGGAAGAAGAAGAAGAAGAAGCTCCTAACTTCGATGATGAAGACGACGAATTGGCGGTCATAAAAAGAATCGAATATCAAGAGTTTAAGAAAATGGCGAAAAAGAAGAACTTTTTTGACGATGAAGCTTCATTATCTGGTGACGACGTCGGAAGTGACGTGGATGAAGATGAGCTTGGGAATGAGTACGAGGCAGAAGAAGGAGATGCTGACGACGTGCCAGACACTGATACCATTCGACGCCAGAATCATAAACTTTTGTTAAAGCAGGAGAGTGATAAAGAGCAAAGGTTTAGAAAATTGTTTAATGGAGAGAAAGAAAGTTAATGTGTTTTAGAGCTCTTTTGAAACTACAAGATCGTTTATTGGCTGATGGAGACTTAGGAGGAATGGAGACGAACAGACAGTTCCGATTCCGACTTCGTGAAGAGATTGATAACGATGTAATCATTGCCGAGAGCGATGTGAAGGGAAACGACGAGGAAGAGGAGGAAGAAGACGAGGAGAAACGAGCTGAACGCGCGAAAATGATCAAATTTCGGATTGAGAAGGTTCGGCGTCTTTTTTTTTTGAAATGAAATTCATTTTGATGATTTCCAGGCTGACGAGCTTATGCTTCTCGAAGAGCCAAAAAGCGTCAATGATCCATTTGAACGAGCTGCAAGACTTGTGAAATCAACGAAGCAAGTTGTCGAGGAAGTCACAGTCAGAAAAGATGTATGGTCGGAAAAAGCAATTCTTGAAAAAATAAACATATTTAGAAGCCTTCTCTTCTTTCAAAAACTACAACGTTAGCTACGAGTATTCAAGAAATGATAACCCAAGGTAATTCAAATCTTTTTGTGATTGCGTGATTTCATCGATTTCAGGCGGCGCCGCTCCAAAGCAAATGTACGTTCAAAATTTCAACTCGTCGACTAAAGAAACTACAACGAAACTCGCGTTGAAACGAGGAAGAAGCTCGCCGGGGTCCGGATTGGACACGAAAAGAAATCGGCAGAGCAAATTGAGCAGCCTTGAGTGAATTTAGTTGAATTTTTTTAAATTGCCATTGTGAATGAAGCATTCCTCTTGTAAAATATGTTTGGAATATTTGTTGAGTATTATTGCTCTATTGATATATTTTTGGTTCCAAAAGAAAAATGTGCATTTATGTGTGTGTTCAGATGCTTCGATCCGCGTTGAGTTGCTGTTCGAGAACCTTCATGGCTTCTAGAAGTTACGCGAAAGCTCCAGCTTCAGCGGCCGTTAAAATCGACAAATCGTTTGTTGAGGAAGACGCCGAGAAGCTCGCCAACTTTGTTTGTATTAACGCGTATTTACAAGGTCGGCTTGCCCTCCCGAAAATTCCGAACTCGCCCACTTTTTAGGTGAAGAACCGGGTCCGCAAATCAAACCCGATTCGGAATACCCAAAATGGTTGTTCGAGCTCGATTTGCGACCGCCAAAAGCGCTGGAAGATTTGGATCCGGAGAAGGACGGATGGAACTATTGGAGGGCTCTGCGAAAGCGGCAAATCGAGCAGAATCGCCGAATTCAGAAGCTGAAGACGAGATTTTTACATCTACAAAACAGCCCGAGTATGAAGCCGAAGAAATCGGCGTAATTAGGGAAGTTCGATAGATTAAACGAATTATTTAATTGTTGAATTGTTGCTTAAAATGAATTATTTACAAATAAATATATGCCAAACTTATAAATGGAACGAGATTCTTGGAATTAGTGGCTTTTTGGGAAATTATTCAAATAATTCAACTGAATGAGTTAGACGACGGCAGTCTCGTATTCTAAACCGTATTTTTCCATTGCATCCGTGTTGATTTTGAAGACTCCTAAAAGCAAAAAACTTTGGCGTTTTAATTGGCGACAATTTGCGGAATTTTGCTTTTTTTACAGTACTTGATAAAAAATAAGATTGAGAAAATTACAAAAACTTGATTTCCCCAAAAACTAACCGTTGTCGCCCCAATGCCGACCAAAACTGTTGACAGCCAACCAATAATGCGAGCCGTCGTCGGCTTCACCCCAACCGATGAGTCGCACCACATGCCAATAAACAATGCGATCATCGAACCCATCAATCGGGTACGGCCGGAAGACGCCGCTCGAGTAATGCAAAAACTCTTCGGGCACTGGAAATGCCATCGTGGTGGGACCGTAAAGCGCAATCTCCTTCTTAATCACATTTCGATATTCGGTGGTGTTCAGCGGGGTTCCGGCTTTTTCGTTGAAGTATCCAACGACAGTTGGCACTTTGACTCTACTCGATCCATCTGCGGACACTGTCATCGAACGCGGGTACATCGAGTACGCAAACGTCGCTGCAATGAGATATTATTGACAGGTGCGGACGACATTCAAATTGATACCAACCGAAATGCTTGTCTTCCTCATATTTCTGCTGATAATAGATATTTTGACATCGTCGCATGCACGTGCGTTTCTCTTCAGCTTCGAAAAATGTTGCCGGCGAGCAAGGGACGCCGCATGAAATGTCGAATGAATACGGACGACATCCATCGCGGCCGCCTAGAATTTATAAATGTGAAATTGGGGGAAAATTGGCATTTCTTTTTAAATATTGCCAAAGTCTGCGAAAAAATGGCCCAAGATGGCTAATAAAAAATTTTGGTACGTGCACCTTTAAACCTTTCCCATAGATTTTTGGCATTTAGCCAATTTTCCATTTCGACAGTAATCTTCCAACTTACCAGTCACCAATCCTTGATTCACCCAATACGTCAATGCTTTCAATGGATCTCCGCCATAGCAATTTCCACAAACGGAACAACATCCAATAATATCTTCCTAGAAAAAATATTAACAAAATTAAATAGTGTGTTTTTTTTAAATTTAAAAAAAAACCTCGGAAAGAAGTGCTTTGAATGTGCCGTTTGAGTGAATGCATGCTCGATCGGAAGCCACTCCAGCTGCAGCAACCGCCTGAATTTTTTAATACTTTATTTTTTCAATTAATAATTATTAGAATATACAAAGCAACTTCCGCATCCTCCTTGATTTGGCACATTGGAAATTGAGGGGCATTGAGGCCATTTCAATCTGGCGTCAAACGATTTCGGCAAATCTTCATCTTTGTAATTTTCAATTTCCCTGAATATTGAGTATAGTAAATAATTGTGGAAATTTTAAGTGGCTTAAATAATACAAAGTACCTACTCTAAATGTCGTTTCATCGCATCGGATTCGAAAAATTTCCGAATGTGCTCCATATATTCCTCGACAGCAGTTTGATTACGGGTGTATTTGAAGCCATATGAACGATTTTTAACGCCGAATTTGTTAAATTTCGCCTGGAATGTGAAAAAATTTGGGAAATTCTACGAAAAAAAAAATAAAGAAAAAATAAGCAAGTCTGCAAAATGTCGTCACGGTGTGTGCAGACTGAATTTTTTTATTACCGGTTTTTTGTTTCAACATTTTTTTTATTCGCAAATTTCTTGAAAATCACACCTTCCATGTCGTTTCAGGCGAGTCGTTAACCTGTCTGACCAGCTTTCTCAAGTATTCATCGCTTTCGCGCTTATCATTAACATCTGTCACATAGTGTCGATAAAGGTAAAATCCACCCCAAACGATTAATCCAACTGAAAACCACATTTAAAATGTATTAAATGAAATTTTAAAAAATCTTACTTAAGAGAAGGAGAACGATTGCCATGAGAATTGTTGCCGCAACATAGGCAATGCGTTTCTTCCGATTGCGACTTTCGAACGTTGTCCGTCCCGACGTCTCCTTATCGGAAGGAAACATTTCTGCAAGCACTTACACAAATTGCAGTTCAGCGTTTTCTCGGAGGGAGGTGCGAAAAACACAAATGCGTTTTTTTTACGCGCTGGTGACATATGCGCGCCGGTTTCTTGACATATGCCGGAATTCCGGGGAAATGGCACACATGCAAAAATAGAAGCTTGAAAAAATCGCCAATTATTCATTTGAATTCAACAAAATTAAGCGAATCGCAGCACCAAAAAACAATTGAAAGTGATGACAGATGATCAAGCAAATCTAGTTTTTGTTTTTGAATCGCCTGCCCTCTGATCACCTTTCTAGGCACAACGATGGCGATTTCAGGAGCGAAGAATGAACTAATTTGGCGATTATCGGTTCGGTCAACAATGCGAAAAAATCCATATGGTCAACACGGGTATTTTCGAGGATTTTTTCAACGCAAATTTTTGGATATCTATTTGAGTTGCATGAGGCGATGATATATATATATACCACTTCACGGCAGCGCGACGACGAGAGTTCAAATAATCGCTAAACGATATTTATAAATGGCATTGAAGAAATCGTGAGATTTCAGAAGAGGATCATTGTGTTTCGATTGAAATTGTCCACAATTTTTCAATGGTATCATTTTCAGATTGGCCTTGTAAATTATTCAAAATAATTTCAAACTAAACTGATCCCCTCGTATAGCAGGAAATCAAATTTCCAAAGAATCTTGACCTGAAGGATGCTAACTCAAACATTAGAATGAAAAATGTGACCTCGAGGTCCGACATCTGTTAGCGGGACGTTTTAAACAACATCTGGGCTCGGTTAAAAGTGAGAAATGCAAATTTATAACAATGACTCCACTTGAAGAGGTTGGCCCCGTATTGTTTTTTGCAAGAAAAAAATCGCTTTGAAAACGATGACAAAAAAAAATATTGCGAGGTTTTCCTCCAACGCATTTCGGATCGAATGGCTCGCCACCGATTTTTATTCGTGCTCCGGGAGCCGGATGATGAGAATAGACAGCTGTTGTGTTTCGAGTTGTGGAATGCTAAAGATGGGGAGCGGCGAGTGTTTTCTTGCTTTTTCAAATTCATAATAATGCTGACAATAATAATAATAATTTTGCTGAAAATAAATAAACATTTTTGTTTTTCGAAAGAGTTGCATGAAAACTTTTCATTAAAAAAAAAGGCTGCTATGATTTTCTAAAACAATAAAACAATGAATAAAATGCAATTCCAAATAGGACGCGAATAAACGGCACCAAACGCAAAGGACAGTGGAAAGCGAAAATGACGTTGAGCACAGAACCCGACGGTAGTGGAGCAATCAAAATATTTGAATAGGCTTCAGCCTCGCGCGGAACACGTAATGCTTCCGTCAAACATGGTTGCTCGACCGCCGCGGGCCCGGCAGACCCAGTCGGTTTGAATAAGAAGAACCGTGTCTTTGTGTGCGTTCTTTTACTGACAGCTCGCTAATACGACTGGAAACGAGTAGATTCGATGTTTAAAGTTGAAACGAGATTTCTTAAGGCGATAAGCCATTTTTGCGTTCCAATGATTCGTCATAACCTGTATTAAGCAAGAATTTTAAAGCGGACCTGCATTTTCAATTAATTGACAGACAATTCCCATTTGTTTCAATGGTTCTGTATTACGCTGGATTGAACTATCAAAAATACTATGGTACAGTCTTAAAAATAATCATCTTCCGATAATTATTAAAATACCCAATTGGTCTAGTCTTATTTCATAATTTATAAAAATTTATACGGAAAAACAAAATAGGTCTCGACGCGATGTGGCAAATTGTGTGCCTTTAACTTCTAAATTTTCATAATTAGTAAATTTTTAGGCCATTTACCCATGATCAAACGTGATGGTCTAATAACCTTATGAAGTCCCGAACAATTCAGCCATTCTAACAAAATTTTAAGGGCCCTTCAATTTTTCGACATACATTTCAATCTTCTCATTTTTTAGATTATATTTTCACTATTTTTCATAAGTTTGAAAAAAAAATTTAAAAAAAATACTCACCTTCATTCTCGGCGCCTCGCATTTCCTTCCGTTTACGGCACATTGCCATTCTTCCATTCAGGTCGACATAAATCAAACACTATCTTTTTTTCTTTTACAAAATTTGCTCGAGACCTAAACGGCGTAGATTGATTCACAAAAATGAATGAAATAGCGCGGTGTTCAAATAGTGAGAAAAGATGGAAAACACACATTGGCTATTGTACGAGACTATTTTATGCAATAAAACCTCTTATTTACAATATATTTAGTATAAGTGAAATGTGAAGAAAAAAAGAGCAATTGAGCGAGTGAAGATGATTTTAAGCCTCAATGCCAACTCGTTCTCTCCGCGGTTTTTCCTTCTCGGCGGCGATTTTCTCGCGCTCCGGAAGCTCGTGCGTTGGCGCTTCTGGCAACGTGACGCCGGATTCTGAAGCAAGAAGCTCCTCGAGCTCGCGCTCCACATCGCTGACGTCTTGACTGGTGAGCTTCCCGGAAAGCATGTTGGAAATCTCTTCCTGGTACTCAGCTGCTTCTTTCGTTTCGTCCATAATTCTGTCAATCTCGTCGACGTCGAACATCTGGTTCATCTTTTTCAGCGCCTCATTTCCCTGACGAAGGCCATCAACAACGCGTTGCTGAATTTCAGCAAACTCGAGATCTTGCACCTAAAAATGAATACTTTGGTGAGTATTCTAACCAAAAGAATACCATTTGCTCAATTTTTGATAGTTGTTTGAGTGTTTGATCAATAATATTTTCTTGGTAGCGTTTCTTTTTCAAGAGGAGAAGAGCTCGACTGCAATTTTTGTTTAAAAATTTTTTAGACAATATAATGAAATCTTACTCTTTTTTGCCTTCTTTAAGTAATTGCTTAGCGAGAAGCCTTTCTTTTTCAATGCATGCTTCTTTTCTCTTCACCATTTGTTTAATTTTGTCCCGCTGCGTTTTTAATTGCTGTAAAAATGCAACATTATTTTCTAATCATTAATATTCGTTAAAAACTTGCCAGAATAGCATTATCTTGGTCGGAAACTGGCGGCGGCGACGGGGCCTTCTTTTTTGATGAAAATATTCCACCCATTACACATATAATTTATTGTGAAATTGGAAAGGAAATCGTGATTAAACGTTGAAGAAATGGTGGCCGAGGATTGTTGAACACGTGCCAAAGAATCCTCGGCCATTTTTGTTTTTCAAATTTTTTTTGCAAAAATTTTCAAGTAAAAGACATGGATGAAGATGAAATTGTTATCATAGAAGATTCCACCATTATTCAAACTAATACCGAAGAAAATAAGAGGTTTTAAATTTATTATCATTTCAACAATTCATCGTTTGCAGCTTAAATTCGAGTTTTTCATTTACCGCATTGGTTTCCACATCAACTCACCAGGAAAAATATTTAGAACGAGGTCGTAGTCCTGCAATTGTTTTAGATGATAATGATGAGGATGATGATAAATCTCTTGATTCTCAAATCAGGGAGCTAGACAAGCTCATAAGCTTAAAACGAGGAAGGTAAGGAAATTTAAAATTAAAAAAAATTAGGAACAAACGCTTTAGTCGTATTGAAGACACCATAATCGAAAAAGAAATCTCTGAAGTTGTTCCCAAAAAGCGAAAAACTGAAAATGTGGAGATGAAAAGGGCGAAGGAAGATGAAAAAGAGCGGAAAAGAATGGAGGCTAAAAGAAAAAAAGAGGAAAAAGAGGTATATTTAATGGAAAATGGTATGAAAATAAGCTAATAGAATTTATTAGAATGAAAAAGAAATTCGAAAAATTGAGCGGGAAATTTCGGCGGCGACAAATAGCAAATGTGAGCTTTATACATTTTGCCACATCGGAAAATCCATACTAGACGACATCAGTAAGGTTTTTTTCTAATTGAAATATGATCTAATATACTTTATTATAGGCGGACTAGAAGCCGAGCTTCGAATGCTGTTTTCGGAGCGAAAAATCGAAAATCAATTGATTTTTGAAAATAATCTGGGCACAAGAATTGAATGGAGGCGAAAATGCATCGAACTCAAAGAAGATGATAACGGCAGAAAAGAGCGATTCGAATATTCAGTAGTATTTCGTTACAATTCCATTCAAATCATTTATTATTTAAGTCGACTCAAGATTTATTCGCCATTGTAATTCCTGCCGACACGTTGAAGCAAGTCATCGATTCTGAATCGCTGTACGATTTTGTTGTACAGGTTCGTTGGAAGTCTGATTATTTTCTTTAATTTTGTTCTCAGCAACGCTCACAATTTCAAATTGGCCGTTCAACTATGATCATAATCTCATTTGGTAAGCTAGACGTTCCGAAAAAGAAGGTAGGTTTTGAAAATTGAGCAAAATTTATTTTGGATTTAGATTCATCAACTAACTATCGATATTTATGAGCGAGAACGCGCTCAAATTACTCAGGTATTTTATTAAAAAGTGTGCCAAATTTAATTTTTATGATATAGATTAGCTCACCATTCCAATTAGCATTGTTCTGTGCGCAATACCTTCGAAGTATTGCGAGACGTGAAAAAAAGCGAAATGAAACAAAAAGTGGAGAAGATGGAAGAAAAGTCCAGTATTTGGGTCAAAAAGTTGTGAAAAAAACTTAATTTATTTATTGATTTTTGAAATTCAGGGTATTACTACTGGTAGTCGAGACGAAATCATTAGAGACTGGTGGAGTAAAATGCTAGATACTGTAGAACGATTGTCGGATGCACAACGAAGAGCAATACTTCAATTAATCCCAGATCCAATTAAAGCTATTGATAAATACAAAAACGTAATCGGTTAATGTAATCGTGTCGAGACGCAATTCTTATCTTTGTTAGATGTCATATTCGGACGCGATTCAAGAGATTGGAGAAATTGTCGCTGAAAATGGACGCCGCGTTGGGCCAGTGATGGCTCACAGAATCCTAACAATGCTTACTGACGATACTGGCAATTCAATTGTTGAATAAATAATTATACAATTTTGAACTGATTGATGGCAATTAAATACGTTTTATATTCCGCAATGTTGTGGAAAAAAAATGGAAGAAAACCCGTTTTAATCAGACACCTTTTTTGGGGGAGGTGGCCCTAATTCGCTTTAGCGATTCCATAAATAGATGAAAGAATAGATGATGGATTTTCTAAACTTTATAAACTCTAATAACAATAACAACAAAAAAAGAGGTGAACAAACAAAAAATATAACAAAATAACAAGAAATTGGCAAATCACTTATTCTTTTTCAAATTTCTTTGTTTCTCCGCAGAAACAACAATCAAGTCCTCAGTTGGCAGTCCTTTTCTCCGACGCACTGCATCCATGTAGCCTCGAGCATGATTCGGACTGTCTCCCTTGAGCCCAAACACTTCAATTTCTTCGAGTGTCGATGGTGTCCAATAAGGATCCTGTAGAAATTTGGCAATAATTGGTAGGTTTAATTACACTTACCTCATCGATGACTTGCCAATGCGAGAAGTGCAGCTGAGCGGAAGCCATTCCAGACGTTCCAGTTCTCAGCTGATCGCAAAATGAGAATGATTCGACTACCGGCATCAATGCGACGACTTCAAACAGACCGGTGGCTTCATTGATGTCCTCAGCGATCACCTAAATTCAAAAATTCACCTTCAAATTGGACTATGTATATTCAATATGAACCTTGGCCTTCTTTTGAGACAACACCGCGTGGACGCTTCCCAGCGCTTGGCTAGCCGTCGTCACCGTGCATTTGTACATCGCCGCCACAAGTCGAAGGGCTCCTTTTTGCGCGGCTGCCGCGCACGTCGCCCGCATCGCCGACATCATTTGGCCGCCAATCGCCGAGTCCTCCTCGTCGACGGTCCACTCCTCAACGACCACGGCCACACCATGCATTGTCTCGTGGCACAATGGTCCGCTGGTGCAGAACAAATCGAATCCGGCATTAATTGCTTGATCGTGTCGGCGGATATGTGACGAGGACAACTCGGTTTCTAAAATTTGATTCTGCCTATCGATATTCAGAAGTAACTCACTGTTCCATACTGGAGTCCTATCGTAGCTTTCGATATTGTTGAAAAGGATGTTCGAACGAGCACGATCCGGTCCGAACGCCCATATCTACAGATTGCCAATATTGAATTAATTATCATTTTGTAATATCTCTGATATACCCGTTCGACGAGCGTTTGAATTGACTCCTTCGACTTCTTATACCACCACGATCCTTTTAACGCCGGCAACTTTTCGCAGCACACCGCTGTCAACTTCGTCTGAAACTCGCCAACATCGCGAGCATCCGCCTCGCCGCGTCTCATCGACGATATCAGCGAGCCATTCTTTTCCAGAATCTCAATCACGTCGCGATCCAGCGCAACAACACGTAGACGGATATGAAGGGCGTCTTGGCGAATTCGGCATTCGGTTTCCTGTTCGGCGATTTGCGGTCCAGACAGTGCCGCATCGGCCACAACCGTCTCCATGAACGGAACAATCGGCGGCGAGACATCAATGTCAACCAATCCAAGATCGTTAAGATCCTTGATGCACTTCTGGAGGTGCACTTCTCCAGCGGTGACCATGGCAAGCTCTCCGGTCTCAAGTTCCATCACTCTAACGCTTGTGTCAAGCAACGCCAACAATTTGAGCTTCTCCCTCAACTCATCCATGTCTTCCAATTGTTTCGTACTGATCGACACTCGAACCAAAGCTTCTCCAACATCAGATCCAATCTTTAAGCTCGGATAGTTCGCGTCAGAGCATAATGTGGTGTTTTGCAAAAGCCATTCAGCATCAATCGCGCACACCATTCCGCTCGTCACGGCTTCAACAGGAATCACATCTCGACCGCGAAGAATCGACACACGACGAATAATGGTGCTCGTCATTTCGTCGTCGCTATAATCTCCAGAATCTTTTGGCCTCTGAAACAAAAAAAAAACACACATACACAACGAGGCAATCATAATGCGCTGTTGCATACAATTCCCGCCTGCTGAAGCACGAATACTTTATCGCCCTTTCGCAGAGTCCCGCTGAGAATTCGACAAATCGCTCGTCTCGATTCAGAATCATCATTTTTCAAAAGCTTCACCACGAATACAACAGTCGTTTCTAAAAAAAAACACACACATATGAAGAAGTGGATTTAATCCAGCTATACCTTGCGGATCACATTTCAATATTAAATTCCGAAGAGGATGATCTTTTCGATTGCCAGTAACATGATTGATCCTTCAAACCAAACAATTATCGAAATTATTAAAACGGCTAAAAAAAATTCACCGATGATCTACACCGAACGTCGATTTCGCGTTTGGAGATCTCGCAACCGCGCGGAATGTCGCCTTCGGAAGCGGCATCCATTGTCGCATCGCTTCATCAAAAGCTTCATTAGCTCGTCTAGATCGCACTTTGATTCCCAATTTTTCTGAAATAAAATACAAAACGGGTACAGAATCCACTAGAGCCTATTTGTGTCAAACCTGTCAACGCCGTGAATTTTTCCAAATCATTCGCAACGAGTCCATAATCATGCAACATCCAAAGCGGCTCCAAAACGAATTGCTCAAATATCGTTTTTCGGCCTTTTGCTGAAGCTCCCTCCTAGAAAAAAAAAACACAAAGAAAGAAATTTGTAATATTATATTGTCGAAGTCGCGCAATTGCTGATCTACTGTAGAATATAGGTGTTGTCAAGTGGTGCAATGTCCGTGTGGAGTACACAACGTGCGTTTCGACACCATTTCTGGCATTTAGCCAATTTGTCGCGCGATTTCGACAATATAAAGTTGAAAACCACCACCAACTTTAACCACTCCAGCGGCGAAGAAATAATCTCCAAACATGGATTTCTCTAATTCGTTTTTTGCAATTTTCAGCTTAGACGAGTAAATCTCGGCGAAATCCTCAACACCGAACGCGTACGAATGTAAAGCCGATGCAAATATAACATTCCCTTAAAAAAATTATTATTAATTTTATTATTTTTTTATATTGCATCTCAAAGAAAAAATAAACACTCAGAAAACCTTTGACAGGATCAAAATGATACTTCCTCTCGGCTTCCTCAATGTCTCCCCAAGTGTCATCTTCGAGCACAATTCCACCCAAGACCTAAACAATGGCGTAATCTCTACAAAAATTCAATTCATTCTGATCAACCTGGCTAATACAACTATTGGTGCCTTCGATTAGGCGACAAATTCTTGAATACGCTTCGTCTGCCGACATTTTCAATTCAATACGTAACCTGAAGCAATAAAAATAAAATTAACTTGAGCCATAATTCACCTATCAATTTTATTAATGACTAGAATCATCGATTGGCCGTTTCGAATAACTTGGCGGATGAGAGCTTTGGTTTGTGAGCAGATTCCTTCGATCTACAAAATTTGTGTGTCATCAATTTCCAGAATAACAACCACTTCAGAATCCTACCACGTCGATCAAAAGGACGGCAATATCGGAGAGAACTAGAGCCGATGTGACCTCTCCAGCAAAATCGACATGCCCTTGAAAAAAAAAACAAAGATGAAGAAGAAATCGGAAATATTGCTCCACAAAAAAACCTGGACTATCAATTAAATTGATTAAAAGCGGCTCGCAGAGCAGCGAGATTCCACTCGATTTCATCGTGATCCCGCGCGTTTGCTCATCTTCTCGACTATCCATATAGCGCAATTTGCCAGCCATTCGGCCTTCAATTATGCAAGAAATTACAAATTGGTCAATTATTTCAAAAATCACTTGAAATCACCGCATTTGCTGACACCAGCGAGTCAGCAAAACTCGTTTTTCCGTGATCAACGTGAGCAATTAGGCAAACGTTTCGAATTTCCTCCGGCTTTTTCTATAAATTTCTCAAATCTCTTTTCATTTTCTTTTCAAATGACCCTCCCCCCCTGGCGGCGCCTCGATCAATGTCCGCAGAAACTCACCGTCGCTGCCGCTCTCATCAAACAACTTTCGAAACTCTCCATTTCTAAAAATCCAAACTATTCCCCCGCCCGCAATTTCTTCTTCATAAAAGGTATCGACGAATTCAACTTGTGTGAAACGAGCAAAATGGAAAATCGCGCTTTCAATTTTATTTTTTAAGAAAATTCGAAGCAAATATTATACAAGCTTGTAGTGAAGAAACAGTTTCGAATATACAAACCAATAATTGGACAACTTAACAATACAAATAGAACCCGTCATTAAATAAGAAAATAATTAAAATAGTGGCGTAGAAAAGCATTCATCATTTTGATCGCGTGATTGAGTGAGTGAGTGAGTGAGATTACCCTAACAATGGCCAATTTGTACTAGTCTTCAAACTCAGAAGAAAACAAATTCAAAGCAAATCAATGAGAGAAAATCGGAGAGGACCTGAATTCACAGAGAGAGAGAGAGAGAGATGGTGACAATTGACGTCTAAAAAAACAGTAACAACAAAACGAGAAAACCGTCGACAATTTGTTCAAATATGCAAAATTAGAGGTATAGCGGAAATATTCGTCAGTTATTTGAGGTTTAGAGGGGTTGAGAAGAAAAAAAAACAAAAAAAAATCAACAAGCAAAGTGAAACAATTAGTTGGTGGACACGAGTAATACTGTCAATCCCGTGAGTTTCGCGTATTAAATTACAACCGTCCACTGTTTGAAATATACAAGAATCGAGTCATTTTTTTTTCTCTAATTTGATTTTCAAAACAAGAAGTACTCGCCATTTAAAAGGTAGATGCGTACACACGATGAGAAGTTGAGGAACCATATTTTCAACAAAAACAAAACGTCAAGCCATAAAAAAAGAAACGAAGAAAAATGAAACAGAACAAAGAACGAGTGGGGAGTGGGAGGCAGTTAACCTAAACAATCAAATATATACATGTGAGCTTGAAGCGGCTATGTGCTACTGCTCCTGCTGTCGGTATCACGTCTCGGGGTCGATGGGGTGTGTCGAGCATGATCCGCTGGTGGAGGATGAGGTCGACGATCTGACACACTGAAACGATAACCTATACGGTAACAGCGAGTTCCATACCCTTCGAGAGCATCATCGGGAACCGACGGGCATGTATCGATGATCATAGGACCATCGCCATTCAGTTTGCTCGTCGTGATCATCGTCATCTCG
This sequence comes from Caenorhabditis bovis, assembly GCA_902829315.1. Lineage (NCBI taxonomy): Eukaryota > Metazoa > Nematoda > Chromadorea > Rhabditida > Rhabditidae > Caenorhabditis > Caenorhabditis bovis. The sequence goes on from CADEPM010000011.1 coordinate 1,035,594, forward strand.
ATTTCCTCTAGTGTCGTCGGAATTCGCTCTGAACCACAAACACCTACACTCGAAAAATCGGAGGAATTTCAAACCATTGGACGAGGTGGTATCGAACGCCATCGAGACTTGCGACGAGACGAGCGGCGTCGTCTCGGTATGAGCCTCGGACGGTTCGGCGTCGACGTCTTCAACAGCTTGTGCTTCGTCGGCAACTGTCTCATTGCGAACTTCGGTGCGCACAATCATCGCGTCTTGGGTTGGCGGTGCGGGCTGGTTCGATTGTTGAGCTTTCTTAACATTAAAATTACATTTAAACAATCGTTAAACGGAATTTGGAACCTCCTGAGCTTTTCGCTCAACGGTGATCGCGAGCTCACAAGCGGCCCGAATCGTCACCAAATGCTTGTTCATATCATTAAGCGGCTTGAACAGTGTTTTCTTGAAGCAAGGGTTGAGCATTGTGAATGGAAGGTAGAGAGCCCAGCAAACGGTGGCAAGAGACACCGTACGAGCTTCAAGAACCCGAATATCGACCTGAAACGACAATTCTCAACATGAACCATAAAAGAACAGCCGAAAACTTACCGAACTCGCCGACACAACATCCATGAGATCATCGAAACGCGGAAAGATGTTACGAACCGCCATTGCGATCGCCTCGTTAATTGGTTGAGGCGCCTCATCGAGTGAGATCGGCGCGAGCTCTTCGGTGACCATTTGGCATAGTTTGAGAATCGCAACCGAGTGATGAAGAAGTCCCGTCACTTCGTGAACCCAGCTGTTTCTTTCAAGTAGTTCACCTTTAAAAAATCATCATCGTGAATTCGTAAAGTAGAAGTTCTCGCCAAATCTCACCGATAATCGAGTTCAACTCGTCGAGTCGCTCAATATCACCCCCTTTTCCAGTCACTCTAACCATTTTGATGGGAGAAGCACGCTGGAATACCTATGTTTTTCAACAAAACAAACAATTTTTATGAAAACACCAACCCTAAATGCCATTTTGTTGTGACGACGTCGATAGCACATGAGCGCCAGAATCACTAACGAAATGATGAACACAGCGCTGAGCACAATGAGTGCCAACACCACAACGACATCCATCTAGAAAATTGACGAAATTTGAAAATGAAGCAAAACGAACAACAAAAAACCTCGAGTTTATCCAACTTCGACGAGATCGATCGGCTTCCAACAATGGCGCATATGAACCGATTTTAGCTGAAAATCAAGCAATGTTGTTTTTGAACTGATGACATAATATGTATTATTGCGAAGAAAATATAGAAAACAGCCAATTAGTATTTAGAAGTGCTTAATTAGCCTAATTTTTGAATGGTATTCAATTGAGCAACGTGGATTCTCGAAATAGAAGCCACAATCGAGAGAGAGGGGGACAACTAAATCCTTTTGCGATCCTTTTCGCCAATTTCTTGTCACGTCCCATGTTCAGCCAAGGAAAGTACACACAAAACCATGTTGTCTCGCCAATTGAAACAAGTTTGCCTCGTCTTCCGATCGTTGTGGTATCATCGCCGTCGAATCCCGCCGAAAACCACCCATAAAAACGTGTGAATCCGTCACAAACAAGGTTTGGAAAAAACACCCCACCCACAACAACATGGGCGGAGATGGCGGTGGTGGCGGCGACAACGACACTGAGGTGGTGGACGACATGGGCGGAGGATGAGGCGAATGTGTTGGAGAAGGAAGAAGGAAACGAAGGAAGCGATCAATCTAACAACCGGTCAAAATAATACTAGTTCGACACGAATGGACGCCAGCGGAGAGAAACACCACTACGATGACGGTATATTTTCAAGGGCACATTCGACGGACGGCGCGGGGTCGCCGCGCTCGAGACTGCCAGGTCAGGTCGACTCACGTTTGCCAGACGACAAGCTGCCGCTTGTGTCAAGCTTTTCCTCCGAAACGTTTAGCCGTTAAGAAAAATGGGCGTGGCCGACGTTTCGAGCTTTTGCTACTTAGGGGCGAGGGGAGGAGTCTCCATTCTCGAATTAGTGCAAGAAGCTTATCGGATCAGCTTCGAAATTTTGCATTACTCATACAAATCCGGCGATTCTGCTCGAGTGTGAGACGAGATACGAAGAAAAATCTAGCAACATTTATTTCTCAGGAGCAACCAAGAAAAAAAAATTAAAATCCTAAATAATCCAATACTTCTAGAAAAAACGCACACACACACACAAGAGATATATATTTCAAATTGGGCGCCAGACAGACAGCCTTTACATTTTGCTAATTTGAATGGAATTACGCATCACAATAGATGCCGCCATTATGCAATTGTTAATTAAACTCTATTCATAATATTCGTAGACGAAAACGTGATGAAATGAATGTTTCAAATATGAAATATTGCTTCGCTTCAAACCACATTAGCAATAGAACGCGTATTTTTTTCCAATTCTTATGGACATATTCAGCAAATTGAAAAAAAATTATCAGAAAATTCGATAACTTTGAAATCGAGGGTTTTGAGCAACAATTGTTTGAAATCTTTTCGAGCACACAAATCGCAACATTAAAAAAAATCGAGAGGAACGCGAAAGCGGGCAAAAAAAAAAGATCGCTACAATCAACGCATTATAGATGTGTGCTTTTGTTGGGCGCGCATTGACGGCGGCGAGGGAGGGACAGGCGGCTGATAGGAAGGAAAAAAATAACAAAGCTTCCGAAAGATACGGGCAGCATCGGGTTGAGCTTGATTCGAGGTGACACATCAAAGATGGCGCGCAAACAAAAAAGTGCTCCGAGACTCTCTGATTAATATCCATCGTGCAAATTCGAGGCGATCGCAACAACAACAACAACAAAAAAAAAGAGGGTCGCATTTATTTTCGCATATATTCGAAAATGTTCGCCGTTTGGCAGTGTGCCAACCAACGAAATAGCCGCGGCGCGCAAAACCAATAGAAGCATACACAGACGCATACACACACACACACCCTTCTCCGCACTTTCCCATGTAACCTACAACCGCAAAACAATTAGGCGTCGGCGACGCGTCGGAGACAGTGTGAATATGATTCAGTTAAGGGGCAATGCAGTAAAAAAAGAAAAAATTGATTTCGGCATTTTATCTTTTCTTTTTTATTTCGTCCTTTGCTATGCAAAAAATAATGAAAAAAAAAACAGCGAGCCTTCAGATTAGAAATTTAGTCTTCGATTACGGTTATAAATTAGGAGCCATGGAATACCGTATGCTAATAGAGATTCCCTTGTTTAGCCGTGTATGTTAATAATTTTAAAATTTTGCGCGAAAATAAGACAAAAAGCTCGCATAATCGCAAAAAAATTGTCGACATATGTGCGCAGACAATTCGATCATAAAACATGACAGACGTTTTATAGTGCAACGCCAACACATTGCAAAAGTTACAATGCAGAAGTTATCGAGTTACAGGAAATGTTTCCAATGGTCCCCTCACCCTCCAACCGTCAAGCCAATCAAAAATTAGCGATGAAAAATCAATAGCTAAGAAAATCGAAGAGAATTTCTTTTCAGAAAACCCCAATTGGTAGATAAAAACTAATCGAGAACTTTTAAAGGGCGACTCAACAAAAAAAAAACAACACTGAATTTCTTTTGTATTTCAATTTTTCGGCATCACCCACATGCAAAATGAAAACCAGAATTTTATTAAATGAATACGAAAAAAAAGTGCATAGCGTTAGGCGAACATAAGCTAATATAGAAGATGAGTAAAGGGGTAATATTGTGCCTCGTTTACCGTGTGAGTGGGCGTGGTCAGAAGCTATTTTTTGAAAGAACCGGAAGACACTAATAAAAAAGGCAATTTGTTAAAAAAAAAGTAAATGAATTTCAAGCATTTGAGTGTTTTTCGCAAAATTTCATCGAAGAGGTTGGCATCGCCAAATAAACAACACCATTCTACTCAGCAGTTTTCATGGTGATGATGATGATCGGCAGATGGTCACAGGCGCGAGAATATCTGCTTGTCAGAAGCATTTGGCGCAAAAAAGGCGTCAGCGGTCATCGAGAGACGCCAGATGGTCGACGCGCCGCGCAAGAGGGCAACAATTGCAGGAAAAAAAGAGAGACAAGAACCACGCCAACAAAAAACCCCCAACGAAATGAGCAGCTCGTCTAAATCTAGTGATCGATTCGGTACATCTCTCAACCGTTAATGTGTGAGCCCAATTTTTTGTGTGTGTGTGTGTGTGTGGGGCAGAAAAAAACTGCGAGCGAGGAGAGACGCTTCGCGCAGTTTTGACACTTTTGCCGAATGAAAAATGTCAATAAAACCACATGTTGGAGTTGAGGAACCATTTTTTCTCGTTTCGACGCTAGCAAAATGAGAGAACAACGGCGTTTATTTTTTTTTCATAAATTTTTTAGTGCTCAATGCACATCCAATTACACACACCAGAAAAAAAAACATTAAAATTCGGTAGCGAATGACACCGCTTTTATGGATTCAATAACGAAAAAAATTGTTAATTAAACAATTTTCGTTACTGTAGGACAAATGGGTCGCTTGGCTTGAATATGAGGAATATTACTCATGGCTTAATAAATCGTGACTCAACTCACAGAGAGTAAATACTTTCTACATGATATCAGAAAAAAAATGTTTCAGCCATCGCTTCGCTTTTGATATTTTTATGAATGTTTCTCGGCAAAAAATAATTTTCCAGCATTTTCATAAAGTTCAACATTTTCTTTCGGCATTTAAGTGAAAATTGCGAAGAAAATTAGAGCGAAATGTCGCGAACACATTTATGGCAGAGACCTTTGGAGGGGCACAAATATGTTAAATCGTGTTTCAAGGTCAAAACCAACAAAAAGGATTGTTGTGCGACTTTTTGCTAGGAGCCTGTCAATGTTTTAAGAGGTTGGAGTGTTGCGATCAGCGCGGAGCAAAGAAAAAATAAATACTAGCTCAAAATGGGTCAATAATTTGATTATTCAAACATTTGTAAAGGTTTCAGTTTTTTTTTTAAATTAAGGCCATTTCTGAATTTCGAGACATTCAAAAGAACTAAAATGTTAAAATTTCATAAGCTTCAAACACTAGAAATCCAATACGTTTGGCGACATTTACAGCTCACAACATTTTTTTAATGGTAAAAACTATGGAAATGTTGAATTCGAAAACTAGAAAAATTGCACATATGATTTAAGTTTATTATCGGAAATTTCTTATCAATAAAATCGGGCAAAGAGCGTGCGCCTTTAAAAGTGGAAGAAAACATCAAATTTAGGTCAAACAGGCATTCATGTGACACAAAACAAAAAAACAATTCGATGGTGAGGAAAAACTCCAAAATTGGCGTCTATGGCGCTGGACAAAACTTCGGCTGCCATGTTATGTGTATGCCGAAAATGTCTGTCTGTGTGTGTGCGCGCGCGCTCGTATGCGAGGAATCAAAAAAAAGGTCGCGTAAGCACAAGGACACGCGCATACACAGTCGGACACAGAAATGCCACCAGTACAGCCGGGACGGATTGGATGCCGCGCAGTTGAAAAAAAAAGAATAAGAAAAAAACAAATAGAAAAACAGCGAGAGCTGGAGATGGCTGTTTGGGAGAAGAAAGGCGGCCGCGTGGTGCGCGTGTATGTGTGTGTGTGTGTGTGTTCACCCTGTGCCTAGTGAGGACCACACAACGTGAGAAAATTCGAGCTTCAAAAAACGATGTGCAAAAGATCGAATGAGAGAAGATGTTAGATCAAAAGACGAATAAAACCAAATAAAGGCTCAACGCCAAAATTCGCTCTAATTTGTTTGCAGTCAATTTAAAATGCATTAAAATATGAAACAATAGAAGTATCAAAGATCAAATGAAGCCTTCTAAAGGTCATATCTCTATTAAAAAAAGAACTGTTCTAAAAAAAGAATTGTTCTACTGATGACAGCTACACTTCGATCATTTTCAATGTCAAATTTTCTCGAAAATATCTGACCCCTCACCCGATATTCGAGAATTTTTCAATTTCACTGCTTTTGGAAACCTTAGAATTTCAAAAAATCTTGAGATTATCCTACTTATTTTTTAAAACCAAAAAAATGCAAGGTATTCATTACCCCGCCGTTTTATGATCTTCATTTGAAATTTCGTTGTATGTGTTTGCCTTCTTGAAACAAATTCTCTCTCACCATCATTAAGTATTAAGATAAGATGGGTGACCAATTGCGTGTGGGTAGGCCTTCCGGCGGTAAAATTATGCAACAATTGTTGCTGCCACAATTCGCGCTTGCATAGCGCAAAGACGGAACCGTGGACAATATTTTGAAAAAACCACATTTAAAAAAATTTGCTCGGTTTTAGCAGCGAAGTGCAGAAAAAAAGAAGAAACAGAGAGAGAGAGAGAGAGAGATGAACATAAAAAACAACAACATCAACAAAAGACGCAAAAATTAGAAGCAAAATTGGCTGGTGACCATCGAACGCTAGGGCAAAACGCGAGGCTCCAGGCGCGCAAAGAAATTTGTGGGAAAAAGCAGCGGGACGGAGACGGACGACCAGGGAAGCGTTACGCAGAAAAAAAAAACACATACAAAAAAACACGGACGCGAGGGGTAAGGCGAATTCCAGTGTGCCCCGAAACCCCAGCGTATGTGTCTCTGTGGCCGGCGGCGGCCTGCCATTTTTCATCTCTTTCGTTCGCCGCGCGACACACGACGTCGCTAGCGACGCAGGCGTGTGCGCGCTCTGCCGGCCGAGTCGCGACGTACGAGACGAGTGGGCGCTCGTGTCCCATTCGTCGCCGAAGAACGCGCGCGATCGATACCTTTAGTTTGTTGTGGCGAAGATGAGTGTTGTATTGTGAGTGCCTGTGCTTATGATCACTGCTTTGCGCGCGCGTCAATCGTTTTTGCTCTTTTTAACCGTTTTATTGCCCACCCCTTCGTTCCTATCAGTTTGCCCGTTCTACTTTACCTCATTACGTTCTTCAACTCTCTAGGGTTCGCTCTAAGCCTTTTTTACACTATATAAGGAATGAAAATCAATATTTTTCAAAAGAGAAAATCGATTAATTACCTCGAAATTTTTGCTGCAACCCACTGGTGCTTCCTCCTTCCTCTTCCACTGAAAATTAACGAATAATAAAATGAAAGTGTTTTTTGTTAAATTAAAATTAATAATCTTAGAATCGAATTTTTCTTTTAGAATTCTCAAAAAAAAATCATGAAAAAAATGTGAAGATTGGCGTAAATCATCACCATTTTTCAAAGGCGCATTGGAAAAACCGACCGTAAGCTTAATAATGTTTCCAGAGTTTTCCATACGAAACACATTTATTTCATCATTTTTTGATTTCCACAATAGCTATCAAATTAGGTCATTATTTTTCAAACGCGTATTATTGCTTTTTTAAAACCCATATTTTTTATTGGATGCAGGCAAAAAATTTTTCCAATATAATTTTTTTGTTCGCGAATTCCTAATTTTCGCGGAATTTTTTTTTGCTTGTCATAGTTTTCTCTTGAGTAATCATGACATCAATGCATTTATTTCACCGAATTAGAAAAATGAACTTTAAAGTTTAAAGACAGAGGGTTTGTGGTCGCAAATTTCAGGTCCGGGCGAACTTTTCAAGCGAGTCAACTTTCCACTCGTATTCCTTTCTGCTTATTCATTTCTCGACTTTCTCTCTCATTTATTGTGGCTTCACAATAATCATGTGCTTTTTTCATTAGTTTAAACTCATCTATCAAATTAATTTATTCCCATATGTATTCTTTATCCGCACTCGTCATTATTTGATGAAAAAAGTAGAATTGAATAGGGAATCATACTTATTCATAATCCTTTCATATCCAATATACAATTCCTCTTTACGTCAATGGATTAGGCTCTATGACAACGAGCCACTCGTTGTTTTTCGTTTTTCAGTTATGCTATATCTTGTGGGCAACGTGTTTGTCAAGTCTCGTTAATTCAAAAATCGTACGTCCCATTTGGTATTCATCCTTCTCTCCGTCTTCTTGATGAAGGGTTTCGCTATCGAAAAAAAACACACACACTACACACGCGAGAGAAGAGAAATCTGAATGGAAAGATGTTGCGCAGCTCTTTGCTGCCTGACGCTTTTTCGCCTAGCCATCGCAAATCCGTCTCTAATTCCAACAAAATTGCATTTCTCTCGCCATTTTCTGCTTAATTCTGCCTCAAAACTATTGACTCAGCATTAGCGATTCCTCATTCGTCTTCGATTTCGACAGAGTTATTTCCTATTGTGCTCAGCTTTCCTATTTATTATTATCATTATGAATTCCTCAATAGTCCATTTTTCCAGAATCGCGGGTCGATCGAAATCTCGAAACAATGCGCGGAGAAGCTAGCGATTTGGCAGTGACCAGTGGCGATATTGCCAGCGGTGCGTTGTCACCAGAAAAGCAGCAAGAGCAAGAATTGATGGGGAAATTGGCGTCGAGCGGAAAATTGCCGGCGAGACCAGCTAGCAGCTTCTTGCAGAAGAAATTGCAACAGAGGGTAGGAGTTTTTTTTAATTGGTGTTTATCTCAGCGTTTATTCCTATAATTGCAGAAGTTTTTCGATTCGGGTGATTATGCCATGGATAAATCAAAAGCTGGCGGCGGTCTTCTTGGAAAACCGCATCCACTTGCTGGAGTGCCGGCTCCTGTCGAAAAGGTTGCTCCGCAACCAGCGCCGGTGCCGTCTCTATCAGCATCGCCTGTTGCTCAAACCACGAGCCGCCCCAGCGCCGAACGTTTGGACGATGACAATTTACAGGTGCGAAAAAAGAAAGAGCGACAACCTCAAACAAGCAAACATTTAGATTCCACGACCTGACACGGTCCCACAGCGAAAAGCATCAATCATCAATCCATCGGTTCATTGCAAGCTCAGTCCAGCCCCACATGTGCAGGTGACGATTTTTGTAAAGGCAACATTTTCAATGAATCATCAATTCAGCATCATGACGCAGCAAATGTCGCACAGAATACGAGCACCAACGAATAAGCGGTTGTGACGAGCCCATTATGCATATCACTATCATTATATATCATTATTAATATCATCATCACTATGAAACAGCAAAACCAGAAAAATGTTATGTACAGTATAATCCTTTCCAGTTTTAACGTCTCATAATCATAATCACGATGCTAATTGATGTAGTTCCAGCACTTTCTTGCGCATTAAAAAACTCCCAACAATGTCACAATTGTTATTCACTATCATTTCTATTCTGTCCTATCTTTCAAGAAGTTCTGTAGATTTTCGGAACATTTCACCAGTCGTCAACGTTTTACTAAAGAGATGAATTAAAATTTGAAAGCAGTTTTAAATTATTTTTTGCCCATCATTTCGTAGTGTGACTCTTGTTCAATCTTCTTCATTTGTTTTTCTTCCCTTAAATTTATTATCATTTATTTTTATCCATTATATTATTATGATTATATGTATCGCAGAATGAATTCTCAGAAAAAAATGAGGAAAGTAAGTAGGTAAACAAAGAAAGCTAATTGAGGCACGGCAAGTTGGCGTGGGATTCCAGAATGCAAAAAAAATCATATTCTTTTGTGACAAAAATAACAACAATACGCCGTAGAAAAACGTGAGAATGAGCATTTAGTGGTCGATGTTGGGTTGGTCGTTGAAAAATCTAGAATGTCCTAGTTTTTCGATGTTTGCTTCTTTTTGCGGAACTCGCAAGTAACGATGATGAGGCCGAGAAGAATAAGGATGGCGAGAATCACAGCCAATGGGTAGACCCAGTCGTATTCGCCTGAAAAAGATAATGTATTCAAATAATGTTTTTCTTGAAAGCCAGTATTTTTGAGTGGTTTTAATTAAATTTTAATTTTTTTATTTTTGATGATCGAATTCTGTCGAACAATAAAGAAAACTCGGAAATTCCAAGAATTTTGGTCATTTGTGGCGCGAAATTAACAAATTTTTATTTTTGCATGCGTCTTTGAAATATTTACGCCCCGCCCCCGCAAGTCATCCCGTCATATGAAAATTGCGGCAACATTAAGGCGCATGACGCTGAGTCTCGTGGCGATTATACTATATAAGATTCATCATTATGAATCGAAAAATTCAATATGCAATCTTTCTTATTTTTACTGCATTGAATTCTTTCTTTTTTTTTCGTTATTTATATTTTATGGCATGGTCTCTTCAAAAAAAACTTACTTTTGACATTGACCATTTTGTCAATGGTGAGCAGCAGTTTGCTCGTTTTCTGATTGACAGTGTACTCGTTGATCGCCTCGCACGAATAGGTTCCAGCATCCGAGTATTCGGCGTTCACAATTCGAATAGTGGTGCCTTCCATTGTGACCGTTTTACTCAACGCTGAATAAAAAAAATTGAGATGAAGCGATTCGTGCGAAAGAAAAAAACAACAAACCCAATGGTGCGCCATTCTTCGACCATTTCACCGCTGGTTTCGGATATCCCGTCACCGGACACGTGAGGTTGACCGATTCTCCTTTCTGAACATTCGAAACAGTTTAGACTTCTGAAAATGATTGTTCAACGGAATACCTGAATTGTGAATCCGGTGCTGGTTAGTTGGAAATCTTTGCCCTCCTTTTCGGTGAAGTGCTCCGAAGTGTGAGCAACAGGACGGGCTGAAAAAAAAAGAAAATTCTTATATGACGGATTACAAAAAAGAAAAGAAGTACAGTAGCGTTGTCTAAAGGCGCATTACACCAAGTCGGGTGGCTCCCACAACGCGATAGAGTACGGTACGGACAAAATTATTGTGAAAATCACAAATTACGTGCGCGTTGAACCCAAAACGCGTTTTTCTCAGATAAAACAATAAGTGAAGAAAAATTGAGTTTTTCATAGATTGCAGTGAAATGAAAAATTAAATTTTCAAGAATATTTTAAGATTCAATTTTTTTGCCCTGTGAAATTGAATATCCATTCATCTCAACTTACAATAAACGTAGGCTTTATGGCTAATCCGTCCATGCGGCGTATCCAATTCGCATTTGTATTCACCAGCATCTAAAAATGATACATATATAAACATATAAGGACTAGAAAATTGAAATGAGCATTGCACCTTTAACCGATGGCGACTCAATGGTGTACGAGACGTTTTTCTTGTTAGCACTCAGAACACCATCGAACCTTTTGTTGTCAACGGTGCGCACGAAGAATCCGGATTTGACGACGACCTGCGGGTTGTCAGGAGTGCACCAGATCGTCACTGCATCCACAGAATGAAGGGTGTGATGCTCCGACGATCGGGCAGCTATCAGGTTGAGAGCGGACTTCGAGCCTGAGTGTTGTGATTGAATGATATAATTATTATGTGTTGTATAGTTACCTCGACCTCCAAGAGCGGTAACAAGTGTTGGCACAACGAGCGCCAATATAAACTCGATGCTCTTCATTGTGCTCTAGAAAAAATCGGCAAAAGTGAAGTTCAAAAAAGGTCGAGTGAGTGTCACACAAATCGCGCAAGTTGGTCTCAAGAGGGATGAACCCAAAAAAAGTCGACGAAGAAGAAGAAAGCAAAAAAATAGGCGGAGAGGAAATCCGCGGTTTCTGAGACTCTCACACAAACAATCTCGCTCTTAGTTTAGTTTTTTTTTTTCGTTGTTGTGCCGAACGAAAATTGGCAGCGAGTATTACGAGCCGAGAGAAAGGCACGCAGACGACGGCACACACTGACAAACACTCGCACCGAGCCTTGTTTTTGTCATCGGAAATAAGAAGAGCAGAAGGAGGCGAAGAGATATACGAGTCATTTCGGATGAGTCTGACTGGTGGTGCCGCTCGGCTTTGCTCGCCTCGCCTCGCCTCGCCGCTGTTGTTGTGCGGCTCGTTCGGTTTTGATATTTAAAGTTTCCACACGAGAATCGATTCAAAACATATGTCGGCGCCTTTTTTTTGTCCCCCCGGTTTCAAACAATTATTTATCGCGTTTTGGTTTCTTCACACGGATAGATCTTGACGGGACCATAAATCATTGGAATGGTTCCGAAAAAGACGAACTCTGATCTCAAATTTTCCAGAATTTCGCCTAGTGATGAAACAAAAATTGAAGAATTAATTTGAAAAAAAAAAATTCAAGCCGAATTTTGAGAATTTCAATTTTTGCGTAATTTTTAATTATTTTCAAAACACTCCAAAAATCCAGGTAAGAAAGTAGAAAAAATTTTGAAAATTCTTCTTTTCTTTCCAAAATCTCGGAATAAAGAAGCGGTGAGATGGAAAAAAGAGGGTTATCGAAAAAAAAATTGCTTAGAAAAAACCTTTTTCTGAAATTGAATTCATATTCAACAGGCCCGGTGATATTTGAATGTTAATTATATGGTATTGAAGGTTGGACAGAGCAACCTTCCGACAATTTATGGGGAATTGAGTGAGTCGAATAACCGGAAACCTTGAAGGAAAGCTTGGGTTGCGGCAACAACAACGCCAAATTATTGAGTTTGCGCCCGTCACACCAATGGTGTATTAATTGCCATTATTAGTTAGGAGTGGGGGGATGGGAAAAAATAACAAAATAAAAAAAAATAAAAGTGAGAAATTCGTGGAAATTGAGTTGAGCAACTCGAATATGAAAAGCCGCATGCGCAAATTTTTTGCGCGGCTAATTGGCAATGCAAAACGCGCGTTTGACATTGTTGTGTGTGGCGGCGAGAAATGAACCAAAAAAACCCCCGAAGAGCCTTTAAATTCGGTCTTGTGCAAAAGAGCGAAGGGAGAGAGGCGAGCATTTTGCGAATGAAAAGTGCAAAGGGCGTTTGATTCCAAAAAAAATAGAGAGAGAGAGAAACGCGGTGGACCCCTTTAAATGTCAATTTGTTTCGCAGAGGCGGGCAATTGACACCAATGGAAACGAAAGCTGCGACCGGGCCGTAAATTTTTAGAGAAATTTAAAAATAAAAAAAAACATCAAAAATCCTATGGTTTAAAAATATTCGTTTTTGAAAAAAATAGAAAAATTTTATTCGATTCGTTTTGATTGGATGAAATGACGCAGGTAGATCCCGTATGGGATGCCATCTCGCACGGCCCGAGCGCCTTATGAATCAATTTAAAAAAAAAGCAAAAATTATATTAAATGTGCATTTTTACAACCTGGAATTGAAAAAAATGTACAACTGAACAAAATTTTATTTTGATTGCATGATTAGGTCCATTAGATCGGACAGAACCCCCACATTCCGAAACTACGAAGTTGAGGAGGCACATAGAGCCCATATATAGTATATTTTTTTAATTATATTTTTCTGCATATCAAAGTTGGGCGATTGTATATTATACGATAGCAAATTTCAATAATGATATTAGAGCCATATGCGATTAAGGTGTCATCAATTCACCAGAAATAATCTATGTAGAAGATAATATTGATTAGTGGAGGATTTGGAAGCTCGTGGGATATAAATTGATCTAAAACTTTATTTTGGAAATCTTCTATTGGTCAGAATATCGGAAACGAATTGTAAAAATGGAAATTCAAATTATTTGCGAGCAAACAAACAATTTGAAAATAAAATAGCAAAAGGTTGAAAGTCGATGTTGATTTTTCTTTTTAGATTATGAGTCCTTTAAGGGACCATTGGGATTTGGAAGCATTGGATGGTCTCTGAATACATCTTTATGACTTGCTAGATCGTAGAGAAGCCGCCCGAGGAAGGGAATCATCGACCTACATGAGGCGGTGTTCCTATGTAAATGGACATTATCGTCAGACGCAGAAATGCTTTCGCTAGAAATCTTGAAGTTGGCGACTTTACTATAAAGTTGATTCGGATTCCAGAAGTTATCATTATCTAATAAAGAACAGGAATGATGTCGAATATGAAAATATTCCTTCGAATTCGGCTTCGGAATCGAACCGATCTAGAAATTCTGCATTTCGTAACCTATAAATGAGCTGCATAGTAACAATTTAATGAGAATTTTACAGATTATCTAGAATACGGTACCTGAATTTCCACTGTTTTAATTTGAATTTGAATTTCCGCTTCGAAAAAGTGCGAGGGTCCACAATTATGCAAGGCACTCGTTTTTTTTGTTAACCGTTCACGTGATATTCGCATTCCACCGCCGGCTCATTGATGACCTTTCGGTGATCATTTAATTGGCGATGGGTAAGAGAGTGTGTTAAAGTGAGAGGGTCTGCACGGATGATATTCAAAACATGGTCCGCAAAATGCCTCGAAACATGAATAAGGCAAGCGCGCGCTACCGCAAGACAGCGTCGATCGGGAAAGCGCGTCACCTTCCGCGATCAGAGAGTGTGTGAACATGAGAGAATCGACGGTGAGTTGGCGTCAATTTGCAGTTCGCTTCGACAAACGCGCTCTACTGCAAGCTTTGCACCGGCACGAATGGCACTATAAAAGGCCGGCGGATTCGCAATTTCGTCAGTTCTCGCAGCTCCTCGAGTTGCGGGAAGCCCGCCTATCTTGCGGGCTCCGCGTGTCCCGCATAACCTGCGGGCTCCACGTGCCCCCGCATATCCTGGCGAGCTCGCCGTGGCCAAGGATCCACACGGTATGTCACATTCATCGCAATCCTTCTTCTCAATTCCTCTTATTGCAGATCCGATGAGAGCCACAGTCGTTGCTCATTCGAGCTCTTCCGATGTGCTATGTTGAAAGTGTCGGGGATTCTCGACTGGTGCGACTCCGTTAGCCAGTACTAACCCTACTGCAGTGTCGCGTCCAGGCTGATGTTAAACCCACATTGCATGAGTAGACATAGCACGTGAAGAGGAGTAAGAAAGAGAAATGGCGAAAGGTCGACGTTGCCCGGGGCGTCGAGCAGAGCGCGGAAGCGAATTCGAATGGTCAAGCCGCAATCCATCAATATAACTCGAATCATTGCATTTTATTTTTATTACTATTACTACTATTATTCACCTTTACCGGTCGTACCACTTACGACCTTCCCCTCTCTATCCCACCACTTGGGATTCCCCCTTCTTCTCTCCGCCGTACAGTCGTACCACTTACGTCTGTACTTCCTCCCGGTCCTACCTTTTGGACCACTATCACTTCACTCTATCAGTCGACTGATTCTCTCTCTCTGCCGTACCACTTGCGGCTTCCACCCTCTATATACCACCACTTGGGATTCTCTCTCTCGGTCCTACCGTTTGGGACCAACCATCGCTTTTCTTTTCTTTTGGGTGGAAAGTCGTACCACTTACGGCCATGCCAGTCATTCCACTAATGATTGGCTTCCCCCCTTCCGTATTGTATTATTGTTTTACTTCAAGTTTTCAGGTTTTTAGGTATTTAGGTATCGTCGCTGCCGCCGTCTTCCCTCACTCTTCTTCCTTTTTTAGATCCTTCGGGATCGGGCGATGATCCACTTCAGGTGTTCTGCCTGAAGTTGGGGAGCTTCCTCTTCACGTACCGAGCCTCTCCGTGGCGAAGAGGATCAACTGACAATGCCCTGCTGGGGCTTCGTCAGGCTAATCGGTACACCGTCTCATGCAGGTCGAGGATTCCCTTCCTCGACCTGTAGCAAGTCATAGAAATGTATTCAGAGACCATCCAATGCTTCCAAGTCCCAATGGTCCCTTAAAGGACTCATAATCTAAAAAGAAAAATAAATTTTTGACTGTAATCTATTTTTAAATCTTACTTTAAGTGTATTTTCTAAAATAGTTGAATGAATTATTCACTTTCAGAAATTTGTTATTTTATTTTCAAATGGTTAATTTATTTGTTGGTGGCTGGAAATTTGAATTTCCATTAAAAAATTCTATGCCTCCGTAAATCTATAACTGGCGCATGACGCCAAGTTTAATTATGAATTAGAACCCATTATTATAATGTCTTTAAAAAATGAATGACGGCTTCTCAAAAGCGCCTTATCCGCGACAAGCTAGTTTCATGGGTGTTCGTCACACAAATAAGTCAAACCGATGAATTCTGTAGGTGACACTTCGCATGTATCAATATTCTCCTGAATGTCATTTTCATAAATTTCTTTATTTCAACTTTTGAAAAACTTATAGAATGTGTTTGATAATTATTTTTCGAATAAATCTTGATAATCACGCAGATTCCCAAAACGGTTTGCGATTTTCGCAATTTTTTTCGTTGGCATGGCAAAAGTTTATTGCAACTATAAGACAATTGCTTTACGAATTTATTTTCTTATGAGCATTGTTCATTTGGTCCTATTTGAAAGAAAAACGTGCATATCCGCAATATTTTTAAAAAACCTAGCCTGCGTACTGTCGGCAAAGGTATGCATACACACGCACGCAAGATTGCATACAATTGATTATGTTTGACGAAATTTTTTAAACAATTTTTTATCTTGTCGAGTTTTTCGCCAAGAAAAGCTTGAATGTTGTAATCTGTGTCGTTCTATGTGTTAAGAAAAATCGAAAATGTGCAAAAGTTTAAACGATTTGAATATTGGCGCGCAATTCAAACAGTTCCATGATGAAATGCGAAGTGCGAAAACTTTTTCATTTTTTTTGTGGTTTCCTTCCCTCGCGCTTGCAAAACTGAGAATGCGCCGGCGATTGTCCGCCGAGCGCTGAATCTAGCGAAAAAGTTTCCCCAGAAACGGTAGCCACACTGGATGATAAGTGTGTGTTTTGCCCTCATCCGTTTTAATTATTTTCCGTGCGCGTTTTTTTAAATACATTTATTTTATGTGCGGCTCAACAATAAACGCGTATTGTATTCGAGAAAACGCGTGCCGCGCGAACAAAAATTGTGGTTTTACGACTACAAAATCTCATTGTTATCTTTTCCTTCCTGGGTCTCGAAACGATTTACGTCAAGCACAGTCGAGTTCTCACTAACATACTATATGGTCGAATAGTTTTTAGAATTTTTGTGAATAAAAAAATCATAATGAGAAAATCACATTCCGGTCGAGTGGATCTGAAAAAAGAAACTCTGTCAATTTTTTTTTCTATCGACGTTTGAATTTCTTGGTTTTATCAATTTTGATGACCTTAAATTCATTTTAAAATGAAGAAAAAAATTGCAAATAAATTTTAAAATATTGCGAGAAATTGTAAAGTTAGTTGATACTTCTTATTGCTTCAAAATATTCTTAAAAGTCTTCTTTAAATAATAAATCCTAAAATTTAACTTATTTGGCAAATTGTAAACTCAACAATTTCCAAAGATACCTTCGTTAGTCTCTCTGGAAGACACCAAATTTAAGTAGACCTATGATCTGATGACTAGTGATTCCGCGTAAGACCATACACGTCATACCGTTTACGAAAATTGTTGGATTCGAAAAATTTGAAAAGAAGGAATAAAAGTGTGCACGCACACGCACGCAAAATTGCAGAAAGTCGATAATTTGTGGAAAATTTCGAAATTCGCTCAATTCAAAAAAGTGTTTGGACAAAATTTTGTGCCAAAACTTTTTCGATTTCTTTGATATTCTGATATAGGCGAAAACGGTGTAATCCACGTGGCAAAAACAAATAGCAGGATTTTATGATTTTTTCATATAATCGGCTTTGAAGCTTCCTAGAATTCTTTAGCGGGGATCATAAACAACTTCTTCGATGTGTGTTCATTTAAACATTTTTGGTCCCGCAGCGATTCATGACGTGATTTCAAACGTTTAATTTTCTTCGACGACCGAATCTGTTCGTGCGAAAATGTCTATCTAAAATTTTTTAATTTTGTAGTAAGGGTGAGAAATTTCGAAAAAAAAACACACAACAACAAAATGTTTATTTTCGTTCACAACTTAGCTGAAACAATTTTCGTGTTGGGACCCAATCGTTCGAATGCTCCAACTCCGTCTCAATGCCTTCGTTTTCAACTCAAAACTCATCTGTTCTGTGCGCAAATTGCATTTGTCGAATATGCATCTTCGAGATGATTTTGACTAATTCAATTTGTCCCCCCCAATATAGTCGTGGCCTACAAGAAATGAGAGCCTTTTCAACTCAATCATTTTTTTTTGTCTTCCCACGAACGAATTATAAATTATTCAGTGTGCTCGAATTCGATTTGAGTCGTTTTTTTTCTAAATATGGACTCTTCTCCTTCTATTCTGCTCAGGTTTTTGCTATTTCTAAAAGAATTCATGATTCGAAGGACGGAAGTGTTGTTAAAAGCAGCGTTTGAATTCCCGCCACCGGCGACAGCATACGGGCGGATGTGGCGCATCCCGGAAAATGTCCGCAGATATTTTTTATAATAAAATTTCCCTTGGTTTAGTTTTCATTTTTAAAACTCTCGATGAAAAATTTAAGCCTGACTCTTCGATTTTCTAGTTTCGCAAGGACAAATAAAGGATTAGCAATTCGATATTCAAGAAATCAAAAATGAGCTAATTTTAAAATCAACCTCAATCAAAATCTAGTGCCACTGAATGTCTGCTCATCCTGTCCAATTTTAAGTGACTCAGCTTCACCCCTAATTTGGTTCAATTAGTGTCACTTGCAACTACGACGAATTGCGTCGATCGCTGAATCACTTCCCAATTGTTCTTTTCAACTACTTCATACACCTCTGCTGCAATCCAGAACGCAATCCGCACAATTTTTCAACATCGCCCAAATTGGCGCAAAAACCGAAATGAAGCCAGCCAATTAAAAAAAATTCCGAATCAATTCGTCGCTGTTTGCCGAAAATTCGAGAAGCCGTATTGTTTTCATTTGGTGTGACGCCTCCGTCATTTCAAATTGCCAATTTTTCGAAATTTTCGCATCTCGCTCGCCGATTCGGTTAATTGTGAAATTCCGGAATGGTGATGACATATGTATAGAAAATTTTCGCGCCATTGTTGTCGTTTTCCCCCGGTCCGTTCAACGCCATCCATCCATTCGCTCGTGGTTCTTTTTTTTTTGCTGTGCGTGTGAAATCCCGCCCTCCGTTTTCCGGCCACGCCCCCATTTTTTCTCGGCCGTCACACGCGCAATTCAGTCATTTTTGCAGTGCCAGCCACACACGAATCATGCTGAAATCGTATTGGGTATGCGTTGTCGTCGCTCTGTGCGCTCTATTGATGGGCTCTGTCAGCGCTCAACAGAAGAGAAGCTCGATGGGAGGGTAAGCCAAAGCACACGACAAGATCTCAAATTTTGAATTTTCTAGATCGGCGTTCGGAAGTCTCGACCGAATTCCGCTCTCATATCTCAAGAAATTCTACGGAATCCCGAAGAACGCCAAGCGCGATCCGAGCGATTTCGACAAATACAGTAAGTCGAGACGACGAGAAATCGGTGCGCGCAAATAATCGGTTTTCAGTGGGATACCGCGATGATTACTATTGAATCAACAGCCCATCATCATCAACAACAAATTCCAGTCTAATTCTTGCCATTTTTGAGATAAAATAAAGTGCATGTGGTTAACATTTTGTGGGTTCAACGAAATGACTAATTGGTCTTCGTCGATGTCTCCGTCGGCTTCTGCGCCTTCATTGATTCGTCCACATCCTGCGTCACCTTTTCCTTCTCCTCGCTTCGCTCCTTCGACACCGCCTGCGCCACCTTCTCCGCCTTCATCGACGCATCTTTTTCCGAGGCGCCATCTTTGCCTGGCGCCTTCTCCTTGCTTCCAATCTTCTCGCTATTCTTCTTCGATCGATTCTTGCTTCCGCCTTGCGATTTGTCCATCGTCGGCGCCGGCGACACGGCTCGCTCTTTCTCGCGTTCCGATTTCTTCGATTCGGGCTGCTTGTCAATTTTCTCCTTGGAATGTTCTATGTCCTCCTGCAAAACTATTCTTTGTGTTTTGTTGAGATCAAGAAAAACTCGGGCGTGCCTCTTTCGAGTTCGTCGGCTCTTTGCTCAGCGGATTCTTCTCGATTCGAATCTCATTGCTATGCTTGTGATGAGCTTGATGTCCCTTGTGCGCGTTCTTCCGCTCGTTGTATCTCGCCAAACTCGTCATGAACATGATTGTGAGCAACGACAACACCGAAAGAACGAGCAGCGATATAATGGCAAGGTAGAATCGTCGTTTAATGCGCTCTTCTCGCTCCTGACAAATTGCGAATATCAGAATTATTTTAAGGAGATTACCGCCTTGAACGGATAATCATCCGGAATTCGGCTATATGGGAATTTGTATTGAATATTGGAAACGACTTTGATGAATTCTTCGGGGCTTCGAACAGTTTCGATGATGAATTTTTGCGCCGATTCATCAGAAGTCAATCTCATCTAAAACCGATACTCATTTTTTTTAAAATTTAAAACTAATTCAACCTGGGCTAAAAACGATGTCCCATTGAAATTTGGATCAAACTGGAATTTATTAAAAAAAAATAATCGAATCAACAATGCGGATGTGCGAGAAATTTCCCGGAACTAAGTATTGAGAAATTCCGCGTTCGGCGCCTCAATTTTTCAACCAAGGATTACTGTAGAGTTTAAAGGCGCATGTGGGAAACCGTTAAAATATTTTGCAGCGAAAAATCTTTTTCATAATTTCAGATAGGATTTTGTTCGTTTTCTATTCTAATTACATCGAGTTGTGTGGCTTAATGAGTTTTTCGTTTTATTTATTGTTTAAATAATAACGGAAACTGCTAAAACCACATAAAACTACTTTTTTCGGAGATTTAGACCGGGAAAAAGTTTTCCCTTCAATTTCCCGACGGTTTTCCCCGCACATCTCTGATTTGAATTCAATTCTTACGTTAACAATTATAAAATTCATTCGACCCCATTCGGTGTCACATCGTAGAATTTTCGACTCCGCTCTGTAAATTTCCACTTTTCCAGACGCCATTCAACCATTCCAAACGATTTCACAACAATAATGACATCCGATGGCTGTTTGGCTCGGTCGATATTTCCAATTTTCTCACAAATATCTTCTTTTGCCGATGCATTAAACGTCTGCGGCGCATACTTTTCCTGCCTCGACGTGTATTTAATAAGCTGGTAAAATTTTATTATAAAAAATTTCTTTTTCTCTCTCTCTCTCTCTCAAATTTACTTCTTCAACCGCTTGACTCCAGTTTGTGTCTGGCTCGCTATCAATTATGATAAACTTTAAAATTGCGACATTCGCATGTGTCCGCCTATAAATCCTCTCATTGCTCACGATGCCACATCCCGCGAAATTTTACCAAATATGGCACGAGAATAATAAGAGTAGGATTGATATATAAAAGTTCATCGCAATCGATTCCTAGGCAATGCCGAGTTCAAAATGACAATTCGCATACGTGAATTAACCGAGTTATGGAAATTGTGTAAAATTATTTGAAAAAAAAAACAATAACAAAATCAATTGAAATAAAAATACCCAAGTAACAAGAAATTGAAACTTTGAAAAAAAAAAAACTAATTACTAAAGAATTATACTGAAGTGTAAAGCGAAGCTGCAAACACGATATCCCTTCGAATCGACGCGCTCACCTCTTCCATTTTCTCAACAAGGGCAGGATCGCCGACAATTCGGCCAGCATTTCTAGAATTCATTCAAAAGGTTGATTATCAATAAAAGAAAAGAACGTACCTGACGTCCTTGCAGACTTCATCTAATCGCTGAATGCACTTTACTATAAGACCTTCGTGAGCATCCGTGAGTTTCATAATTTCAGCAAAAGGCTGTAATTAAAAAACCAAGATTTCTACGGAAATATACAATCTTACCACTCCAAGTGCCCAATTGTAAACAACTTCCATTAAATCATATCGAATCTGAACATTTTTCGCAAAATTCATCAAGTTTCTTTCAAATTCCCAACCTCGCCTCCAACCTCCGCAATTTGCGCCTTATTTCTCGCCGCGATCGTTTCAAGTCGCTTCATCACAGACTCCACGCATTCTCGAATCTACAAATTTCAAGTTTGTGTGTGTGTGTGTTCACATCAACAAACCTCAAAGAACACCGAATCTTTGTCGAACTTTAATTCTTTGCCCGAATTGTATTGACATGTGAGCGTTGAGAGAAGTGCAGCGAGCTCCGCTGGCGGTCTCGTATGGAATTTGTAGCCGAGAATCAGCTCGGTGATTAGAAGCTCTTGATGATGAATCTCGCAGGCAACACGCCCTCTGAGGCTCACCATTTTGTCGGCTTGCACGAATTCGAGCTCCTCTAGGACCTGAATCCGAAATTCGACTCTCCTGAGGCATTTTTTTTTCACCTCCTAATTTAGAAATTTGAAAAGCGAAAAAAAACAGCAAAAACAACAACAACGAAAATTGGAATATGGCAAACCTTGAGTTTATTTTGATATTCTTCGCTGAGCAGAAGAGCATCACTCGATAATTCATACTGGAGAGTTGATGCCGCTCGTTCCACCTTGACACGATTTCGTAATTTCGAGAACTGCAAATGTTTTCATTTTCACTATATCATCGTTTTAAATTTGTTTACATGCTCCTCAAATCTTGTACAATATCTCGCCGGGAATGCTTGAGAATCAAGAAAATCGAGTTCCGCTGAAGCCGCCATCGAAGCATCATTGTTCAATTCAATGTTTGATACTGATCTCACAAGTTCAATCATTTGATAAACCTAACAATTTCCAATATTCTTTTGAAATTCTTCGGTAAACCACCTCAATTTCATTTTTGTGTATATCAGCCGCCACTGAAATACATTGCTGAATTGCCTTGGCCGTCATATCGGCAACCGCCTGCTTTCTGAACCGCGGAAGCATTTTCAATTGATAGTCCTGCACAATGTCGGCGATATTCACAGCTTTCGCGATTTTTTTCACAACACCGACGACGGTGTTGAACGCGACTTCGCAGACGCGGAAGAAATTTCTATACACGTTTATTTGGGGAGAAGTTGTTGGTCGATTGAAATTTTTGGTACCTCTCTTCGCTATGAGCTCGAACTCCAAGAACACCATAAAGTGCAACACCAAGCATTGCATTCTCTTCAGTTTCCCATTCAGATTCCTAAAAAAAAAAGAAGAAGACATTTCTTTTTTTGTCATCTCAGTTTGCATAGAACCACCTTTTTCGAAAGCTTTAAAAAATTCTCGGCACTTTGATTGCGCTCATGGCATTCATCGTAGTCTTTTACAGGATACATTATCTAAAAATCGAAAATTATCAAGTTTCAGTGATTTTCGAGAAAGAAAAAAGTACCTGAAGAGTTCGTGTGCCGCCGTTTTGCATTTCTTTGAGCAACATCACCAGGTCGTTCTGCAATCCGTGCTGAGCGCTCGAAACTATCAAAAATCGACCGGAGGCGAACAATTTGTTAATTGAAATTTCCCCTGAATCCATCGATATAATAATGTTCCGATAGTAATCACGGACCATTCAATTTAGGCCACAATTCTGCGCGAGTCGCAACAAAATTCGCGAGAGCGTCGTGAAAGGCTAGAAGCGATCCTTCCCAATTTGACGAATCGGCTGGAACACAAACCGAGCATTCGGTCGTTGACATCTCGTCGAGCATTTTTTGGGCCTGACAATATCAAACAAATATTTTACGTTGAACAAAAAAAAGTATTTTACATCTTTCAACAGTTTTTTTCGATCTCTCGATTCTCGAAGTGAGTCGCTTTCGACAAAACTCCTAAAAAGGACAATTAAAATATATATGATGATTCCGAATTTTGATACGGTTCGCGTCGACGAAAATTCAGGTATGTTTTTTCTACGATATATCACAAAAATAATGAAATTTAAGACGCATAGTCTGCATTTGTGCATCGAGTGTTGACACGAATACTATTAAAATTCAAAATCAGTAGTCAGATTTGCCTCGGCTTTTTCTCAGCATTTCTTGGCATCAATGCAATCACCCTTAATTAATAGGTGACGTAAAATTGGAATTTTTGGCATCTCCCTTTAAATTACTGCAATTTTCGATGTTTTTAATAATCCGCCAATCTATTGTAAGTATAAATTAGTTCAAATTTTTACGAGAGCTCTTCCCGCGAGCCGAGTGCTTTTAACCAATCCTCGTAAATCTACATTTCCGGTTTCGCGACAAGACCTCTACTATTGTTTTTTTCGGCCGTCGTTACGCAACTCACCTTTTCAGCATGTCCTCGATTCTAAGCTGTTCGACTCTTAGCAAATTGAGAAGCATTGAGTATGTTACACGAAACTTGCTCTCGAGCCTCAAAGCCGAGCCGCTCATCAGTTTACAAAGCCCTTCGTAGGGCGGCACATGAGCATCTTTGCACAAAACGATTACAGTACCAGTCGAGTCGAGACCTCGGCGTCCAGCACGACCAGCCATCTCAAGTTTGCATATATACATATATAATGCATTTAGTCAATAAAAACCTGCGTATATTCGCCAGGGTTCAGGAGTCGCCTCTCAGTTCCATCGTGTTTAGAAATACTATCAAAAACCACACATCTCGCCGGCATGTTAACGCCCATCGCGAACGTTTCAGTAGCAAATAGAATCTAATAAATAATTATTAGAAAAAGCAGAAAACAACCGCTTACTTTAACATAACCCTTCTGAAAGAGCATCTCAACAACTTCTTTGAGAATCGGAAGAATTCCGCTGTGATGAACGGCGAATCCGCGAAGGCACATTTCTTGCATTGTGAGCACTTGCGGTAGCTGTTTGTCGCTCCCTTTCAGCCTATCGATGCATTGAGAGAAAAATTTGTGCACGTGCGACTTCTCAACCGCCGACGTGAGGTCCATGGAGCTCAAGAGTTGCGCATTTTCGTCGCATCTAGAAATACAAATGAGCATTATTACGATCATTCTTGCTACCGTTTTCTCGAGAACACGAACGCCACCAGCGGTAATTGATCATTGGCCTTCATGAAATTGATTAGATTCAAGTAAATCGCCTTGTCATTCTTTCCCGGCCACGATTTTCCCGAATTTGCCGGTCGTCCATTGCCTCGTCCATTTCCCCTTCCACGCCCATTCGCGCCGACGCCACCTCCTCGCGTATTCTGTTGACTCATCATCCGCTGAGCCTTCTCGCTCAGTTTCTCCTTCGCTTCTTTGGCTTCTCGGTAGCCCTTCATGATGAAATTACCGTTTCGATCAATAATTTTGAACAAATCACGTTGAGTTTTGCCGTCCTGTCCCGTGTACAGATAATGCTCGAGTGGCACCGGTCTCCGAAGTGTTGAGATCACGTTGATTCGGCGATTCTTGATGCGTCCAACCCAGTCGGCGAATTCGACACAATTTGGAACGGTCGCCGAAAGCATCACAATTTTCACATGGGCGGGAAGCATGATTAAAACCTTGAGAAAATTCAATATCAATTTTTAAGTGGTGCATTTTTTAAAGAGAAAACCTCTTCCCAGACATGTCCACGCTCTTCATTGTTGATATAATGAACCTCGTCGAAGACCACCCATTCAAGGTCTCGAATCACATCAGATCCATTATAAAGCATTGACCGGAGAATCTCGGTGGTCATGATTATACAAAATGCCTCTGGATGAAGCTGAATATCGCCGGTGACAAGTCCGACATCATCAAAGATTTGCTTGAAATCGCGGAACTTCTGATTTGATAGCGCCTTAATCGGCGACGTATAAATCGCCCTGAAATTGAATATTGCGAAACAATTTTGATTCGATCAATTCAAACCGTGTTTTATGCGATTTACACATTGCAATCGCGTATTCGGCGACAACTGTTTTACCGGCCGACGTGTGCGCAGCAACGAATAGCGATTCACCGCGTTCCATGCACAAAACTGAAGCCTGCTGAAATGGATCCAAGTCGAAAGGATACTGAAAAATGGTAAATAAGCGATAATTTTTCAAAAAATTTGGGGATACTTTTCTTGCCATTGTTGGCAATAACTGTTTGTATTCCTCAAAATCGCTCAATGTTTCCACTTCCTTCGCATAGGCAAATTTTTCCGTGGAAATATTTGGCGGTGTTGTCGAATCGTCGTCATCGTCGTCGTTTGTTTTTTCAGCTTCAAGTAGTGGGACGTCGATTTCGTCTTCTACGGGTTTTTCATCAGGTTCATCACATTCTGGCTTCTCATCGTTCTCCGTCGGATTTGCACTTTCAGCTTCTGGAACGCATACCGGCGCTCCCGACGACACAAAATCAATGAGATCGAAGAAGTCTCCAGATTCCAAATCGAACGATGCCTTCTCCTCAATTTCCTCCTTTTCTTCTGAACTTGGCGTTGGAGCAACGGCAGGAAACACGACAGTTCCAATAACCGGCACATCCATCAAGAATTTATCGGGATTTGAGAAATCCAAAAATTTCAGCTCATCATGTTTACATTCTATTGAAGATTCGGACTCGAGAAATTCATCCAAATCATCAACGTAGCCTACAATTTTATTTTCAGCTTCATTGGCTTTTTTATTGTTTACCCGGAAGAAATGGCACGTTGCTCGATGAGCCTTTAATTGAGGACGTATTGGCATTTGCATACTTAAAAGGAGCTCTGCAAATGTGTTTATTTCGGAATTTTTCAGTTTTGAAAACCTATTAATCGACATTGAAACAGTCGAAGACCCAAACTCTGCTGAAGAGCGAGCTTCTTCGATGAAATCTTGAAAAAATAAGCGATTTTTTTATTGAAATAGTTGAAAATACCGATAATGTTGCCATCGCTATCGATTTTTGGACTAATGTACGTCGATGGCTCCATAGGCCCAATCGCTCCATTATTCAGATTCTCACCCAGCTCAAATTCAATTGATTCGGATTTTTGCCTCAAATGAAAATATTTATCGCAATTTTCTTCAAAAAATAGATTTACCCTTTAATTATTTCTGGTAAGGATGAACATGGTGGCCACGTAAGTGTTTCAATGCATTCAAGACGGAACAATTTTTGAGCTTCCGCTCTAATTCCTTCCGAATTATTTTCCATCCAATTTTTAGCTTCTGCGTCCATTATACCCGTTTTTGAAGTATTGCAATCAAATTGACTTTCCTTAAATCTTTCGATTATTGCAAAACATTTTATCAGTTTTGTTCGAAATAAAATCCAAGGGAATGAAATAAAGGAGCAGCGAATAAGAAATTTATTAGATACGGTAGGACGAGATGTTTGCAGACCAGTGTTGCGGACTTGCAAACCGTATGCGCTAAATTTATTATTTTTTTTAACATATTTTTATTTTTCTAACATGCGTGAGCTCCATTTTTCAGAATGATTCGTCGAGAAAATCGTTTACGTCGTGAGTACATTTTTAGAAAATCACTAGAAGAAAAGCAGCGAGGCTTAGAAGAGAAGAGAGAAAAAATTCGCGAGGCTTTAGAAAATAATACGTTAGCTTTTAATATTTTATGAAGTTGTCTATTCATTTACTTTTGCAGAAAAATTGACTATAATCACAGAAAAGATGCCATTGAACTAGCAAAAGGAGCTGATTGGGGAGGACAGGTAAAAGTTTTTTTTGTGTTCAAATCCATCAAATTTCCCAGGTATACGGAATCGATGACGAATATCGCTGGGCCGGCGCTCAAGATCCAAAAATTGTTATTACAACAAGCCGTGATCCCTCTAGTAGGCTGAAAATGTTCTCAAAGGTAAACTTTATTTATTTATGACTGCTAATAGTGTGTTTTTTTTAATAGGAAATGCGATTGGTTTTCCCAAATAGTCAAAGAATCAACAGAGGTCATTATGATGTTAAGCAGTTAGTTCAAGCATGTCGTGCACAAGATGTAAGTTCAAAATACGATTTTTTCAAAAGATTTATTTATTTAAAAACATTTTAGACCACAGATTTGATAGTTTTGACAGAAACTCGTGGAAATCCCGACGGAATGATTGTTTGCCATCTTTCTTTTGGCCCGACGGCATTCTTTTCCTTGACGAATGTTGTAATGCGTCACGATATTCCGAATTGTGGAACGATGAGCGAACAGTATCCGCATTTAATTTTTAATAAACTCGACAGCAAACTTGGGAAACGGGTGAAAATTTATATACTTCGAATTAATTTAATTAGTTTTGAATGTTTAGTTCACGACGATTTTGAAACATTTGTTTCCTGTGCCGAAACCTGATTCGCATAGGGTCATGACGTTTTCCAACACCAATGACTATATTTCATTTAGACATCACGTTTATAAGGTAATTATAATATTTGCTATATTAAGAAATTATATATTGCAGACGGACGCTAGTGGGGAGATCGAATTATCCGAAGTCGGTCCTAGATTTGAATTGAAACGTAAGTGCATTTTTTCCAGAAAAAAAAATGCGAGATATTTATGCAGAATGCAAAATGACACTTAAAAATTGAATAAGTTAGAAAATTAATGACACGGCAGTAAAGCCGAAACCAGCTGTTTTCAAAAATCAAACATCTCTGAAAAAAAAAATTCCGAGTAGGTCGATTATTGAACTAGCATTTTCTTGTTTATCGCAAAAATATCGTTTTGAAACCTCTTAAACTTTTCGGGTTTCAAGTATCGAAAAGCGTTCAGATAATTTCTGTTTGAGTAAACAAAACGTAACCCCCAATAAATCAATCAAAAGTGCAAAAATGATGTCACGATGTTCAGCGTACCAAATCAAACTGGGCACATTGGAGAATTTGGCGGCGGCTGAAGACGAATGGGTGCTCCGCTCGTACACGAACACAGCTCGCAAGCGGAATTACTTGAGCATTGCGCAAGACGATGAAGCCGATGAATAACTAGTTTTCGTCATTGTTATTATTATTGTTGTTATCTTTGTTATTGTTTGTTGTTCATAAACGTGGCTATAGAATGTTGAAATCTACCAAAAAGCACTTGATCCAATAATCTTGCGCTGTGAGAGATCGCGAGGCAATATAAGAGTTTACACACAATTCCCGCGTGCACACAAACACAGATAGAGAGAAGCGAAATCTCTTAGGCTTCATTTCATTTTCATTTCGAATCGATTCGCTGTCTTCTTCGCTGCTTATTGTGTGTTTTGAATTGTTCCCAATGTCATCTGATGATTGTTTGAATGGCTCATTGGAGAATGTGCAAAAGTCGAGATCGGATTCGGAGGTATTCGCTCTCGGTCAAATTATTTCATCAGACGTACTCGATGATTCTCATAGGTGATCTCGCCGGCGGTGAATAAATCATCGAGTCAACTCCGGCGAATACTCATTGATGATTTGAGCGTGTGCTCGGCGAGCCCCGGCGACCGAGTATGGGCGACGTGTTCGGGCGCCGGCGATTCATCGGAAGTGATTCACGTGCGATTTGTTGGCGTGAATTTCGAGGAAGACGCGCTCGACGTTTGCAGGAAAACTGAGGTCTTGAAGCGAATCATATGATCCTTGCAATTCGATTTTCTTTTTTAGATTGTTATGTTCACGACGCCCGCATTGCTTCTAGAAACTGAATCTGATATTCAGCTGAGATTCTCAACGAGCGCTGAAAACTTTACAAATGTGCCTTTTAGATATGTGCCAAGGTAAAGAAAATGGGCAAAACAAATTGAAATCTTTAATTGTGTCCAGCATTGCATATGAACTGATTCAAACGGTCCCTTACAATGTATTTGCAAACTTTTTATGAAAAATCAATACATAAAACTCAGATTTTCGATTTTATTAAAGCCAATTGTACTATAATATTGGAAAAATAAGAAGGAAAATGCGAATTTTCGGGATGATCTCGAAAATCTGCACAGTACCATTTATTCTACGCAGAATGGGGATTAGCGATCGCGAATTAAACAAACAATTATATTAAAAGCTATCAAATAATTTATCCGCGGACAATTCAAGGAAGAAAAATGTCAATAAAATTGTGAAAACTGTTTTTTGTATTCAGAAAGCAACGAGAATCCTCGTTAGACGACGTCAGATTTGATCACCTAATTGAATTTGCGACAACCGGCGACCCGATTGCTCTTCTCACTCCATTTATTCCATTAATCGGCAAAACCGATCCGGAGGGAAATACGTATGACCCAATGATGCTCAAAATGACCAACCTCGCTTATTTTAGGGCTTTGCACATCGCGTCGAGGAGCAGCCAGAGTTTCGCGTTGAAGCTTATTTTATCAGTTCTCCCGAATTCAACAAAGCAAGGTGAGAATTGGCTATTCTGAAACACCAGCAAAGCGCTTGCTTCAGAAGTGATCAATATTCAAAATGCTCAAGGGCTGACGGCTCTTCACTGCGCTGTTCGCGAAGGCGACCCGGACGCTGTGCATTATTTAATGAATCACGGGGCGCGCATTGACTTGGCCGATCATTATGGAAATACGGTCCCACCCTTTTTAATTGCCTTATTAACTAATTAGTTTCTTATTTTCAGGCGGTTCATCTACTTAGCGAGACTTATAATGAATCGATATTCAAAGAGATTCTCGAACCTTCGCGCGGTCAATCTTATAACATCAATCAGCTGAACAATGAAGGTTATTGTCCGCTTCACATGGCCGTTCGAAAGCTGAAACTATCTTTAATTGAAATGCTCATCGAAGCTGGAGCAGATGTGAATTTGTTGGATCGCGAGAAGAAGCGAAATGCTCTTCTTCATGCTGTCGAAATGAATGACATTGAAGCAATTCAAATTCTAGTCGAGGTTCGTCTTCATAATTTTCCGGAAAATGATCAAATCCGTTTTTTAGAAGAACTCTGACACGAACGTTGAGGATGTCAACGGAGATACTGCACTTAGTCTAGCCAATAAGAATGCGAATTATCCTGCCATCGGATTATTGATTGATCATGGCGCAGATCCGAATAGGATGAACTCGAAGGGTGTATGCCTCGCTGATTGCTCTGATACCGTTGTGCAGAGTATAATCAATGGAGAACGACATGAAATACCTAAAAAGGATGGATTTACGGCGCCAAATGATCTATCAACCTCGAGGTCGCCACTATTCGGCCGCTCTCATCCAAATAGTGCGCCAGATGATGATCCGACGATCAGTAGACTGGTTAAAAGGAGCAGAGAGGAAATATTGAATGGTTCGGCTTTGTTTGGTTCGTTATATAATAAATGCCTGTCCAGACGCTCAATCATTACTGGACGAGCCTGATGAGAGACCGCCTATTCAAGTTATTGGACCGTCTGAGGAATCCGATGACGATGATCAACAGCCAGGTCCATCTACAAGTTCGGCGACGCCGAGAAGCCAACGAAGTGATTGGAATAAGAAAATGAGTGGTATTCTTTTAAAACGAATAATGAATGCCACCCGAGAACCCTTCTTTTTTTCAGATAGCGTTTGCAACTTGGACTATCTCACTAGAATACGGGTTTCGAAAATATTTGACAATGAAGGAAAATGGCATCAATTGGCTCGGGTACGATTCACATCAAAATTGAATTCAAAACAACCTTTTTTGTTAGCAACTTGGCTGCGATCATATGATCGAATTAATTACAATTTGCTCGGATGGAGATGAGTCAAGCCCAACGATGATACTTTTGGATCAATTTGAGGTAATGTTGAACGCGGAACTACAATTAATTGGCAAATTTAGCAATTAACTGATTCATCAATCACTCGTCTTCGTCAAGCAATGGTGGAAATGAATGAGGACGAGGGCGTCAAACTCATCGATCAACGTTATGTTTACTAAATTTACTGTTGACGAATGTTTGAAAATGAAAATTAATTGATTTACTTGTTAAAGTTGGATGAGATCAAATAATTTAAAACAGGGTTAATTGAGGCTTGTGTTTGGTTTTTGATTGAAGAATGAACAATGGATCGGCTCCGACCTATGGAAATGGGATATTCAAATGATTTCAACCGGATTAGTACCTCGCTAGATGAAAAAAATTGATAGCCTTTAAGCTCCATAGCACGTTTTGTTTGCTCAAGAAGATTTGAAACAGGAAAATCAGTTTGGTTTTGGAACAACTCCAACAGTTTCTGCAATTTCGTAAATTAGTGTATTTTGCAAAAAATGGAATTCTACTGTTGGATCAACGCTCTGTTGGGCCACCGGCCCCCAATCCATTCGGAATTCGTCCTCGTCGTTTTCATTGTTGCTCTTAGTGAATGAAATCCAACCATTTTTGATGAAAATCGCCTTGTTATTGGGCGCGATGTACTTTTTGATCAAGTTCATTTGTTCTGTGTTCAGTTTATCGTTGTTCCTAGTGCACAGGACCTCCTTCAAAATATTTTAAAATGAAAATTGCTACGAACGATTACCAAGAACTGAATAATTTCTTCAAAAAGAACACCTTTCTCCATTCCGGTATTATTTTTAGCGACAAAAATGTACATCAAAGCTGCTTTCAGAATTCCGTTGATTTTGTGACTCTAGAAAAATAATATTTTGATCTTGTTCGAAATTTGAAAGCGAGAAAACCTCTTCAGACATGTTCTGTTCAGTGATTGGCATTTTGAGCAAATTGACAAAGCAGATTTTGTCGTCATTGATAAACAACTGAAATTAAACAAAGTATAAATGAGACATTTCGAATTTCTTGCCCTCCAATGGAGATAATGCCAAAATCTTGTCGAAACATCTTTCATGATATTAGGAAACGGTCGATATGCGATGGATTTGTCTTTTGAAATGACCATATTGTACATTCTTCTCACTTCGCTGAGCTTCGCAAACTTTTTTCGCGTCTGCAACATAAATATAGCTGATGGTTACATTCCGAGAAACTAATACCAAGGTTTCGACAATATACACGAAAAGCTCAGTGGTTAAACGTGCTTCCTGAAATTTTATTTGAATTATTTCTTACGAATGTAGTTTTTACTTCACGAGTGAGAGAAAGTGCATCATTCTCGGTATCACTCATCTGTAAATATTATATTTATTAAATATATAATCTAAATATAATTTTTTTTACTATGAAACGTTTATTTTTGCAAAAAATGATATCATGCACCATGAAGTTTTTAAAATTTCATTCTTGATAAAAATTTCCATTGAAAAACTTCCCGAAATGGAATTTCATTAAAATATTTTTTTGAAAATCTCCTGGATGTTTGCAGATATGCGCCATATTTAACGTACAATTACGCCCTTCAGATTCTCAAAAATTTTGTCATTTCTTGCCTTTATATTAACGTATTTTGCCACATTTCTTAAATTAAGATTTTCAACTAATAAAGGATGGATTGGATAACCCCTCAGTTTAATTTTTGAAATGCATATTCCGAAATGTAAAAGGCCAATTTTACACAGTAGTGTAATCACCTCAGGATTTGCAGCAAATGACATCAGCGCATTCTCTATTGAGCAAATCTCGCTTTTGGCAAATATTTATTTATCAATATGCCCAAAAACAGCGGTGAAAGTGTTCCGCTCGAACAAAAAGCCGCGATCTTCCACGTGTATGTTGCGATCGAAAATTGAAAAATAGGCGCCGAGCGAAGCGATGTCGCCGACGAAATAGAACGCCGATCAGCGATGGCGCTAGACGATCGTACGGTTCGTGTGCAAATGCTTCTCCATTCATTCTCGTGACCATGTTAGGCCGATCCACTTATCGATTATCTTCGACTCTTGTCTTTCAAAAAAAATTATTTGAAGCAAGCCCCACTTGCGGAAATTTTCCGGTAGTTTTCCTCCAAAAAAAAAGTTTAAAAAAATTAAAACGTTATCAATTTAATTCAAAAACCACGCGTCGACCGTTTTGAGCCGCGCCAAATTGTGGTGATCATTGGGCACAAAATGATGAAGAGTAGAGAGTTGAATCAGCTGATTGAGGGTCGCGTCTGATGTAATACGCCGTCCGCTTCAAGTCACTTTTTTCCCACGCTTTCTTTTTCTTGTTTCGTTTTTCTGTTTCCGTTACGTTCAAGAAGCTTAGACATTTGTTGTTCTCGAATCAAATTTTGCAAAAAATTCCGCAAATTCCAAATGTAATTCGATAAGAAAATCGAGAATTCACATGATTTCCTTGATTTATTTTTTATTTTTCAACTTTTCAAGCGGTTTCCAAAAATTAATGTTAAATATTAGAGAAAACAATTTCCCGTTGTTCTTCCACATTTTCCCGCTGTCTGCTTCTGATATAAACCGGTTTGCCTCACTTAATATTACATTGTTCTTTTAATGATGCTACTTCCGTTTTCATCTTTGGAAATCCGCCGTTTGAACAATTGCTACCATTTTTTCCTTGTTTTTCATTTTTTCTTTGTATGCGTGTGTGTTTAAAAAATCGAGAAAAGCTTCGTCATTGAACGTTTTCAGCGGTTTTTCAACGTTGTCAAAACGAAATCGCTCAATACATTTCGGGTTATTGCGACAAATCGCATCATATTTCCTACATTCATTGACAATCGAAGATCATTGACGTCGAGTGCTTATAAAATGGCGAAGAATTTGGAGCCTGGTTGTTCGAAGAAAATCCAGCAACTGTAATATTCGATTTTTTTTCCAGTGGCTGTAAAACGCACACAGAAACAATGGGAGGTGCCAGTGAACAGCCATCCTCCGCCAAAATTGATGATCTACAATAGTTTATCGCGTCAAAAAGAAGTTTTCGAGCCGAATGATGGAAAACGAGTACGAATTGATAGTTTCCATTTTTTTTTTCAATTTTTTGCAATTCAAAAATTGTTCAGGTCCGTTGGTACATTTGCGGTCCGACCGTTTACGACTCGGCTCATATGGGACATGCGCGCGCTTATTTGTCGCTTGATATTCTCCGTCGAGTTTTTACCAATTATTTCGGGTATGACGTCGAATTCATCATGAATATTACCGATGTCGACGATAAAATCATCAAAAGGTAATTTTTTGAGCACTTTTCATTTTAAAATTAAGCAACCTTGTTGAATTTAAGAGCTCGCCAACGTCATCTGCTCAAATCGTATTTCGATGAGTCGCAAGAAGCGCCGCCGGTGAAGAAGGTCATTGAAGATGTGCTATCTGCGCTGGAGCATTTCCAAGGAAAATACAATGACGAGCTTGATCCTGATAAGAAGAAAATGTATGAAGTCATGGTAAATTCGATTGAAAAAAAAGAAATCTTCACTTTAAAAATTTTAGATCAAGAAAGTTCAAGATTCGTCATCAGCGTTGGAAGCGGCGATGATTGCAAAAGACGCAACTGGGATTGAAAGTTCTAAAGTAAAAATTCAGCATTAAACCATCGATACACGAGATAGTATTTAAAGGGACGATTGCTGAACGAAGCTCGCGATGTGCTCTCGGAATGGCTTGACGCGAAACGCGGCAAAGATGTTCGAGATCATAGCGTTTTCGATCAGCTCGCAAAAGCGTAAGAGGAGTTTTATCGCGCAATTTTAGATATTGATTATTTTTTTTTAGGTATGAAAACGAGTTTTTCGCCGACATGGCTCGCCTGCATGTGCTGCCGGTCGATGTGCTCACTCGCGTCAGCGAATATGTGCCAGAGGTCATCAAATATGTCGAAAGGATCATTGCCAATGGATATGCCTACGTTGCTTCCGATGGTTCTGTTTATTTCGACACGAAGGCGTTCGAAGACAATCCGAAGCATAGGTATGCAAAACTTGTGCCCGAGGCGTATGGAGGCGATAGCGAAGTATTGATGAAGAATATGCGGGAAGGAGAAGGGGAATTGAGTATGGGCGACGATCGATTAAAGGTGGGATTGATTTTTTCCTTAAATGTTTCCAATGTATTCTGAATTTTTAGTCGAAAAGAAGCCCTAATGATTTTGCTCTTTGGAAGTCGTCAAAGGATGGGGAGCCGTTTTGGGACAGCCCATGGGGAAAAGGAAGACCTGGATGGCACATTGAGTGCTCTGTGATGTCGTCGGCGATTTGCGGAGCCAAATTGGATATTCATGCTGGAGGATTCGATCTGAAATTTCCGCATCACGATAACGAAATTGCTCAAGTAAAAAAAAATATTCCACGCTTTTTAAAAAATTCGAAACGTTCAGGTTGAAGCTCATTATGATGATCCGCATTGGGTTAATTATTTCCTTCATTGCGGAACGCTTCGAATTCAAGGAATGAAAATGTCGAAGTCATTGAAGAACTTTATCACAATTCGGTATCGATATTTGAAATTTGTGATCATTTTAAGATTATTTTTTGAATTTTAGAGAAGCGTTGAAACAATATACCCCCCGACAACTTCGATTGTTGTTCCTTATGCACAATTGGGCTGATGTGTTAGATTATAGGTAATCACGAGAAGATGCAATTTAAAACAATGTTTTGAAAGTTTAGTTCTTCGACGATGGAACGAGCGTTGCAATTCGAAAAGATTGCCAATGAATTCTTCCTTCTTGTGAAGGATTACATTCGAAGGTATTATAAGCCGGAAAGTTCGCAGGGATACCAGAAATCGCAAGGACGCGAGAGGCAACTGATGGATGAGTTGGCGAAAATCAAGGCGGAGGTATGATTAACGAAAAACGTTCCTTGATTTAACAATCGATTTTTGAGATTCATGCTGCTCTTTGTGATTCGATTGACACTCGAACGGTTATTGAGAAGATTCGCGAGCTGATTGGTCTTGGAAACGCGTATATTAATGAGAAGGAAAAAGAAGGATCAATTCCGAACTGTATTCTTCTTCGAAATATCGCCGCCTATATCACGAACCTTTTGAAAATCTTTGGAGCGATTCCGCAATATGAAGAAATTGGGTTCTCATCGGAAGACGAGTAAGATTTATTTATTTTTTATGTTCTTTTTTAATGCATTCGCTTTTTTTAAGTGCTGACACTCTTGGAGCTACACCAACCTTCTCGAAGGAAGCCGTTGTTATGCCGTATCTGACCGCTTTGGCCGAATTCAGAGAGAAAGTTAGAAATATTGCCAAAGAGCATAAGATTATTGGAATTTTGGAGGTATGTTTTTCTTGAAATTTTCAAAAATTCCAATTTCGAATTGTTAGGAATGTGATAATTTGCGCGACAAGATTCTACCCGAACTCGGAGTGCGGCTAGAGGATCGAACAACTCAAACTTGTGTCAAACTCGTCGATCGCGAAACTTTGCGTCGAGAGCAGGAGCAGAAGCAGGCGGTATATTGAATCGAATCAAAAGTGAATTGATGAAAATTGGAAATATTTTAGGAGAAGGAGCGAAAAGAGCGCGAAAAAGCGGAGAAAGAGCGATTGGCGAAGGAGAAAGCCGAACGCGATCTCGCCCAGAAGCGAATTAAGCCCGAGGAGTTGTTCAAGCAGGGAGAATATGCTGGAAAGTTCTCAAAATATGATGATAAGGGAATTCCAACGCATGTTGCTGAAGGGGAGGAGGTGACATTGCTGGAGAATTAGATAATTTTTGTAATTTCTCTTTTTCAGGTTTCGAAAAAATTGAGGAAGAAGCTTGAAAAACTGTGGGAGACGCAGCAAAAGAACTACAAACAGGTGACAGGAACCGCATAAATTTTTGTTGCATTGTTTTAATTATAATAGTTGTTTTTCTAATTCAAGAATTGCATTTTTTTTTTCCTCTTTTATTTATTTTCATGATTTTCCTCCTTTCGGCCATGTTTGATAATTATTGAATTTTTGCACGGTTCTTTCTACCCTGAATTGAACGCTTTACGATATTAAGATATATCATTCCCCCCGTGATTTTTATTGTTATCCCAAAAAATAAAAACCAAATTGGGAAAATGAAACCAAATATTGGGTATTGTAGTCTTCTACTTTGTTCATTAATCATTCGCCAATAGATCTTTTGATCTCCTCGATTTCCGTTTCGAGACCAGAAATGGTCGAGTGCAAAAATTGGCACTGATTTGATGATTCGATGGTGTTATTGCGTAGATTTGTAATCAGTAGAGTGGTTTTTCGACAACTGGAATCTAATAAAGTTTCATGTTATTCATGCGCTCGTTCTACTTGTCATTCTTCTTGCAGATCTCGTCGCGAAGAAACTCGTTCTCGCCACGAAGCTTTTGGATCATTTCCAGCTTTTCTGAAAAGTTTATTTTCGATTGTTCGAATTAAATGGATTAAGCAACCAGTAAAAAGTGACGATTTGAAGGCAATCGGATTATCGGTCAGACCGAATTCCTCGAGAATCGTCTTCATATCCGGAAAATACGTTTTTCTAAAGAATCCGGAATCAATGTAAAACAAAGTAATTTTTTAAAGAATAATAAAACTTTAAAATTTGTTTAAAAATTACATTTTTCCGCGAAAATGTGTTATATTTTAAACTTTGACGATCATATTACTTAATTCTTACTTTTTCTGATTCGCTGACTGAGTCCTGTCCAATAGGGCGATCAGAGGTGTCGGAATTGGTCCCGCTTTTGCTGAAATATTAGATTTCAAATTTTCATGAGATACGATTACTTTTCTCTGCGACTTTCGGCCGAATCACCGGTATCATTTTACGACTGTACGGAATCGCTGAAATAACAAAAATTTCGAACAACTCGGATTTGAGGTCTCACTTTTGGTTCGAAATGATTTTGCTGGTGGAGCGTTTGAAGTCGATGGTTCATTCGACGATTCGTCGTCCATTAGTTCTTCAGATAATTTGATACTAACATTGAAAATGGCAAGCCAAACTTTTAAAGGTATAAAATTGATGTATTCAACAAAAATAAGGGATTTCGAAACATCAATTATAATGAGATTCATCGAAGTGTACAAAACCGTATCGAATATAATCCAAGATCGTACAAAATAAAACAAGAGAAATAAAGGGGAAATTATAAGGCAAGTCGTTGCGAGACCTCTTTTCCAAGTGCCTCAACCGAAAGAGTATCATTTCGACTGAGCTGTTTTCCATTCAAGACGCGAGCAGCCTGGAATTTTGGATTTTTTCCTAAAAAACGAACCACATTTTTCTTGTTTTACTTGATACGCTTGAAATTTGTTCTCAAGTGTTACGGTCGCTTCTCTTGGTCCGTTCATAGTGACATTAATTACACGGAACGGGGCGAGAAGTTGAGCGACACCAAATGAATTAAGAATGTCGGGAAATCCGGCAATCATGATAGCACTTTCACACTCATTTCCTTAAAATTTGAAAGATTTTAAATCAAATTCACAAATTAAATATTGTTTACCAACGGGAAGATCCCACGAGTGGAGACCCTTTGTTACAGCATAGCGTATATCATCAGAGTTGAACAAAACTTTGTCAAAAGTTGGTTTCTTTCCCTCGCCAATTAGAAGCCCGCAGTTGCTGAAAATCGAATTAGAAATTTTTCAAGAACACCAAAATCGTATGTCATACTTTCCGCGAACCATTGCTAAACCGCTGCGATAAATCCAGTGACACATATTTCTGAAATTTCTCGTTTCTTTCTTTCAAATTTTCATTATTTTTCATACCTGAAAATAGCCTCAACACTAAGTTCCACATTTTCAAAACGATTCATAGCGTTTTCGAAGAGAACTCCTTGTCGCAAAAGTCCGTATCTTTGCGACAACAGCTTCATCCACTCGTATTCGTTGGAGCTCAATTGGGGAAGAAGATGGATCACCAAGGTCACTTGTGGATGCTGCTAAAAATATCAATTTATCTTAATATTCGATGGTTTCGTGGAAATTTAACTTTTTGAAGTTGTCGATACGCATTCGTACAAGACTCCAAATCATTCACTATGGTTTCAATTGTCTCGGTTGGCAGTGCCTAGAGAAAATAATTTATGGTAGGATATTTCCAACATGTTGTGTTGGCAGAAAAACCTCATAATTGAAATGATGGCCAATTTGAGAGCCTTCGTATTGCAATTTTTCCATAAACCATTTCGAAAATTCGCTGGAATTTTACAAAGAATATGAGAAACGCAAATTTTTAGAACTCACGCGATTTTTTGCCGCTTTTCTTCGTCTACATCTGGCACCGAAACAATTAGTGCCCATTTTGATTTGAAGTCAAACTGATTTTCAATCTTCATTCTGAATTATAGCGTAAATAATTGGCAAAAAGACGATGAATCAAATAAAAAGATTTTTTTTGAATTTCAAGAAGGCGGGAAAATTTTGAGGTAAACGCGACCACAAAAACTCGGCCACCTAGGACAAGATGAACTTGTCAGCTGAGCCCTGATCAGGGAGATTTTGAGGCAACCTCGTAGGAGAAGAAGCTGAAAAATCAATAATGCGATGAGTATCATCTTAAGAGCCGAGTTGGATTAGTTTAGGCACATCCCGGGTATTATAATAATAGTTTACGAAATATTTATGTAAAATATATATATTATATACATCAATTGAATTTATAACTTTACCTTATTTTGTTTTGCTCATTATTACAATAGATAATCGAGATAATAAATAAAAGCATACTACAAATATTGAAAAATAAACCGCTGCGATAATTAAATAAATATCTAGCATGTATCTTTGAATGAAGTTCAACTTCCTTGATTGAGGGTCCAATTTTTCTAGCGGTCCATACTTTCCGACGAATTCGGTGTATTTGACGAGAAGCTCATTTGGTTTGACAGGCTGATGCTCCAATTGCTCCGCTAAATGTTGAGCATGTTTCGTATAC
This sequence comes from Caenorhabditis bovis, assembly GCA_902829315.1. Taxonomy (NCBI): domain Eukaryota; kingdom Metazoa; phylum Nematoda; class Chromadorea; order Rhabditida; family Rhabditidae; genus Caenorhabditis; species Caenorhabditis bovis. The sequence goes on from CADEPM010000011.1 coordinate 1,075,765, forward strand.
GAATCGTCATGCAAAATTTTGATCAAAGCGTCTTTAAGAATGCTCGAATTTTCCAAATCTGTCTTCTTCACAATAATCGAGCCCTCATGCCTGGCGAGCATTTTTGCATTTCTATATTGATCGCCGAACAGAGGAACCTGAATTGCAAAGGCTATTGTTTCAATTTGTTGGCATAATTTTCCTACAAGAATGGCGGGTTTTCCACAATATGCTAATTCGTTTGAACTTCCAAGACCGCCATGAGTCAAAAATGCGGACAATCGATGATCAGCTGAAAGAGAGAATAAAATAATATGGACTAGCAGAATGAGCAACGATATACCTAGAAGGGCCGGCTGCGGGACCCATTTTGAGAAATAAATATTATCAGCTCCCTTGGCGAATTCCAGATCATCAGTCTCATACTTCCAAATAAATGTTACTTGCTTCATTGATTCGAACACTTTTACCATGTTCTCCCTTTAGCAGAACGGATAGAAGATGAAATGAAAATCACGTGAATTACCTCCAACTATTCGGCATGTCCGACGAGGCTGTCATGGATCCGAATGAGACTAGAACAGTCTTCGGCCGTCTGTTGAGCACCTCGTCCCACTCATCGTCCAATTTGGCTTCTCGAATCTTATTCAACTGTACAGAAATTCCGCCGATGGGAACTGTTTTGGCAAGCATTGGCCGCGGGAAATCCATAAACGGATTGGAATTTGTGAACATAATTGAGGCGGCTGGAAACAAGTCCTAAAATCGCATCGATTATTCGAATTAAATGTTCCAGTTTTCGCAACCCTCCAATGCGGCATATCATCACCAAAATATTGTCGGCAGACCTCAAGCTCCTTGTTGAACATTCTCTCAGCCGAATCGATGTTAATCTGAACTCGTAGGGTTTGAAACAATTTTGCGAATCATCAAAAACCTTCATCATTCTCCAGTTGTGATAGCGTTCAATTATATTCATATCGTCGGAACTCGTTGCCAACAGAGACGGATGATGGCTCGGCTCAAGATCTTCTCCGCAAATAATCGGAATATTGTCGTACATTACTGTGGAAGATGCCAATATTGTCTTGTCGATTCCAAGTTTGTTTATGTATCCTGACAACCGCTATTATTGATTGCAATCACAATTATGAGTATACCTAATCCACAGTATGAAATCGGTTCCAAGATTCCGACGTCAAAATGTCTCGATTTCAGTTCATCGAAAATCTGTTTGTTGCGCATTAAATTTGCACACATTTCTAGAAAAATGCCTTCGAAGAACTTGAAGCTCTAAAACTTGCTATTTAACACATAGAATGATTAACTGAAAAAATACCTCGGAAACCTCGTCGGGATCCTGATCCAATAACCACATGTTCTTCATCTCATGGTCCATTTCGGAAACATTCGCATTGATCATGTGCTCATCCCTTTCGACAACAACCACATTCTTTGTTAATTTGACGCCGAGTTGATTTTTTCGAGCCTCGTCTCCAACAGGCACCAAAAATGTGACGTTATGCCCAGCTTCGGTCAGCACGTCGGCCAATCGCGCCATAAAGTTAGTATGACTTCCACCGAATGCCGGCGAGTAGACGAGAATTTTCAGCGAGCCGACGCTCGTAAATAATATGAAGAGAAGGCAACGTAGTAGCATCGTCGGTGTGATGTTACGCTATGTTCCCATTGCCTTTTATAGCGAATTGCATTTTCGGCTGGTCACAAACACCACAAAGTTGTGGTCTGATCTTTCTGGTCGCCATCGGTCTTACTAGTTTGATAAACTCTAAAGTATGCACTTTAAGAATCAGGTTATTATCAATTTAGGTAATAAAATAAATGAGTGTTCTACTAATTAGTTGATAATTCCTAATTAGGGAAGCATCAAAAATGGAATTTTTAATAGAGGTAAAAAGAAAGAAAAAAAACAATCATTTATTTTTATTTTCTCTGCAAATCAAAATGAAACAATTTAATAGACAATTTTAAGTTTTTAATAAAGGAAATATTTTTCAAATATTTCGGGTTTATTTTAACCTTCTCATTTTTTTGCTAGAAGCATTTCTCTATTGAATTCAATGCCAATTATCTGATATGTTATCAAATTTCAATGCTAAATAACTTCGAATCTTTGAAATCATACATTTTTGCAATATTTTGCGATTGGCCCATATCTCTTAAGGCCAGTCATCTATCTATTGATATTGTTATTTTTGTGGTTTGTGGCGAACACAATTTTTTGATATAATGATAATTCGCCGATATTCATTCAAAACATCATCAGTTCATACATTGATTATGGGTCAATTCGAAATTTTTCAATCGTTTCAGCTGAAGGTTGAAGCTCTTTCAATATAAAATCCTTCTAAGCAGAAGATGTCTCCTTTGCTTTTGTCAAAGTCGTATTCTTCGAAATCAAAATTTTTTAAATCTCATAGTGGCGCAAAATCTTTATTTCACATGATACCAATTGCATAAAACGATAATATTTGACACGTATATGTATTTCACATACAAAATTCGAGCTATAACTGAAAAACACCTGTTAGTGGACTATGAAGTGGATAATGTGCGGATTCTGGCAAGCGCCTGCATCAATCCCTCATCATCCAGTGAATATTCCGATATGTTTGCAGCTGTGAAACGATGTTGATGCCTGAAATCAGAAGAAAATTTTATTGCTGCAAGATTTAAAATACCTCCTCGAAGCCATTTTCCGTTTTTTCTCAACTTCTTCTGCATATTCCAAAATCGGTAGAACATCAGTTATCATGCTTTTCTTCGAGAATCTTCCCGAAAATGATCGGTATCCCAATTCGTAGTTTTCATTGAATTGCGACATCTGCAAATATTAAATATTGCGCTTTTTTGTCAACCCTTTTACAATTTGTACCTTCTTACAAAGATTTATTTCATCATTGTCGTGCAAGCGCTCAATTCCAATTTTTGGGAACCTTATTAACCCCTAAAAACGATTTTCTTGAACATTCTTTGGAAAAATAGATACGTCAGGTGCGATTTTGTAAATATCTGTATAGGTCGCTATCAAATTCTCCTCAACAAGAAGTTTTCGGGCTTCTGCCTGTTCTTTCAATGTCTCTCGCAACGATTTCTCTGTTTCGCATTGCCAAACCGTATCGAAGCCCGCATTTATCAAATATCGATTACCCAACGGAAGAGGCTTCTGAAAATTTATCGAGCATTTTGAATGGCACATTTCAATTCGACAAACATCCGGAACAAACGCGAATATCTTCGCTTGCTGAATCAGACCTCGAAGATCATAGTTGACCGATTTGGCCAATCGATTCATGCTGTCATCGTCAATTTCGATTCCGGTTGATTCTTGAACCATTTTCTATGAAAAATGCAAATTTCTCGTAGTCATTTATATAAATTCTAAAGCTACCTGCACATAATTCCGAACTTTAGTATTTCGTCGTCGGAGATGCACTAGAAGCGGCGATTTCTCGAGCTCGGCTTGATATGCGCTCCTCGGGTATTCCGAATCACACGTCCAAACCACAGGCACTGCGGCTGTGTTGGCTAGATCGATCAACGCTGTCGCCGCGTGCCGATCCAAATTTCCAAACAGCAAGTCGACGTGCTCAAAAACGACAAGCGATTGCGCAAAATCGGTGTCCAAAACACACTTGGACGCTTCTTTTTTCGGACCATCATTGTCTTTTTTGCGATATTCGACTCGCTCGTTGGCGAAAAAACGCACCAATAACCCACTAGGCTGCTGGGTATTCACCTAAACTCCATGTAACCAAGATTTTAAAAAAATTAAGAGAAGCTTGAGTACCCGGTGCGACTTCATAGCTTCAGTTAGTTTCGATCGAATTGCCATACCGTTTCTCTCAACTTCCGGTCCCATTCCAACAATTTTCATATTTTCTGCTTTTGCTAACGATGATATCTGAAAATGATACTCATAACGTTTTTTAAACGAATTTTTAATTCAACTAACAAATGCGCTTTTTCCTACACCGGTTGGTCCAATCAAGATCAAGGGGTTCTCGAGCTCTTCCTCGTCTGAACCTTCATAATCCTCATCGTCCTCATCATCGTCATCCCTATACTTTTTAGATTTTTTCGCGCTGCTGCTAACTTTCTTTTTTTTCGAATTTAGCTCAGCTTCCTGCTCTTTTTGTGCTTAAAAAGAAAACCAATAAAATATTCAAGAATTTTAATAATTTACCTATTCTTCGAACTTTCTTCTTCCACCTTCGAAGCCATTGAATGACTCTTAGCATTTCGTCTTTGCCTTCAACTAGCTCATCCCAAGCCGGCTCAATATCCATATATGTTGGATCAAAAGAGAATTCTGGCGGAGTTTGAATTCCGTTCAAAATATCATAATCACTAGATTCTGACGCAGAGAGTAATCGGAATGGGAAATGAGGCTTCTCTTCGTCGGATCTATCGCAATCTCGGAACCAGTCCTTCAATTTCATTCAGCATTATTATATTTGAAGGAAAAATGATGCCTTGTCATTTTCAGAAGAATTAGCGAAGAGCGGTTCCAGAATTTTGGTATCTTTAAAGTAAGAGACAGTTGATGTCACTTTCTCAACTGGAATAATTAAATGGAAATTGTATCTAAAATGAAGTGAACCTGTCTTTGACTTTTTGGATGTCAGTTCTTCTAAACTCGGACCAGATGGCACCTTATCCACAATTTTCGGCAATGTTTTCGGAGGTTTCGTTGAAAATATCGAGAAAACCTTTTGTGGAACAGCTGGCGGCGGTGTTTCGGGTTTGTCGTCAATTTCAATAACTTCCGGCGTCTTTATTAATGTCCGTCTACGAGTTTTACGAGTGTTCTCAATTGCAGGTTTCTTTAGAAAAAAAACATGTTCAATAAAATTATTTGTTTAATTGAATTTAAGAAATCTCACCGTTGTCTCAATTGCAAATTTTGAAACTTCTGTAGAAGTCGTCGGTGGCGCAAAAAATGCGCTCTTTTTCCTAGTTACCGCAATCGATTTTCTTTTATTCACATTTTTATCCTCTACCGGTTTCTCGGCTTCAATTTTTACTGATCGACGCGCTCGTCTTTTTGGCTCTTTTAATTGTGGCTCGGGTGTCTTAATTTGAGTATGCACTTATTAAAAATTTCAATTATTACCGATGATTTGAACAAGGGGAATATTTCCGCTTTTTCCGCAGCATCTTCAATTTTTGTGTCGTCTAAAGAAGCCGCGAAATCTGGAACTTTTAAAGGTGAGCCGGCACCAAACACAAGCGATTTGCGCTTTCTGCGACGTTTCGAAGCAGACGACGATGGTCCTGAATCGGTCGAAACGATATCAGATTCCGGATAGCCGTCATCTCCAAACACCATCGACGCGCTGAACTGATTGCGATTAGTAAATATTTGAAAAATGGCCGGCAAATTTCTCGGCCGCATATTTACTTGAACTGAATGTTTGCGTTTTCTTTATCCTTAATAGATTCCAGCTAAAAAAGAACATTTAAAAGCAAAAAAATACAAAAATTTTACATAAGCTTTCGATGTCGGTGTAATATCAAGTTTCACTGTGCTTAATCGCTGTCGTTGAGGATTTGGGCAATCTCCTTCATCATCGGAGGTCGGCAATTTCAAATGGGCGGGATTCTGAAATAAATATAAAAACAAAATAATGGGGATAATATATTCACGTAGTCGGATCTCGGGGTGATAACTCGTATCGTGCACACTTCATGAAAGCGTAGAGCCAAACTTCTGCGACGATTTGCTGACGGCGTGGCCGACATCGAACGACTCCTCCGATATTTTGAAACAAGTTTCTTTGCGGTTTTTTGAGCAAGTTTACATTTATTGTTAAAGCATGATTTCAGGTTTAACGGCCTTTCTCCAATATCCATCTGTAAAACATAAATAACAAATTATATGAAATAATTTATTACCGATAATTTCCTTCGCCTATTTAGAACCTCTTTAGTGGTATTCAACATCCGATATCTCGCAGCTAACACTGTTTTACGAACAGGTCTCGTCATTCTTTCTGGTGTTTCAATTTTGTCCATTTTCTCATTTTCCAGAAATGCTGATAATAATTCAGTTCCAATTGATGACCGCCGTTTTCTACAAATATTGAAAATTTGGAAATTAACATGTTTTTAGTAATTTACCTTCGAGTATTGGAGGCAATGTTTGCCTGCGCTTCTAACGATGTGCTAGCTCCAGAGGGTTCCATTCCGAAGATTTTTAAGAAGAGGACAAATAAAAAAAACTTTAAAAAAATTGGATTATTAAAAATTGATTTGAATTAATTTTATTTCCCGCCGTTGCAAATGCGCTCGATTGCACACTCGACTGTACATTACTGATTTTTTTTTTAATTTTTTCCTTGAAAACTAACCGGGGTTTCCTTTGTTGAATAAAAATAGGAAATATGTAAATCTGGAAATATTTTCGTACGTATTGCGCCTGCTCAATGAGTCAGTGAAAATATCGGGAATGCATAGTTAAGGTAAAATATAGAAATGAATGAATTCGCCCTATGTTTGGCATTTAAAATTTTTCATATCGTTCAGAAAATAGTGCGTTTTGTCATTTTTTTAGACTTGTTGAAAAAAAAAGAATCGTATAGAAATAAACGATATCAAGGGCCTGATGGCCCTAAAGAGGGCCGTTGGAAAAGCGTGCCGATTAGCCTGAATCAACATTCCCCTGAAGGAGTGTCTAGTCAGTTGATCTCCTTCGCCACGTAGAGGCTCGACACTTGAAGGAGAGGCTCACCAGCATCAGGCCGAAGCCTGATGTGGGTCATCGCCGATCCCACCATGGGGATCACCCAAGGACATCCCACAACTATCATCCGAGGACAATAGAAGTAGAAGTGGTTGGGCAAGCCACGTCTGGCTGGGCCCCGGGTCTACTGGTGATATGGTAATGTGGTTTTTGTGTTCATGTGTTCATAGTAGCAAGCCACTACAAAGTAGCAAGCTACTATGCTAAGAAACACGGTCCATGTGCACCCGAAAGGCTGGACATATTGACATAGCTGGCCAATCCACGTCAATATAGGTCTGGGCCAGATGACATCCTGACTAGTATGGAGGACACCCGGTGAAGCAATTTTCTAAAGCATAACCATCCATAACGCCCACCAAGCACTCGAGAGTACTTGAAACGGGGGCGTTTGGGTAGGGTTCGATTCCCGACTACGGAATCAGGGCTGAAAGGCTTGCCAGGCCAATCACCCGAATTTAGGATACGACGGATAAGCCGCCATCCAGCCAACGCCTCGGCACTACGGGGGATCAGGAAGCCTTGGCGTTTGGGGGAATGGCCGACTACGGCCCTAATATGGCCAACTACGGCAGATTAAACAGAAGAGGGGTCCTTAGTATGGCTAATGCTTAATAGTGGGGGGAAACTTAGTTGTGGTGGTGAATCGATTCACCGGCAGGGTCCTTCCATCGGCGGCGGCAGCGACGATACCTAAATACCTAAAAACCTGAAAACTTGAAGTAAAACAATAATACAATACGGAAGGGGGGAAGCCAATCATTAGTGGAATGACTGGCATGGCCGTAAGTGGTACGACTTTCCCCCCAAAAGAAAAGAAGCGATGGTTGGTCCCAAACGGTAGGACCGAGAAGGTGAGAGAGAATCCCAAGTGGTGGGATGTAGAGGGTGGAAGCCGCAAGTGGTACGGCAGGAAAGGGGGAATCAGTCGACTGATAGAGAGAAGGGACAGTCGCAAGTTGTACGACTGGTGGCAGGAAGAGAGAAGGGGAAGCCGGCTTTCCCCGAAAAAGAAGAAAAGATGGTCCCAAACGGTAGGACCGGGAGGAAGAGGGGGAGGCCGTAAGTGGTACGACCGATAAAGGTGAATAAAAATAATAAAAAATAAATAAAAAGTAATAAAAAAAATTAGGCCCGGGCCAAAAATTACCACATATCCCCACTTGATTGTCCTCCCTCGTCGCTTCTTCGAGACGTCGCCTCCGATTAGATCCATTCGATTCAAGATGCCTGAAATGATCCGAGTTATTCTGATAGACTGTGCCTCCTTCTTTACCTTTTGAATCCGCTTCCTCTCTCGTCATTCCCCATTCTTGCTCCTCTTCACGTGCTATGTCTACTCATGCAATGTGGGTTTAACATCAGCCTGGACGCGACACTGCAGTAGGGTTAGTACTGGCTAACGGAGTCGCACCAGTCGAGAATCCCCGACACTTTCAACATAGCACATCGGAAGAGCTCGAATGAGCAACGACTGTGGCTCTCATCGGATCTGCAATAAGAGGAATTGAGAAGAAGGATGAATGTGACATACCGTGTGGATCCTTGGCCACGGCGAGCCCGCCAGGATATGCGAGGCACGCGGAGCCCGCCAGGATATGCGAGGCACGCGGAGCCCGCCAGGATATGCGAGGCACGCGGAGCCCGCCAGGATATGCGAGGCACGCGGAGCCCGCCAGGATATGCGAGGCACGCGGAGCCCGCAGGATATGCGAGGCACGCGGAGCCCGCAGGTTATGCGGGACACGCGGAGCCCGCAAGATAGGCGGGCTTCCCGCAACTCCAGGAGCTGCGAGAACTGACGAAATTGCGCATCCGCCGGCCTTTTATAGTGCCATTCGTGTCGGTGCAAAGCTTGCAGTAGAGCGCGTTTGTCGAAGCGAACTGCAATTTGACGCCAACTCACCGCCGATTCTCTCATGTTCACACACTCTCTGATCGCGGAAGGTGACGCGCTTTCCCGATCGACGCTGTCTTGCGGTAGCGCGCGCTTGCCTTGGGGGCTGGGTTTGGATTGCGAATTCCCTGCATGACCTGGAGAATGGGACCTTCAACATCCAACTTCCCTCAAATAAGAAATGCCAGCCAATTGGAACAGCTTGTTAATTTATTAAGAATTTTAATTGTCAAATGTTTCATTTGAAAAAAATAATTGACAAATTTGTAAAGAAAAACGTAATATTTCTTTCTTCATTGCTGTATTTTGTATATAAAATTCACGGGAGGGAATAGGCCAAATTTGACGTACCATACTCGACAACTAGAAGCTTGTGAAAGTTGGGACATACATCCTCGCGAATGGAAATTTTCTAAATAATCTGAATGCAAAAAATTCAAAATGGACTTCAAAAAGACCACTCTTGTATGGCGATAATTGAGGCTTTCGATTTTGATTTTCTCGATTCACTTTCAACGTCGAATGAACGTTAGGATGCTATGAAGCAAATTGGTACGGAATAACGCCAGTTTTGCTATTTTTATTTTATTTTAATGGCCTCGTTGAATTTATTATGCCAGCATGGGATGTCACCCGAATCGAAAATTTTGGTCTTTAAATCATGCTCCAGAAAATTCGTATTCTGTAATCATTTGTAATGTTCCTTCTTCCACTTTAAGATCGTGCCCATCTCGGTTAATTTCAAGCATAACGTTTGATATACTTTTAGGATTCAAATCAATTTGCATTTACAATAGGAAACTATATGAGAAGCTGCGTTCTCATCCGAAACGGAATGAAGCTCGGAGATATAATCAGAGTGTCATATTCGCACTTCAGTTCTCTAATTAAGGTTAATTTAATTTTTTATACCTCAAGCGCTCATATGATTAAAGGTTTGATCGATTGAAACCAATTCTTGATCAGTTCCTTGTATCATCTTACGAAACTGAAGGATTCTCCGACTGATTACGCTATCAGTGTTTGTTTCCAGTATAAAAAATGATCAGTTGCGTGATTATTATCTATTCAGCGATTTATCAGCTTCATTATTAAACGTCTGCTTTAATTTCAGGCCATGCGTTCTTTCATCGTCCTTCTCATCGCCTTCTCGGTCGCCGCCGCCGCTTTTGTTCCACCAATGCAGGCCTCGCTCGAGTACCTGCGTCGCCACCGTCAAGGCGATCGAGGGTGAGGCTCTCCACGAGGGAGACGTTCTCGGAAAGAAGGTAATCAGCATCACCCGCATTACTGAACTATATTATGATTTTATAGGAAGTCAACGCCATCTGCTTGAAGGTCGTTCCAGTCCCAGCTGCCGAACACTTGTGCGAGTCCTACGGAGACAAGGAGGTCGATGTGATCGTTGCCGAGCTCAAGAAGGACGTGCCACCAAAGGATATTTGCAAGAAGATGAACAAATGTTAAATTGCCAATTTTCTTAGATAAATATTCATTATAACAAACAAAACGCAACAAGAGCCTAGAAAACTAAAAACGTTGAATTAATCTAGTCAATTTTGTTGACATATTGCGCTTTTGCGGGACCTTTCCTCGACAGAATCCTCGAATGCAACCAAGACGGAAGTCGTTTTTTGTTCTCGTTGTAGTCAATGTCTCGCCATTGTGGCTCCTGTTTGATAAGAGAGATTTTATCAAGAATTCCGGGAGTTTCTTATCGCCCACCTTATAATTGTCTAATTGGGCTTCGCTCAAGCGTTTCTCAAGAATTTCAGTTTCAACGTCCTTCGGATCACGATACATATCCAAATACCTAAAGATAATTAAATTTTAAATAGATTAGATTTAAAAAAAAACGCTGAAGAAAAGCTTACAAATCGAATGGTTGCGATTTCTCAGGGAATTCTCTTTGCTCTGGCTTCAGTGGCTCATTGTACTTATACTCGTAAAGTGGTGATTTCATACCTATGGAATTATTGCTTTAATAAAAAACGTATTCTTGACGTCAAACGAATAAGAAAACAGTGAAGATTTACGAAGGCTAGAGAGCAATTGGCATGAAGCCAATATTTTTTTTTACTTTCATCCAGTCGTTTAACGCCGATAATATATTTTTTTTTTCTTATTTTTACAAACCTAATGAATGCAATACATTTTTCACACTGTTATCATAGGATGTTTGGAAGAATCGAATCGATGAAGGTGTCAAAACATTCTCATGCTTCTTGTAAATCTCGCTAATCGGTTGAACTCGATCAAATAATGATGTCCTGGAAAATTGTGAAGTTCGACTTGCGAGAAAAAAATTTGATAAGGAGGTCAAGAGATTGATGCGATCAAAAATCATCGATTGGAAAAAATATGTGGGAATCACAATTGCCGGTTTCAAACGAAAGGTTCGAGGGGCGAGCCCTTCATAAAATTAACTTGGCTAATATTAACTGCGCGTACGCTAAAATGTTTTGACCTATCTTTTTTGAATTATGATTAGTTGTATGAAACAGACTAAACTTTGATTATAAGATAGAAGAGAGCTAAACTGACCCTTTAAGATTACTGAAATCGATTTTTTCGCTATGCCTGAAAAGTACAAGAGCAACGCGATGATATCCAGTTCCGTAAAATGGCAATGGTTGCAAATAATCGATCACCTGAATTTCAGTTATTTTTTTGTTATTGCTAAATGCGTTCTAAAGTTTATTGATAAAAATCTAAACTATTCACTATTGACTCTCAAAAAGCTCTGATTATATTCATTTCAACTGAGAACGTGAATTTTTCTACCTGGTCACCTTCGGCTATATCAGATCCGTCAGGAATATTCGAAACAAGCCATTGAATGACTTCTCCACTCTTTTCGAAGGCATTTCCGTCAAGGTTCACCATCAGAAGCGTATTGAATCCGTCATTTCCAACTTTTTCAATTGATACCATTGGAGGTGAAGATGTCGTCGAAGCATTCAAGATATTTCCATTGTAAACTTGATTATCGTTGAAGGCTGCCTCGAAATTTTGCACATTGTGGAAGTAGGTCCCTTCGCCAAATAAATGGTCGAATATTAAATAATGACGACAAACATGAAGGTTTGGAAAATCGACATTATCCAAATTTACTTCCACTAAAATGAAAAAAAAATCGTAAAAATGTTTAAAGGTAATATTTATACATTTCAAATGTCTGGACAACCTTTCCAATTCAGCTTTGTCAACTTCACTTTTCGTTTTTTTCACAGGCGTTTCTTTTTGCTGATATCCAATATTGATTGCATTAATTACCGCTATAATTGTAATTTTCAATACGCTTCACCTTAATTCAAGCCATACTTTTCCTTAAAAGCTCCTCCAGTGGCTGCACATAGTTCGCCGGGTCAATTATATGCATTTTCGGTAATTTCTCTGGTTTATCGATTCTTGCTTTATACCATTTATCAATTTCATAGAATCTGAAACTTATATAATTTGAGCAATATTATTTTTTTCTTGGTATAAACCTATTTGGATAGAATGCACTTGGCCCAGCCCATGCAATCACACGCGGCCGAATTGGACGATTGATTTTTGGCAACCACCGGGTTCGATATTTTTTGGGAACAAGTCGAGCATACTGAGAAGCACTCATTTCTAAAATAATATTCAAATTTGTATGTTAGTTTTTAAATTAAGGTGCAGAAAAAGAAAAGAAAATTTTTGTTGAGAATGAAAAAATTGTGCGTGTCCGCAAACACCGAGCATTCACAGTGTGCAATGAAGGGTCTCTATTTAATTTTTAAGAAATATTGAATATAAATAGAAGCTCAAACTTTAATAACCTTTTCACCAGAACCTTAAACAATTCTTGCTGAATATAAAGCAGACAGGTCTATTTTTTTTTCGTTTTTTTTATCGTTTGGATGACGTTCGAACGTTCCACGGCGTTCACACTAGTGGGATTTACCTGAAATGAATACTCAAACTGTGTCAGTGGTCGATTGTTGGCGTCTTTGACGCGCAGACGAATTTTTTAAAAATCGCCATGTTTTGACTCATTTTTCAAGTTTTTTGAATTTTTCTCAAATTTTAACAAAAAAGTGCACCGACCACGTTTTTCGCAAGGCTTTTTTCTATCGAAAAAGCTTTACTATAATTCAATCGGATAAGTATTCAGAGGTCCGTAGTTTTTTAAAGATTGAACTGTAAAAATATTCACATTTCTTTTCTCTGTTTTTTCACTCTCTCTTTTGTTAATATCATTTATTGTTATATTATATGGTTTGATTTATACGATTATGTTTGTTAATACCTGGAAAAACATTTCATAGTTGTTTATTTTTTAATTTTTTTGCTAATTTTAAATGTAAATAGTGTGTCATTTCGGCGGAGAAGTTGCAAGAGATTCTCTATAATTTTTTGTTGTTTTTTTTTTTTAAATTTCGTTAGTTCTTACGTTAATTTACCGTTTTCAGCTTCTTTTTTCGTTATTTATCTCTCTCGTGTCATTATCTACTCGCATTGAATTCATTTATTGAATTCAGATAAGCACTCCATCTCGAAAATCAAAAGCTGGCGGAATGATGAAACGATATCACGGACAATTCGCTTTTCGAGATTTTTTTTAACTTCCGAGCTACTCCAAAAGACCAATGGAAAGACGTCCTCAACTCAAAAATGTATTTTTTTAGTCATTTGTGTTGTATAACATCAAATTTTTCTTTTCAAGCTGCCTAATGAAATCGGTAAAGAGAATCTTGTTAAATGTGTTTGTTGATTATCCATTTGTTTCCAAATTGATAAGTGTATTTTTTCCCTATTAGTTTTGCAATTTTCCAAATGTCCTTATATCCTCTTTTTCCGAATTCAATCTCTCTCGCGTCTTTATCTACTCGCATTGAATTCATCTGCTACACATCATCAATTTTTATATCATAATTCAATTATGTAGTATTTCTTTCGCTTAATTGATGGTTTTATCTTTTAAAAATGTTATGTATATGTTCAAAAAAAAAGATCCGATATAAATTTAAATAACTTATTTAATTTATAACTAAATAGACCATAAATTGCGGTGAATCTGATCTACCCGAAGAAATATAAAAACTAAACGTTCTTATTGAAAAAACGATCCATTTTGAGAATGTTTCTAATTTATTTCACAAATTTAATTTGTTGAATTTATGCACCGGAATAGCGCTAAGCTGCAAGTGCGCTCCATTGAGAAAAATCTTTTTTCATGTAAATCCCACTAGTGTGAACGCCGTGGTTCTCTTGACAGGATGGCCTAGAAAAAGGCTAATTTTCCTAGGCCACATGTATTTCGTTACATTAACGCGCGCCAATTTCATTTTGAATGTACCTGGTAGATGGGTTCAAGAAAACGAAAATTTCGTTCAGAGCAATGTTGTGCAAGTAAGTCGCAAATTTCTAAATAAATAAAATTCAAAAAATTATTCCAGTTATTGAAAATTTCGAAGATACACAAAATCATTTAAATATTTCTTATATCGATTCGGAGGAATTGGCAAATTATTCAATTTTTGACACCGCTGACATTGAACTTCAATTCGACGTCGCTGTGTTCTTCTTACGACGTAATAACCTCGAGCAACCGTTTCAATGTAATGTGGCCTTATTTTTTTCAAACATTAAAATTATTTTTAGTTTTTCGCTCAATTGCCCGCCACTGGAAATCGTTTGATGCTTCTATACAAGACTTTATTAGATCACAATACTCATTTTTTCTTCTACTCATAGTACAGGAATCGCCACAAATCGACACTCATTTTCAATTATTCGCATTCTCTTTGGCAACATTAATATTTGAAGACGGCCAAGCTACAGAGCAACACCTTACACTGAATGATGTTCATTGTCTCAACGTCAAGCTATTTGTGGAAATGTTCAAGGCGAATCATGAAGTATCTAATATTATAATATTTATTAAATAAAACCCCTACTGATATCAGATTTTCTCATGTGGATGTCTTCAAAGGGCCCAGTATAATTTCTATAAGCTCAATGAGGTTATATTTTTCAAATCCTTTCTTAACGTGTATAAATGTGTGAAGGAGGGCAGCCCTATTCTAAAGAAATACCCTTGTAAGTCAAATTTTCAAACATGAAAATATTTCTGAATAGAATAATTTCAGATGTTTTGAAAACGAATATCGATGCTGTTGACTGCTTCAAATATATTGTTGAAATGATTTTCGAGTTCGTCAAATGCAAAATAATAGGTTTTTCGCTAAAATAATATCGAGATTAAGTAGTTTCTAGATCAGAATAACTGCGAGTTAAGCAATAAGCGGATTCCGATGCTTCTCGAGCTTCTCCTCAAGGTGCCGATGAGTAGTTTTCCGGAATGTTGCAACATTATAGTGAACTTTCTACACAGAATTGAGGATAATTCGGATATCTCGAAGAGAAGAAAAATTTATCGTCAAATTGTCACGCAAATTTTCAGTTTTGTCGAGAAAAATCGAAAAGAGGTTTTTATAAAAAAATATTTTCATTATTGTTCTGCTTTTAAGATAAAACTCGACAATGCTCTCAGTGCAGTGGTCTTAGATGGAAAATATGAAGAACTGGATGAATTTGCGCACCCATTAATGTTACTGAAAATCATTTCTAAAGGTTTACTTCTCTTTTTTTAAACTTTTGAAATAAAAAGGGAATTTAAGGAGAGGAAGCCTGGTCATCTTGTGAGCAGCTCTTCATAAAATACGCAAAGGAATTGAGTCTGGATAGCTCTTCCTCAGACTTTCATATAAAGCTCATCTACCTTATCGATCTTGCACTTGGAGCAAATAGTAGGATTTTATCTATAATTTATCAAAAAGACGCGCAGAATTATATGATTTTTTCAAACATTAAAACCCTAAAATGTGGATATATCGATTTAAATCAGTTTCTTCTTGTTTTTAATCATTCTCTGCAAATTTGGGGAGCAAAAATTTTTTAAAATGCATGTTTGCTATTTGACGGAATCAAAAAAAGTTATATCCGTGAAACTGCCATTGTTTTTTTTAGCAACTATGGAACGCCTTTAATTTTTTTAATTTTAAGAAGAATTTACGGTGATCATCCCAATTTTGAACGGATTTGCCGAAAACTTCAATAAGTACAATGCTGCACAAAAATGTTTGGCAATGAGACTCCTTGAGAACGTCGAGGTATTAAATGAAAATTTGCACAATTTGGTTGAAATTGAGAAGAAAAAAAGTAAGAAATGTTTCTATTGAAATTTCTTAAAACATATGATTTTTGTTGTTTCAGTTTTCTCAAATCTCGATCCAAGCCATCGAGAGAATTGCACCTATGTCGCGCAAAGCGTCAAATTCTTGTCAGAAAAAGAGTTTGAAGAATTAGCGAAACGAAAAATGCCAACGGACACTTGGCTCGAGATTTTCAACGATTCAGACAATTATGCGAGACTCAAAACCAACAATGACGCTTGGGAAATGGCGATAAAGCTTTGCGAGCACGAGAGCGCCATTTCGTTTTTAGTAGAAGCGGTAAGTCGTCAAAAAAAAAAGAAGATTGAGAAGTCTCAATTGAATGCAAAATTTAGATGCAACAATTGGGCGAGAAAAAATTTGAGCACTGGATTAAACGCAGATTTGAGCAAATTATGAACAATTTTAAAACCGAAGAGTTTGGTTTTTTAAAATTATTTCCCATCGAAAATTGCTGAAATTTAGTGTCGCAACAATTACGAAAATGAGCCGATTGTTCATATCATTCTCAATAGCGGTGCTCTCTTCGCAAGAGTTGGTCAAATTGTTCACGCACAAATTCCATGTGGCATTCAACGCAATTTTCGAGCTTCTCATTATATATTATTGTTTTGGTGCTGAGAAATTTGGTAGATTGAACGGAAAACATTTTTGAAAAATGTCGATAATTGCAGACAATGATGTTGATTTCATCGCAAGATTGTTGTATAACACAATTTCCGATGGAAATCCTCAAATTGCCGCGGGTTTATGCGTTGCCGACACGGATGATTTTGGGCAATGCCTGAAATACTATTGTGAAGTGATGTGTCCCACAAATTTTGGTGTCTATTTGTGTGTTTTTAGGTCTCGAAGCGCGGATTTTCGCGAAAAGACGCACTATTGGACGCAAAAGTGTGGTGCAATAATTCGCAATGGTACAAAATCTTATACAACGTCTATGTGAAACCGCCGATCTCATTTGACGAGTCGATGGCGAAAAATGCGAGGAATCGAATCATCGAAGTGTTTTCCGGTGTGTTTTGCGCATTATCAAATGAATTGGCGTCGATTGGAACGACGGGAACGTCGGGATTCGCGCGATTCTCGACGCTTCTTTGCAAACATATCAACAGCACCAGCGATTTTTCGACGGTCGAGAGACTTGCCGACGGCGTTATTCAAGCGTTCACAAAATTTGACACCAACTGGAGCATATTGTTTGTCAAGGCCCGAATATACGAGATTCTGAAGGCTGCCGGGACGACGAAGCGTAAAAGGCTAATCGCAAGGTTAAGCTCAAATCAGGTAGATTTTGCAATGCATTTGCATATACAAATTTTTGTGTATTTTTTTAGAATCTTATCAGACAATTAGAAAGTGACAAGATTTGGAGAGAGTTTGCCGATTAAGTCGATTCGACCTATCCCTTTCATTTTTTAATTCATTGTTTTACGGAAATTGTGTCATACAGGTCGCCGCGCTCAGTGATAAACTTTGTCTGTTTTTTTTTTCTTCGCAGTTATCGGTTGAGTTCGTATAACTCTGTGATATCTTCTAATAACTTTTTTTATTTTATTCATTTTGTCGAAAAATAAATCTAGGATGAAACGTCGAATCGATGTTGAGGAGGGTGAGTGTTCAGACGAGGGATCGCCAGGGGAGAAACGCGTGCGAATGGAAGATGATGATGATTTTGTAATCGACACGACGGCGAGCACGATTGAAGAGGAAGATGATAGTGTTGAGGAGGGCGAGGTGGCAAAGGGAAGCCCGAGTCGATGGGAGAGGAGTTTGAAGCGATTTTTGCTAGATGAGGTTGATCACTATTTATAATTTTGTCGAAAAATGAATTATTTAGGCACCTCAAGAAAAGCCGAAGAATGATGGGCGGTCGAAAATCAAATGTTTTAATTGCGATGGTGAGCACTGTATTCAGAGTTGTCCGGCGCCGAAAGACTACGCCAAAATTCGAATGGCGAAATTGGCGTTTATGCAAAAACAAAACAATAACTCAAATACTAGGTAATATTCGAGATGGCTTCAAGAAATGCTGAAATATTCTTTGAAAGGTACCACGCGAATAGTTCCGGCCAATCAAGCAGCTCGAAATACAAGCCGGGACGGTTAAGTTCCGATTTGAGATCGGCGCTGAACATCGGACCCGATGATATTCCCGAATGGATTTATCGAATGCGAAAAATGGGATTTGTTGATGGCTATCCGCCTGGCTATTTAAAGAAGGCGCTCAAATTTGATGATTCGAATAGTCTCATCACATTTCACATGGATTCGACGAATTTGAACATCCCTGAGTCGTGTACCGATCAGAAGAAGCCGCCGCCGATCGTTGATGACACGAAAGTGATGTATTATATGGGATTCAACAACACGTATCGTGCGCTAAGAGATCGAGAAAAATTTCATGTGCCTCCATTTCAAACATTTTGTGAAATGCTTCAAAAGGTTTTAAATTTAAAAAAAAAATTTATTTGAAATTTTTGAATTTTAGGGAGTTACTGAAAAACACAATGCTTCTGAAGATGCCCGAATACTTGAAGCGACAATGCTGAAAGCAAAAAAGGATATGGAGAAGGCGGATGAAATCAAAGTGGACGATGATGAAATTGTGATTGATCGCAATCCGACAAATGACGAAGAAGCGGAAGGGGATGGGCGATGCGAAACTCCGGATATGAACACGTCGTCAATGGTATTTTTGTTTAATGAGAGAAAAAAATTGAACAGTGTGCGATAATTACTATGCATGGTATACATCAAAGACGTTCGCAAAAAGTTGGTAATTTTATTATTAGTATTGCCGAGAAGCCGATGTTCGGATCAAAACAATTAGGGCTCCTTTTTCGACATCACTATGTAGTTTTATTTAAAAGGTCAATGTAGAGAGGAATTGCCTTATAATACTATGAATTTGGTAATCGACTGTGGGTTTAGCAGAAAATCTACCAAGTTACTGCATCATTTTCTGAAATAAAAAAAGAATTGAATTTGAACCCCCTAGGAATGATCCCGTCAATCGATTTAACCGGTTTTACACTAGACAAGAATATGATAAGTCGAAAATCATTAGTCACAGAACATTTATCAAAAATCGTGAAAAAAGAAAAAAAAATGATTATTTTTCTTTTTCTCTGCATTGTCCCCTAAAAAAAACTGGATCACATTCTCCCTCCTCCCCCGGTTTCGCATACGCGTCAAAACAAATATTAGTTGTTACCGTTCAGGGCGAATCGATAAGCGTGATCGTCGGCACACCAATCGTCTCGCAAAGAGTTGACAGTGGCGAATGGAAAAAGCAATCGATACCGGACCTGGATAAGTTTGCTGTCGGAATTGTTCCGTTCGAGGCGAACGAGGAAGTCGGAGAGCGAGGAATCTTCAAGAAGATCATGACGAAAATCCGTGGCTATTCGACTGGAGCCGAATGATTTTTTTTTACTTATATATATTTTTTCTCTATATCTCGATCTCTCTTCTTGTAACGCTGCATTTTTTTGTTCGTTTCTTATCTTACAATTTATTCCATCGTCGAAAATTAAATAATAAACTTAATTTTTTTTGCAGAAACTAATGTCGAACGGAAAAGGTTTCGTTGATGGCCTACTAAAATCGCACAAGGTTGTTGTATTCAGCAAATCCTATTGTCCATATTGCCATAAGGTAATTTTTATTTAAAAAAAAGAAGACCCCAAGAGAACGAATTTAAAAATTATAGGCTCGCAGCGCACTGGACAGCCAAAACATTAAGCCTGACGCCCTTAAATGGGTTGAGATTGATGAACGCCCAGATTGTGACGATATTCAAAATTATCTAGGAGTATGACCACAATAATGTCGACTATCTTGGTTTTTATAATTTAGAGTCTAACTGGAGCCCGCTCAGTTCCCCGCGTGTTCATCGGAGGAAAATTCTTTGGCGGTGGTGATGACACGGCGGCTGCTGCCAAGAATGGAAAGCTCGCCGAGCTTCTCAAAAACGCCGAAGCTTTGTGAATTTTAATTTTGTCACGAATATAGTGTCTCGCTTTTGTTTTTATTGAACCCGACAGTGTGAACACATGAGAAGTGAAGTTAATGATGATGCTGATGATTTTGGTTGGCACTACGAGTACATTGAGCTGATCAAAATGTCGTCTTCATCCGAATCTTGCTGCAATTTTCACAAAACATGGTTTCATTTGGTGGAAATCTGTCGCTGTACCTGAAGAATACTGTGGGCTCCTCTGCGATTCCGGAATCCGGTCTTTTTGCGAGCTCTTCGTCGATACGCAGTCACCAACGCAAACGCGACAATAGCCAAAACAACAATTCCGATAAAGGTATGCTTCGTGGAGAATGTCGAGCTTACTTTAAAAAAATGTGGGTGCTTAAATTTTTTTAATAAGCAACTCACAGGCAGCCAATTGAGTAGTCGTTGTAGGGACCATTGTAGTTGGTGCAGCGTCAACCTTTCCGGGATTTCCTTCATGCGCATAACTTGCCCCTCTAAAAACGTTCATAGATTTACATTGAGAATAATGACGGTGGAGGTGAGAAACCCGAACAAATCCGGAAAATCGGTGATTTCTTGTTGAATAATTTTTGATAGAATTTCCTCATCGTCTTGCGACATTGTTATTGATTGAGCGAAACTGATAAGCGAAAAATTTCATTACCGATTGCGCGTGTCGCAATTCCATTCATCGGAGCCGTCGGTGCATTGAACTATGCCGTCGCACACGTCGTAATGTGCAATGCATTCGCCGTTGCGGCACGCCCATTCCCATTCTCCTATAAAATTAGGTATTATGTTTTCGGCGCCACAAAAAGTGTATGGTAGCGATCTTGACGCAAAGCTGAATGTATTGAGTTACGGGCTTAACGTGATGACAGGTTAAAGGCGCACGGACATTTACGGGTATGTGCCTTTAAAACGGATCTTGAACCGAACATCCTTAACCTTCAAAAACTGTTTGACTTACTCGGACATTGCGGTAAAATCGGGCGCTGCGCAACTCGGTCAATATTCGATTGCGGCTCATTTTGATACTGAAACTTGAAAATTTATCTAAATTTGCATTGCGACGACGTCACCTGCGAATGAATCTCGATTATTCGAATAATCAACAGAAATAGGGCACGTCTCATTTTCAATGCTTCTGGCCTTCTTCACGAGACGCCTTCCATGCACAAATCGATGGAAAACGCGAGAATGAGCGGGGGAGCAAGAGACGCAGACCACGCGAAGGCTCTCTTCCATATATTGCGCATTCATTCCGATTTCGACGCGCTCACATCTGATTTTTACAAATTTAATTAAATATACGCTAATTCCATCAAACGTTGATGGTCTATCAAAATCATCGCAAAAGCAAATACTCTGTGCTCAAATTTGAATTACGGCCTAGAAAAAGTTCAATGGTCCACCATTATTCAAGGTATTGTTGAAAAATGACAAATGTATCCAGGTGTCGTAGGATCCTGCGTTTTGTACGCAATGCTAAGAGACAGTTACCGTAATCCTCGCAGAGATTTACGGGGACATTTTTTTTTAATTTCGCATATTCATTTTTTTTTATTTTTCGTTCAATTTTTAAATTTTCTTTCGAAATTTTTTAATTTAAATTTTTAAATTTTACAGAAACCGTTTAATAATGTATTTAGCAGAATAAGCACTTTTAAACGATATTTTTTTGGTATGAACAGCAGAGATTTAAAAAAAAAATCATTTTTGTCGTTAACAAAATTATTTAATCGTGTTTTGCTTTTTGTATGCGTTTCTATTATCTTGTTTTTGTATTCTTCATTTTCAAAATAATTTTTAGGGCGTCAAAATCTTCACAATAATTCCCAACGCAACTAGACAAATGGAAAAGTGCATATTCTGAAAAATAAATAATTAAACTCGGTTTCTACAGGTTTTAAATATAAGATTTCTAAAGAAAATTAGAAAATTCAGCAAAAAAAATTGAAAGAAAATTTTTAAAAAATCTCCGTAAATCGCTGCGAGGATTACGGTAACTGTCTCTTAGCATTGCGTACAAAACGCAGGATCCCACGACACCTGGATACATTTGTCATTTCTCAACAATACTTGTTTTTTTTTGGAGCGATTGTAACATTTTTCGTATAGTTGTTACACTTCGGGCTCGGTCGGCGGCCTGAAAAATTGTTCTATCAAAAATCTTGAAAAAAAAAAAACTGAAATTCGGCACATTAACCTACTATTAAGAAACTGAAATTCGGCACATTAACCTACTATTTCTTATAACAAGATAAAACATTGAAAAATAATGGACATTCTTTTCATGCTTCAGTAAATTTAATATTCACGGCACTCACTTGCATTTTTATAACATTTTCCGAAAATTTTTCTGATAGGCTATAATACATAAAATGATAGTTAAATGTTCAAATAATAATAATAATAAATATAGCGGAAAAAAACGAAAAACAATAAAAAAGGGACCTGCTAATAACGGTATACCGAGATGTTAGAATAAAATCGTAGCAAAAAATTGTCTTTTGAGAAATTTCGAAAAATGGGTGGGACGGGTGCATTCGAAGATTATTCCTAACAAACAGAAACGCGAAATATCGCACCAAATTCACATATATTTACAATAAATCGCCAATTTATTCATTCTTGTCCGTCTTGTCCAAAATCGTTCTTGAATTGTTCAAGGCGATCCAAGTCGGCGCTATTCACTGTCGGCTTCACCGATGAAAGTGATCGTAGAATGTCTTGCTGAAAAAATTGGCATTCGAGTGAAAAACGAAAAATTCCCATACCATTGTGAGTGTGGGCTCGGCGAGTTTGTCGCTCGGCACATCCAACCAACTCATCGCAATCGCCTGCGGATCGCCGGGACTGCACGGCATGAGCAAATCATGGATTATGACATTCTTATCTTTTGGCGATGGTCCCGAAACGCGTCTGAAAAAAATTGAACATAGAGAATATTGCGAAAAATAGTCGAAACTCACTTAAAGTGTGTCGCCGACTGAACCCGACGAATCGGCTGCATCAGCGCATCTTTGACAAGAATACTAATATCATATCCAGAATAGCCTTCAGTCCGTTCAGCCAACATCTTATAGTCCTGATCGGTCAGATTGTTCACATTCTTGCCGACGTCGATTCGAAACATTTCTTTTCGAGCATGAATATCCGGCAGTGGGATGTATATCCTTTTCTCGAAACGTCTAAACATCATCTAGTATGTATATAACATGCAAATTGGACCTTCTGACCTTCTGATAGCCGAATCAAGGATCCATGGAATATTCGTTGCTCCGAGCACAAGAATTCCGTCATTATTGAGTCCAACGCCTTGCATTTGAACCATAAACTCGGTTTTAATTCGACGCGCACTTTCGCTTTCATTGTCTGATCTTGATGAGCACAATGAGTCAATCTAAATTGAACAAATTGAGAATATCTCACATAATCGCTAGAGCCAAAACCTCGTCAATGAAAATAATTGAAGGCTTATGCTCACGGGCCAATGCGAATAGGTTCTTTACAAGTTTCTCTGATTCTCCAAGCCATTTCGACATCAAATCCGATGACGACACCGAAAAGAACGTCGAATTGTCGGCTTCGGTAGCGACAGCTTTCGCAATATACGATTTACCGGTTCCTGGTGGTCCGAACAGCAAAATGCCTTGCCATGGCTTACGGTTTCCTGCAACAAATGTTTGAATACTGTTTAAAATTGCTCGAAAAAAAAACAACGTTTGTCCTTCAATAATTTATTAGAAAATGTTTCCATTGTTCAGATTTGGCACCATTCAAAAATACGTAAAAAGCCACTTCTAGAAAAAAAGAAAGAACTTATTTAAGCATTAATGTTTGACTTATGCTTCTATTCTTAGAAGTTTCAAATATTGTTGAAGAATTTTCGAGAGGTGCAGTGAAAACTACAGTACGCATCAAAGGCCCATTCAAAAATATGTTCCATTCGCGCCATTTTAAACGCATAATTGAACATTTTCAAACTTTTGTCAATATTGGGCCCATATGTCTAGTCAGTGGCACTTTTAAGTTTAAAACTAAATTCCACATTTCGTAATTCATTATTAGAGATTCTCAATTGCCCCCAAATAACCCTCGGATTCCGCTTCCGTAACATTGTCCGCAGCGGCAACAATTCGTTCAACATCCGCCGTATCTTCATACCCTTTTCCATTTCAACACAAAAAAAGTTCAACTTTTTATTTATAGTTCCCAGTCTGTCGACGATGAGAAAAAAGAAGGCGAGGAGCAGAAGACAACTTTTTAGCATCCACTTGTATAAGAAGAAGAAAGAAGAAAACGCGTCTTCTTCTTCTGCTAGCGGCTACTGCTAGCTAGAATGACGAAAAAAAACATACACGAAGGCGCGCGCGCATAGAAGAAGCAGCGAGAAAAAAAAAAACATCGAGAAGAGAGGGCTCCGCAGCGAGAGATCACGGGCTCCGAGGAGCCATAAGCAGACGACTGACACCATGCGTTGCCACTGCCTAGTGCTGCCGCTGCTGTTGCTTCAGTGAGCCGACAACTCATTCAGCTCACCCAACGGTGGGGCTCACACACGCACGCGCTCAATATGATTGGAATATTCAACTCTTCCGAAATCGAAGAAGCCTATGCAAATTCGACGCACACCTCGGCGCCGGCGCCAATCATCGCCATCGGTTTCGCGGCGCTCAGCATCGTCGGCGTCGTCGGCAATCTCATACTTTTGATATACATCATGTGCCAAAAAGTCTACCAAAATTTCATCTCGTCCCACTTCATCGCTCATTTGTGCTTCACCAATTTGGTGGCGTTGGTGATTTTGGTGCCAATCGTGCTCTACAACGTGTTCACCGGCGTCAATTTGTTCCAGAACAATAATTGGTTGTGTCGAGTGCAGGTTGGTCGCCGCCGCGTTTTTCCCCCTACTAGCTTTTTGCTCGTAATTTTGCTCCTCGAATATTCCAGTTTCTTCTTCTTTTTTTTCCTCGCAGTTGCCTCACATTGTTCTCCACATGTTGATTTTCAAAAACCGAAAACAAAACCAAAAAAAAAGACGAAGAAAAAGAAAAAAATTGAGGAATGAGATTCACATCATTTTGACGACGTTAATTGCAATTTTCAAATAAAAAATGAAACGAGCGAAGGGAAAAGAGATAGCGAGCAAAATTTGATGAGCCACTTAATCATTGCCGTCGTTTTTCTTTTCAAGAATAAATTAATCGCTGAAACTATGACAATTCAAATTCTTTTTTTGAAAAGAAGTCTATAAACATTCCTTTTTTACTGCAATGCATAAAAGCAAGAGCAAAAACGCATAAACATCGCGACAACCACTTTTCTATAAGGGAAAACATAAACCAAAATCTGAAATTCGATATTCAGGTGTCCATAACTGTCACAGTATGGACTGTGATGGCTCTCATGAATCTGTGCATCGCCGGTGTCCATCTGCTCACATTCGCGCGAATCCATTACGAGCAACTCTTCGGCCTATCACCGATCAAATTATGCATTCTCTCATGGGTCATTTCGTTCGTGTTGGCCCTTCCGTCTCTAACCAACGGCCACGTGGTGATCTACGGTCCCGCGGTGAGAACATGCGTTTTCTCGCATTCCGATTCGGGCCTCAAATTTCTCACCTACGCGCTCATTTTCGGCGTCATCATTCCGGCGGGATTCGCCTCCTACGCATATTTTCGAATACTCCAAATTCTATTCCATAGCCCGATCGTTTTCCAAAGTCTCGGATTGTACAAGAGCCGATTTCTTGTGTATGGTTTCCTTTTAAGGTATCGTTCGTTTTGTTCTTTTTTGGCAATTTCAAATTTGGCATCATTTGCAGTCCACTGTACACCGTACCGTTCTACGCGTTAACCGTAATGGACCCTTCGGACCCAATGCGACTGAGCCAGGATACTGTATGGCCCATTGTTTGCACATTCGTCGCCTATGTTCCGTGCGTTGTGGCGCCGATTCTCTATGGCGCAAGCCTCTTCATTATCAAGGAGGAGGATATGGCGCTAACGGCGCGAACACACAAAACACCACCTGGCGCTTATCATCACGTCGCACAACAGCATAATATGCAAGCACAATTAATTTAATTATTTGGTGTATATTTTAATATTCTATTAGGATTTTCTCGAAATAGCCCAACCCGCTACCCCGTTTTTTTTTCACGAAAAATCATCAAAGAATATTGTCTACGAGTATTACCCATATATAAATATATATGATAGAATAGTCGAATAAATTGTTGAATAAATTAAACTCACACAATAAAACTTTAAATTAGCCTATATTAGTATAGGAAGGCAATATAAAATGACAGCGGAATTAACCTATGGATTCTTCATGCTTCAGTAAGTTGAAATCGATCCGAAAAATTATATTCTCAAAAATTTGTTCTAACTTGCATATCACATACAAGAAGCAATTAAAAAGATTCAAACATTTTTCAAAAACCTGACTCGGTAAAGTTTGTGAACTAATTGGACGCAAATTTTGAAAAATAAAATTCATGACAATCAATAATCAATTTTTTGCGTATATTGTAAAAAGAAATTATGCATGATGCAACTTTTTTTTTGGAAATTTTGATGATCCTCAAAAAACCAATGCGTACCTGTGAACAGTTGTGGAAATTTTATAGGCAATATGACCGCTTCTTTAAGTGCTTCTTTGGCACCTTCAAGACCCGCAATATCACTCCACTTAATATTTGGCTTCTCCATGACAATAGCGCCACTCAACTTATCCTTAAAAAAATAATAATTAGCTCTCTCAAATTTTCGGAACAAATTAATCAACCTGAAGCTTCTTCTTATCACTGTCTTCGTCAGAATCATCATCTTTACCATCTTTCACCGGTTTTCGCTCTTTTCCGTCTTTCAAAAACTTTTTAATTTGCTCCGCTCGATTCAGATATGCAGCGACTTTCGACCGAATCGCCTGCTTCTGCTTCTCGCCTTGTGATTCATCTGCAAATATCCCCCACAATTTCGAATCGCAATTTTCTTGGCGAACAAAATGAAACCAAATTGGGTGGGGTGCGAGAAGAGAGGACACACAAAAAATGTGTGAAGCGACAAAATAAATAAAATCGAAATGGCCTAATCTCCATGGCGAAATAAGCAAAAATGGGGGCCGATATGAAGCCCTCCGATGGGCAAAGAAGGAGATATTGCGCAAATAAAACAAAAAGCGAAATGAGAGACCCACATTTGATAGCATGCAGAAAATATTCGATGGCTTGATCGTAGAACCTCAAAGCTGAATCATATTTTCCAGCGGTATCATCTTCCGTCGCCTTTGTCACCAGTTCAATGGCTTTCTGAAATTCGAAACGAATTTTAATTCAAATCACCACTTGTAAACATATATTGTTAATGGTTCAGACATGTCAGCGGTCATTTATCAAATTTTTATTGTATGAAAATGAGTTCAAATTAGCATTTCCACGTTAAAAAGACGGTTAATTGTGAAAGAAAATGTTATTAATAAACAAATTACAGTATTTTTTAATTTATGGATAATTAAATAATTCAATCAAAAATTGTTTCGTCATTATAATTTTATTTGAATATGATAATTTGTAATTCTCAGGAAGTTGAAGTATATGCAAAGAAATTTTATAATCAAAATTTCTCGAATATTTTGTTATATATATTTATTTATTATTTTATTTTTTGTGAAGAATTAAATAAAGAGGCAATTATAAACGATTTTATCATTATTGAATATTTTTTATTGAATTTTGAATAAAAAGTTATATTACACTAATCAGCTATTAATTATTTAAAATAACCAATAAATTACCTGCAGAGCGCTTGTTGACATCCTCCTTTCGAAGCCGAGAATGCGATAGCTGAGTTTCTTCGCCTAAAATGTGAAACAGTTTGGTTTTTGTGCTGAATTGTGTAAAGTACGAAGGATAAAAGAAGTTTTGTGAAACCGAACGATAAAATTAAAATGTTAAAATCGTCATTGATTCACCTCAAAAAACGCGTTATGAAATTCATCAAGCGAGATGACAAATTATTCATTTCATTCAATAAGCTCGTGTGAAGATTTTAAGCTCAATTTCATTTTTAGCTATTTCAAACATTTGCTAATTGTTAAAATGGCGCATTAATTGCCGATTAAAATATCGCCAATCATCGCGCCAATGTTTAAAGACCCTGAGGCAAGTTTGATTCGCAGGAAATTCGCATTTGAATTGCCGGGCATCTCGCTAACCGCGACGCATGGCAATCGTGCGTCGCGGCCATTCCCCGAGACACCCGACGACAAAAGACGACCAGGCCAGCGGTATTGGTCCGGTCTCTTGGTCGGTATAGTTTTTTTTTGGGAGGGGGGGGGAGAGAGGGGAGAGTAGAGCTGAGGGTGGCAGTCAGTGAGGCAAAGGAAGGCGAGAAGAGAGTGGGCAAACCGAGAACGAAGGCGAGGCGATGGCCTCGCAGCGCGCAAAAATACCATAGTATAGCCACAGAGAGAGGCTAGAGGTGGAAGACGGCGGTGTGTGTGTGTGTGTGTGTGTGTGTGTGTGTGTGTGCGTGTGTTGGCCGGTTTCGTGAGGAAAAGGGCCCCCCTCGCCGACCGAAATAATGCACAAACCTAGGAGGCGCGGCTAGGCGAGCAGAATAAGGGAGCTTGTGGCTGGCAACTAGCACTCACGGGGGGCACCACTGCAGTTTGTGTGTGCGTGTCTGCCGTCTCGCCATCTCGCGGGTTTGCATACTTGTCTGTGCTACAACAACGACAACGGCGGACGACGAACACGATTCGACGTGCGTCTGATCCGATTGCGAACGTCCTCCCCCAACAAAACACTCCCCACCTCACCATCACCATTTGCGGCGGCGGCGCCACCACCTTCCGATCATCATCATCATCATCAGCAGCACTGCGAGCCGCCGAGTTGTTGTTGGTTGTTGTTGTTGCGTCGGCGCGTCTTCATCATCATCACCTCGATTTCGGGAAACAGCCAGCTAAACGCACAAAACCCCCCTTCGGATAGTGGCGGCAACCAAGCGTTGTTCAACTGTCTAAACCATTACTATTCATTACTATTCGTCTGTTGTTGGCCGCACGGAAGTGTTTGAACCTCAACTGCCGACGGACGACGACGACACTGCGTCAGTATGCGCCTTATGGGGTGCGTCGGCGCGGGCGCCGATGCCGAAGGGCGCGAGGCGCGCAAGGTCAACAAGCAAATCGAAGAGCAGTTGGCTAAAGATAAACAGGTAAAAGAAACAAATTATGCTAATTAATTTTTTTATTAATCATTTTCATCGTTGCCCTTTTATCAATTAGCATCGCGGTCTTCTTTTTCGGTTAATTGCTTCAAAATAGACATTTTGGCGTCGATATTTTTTTAGATAATAATGATAATGTGAATTTTCGACCCAAAAATAAAAGATCCCCGTTGCGAAATGTGTAACACACACACACATTGAGGCTCACTGAAGCTATTTGTAGGTGATGCGTGCGACTCATCGGCTGCTTCTACTTGGCGCCGGAGAGAGTGGAAAGAGTACAATTGTGAAGCAGATGAGGATTCTGCATATCAATGGATTCAATGAAGCCGAGAAAATGGAAAAAATCAAGGACATTCGGCTGAACGTGCGCGACGCCATGCAGGTCCGTTGATTTCTGAAAACTGTCGATCCGCACTCCATCCCCCCAGATCATATTGTTGGGATTAATTTTTCCACAAAAAACACCATTGCAAACTTTTTTGTTGTCTTTTTTGCTGCTTTCGGTTTTTAGGGGGGTTAAAACCGCTTCTCCTGCTTCTCTTTCTCCATCATTCCTCCTCTCTCTCCCTCTCTCTCTCTTCATTCATTCCATGTCACAGCGATTTCTTTCGAGGCTAAAGAGAAGGAGACCACTAGGCAGGCTATTTTTAGAACGAGCCTGCTTATCGGTTTTCGCACCATATAATGCATACAAATGTTCCAAACCCCTCTCGATATCCTTAAGTTGGGAGAGGCTAGATGACGGGAAACTAACAGTCAAAATTTCGGCGCGAAATCCACATTTTTTGTTATTGATGGTTTTTACATTCCACAACTATCACAAAATTGCACATTTCACTCGGACCGCCCGTCTCTACGAGAAGATTTTTAAAACGGTATAATTAGGTGGTGTTGAGAAAAGTCGACGCGTCGCAAAGGATGAGAGGGAAAATTGAGGAGGGCGTCGAGAAAACGAGAAAAAAAGATGATGTTGTGGGCGAATTGACGATGAATTGTCGATGATTGCAGGTAATCTTGAGGGCGATGGACGAAATCGATCCGAAAGTGTCTCTTGACGACCCGAGCACCGCAATTAGCCGCGATTACATTCTCCGCGTTACACATGATCCCGACGAAAACTATCCGCAGGTCAGCAACAGTCAGCGAGACGAGAAAATTGTTGTCAAAATACAAGAAAAAAAATGGAAAACATTACAGTTTTGGGAAAAACGAAGATAAAGAATAATAGAAAAAAAAAACATTGGGTTTTGCAAGTGTGATCTTTTGAATTATTCAATAAAAAAATATATTGGACTTAATTATAGTCGTGTACGGACGAATTTAAAAATTTTGAATCGCATAGACTGTCAATTAAATAGGCCCGTAAAGTAGAATTTATTCAGAGTCTGTCAATTTGCACTCTTGTTAATAACCACACATTTATATTTAAAAAAGTATTATCCATTCTCCCCACTATGATTGTTAAAATAAAAATTAAGGGCACCTAGAATCGTTCGTTCACGATCATATGAAAAAAAAGAGAAATGAAATTCATTGGATTTAATTTTTTTCAGGAATTTTACGACCATGTTATTAAATGCTGGTGTGATAAAGGTGTTTTGACTTGTTACGAGAGAAGTAGTGAATATCAATTGATAGATTGTGCTAAATAGTAAGTTTTTTGTTCTGAAATTTGCTAATTTACAACTTTTTTTAGTTTCCTTGATAAAATTGAAGAAGTACGACAACCAAACTACGATCCAACCGAACAAGTATGTTTTTGTTTTTCTTATTCAATGGGGCTTACACTGGTTTGTAGGATATTCTCCGATGTCGTGTCATGACCACCGGTATTTTTGAAACCAAGTTTGAAGTTGATAAAGTCAGATTCCAGTAAGTTGATTTGTATTTATTACGTAGTATAAAACATTTAAAAAAAAACTTGATTTAAAAGCTAGTTAATTATTTTTTATGAGTATATTTTGTTTTGAAAGACACTTTCATTCCTTATTTTTTGATTATCAGAAAGAAATGTTTTCATTTATTCAAAGCTACATTAAAATTAAATTTCGATAATTTTTAAAAAGGAAATCTAAAATATTGTTTTTCTAGCATGTTTGATGTGGGTGGCCAACGAGACGAGCGGAGGAAATGGATACAGTGCTTCAACGATGTTACAGCAATTATTTTCGTTTGCGCTTCGTCCTCATATAATTTAGTTTTGTGGGAAGATGCGACGCAAAATAGGTACGTTTTGAAATATATCAGAAAATTACAAAAAAGGAAGAAATAAAATTGAATAGGGCAGTATTTGAAATATCGATTTTTCTTCTTTTCGTCGATTAAAATGCATCTGTCCGCAAACACCAAGCTCTTTCATTTTCAGATTACGCGAATCCCTTTCCCTGTTTAAAAACATTTGGAACAACCGATGGCTGAAAACCATCTCTGTTATTTTGTTTTTGAACAAACAGGTATATTCTCTTATTTTTCTTAATGGTTTTTCTTTAATTCTCAATTTCAGGATTTATTAGCGGAGAAAATCAAAGCCAAGCGATATTTGCTCGAATCATTTTTTCCTGAATTCGCCAATTATCAATTACCAAACGACGCTGTCTATGAGAATGGAGACGACAAGGACGTTGTTCGCGCCAAATACTTCATTCGTGGAGAATTCCTGGTAATTTTCTTTTTGTTCTTGCCAAAATCGAATCGAGCACCTGCAAGAGCCTGAATGTAAAAAAATGAAAATGGTTGCTCGCCGAAATTCCAGTTGGCGCGATATTTAATACACTCTGAGTCGATTTTATTGGGACTCAATCTGCCAAATTGAACTTTTCTCGGATTCGAATTGAGGACACAATATTGTTTTCGAATGGATTGAGCCACGGGAGCTATTTGAAAATGAGAGTGGAGAAATTGCCACCAATTTGACAATTTCGCCAATTACAAAAAAAATGTGTGTTGAAAGAATTGATTCGCTTCAACTCGATTAATTTATGCGTGATACGCCAAAAGTTTAACTCTTGTACGTGCAAAAGTCTATTAATCCCATTTCATCTTACTTTATTTTCAATATACCGCGAAAATTAGGTACCTAATTGCGTTTTCGACGTAAATATGTACTACTAAATTGAATAATTCCAACAAATCTAGAACACTAGGCAAATATGAAAAAAGTAATCAAAGTTCTTGCTTGAATATATGAAATTTCGGGAGGGAATTTTTAATCTAAAATGAGAAAATTGAGTATTATGAGTATATTCGTGCAGTAAAAAATATATTACATATTTTTCCAATGCAGTGATGTAAAAAAAAAACACATTAATTGTAATTTTGTTCATGATTTCATGATTAGGTCCATTAATGTATTAATCTCTTAGAATTTAAAGGGGCATGTGACATTATGCACATTTGTTTCAGCAAAATTTCGTTGGAATATAAGAAACGTTATTTTTTTTTTCGATCGGGGCAACACTTTGCGGGCCCTTTTTGGCTTGGGATGACCCTTGAAAGATTTTTAGACAAATAGCGGAAAAATTCTATCAGTCGAAACAAAATTTCTCTATGATTTAGCCCGGAACGCTGAAATGAGGGCGATGTGTAATTGGAGTGTCGTACTGGAAGTATATAATAGTTTTGGGTCGAACAACGGCACCTCATTTGGTTATACTAAAAGCAACCGCTGACGAATTGCCGCGTAGCTCAATTCATTCACAAAATGTGTTTCTTTTTGCAGAGAATTTCAACCGCAGCCGGCGACGGCCGTCACCACTGTTATCCCCATTTCACCTGCGCTGTCGATACCGAAAACATTCGACGGGTGTTCAACGACTGCCGAGACATCATCCAACGCATTCACCTCCGACAGTACGAGCTGCTCTAGCTTGCCGAAAAGAAGGAACCTTCTTCGTCTCATCTCCAAACAATAAGAACCAATCTTGTACCAATTTGCAAAACGAAACCAGTGAGTTATCCGAAAACACCCATTATGTGCTGAATAGTTCCTTTTTTGTTGTTTTCTTTATTCCTTTATATTATCGTAAGTTTTTTTTGTGTCTCCTCAGGGAAGCACATGATTTCTCGCTTGTCTTGTCTCTCAACCCCCCCCCCCGCGCCCACAAGTTTTACAAAGTATTTCTCGGCTCATATTAACGAAATTTGTGTTTTTTTCCGATGCGACGTCGTCATCGTCTCATTCTCGTCGATGAGCGAATCGGAAGAGCTCAAGCATTTTGTGATATTTATAATGGAAGTTGTATGCATTTTTTCTTTAAATTGCTTATTGCCCCCCCCCCCCTCTATCTCTCGTGTACCAGAACGGTACTACTTGTCCAACACCCTCGACACCCTTCCCACCCGAAACCCCCTTGCCTCTAGTGATCCCAAAGAAAAAAGAATTGCATTTTTCTGAAAAGTGTTTGTCATTCATTCATATTCTTATTCACCTATTTATTTCATCAATAACCAACCCCTTCTCGTCACGCCCACACCAAAGTACTTTATTATCTCGAACTTCGATACTTTAAAAGCGCCTAGTCACAAGTCTGCAAAAAAGAATAGCTTTATAAATTGAAAATATTTGTTCTCTGTCCGTGCCTCAACAATGATGTTCCTCTGCCCATTTTTTTGTGTGTGTCCCTTTGAAATATTTGTTTCTGTTTAGGCACTTCCAATCACACCCAACACCCCACCACATGCATCGTTTTTCTTTTTTTCTTCTTCTTCTTATGTTTGTCACCGCAAC
The DNA here is from genome assembly GCA_902829315.1 of Caenorhabditis bovis. Classification (NCBI taxonomy): domain Eukaryota; kingdom Metazoa; phylum Nematoda; class Chromadorea; order Rhabditida; family Rhabditidae; genus Caenorhabditis; species Caenorhabditis bovis. The sequence continues at coordinate 1,109,583 of CADEPM010000011.1, forward strand.
GTGTAATATATTATTGTTTTTCTTTTTTTTTCTTCTTTATTATTATTTTTTCACACTTTATAATTAATAAACTTGAGAAAATTTAATTTGCGTTCGTTTTGTGTAAATGCGATTCAAGACGAATAGTTGAACAATGAAAATTGGCACGTAAATTGCGGTGAACGCGAACAGTATTGGTTTGCGGTCTGAAAAAATTGAACGATTACAAATTTTTTATTGTAGGCGCGTCCCCTTTCAGCCACGCCCTCCTTTCAATCGTTTGAATTCGAAAAGTGAAAAAATCAGTTGAAATGCAAAAAATCACATTAACCGTGGTGAGACCAATTTAAAGGCGCGTGAACCTACACAAACCGTCAATGAAATTTTGAAGCTGCTTTTCATTTGAAATTGTTTCTAATCAATATAGCAGACTGACAATGAGTTTTTTTTATAGTGTAAAGTGGAGACAACCCGGAAGTTGAAAACGAATATCGGTGAGGTCGAAACAAGAAAAAAAAGTGTGATTTATAACTCAAAGAGCTCACTTGAAATCCATTCGTACGGATCGTTTTCGTCCTTTTCGCCCTGCGGACCATTATAATCGGCCAACCAGGCGATGACCACGACGATAGCCGACAAGAAGCGGGCGATCTTGAATTCGATAAATGGTCATGTCGCAAAAACGTTTCCCCCCCCCCCATCGTCAAAAAAAAAACGGCTACCGAACTTATATAGTCGGCGTCCGGCGACTGCTGTACGCGGGTAGATTTACGGGAATGCGTCTTTTGAAATGGTCTCGCACCGACTAACAGGTTATTTCAAATTTTATGGACCATTTGGATAATTTTTTAATCGAATATCGTTAGAAACTCCAACAAATGCCAAACTCATGTGAAAACAACGAAATAAGCGTTCACGCGTTGCGAGACCTTTTCAAGGCGCAGGTGCGTAAATCTACCCGCGTACAGCAGTTATTTTAAAGGAATTAAACGTGAACTGCGACGCGTAATAAAAGGTCTTGCAGCGAAAAACTCTGGAAGCCGCTTTTTAACCCCGCTATACCGTGATTACAACGGCGAACAGAACGGCTCTTCGCTTCTCGGTGGCAAAAAGATAGACGATGGCGATAAGAAATAGGGCGAAAAGAATGAAAAACGCGCAGAAGCCCACTAAATAATGGGTCGAAAATTGTCTTCCATTACTATAATAGTAAATAAGGGAGACGAGAAGAGCGGCGCAGAGGACCACGTCGAAAATGATGGAGGAAAATCTGAATAGAAATTTTTTTACGAGGAAACAAAACATTGCGAGAAAACCTTTCCGGACGTGCTGCTTGTTGTCATTTTGATACTGAAACTGCAGAAATTGTCGAAAAAATAAGTTTTGTTATTGGCGTCGTTCTGTTTTTCTCCTTGTTTATTGATTGCTTGCTGGCGGCGACGAAACACATGATGAAGATTTTTTGTTGTACACTACGATACTATCAAGGTCGACGGATCGGCTAGAAATATTTCAAAAAGAAAATTGCGTTTTTGTTTTGATCTCTTATTGTCGCAAACAGGCAAATTTCGGAAAATTCAATAAATTTGGTCAACTTCAGTCTCAAATATTTACGCGAAAATAACAAATTTTGGAATGCGCCTTTAATGTATACTGTAGTTTGGCATATGGTTGATGATTAACGGGAGAATTTTTTTTTCGTTATGAGCCTTTAATTTTTATTATTTATGAATCTTAATTATTATATATATAATTTATTTTTTATTTTTTCTATTCTACATTTCGCATTAAAATTTCATTGATATGCAAGCTTGTGAAAAAAACATCAATTGAAGATTGGGTGTCTCAGGATTTGAAATTGCCGAATTGCCGAAGAGAACATTCGATCGGCAAATTGCCGAATTGCCGGATTACCGAAATTATGATTTTCGGCAATTTGATATAAAAAAATGGGCGAAACAAAAATCAATGTCCATTGAATAATTTGGGATACCGTGAAAATTCGGTATTTATATTTCGAATTATCATTGAAAACGTTTAATAGCCGAAATTTTTATTTTCGGCAACTTGCCGAATTGCCGAAAATTCCGATTGCCGCACAGCCCTGGTGTCTCTCCACGCATTTTCACCCATCTGATTCTATTTTGTCGTTTTCCATTGGCCCTATTTTTCAACAAAAAACCTAAATATCACAAACCATCACAAATCGATATTTTTCTTCACATTCTCACCATTAACTGTTTTGTATCTCACTTTCAGAATCTTTATGACACGATTCAAATATAATTTTTTTTTCTAATGCAACATCTTCTATGAAAATTAAAAAATCTAGAATAAAAGATTTCGAGTAATTTCAGAAGACGTGAGAATAAGATGAATTTTTTAATTATAAGGTTGTAATTTAAAATATTTTACAGATTCTAAAAAGCCAATCAAGCCAAACTTATTTTTTGAAAATTCAGAAACCAATCAAACTTTTCGATTTTATAAACACAAACTTGTGTAATCACCACCCCCAAAATTCTTGTTTGCTGTGTTCAAATCAACGATCCATTCGTTCGACGTCGCTATGATCAATAATTTTTTCTTTCTGTTCTCACGCTTCACACCTTATTTAGGACGCTTAAGGTCATATTGTTGCGATTTTAAATATTTTTAAAATATTGAGATTTCTCCTAGTCAGAATTTGTCAAACAAAATATTTCAAACATTTTGGAAACAGTAATTATAAAACCTTTGAAAATCGTCATGTATAGATAAAGCTGAATAGGTTGAATTGTGAAAATTTTTTTCTTGAAACATTGATAGTCAAAAAAAACGAGCACACTGGGAATTTGCGGGCAATCGTATTTTTTCCAGGCGTGTTGCTTCGAAGCTGGACATTCGAATAATTTTAGTCGGGCGCGATGTGTGTCCGCTACAAGCTTGACTTTTTCCAGACGATAATTCAAAACTTGAACAGTGGGAATTCGGGTACCGTACTACGGTCAACCTGCGAATCAAACTCGCCGAATTTAATTTCATTGGGTCCTCGTTGTTTTGCGAATTTAATATATTATTGAACTATTTGAACCGTAAAGATATGTACAAATGATTTATAAAGAGATGATAATTTAATTGCAGGGGTACCCGCAATCGGCAGAAAAATTCCGCCAGGGACCATTTGAAACGCACATGGACGTACCAATTACTATTCGCAACAAGTGTCGAAACATCTCATTTTTATTCCATGGAAAAAATGCGCCTTTACCGTCTCATCTTTTTTCAAAATTTTCGCCAAAATTCTCACCCTTTACAATCGAATTCGACAATTTACGACCACATTTGTTATAAATATAAGCACGTTTCGACACGCTGCCAATCAAATCCGCTATGAAATCCACCGCCTTCATTTTTCTTATATTCTGCGTGTCTGGAATTGAATGCAGCTGCGATGATTCGACATTGCTCGGAAATGATCCTATAGGTCTGATATGGATATGGATAGGACGAAGATTGATTGATTAAACGATGTTTCAGTGGATGTCTCCGTATACGTTGTCGACGCAAAAATTAACACTTCGGATATTGAAACGAATGATAAGGCTAGCGGAAATAAGCTGGCAACTTTTCAGTTGGCGTCGCATCAAATTGGAAAATGCTCTGAATGCTTGAAAAATATTAAAGTCTTCGTTGCTGAGAACCTGGTTGACGGTAATTTAAAGCAAACGAGCACCCATATGCAATTATTTGTTTCAGAAAAGAATTCAATGCTTCTGGATGCCAAAAATGATCGGGCTAATGGATTTGTGTAAGTTAGATTCTAGAAGATTGCAAATATTCAGAATTGACACTTGCAGCAAAGTCGGTGAGAAGCCATTCTTCTGCGCTGTCGAGAAGAAGTGTGGAGCCACGGTGCCAATCTATCGGCATTACCGTTTATTAAACATTCATCTATGTACTTTTGAATCTTATGGACGAATTCAGATGTTTACATTTTCAGATCACACCTACACAATTACCAATGGGACTGTGGATGGCTATACCCGCGAAGACAGCCCAATTTGCTATGGATGGAAGGTGGACAAGTCAGCTCCTTCAGATGTGGAAGGCACAACACCATCCGAAGAGCCTAGCACAACATCATCGGAAGAGCCTAGCACAACATCATCGGAAGAGCCAAGCACAACGTCATCAATTGAATCTAGCACGACTCCTGAAGAAGAAGAAGACGAATGTGATGACTAATGAAATATTTTTAATTGCATTTGAATATAGTTAATTTGCTTGACAACTAGTTTCTTTCAAAAGTTGGTTAATGCCAAATGGGCACCGAAAAATATCTGCAAAATATTTGCAACCAAATTTTTAAAAATGTTTTATTTTGGAACATGATTCACTATTTTCTTTTGCACATTTTTCAAATTTGAGGTTGAACTAATTTCTTTTTGATTTTCGCAGCGGATTAAAAAAAACCTTATTAGAAAAATCTTTATTTTTACTCATAACAGCCCTTAAGAGGACCGTTGGAATTCGGAAGCATTGGATTGTCTCTGAATACATCTCTATGATTTGCTAGATCGCAGAGAAGCCGCCCGGTACGAGGAAGAGAATCCTCGACCTGCGTGAGACGGTGTACCGATTAGCCTGACGAAGCCCCAGCAGGGCATTGTCAGTTGATCCTCTTCGCCACGGAGAGGCTCGGTACGTGAAGAGGAAGCTCCCCAACTTCAGGCAGAACACCTGAAGTGGATCATCGCCCGATCCCGAAGGATCTAAAAAAGAAAGAGGAGTGAGAGAAGACGGCGGCAGCGACGATACCTAAATACCTAAAAACCTGAAAACTTGAAGTAAAACAATAATACAATACGGAAGGGGGGAAGCCAATCATTAGTGGAATGACTGGCATAGCCGTAAGTGGTACGACTTTCCCCCCCAAAAAAAAAGAAGCGATGGTTGGTCCCAAACGGTAGGACCGAGAGAGAGAGAGAATCCCAAGTGGTGGGATATAGAGGGTGGAAGCCGCAAGTGGTACGGCAGAGAGAGAGAGAGAATCAGTCGACTGATAGAGTGAAGTGATAGTGGTGCAAGTGACAGCCATAAGTGGTATGGCTGGAAGAAGAATGGGGAAGCCGGCTTTCCCCGAAGAGAAGAGAGAGTTGGTCCAAAAGGTAGGACCGGGAGGAAGTACAGACGTAAGTGGTACGACTGTACGGCGGAGAGGAGAAGGGGGAATCCCAAGTGGTGGGATAGAGAGGGGAAGGTCGTAAGTGGTACGACCGGTAAAGGGGAATAATAGTAGTAATAGTAATAAAAATAAAAAATAATAAAAAATAATAAAAAATAATTAGGCCCGGGCCAAAAATTACCACATACCCCCACGTGATTGTCCTTCCTCGTCGCTTCTTCGAGGCGGCGCCTTCGATTCGATCCATGTGATCCGAGATCTCTGCAATGATTCGAGTTATATTGATGGATTGCGGCTTGATCTATATCATTCGAATTCGCTTCCGCGCTCTGCTCGACGCCCCGGGCAACGTCGACCTTTCGCCATTTCTCTTTCTTACTCCTCTTCACGTGCTATGTCTACTCATGCAATGTGGGTTTAACATCAGCCTGGACGCGACACTGCAGTAGGGTTAGTACTGGCCAACGGAGTCGCACCAGTCGAGAATCCCCGACACTTTCAACATAGCACATCGGAAGAGCTCGAATGAGCAACGACTGTGGCTCTCATCGGATCTGCAATAAGAGGAATTGAGAAGAAGGATTGCGATGAATGTGACATACCGTGTGGATCCTTGGCCACGGCGAGCTCGCCAGGATATGCGAGGCACGCGGAGCCCGCAGGTTATGCGGGGGCACGTGGAGCTCGCATATTATGCGGGGGCACGTGGAGCCCGCAGGTTATGCGGGACACGCGGAGCCCGCAAGATAGGCGGGCTTCCCGCAACTCGAGGAGCTGCGAGAACTGACGAAATTGCGAATCCGCCGGCCTTTTATAGTGCCATTCGTGTCGGTGCAAAGCTTGCAGTAGAGCGCGTTTGTCGAAGCGAACTGCAAATTGACGCCAACTCACCGTCGATTCTCTCATGTTCACCCACTCTCTGATCGCGGAATGTGACGCGCTTTCCCGATCGACGCTGTCTTGCGGTAGCGCGCGCTTGCCTTTGGGGGCGGGGCTTGAATTGCGATTTCCCTGCATGTAATTCTATACTGTCGGAGAATTAGGAGTTCAAAAAATTTTTATTCATTAAAAAATATTGACGTGAAACTTTTCACTGTTCGTTTGTCATTCCGACAATGCTGACGTTGAGAATCGTGATTTTCTTCTTGCTCCACCAAGCCGAAAGCTGTGGTGTTCGGCCAACGAAGGAATCGCATTTTGGTATGTCGACAAAATATAAACGAGAATCTCAGCTTTTCGCGGTTCAGACTTGTATCGATTATACAGTACCGTATACACAGAAGACATTCTGAACACAATAATCGGCAAAGAGTCACCGGGTGAAAATTACGACGTGATTTCGAAGTCTTTCAAATTACTGAAGAGCCCGAATAATCAATGTCGCACGCATTGTTTGGTCAAACTAAACAAATTTTATTCTCCCAGTTTCTGTAATTTCATTCAAAAATTCTTAAATTATTTATTTATGTTGTTTTTTTTTTGAAGATCATAATTCATTCTCACTATTTTACGCGAGAGAGGAACAGTTTTTAGACTATATGTAAGGGGTGGATATTTTAAGAAACCCATCATTTTCGAAAATTCAGTTCTGTTGGCACGACAGACTTCTATTGTGCCCCCGTGTTCGGATGGTGCGGTGCCGATGTTCCCATTCTTCGTCGACGATTACAATCGGAAGGGAAATTCTGTAAGCATCTTTGAAAACAAAAGGACATAATAGAATTTTCAATATTCAGTCCACACAACGCTTCTTGACAAAAGCTTCAATTTCCAAGATTACACCATTGATGAAGGCGATGTATGTTATGGATGGTCGACTCATGCCGTTCAAGAAAAGGATATGGGCTGCGGGAAGAAGTACGACGTTCAGGCGCCCGTTGACCTCGATGATTTTATGGAGCTCTATGAGCATGTCAATGGCCTTTCCGGTAATTTGAATATTCGTTCACAATTTCGTTTATATAATTATTTAATAAGGTTTACAATATGATTATTATTACACAACTCGTTCGGAAGTCGACGACTATGATCGTGAGAAAACTCTTGGTTATGTTTTGAACATCAAGGCGCATAAGAAATGCACTTGCATGGTTCGATTAAAGCCGGAAGTTGAAATCCATCCAAACTGTTTGTCGCACGTTGTTTAATCTAAGGAAAACAATGGTTTAGCGTTTATCAATCATGAGCTGACGACGCACGTGCACAAATTCACCAATCTGTTCAATTCGAGCGCCGATGAGCCGTTCCTTTGTGCGCAATATCAGGGGGAGTGCGGCGCCACACTTCCATTATACAAATATCCGAAAGGAGAATTGCGTAGGGGGAATGCGATGAGAATTTTTCAAACTTGTATCGCGATCGTTTTCAGCGACTTATACAACCTCGCCGCGATCTGCCCTTGATCAACCGCTATGCTATATTTGGTCTGAGAAAGATGTGAAGAATCGAAGGACGCCTTCGAGCGCAACCGCTTCAACGATGTCCACGTCGACCACTGCTGGTCAGCCCTCAACAAATGCGCAAACTACAATAACGAAGACTTCAACGACTTTGAATTATTCAACTACCCAGTCTTCATCAAAGTCCACAATGACGACTACTGGTCAGGCGTCAACGAATTCTACAACAATGAAGCCGTCGACGTCTTCGGATTCTTCTGGCACTGCTCAATCGCCGACAATAATGACGAAGGCAAGTTCGACAAGAACTCAAGTGACGATTGTAAATTTGTCCACCAATTCGGCTACTACTACCACTATCATGGAAGCCCATAAGAATGAATCTCTAGCAACACCTTTAAGTCTTTCATCAAGTAATAACACATCCCCTTCATTAATGGATAATAATAACTCCACCGACGATTTGACACCAACATTAGCCACCATAATCTCGGTCACATCAGTGATTTCGAAAATTTCAAGCCCCAGCATTCAAGCGAAACCCACTTTCGTGAAAAACGTTACCAGTTATTTCGATTATTAGTATAAATCTACTTGAATAAACAAATAGAAGATTTTATTCAACACCAAAAAATAATAATATGTGTCGCAGTAAAATTAATCAAGAAAAAAATTTAATTTTGGAACACATAATAAAGCCATCGGGTTGAGGTTGGAGTGAAGAATATAACTGATATTAATCATACAAGTTTGTTTAAAAAATTGTTATAAAGACAAAAAAGACGTAAGAAAAAACAAAGAACACGACCGTTTCGGCAAATATTTTCGAAAATTGGGTGATGATGTGACCCGAACAATAAACAGTATATGATGATGCATAATAAACTAAAACTAAATAATATTATAATATATAATATGGTTAAGACACAAATCTCTTTTAGTAATGATTGTCAAACTCAAAGTTGTGCATCATTTCCATTTGATTTGTGAGAGACATTGAGTTTTCATCTTCTCGCTGACGAGCGAGACGAGCCTATAAATTCAATTATTTATATACAACTCAATTTTCGAATATATTCACCTCAGTTCGAAGGCGTTCAATTCGAGCAGCTTCGCTTTCGTCCTCCTAAAAATTGAAAGACAATGAGTTTAGACACTTAAAATGATAATACTTCAGGGTTGGCTGTAGGTGCTGGAGAACGATACGTTTCACTCGGTCTCGGTGTCTCATTCTGAAGATATTCATTTTTTTCTTTGCCTTTTTAATTAAATATATTATAATTATATTAATAAATATAAAAATTATAATTCAATCCAGAGATTGCCCCATGCAAAGAAAATCAAAAATCACTTTACCTTTGGATAAGTTCCATTCCTTGAAGGTTCGCCGCTGGTCTCCGGAAGAAGAGTATCCAAAATAGTTTTACCTTAACAGACAAACCGAAAATAATTCAAGCAGCTTCAAAGCAAAACACTCACTAGCATTGGAACTTCCGAAATTCCGGGATTTCGCCGTCGACGCAGCGGCAGTTGCACCCGTGTTTGGTTTGTAACCCGCTGGAAAAAAATCAAGAAATTTTTATGAATTACAACGATTCGTTTAAAATATCTGCAAATTTTCCATTAAATCCACTCAAAAACGATTTCGCAGAAAAATATCTTATGCATTTATAATGTGAAAAAAACGGAAGAGAGTGCATGTGGTGACGACGATATTCCAAACAGAAAAATATAATTCTTTAAAAAGAAACCAATTATATAATTCATTCCAACTATACAAAATGTCTCATTTTGACGAGCAAAAAAGCATAAATAATCAAGCAAAAATACAGAACAATACCGAAAAAAATATCGAGGAAAAACAATATATATCGAATTTTTGGTGAGATTTAATGGAAAATTTTGTGGTAAAAAATTGTTTCACTGTATTCTTTAATACCTCGTTATTACTTCGTTTCAATTTGTTAAATTCACAGGAATTTGTTTAAAGAGAATTAGTAGAAATGCAAAAAATATATAAGTATTTAGACAAAAAAACCGGCCACTTTCAAAAAAAAAGAAAAGAAAAAGAAACAAACACGGTGTACACATTTTCAAAACGAGAAAGGCTCACGCTGTGCTTGAGATGACGACGACGACGATGACGTCTTCGAGTTTGAGCTCTGCTGCATTGCGGGAGGCACGCGCGCCGTCGGCGGCTGTCCGCCCATTCCGCCTAATCGATTCGGAGCCCATTGCGTCGGCGGCATACCACCTTTACGGTTCTGCGCGGCACCTGCAAACCGTTAACAATTATTCATTTTCCAATTTTATTGTCTATCAGTCAATGACGTATTAAAAATTTACGACACTTCCAATTTGACAAAGTCAAACCAACCTTGAAACTCGTCATCATCCGAATCATCGCTGGACGAGGAAGAAGAGCCTGATTCGGCCCTTCGTCGATTTTTCACCGGCGCCTTTTTTCCGCTATCGCTATCCGACGATTCCGACATATCAAATGGACGTTCTAAAAATCGAAAGAGATCGTTTTGTGAATCGAACTCGCCGACAAATTCCCCCCAACGGAGTGCAATATTAAAAGTGCAAACATGCATGGAAAAATCGTGATGGTTTAGTGCAAAACACAAAAAATTAGTAATCAGGTCTCCCCGTTTTCACACCTATGTTGAATTCGACATGCTCATCTTCAACAACAAATCGCTCAACATTCACTTTCGGCTTCTTTCGTACTATTTTTTCCGAGTTGCTCGCAATTCGCTTCAACAAAACCGACGGCCGATTGTTTAGAAAAGCCCGCGCAGACGTTTTCTTGATAATGCATTTGTTCAGTCGCTCGATTTCATTCTGAATATGCTCTTGAAGCGCCTCGGAGCTCGTCGTCTCATCGATTCGCCGATACTTCGTCCTACGCTCTGAAATTCGTGCTAAGCAAACAAAAAAGGGGTGAGGAAGTGAGTTAAAGCATGCAATGAAATTCAATGAGCGGTTCCAATAATATTCTCAACTAACTCTTTTTGTCCACTGGTTGTGCCGGGGGCACCGCCGACGCGGCCGAAAGTGTCGGCGCAGAATTCGGAGCTGGAGCTGATGTTGGAACGGACACTGGAACAGGAAGTGCAGTTGGAGCCGGCGCCTCTTTCATACTTATCGACGACGGTGTTGGAGGCACCGTCGCCGCCGAAGACGAAGTTGTCGCAGTGGTTGGCGCTGCCGTCGTCGGCACTACGGGTGCCGCCGGAGCAGCCGGCGCAACAAGACCCGCCGTCGGCGTCATGTTCGAGTTCGTCTCGCGCATCGGCTGCTTTTCAGGCGTCACAATCTCCTTTTTCAGTTTGTGTCCGCTTGACAACGTTTTCGGCGTCTTCAGAATGTACCGCGCAAACGCGTCCATTTCGCGAAGCGCCAACGTGCCGAGGGCCTCAAAGTCAATTTCAATCTCGCTATCATCGCCTTGACGAGGCTGCAAAAAAAAACAAAAGACACTGATTAATAATCTATTCACTCTTTTTTTTTGTCATACCAATTGCTCGCGTCGCTCGATGATCGAGACAATCGTGTTGAGATGCTCAGGCGGCAAACGATTAATGAGTAGGCTGAGATGCCGTTTGTCTTCATAGGTCATCTCGCGCTTCGCCTCCTCGCTATCCGAATCAAATTCGTACGCGAAATTGTTGTTGAGTTTGCTTTTGCCATTCTTAAAACAAATGAGATTGGCTTACAAATTCGATGAGCGTTTTTGCTGAATAATTACGGGGTTTCCCTCCCTCTCTCTCTCTCTCTTTCTCTCTCACCGTCTGTTTTCCATTATCCTCAATAAATTTCGTGTTGGCGATTGGCACCGACGACGTCGGCTGGCAAATGAGACGCGCGGTGACGAGCAGCTGATCCGGCGCCACAGTGCCCTCCTTTTTTATGCTAATCAATTTATGTTTGATTTCCTCAACTGCGCGCAGATCGGCTTTCAATTTTGTTTCACGCTCGCGGACCTGCAATTTGCCAAACTGACGCGTTTTGAACATAGAAAATGCGTGGTCTCAAAACGAATAAAGCTTTATAACTTATGTTGATTATTGATAAATAAACTACTTATACGAAACAAAAAAACAATTCGACAAATTACATACACAAAATTATTAAGGAAAACCGTAGAAACAGTTGGTGGAATTGTTTGCGTTTGTAAGCGCGTGTTTGTGAATGGACGACATAGGAAGATAAAACAGTTATAATTACACATCAAAAATATGACAAAAATAAATTAATTAATGAAAATGGAGATGGGGTGGGGAGAGGGAAACACAAATAAAAAAAAATGGTGAAATTCGTTTTGAGACCACAAACGCCCTAATCAGCTACTCACCATGGAAAGCGCATTCTCCAAGCGCATACTATCCTCGGTTTTCGCTTTCGAGCCTTCCGGAACCTCCGGTTTTTCATGCTTTACGACAGAAGGTGCCGGCGTCGAGCTCGGAGCTTTTGCTGCTTTTGATGACGAGTGCGATGTCGACGTGGAAGCAACGCTCGCCGAGCTCGACGCTTTCTCGGGCATATCAGACTTTTCAAAATCTTTCCATTTCTGCTCGAAAATTGCCAAATACTTCCGACCGAGTTCATTGATTGGATCACCAGACGGATTATAAAGAAGGCAGTTGTTTAACATCTATAATACCATGCCTTAGTAAATAAAAATACAGCAAAATCGATATTACCAATCTGTAATCTTCGGCGAACTGTGATGGTTCCGTATACTCTCCGGATTCAAGCTTCTTTTTAATCGTCGACATATCCATAGGCTTCTTGACAATCGTTAGATAATCATGCAATCCAAGCGCTTCAGGATCGACGGGTTCGTGAAACGGCCAGGAGATTTCGAGGTATTTCTTCGAGTAAAACTCATTAAGAAGCTTCTGACATGCCTTGAGTTTTCCGGTAAGGACCACTGGTGGTCGCTTCATCGATGCTTCGCGCTTATGTGGACGTATCGGCTCAATTTTCTCGTCGTCGTCGGAATCCGCTTTTCTTTTCGTCGTCTTCATTTTGCGATCAACTGAAGCCTGCAAGAAAAAATTGTTTGACGTTGTCACACATAAAAAGCCAGGTGGAATCGCGTCGTTAAGGTCACGTACTTCGCTTCCACATTCAGACGGCGGCTCGGAACCGCGCACACTGCTCCCCTCCTTTCTTCGTCGTTCTTTATCTTCTAAACCGGCGGCCAGACGCGAAAGCTCACCGCCTTTCGTCTTTTTCTTTTTGCCGAAATTGGACTCGATTTGAACCTCCTGCAAGTGCATGATAATGAGAGGTTCCGACGATTTGCAAAACAACCTCGGACGGCAGAGATTCGAGACTTTTGCGAATAACAGCTTGGACGTTTTGGGCCATGATCGTTACGTCATCTTCGCTTCCGTTGAAGTCATAACAATTTTGAAAAACTGTTTCAATGTCCTTAAAGTTAATATATAAATTCTTTGCAACTTAAAAAAAAACAAACATCAATGCACTCTTGCGCTGAAGAATAGTAAATATTTTTGATGCGATTTTTAATAGTTTTCAAGTCCATGGGTCTTTGAATCCGCTCATGATAGTGCGGAATTCCGAGTTGAAGAGCATCCACTGGCTTGAGAAATGGCCAAACATGTTTGTGCTTGCAAGCTTCTTTCAAAGTTGTATTCAAGATATAATCCAGTCGATTTGTGTGGCGAGTGGGTTTTCCGAACGGAGGCAAAACTCGTGGTTGAACAATTCCTTTAACTGGCTCCTAATAAAAATACTTGTCTTCTAGTTTAATGCATCGTCAAACTACCTGTCGCGGACTTGCCCATGGCCTTTCAGCTTTAGGAGCACTGACCGGCTCAGTCATCTGTAAGAATCGTTTTTATTTTGCATTTTGAAAATCATAAGATTTATAACGTGGAATGAAATCGCCAAAAAATGAGAGTATACGAAACGATGATGCGCAGAGACTATAAAATTTAAAATTAAAGGTGCATGCCGAATTTTTAAAAAGGTCTCGTCTTGGAGTCGTGTACGGTTACTTTCCAATTTTTTCCTTAAACATGTTCTCCATTTTGAATCAAAGCTTTGTGTTAATGCCCGTTTATTTTTCGATCACTCGATTTTTATTCAATTATGAGCACTTGCGGAATTTACGCGGATTTCCATATGACCGTTTTCAACTTCCGTCTTGCACTAAAATGGTTTCATATTCCAGCGTCGTCCTCGGAAATCTACGAATTGTTACAGTGATAGCAAATTTCTTGCAAAAAAAGAACAAGACAATAATCCTAGCACAGGTTGGTAGTTTTGTCTACGTCGCACTCACACACACAAACGCGCGCGCGCACGACAAATCAATCGATAATGCGTCGGCGTGCAGCGATTCTACCGCTTAACGTCCGCGAATCTCTCTGAAATTTTGACAGTTTACTCCCGCTGAGTCAATGATGACAATTGCAAAACTAAATCATTGTAGATTAAAATTTAAGCAAGTTACGAGGACACGCAAACCATTTTAGTGCGTTGCGATGACGGGAGGAGGCCAGGCGAGGCTGGGCAGGCCAGGCGCGTCTCAATCGATCGGTTTCGATTTTGCGGCCGCGGCGGGGGCCCTTCGCTAGAGAAAAAGATTGCGAGTAAAGAGTGTGGCCACTGAAGAGGTGCTTCGGCGGCCGCACAAACAGAGGACTACAGAATCGGTGAGAGGGTGTATGTGTGCTCGCGCGTCGGCACGCATATCTCAACCAACAGCGGCCCACTTTTTTTTGCGCAACCGGCTGTCATTCGCATCGACCCCGTCTGCGAAACATTTAAAAAAATTGGAAACCAAAACTCGCATGACGTGCTCATCAGAGAATAAGACGCAAAAAAAGATTGATTTTTTTTGAACGAGTGAGACGCAAACATTCACACGAGAAAAAAGAACACTTGAATATATCAGAGGGTTTACGAAATAGCCACGAAAACACAGCGCACTTTACAATATAGTCGTGAAAACGCCTACGAACCGTTTAGATAAGAAAAATCATTATCTTAAATGACATATGTTGTCCTTTAAGGTGAAAAAGGGAAGTAGGAAAAATTAGTATTAAATTTTAAATTTCAATGTGAGAAGCAGATTTAGAATTTCGCATGATCTATGCTCTCAAAAATAATGTATTTTAACAAAATGGTTATTGAGTTGTCTCCCTAAACTAATTAGACAGATAATAGGCTTAAAAATGAATTCTAAAGGCTTGAACACAAAACAAATACACGCAAATCAAATCAGGAACAAATAATACGATTTCTAAAAAGGAAAATGTATGAAAATGAAAGAATCACCAAAAATAGCTCATTATAGAATCTGTGAAGACAACGGCGAAATATCCGCAATTAACGTAAACGACGACCTCAATTCCTCGCTTTGTAAGATGAAATCCGCACGAAACAAGGGATTATCAGGTTCGTAAATTTCTGATAAGGTATAAAAATTTTCTGATAAGCATAAAAACATATGCCAATGCATTTATAATGAGCGGGTTTTCGATATTGGACAGGTGAGCGAACGACCTTATCGAACGTCTATCCGACATATGCAATCGTGCTCCCGAACACACCGGTTGCGCAATTATTTTTGGCGTTCCTTTTTTGAGGGGAAACACATGTGTTGGAAGTTGGATGTGTAAGGACACTAGAGGTGTCAGAAATTCTCGAGAGGTGTGAAGGAGATTAGAACAAAGTCCGTCTAGGTTTATTAAAATTTGCGGTAGGACATGAATTGTAAATAATTTTTGTCAGTACGATATTGAAAAAGTGTTTGTTAATCATTTGGAGTTTCAATTGCGAAATGTAAAATGAACGAATATTATTTAAAAACCAATTAATTTTCACATAAAAATAGCGATGACATCGTTTCAAATTTTATGTGTTGCAATAAACCCGCGAAAAATGAGACGAAATAAGGAGGCTATAAAGTCGGAAATTATGTGATTAATCTCACATCTATTCATTTTCGGCTCTCAAACGATGAATCATCAAGGTCTCGCAAATTGTCTGTGTTTATGAAGTGATCAGAACATTTTTTAAACCAAAACAAAGCTTCGTGTGCTGATATCAATATTTCTTTTCTAAACGTAATTTTTCGGACGAAATGAAGTATTCAGACTAGCATGAAAGTGATTACGGAACCACTAATCCGCATTAGTATCTATAAATTCGTTGAAATTTCCTAGAAATTGATCAGGAAATAATTGACACTTGGATTTTTCCAGGCGACAGTGGATTCTCTCCCGCTGAAGACCAAACGTTGCCCGTGTCGAATCATGATCGTTCTAGAACTCGTACCAACTTGGTATTTAATTTTTTTAACGACCCCTATTCAATTTCATAGCCCCACACTCAATATTTGAACTTGATTGTGTAAATGGGTGGCAAGAACATATTTTGTACCCAAAGACCTGATAACCTTTCGAGACTTTTGCACAAACGTTTTTTTTCACATTTTTTTTAGATAGCGGGGCTTTCAATACTTACTTACTTAGTAATTTGATAATTTTGTTGCAGAATTGGAAGCAATTAGAATACAGATGCCGTCATTGTGGAGATTATGCCAAATGCGACAAGTTGTACATTTGTCGAAATACCGATTGCTCTTTCTCATTGCACCAAAGTCGTTCCATCCAATCACCCGATGTAAGTTAGCTCAGTTTGCTAATTTGAATGCGTCTCATTTGATAGGAGTTTTTCAATAAGGAGCATGTGAGCTGTTCAAATTGTGCGTTGTTCGAAATTCACAAATCACATCGGAATAGCATTTTGCGAGCTGATTTTTATGCGATAAAAATATCAACAATGGAGCATGAGCAAAGTTTTAACGATTTTGCGAAGAAAATGTCCAAAATGAAAGTTCATTCGACAAAAAAATTTGACTACAATCGATTAACTGAGGTGAGCAATTTTCATAAGCGATGATTTTAATGTGAATTTTAGATAACAAATGAACTGGGAAAGTCGAATTCCATTGAGGAATGGTATTCAAAGTTGCCAATGGTTTAGAAAATCTACTATCATTAAATCTTTTCTTTCATTTCCAGGTTGAAGCTATCAGGGAGATTTTGGCAGGATATCAAAATGCGTTAGACAATGTTTCCCTCGTGTATGAACAGAAATTATCTGTAATTATTAACTACTGTAGTTTTATTTTAACGACAGTTTGAGTTTAGGATTTTTTCGAAAATCCGACAATGATAATGCAATTGAAGCCATCTCAAGCCATTAACGATTTTGCTAACGAATTATTCAGAAACGGTGAATTTTTTGCTTTACATTCGTGTTTTTTTTTTCATTATTATGTGTTTCTTTTTTTCAGAAGATGATGGCTTCAGCGACGAGAGCAATTTTCATTTAGATACCACACAAGAAACGAATTATGATTTGAAGGTTAATTTTTATCAGATTTTTTACGACAAAATTGTAAGGTATTAGGTTTACACTTATGATTGCGAACAATATAAATCGAGCTCAAGAGTATCGTCATTGAAAAACTTTTCGGAAAATGGAAGATTTGTGGTAAGCGTCGCACCCGAGAAGTTTTGTGCTTTAATACGAATTAACACACATTACTAATAAATATATATCCTTATGCTTAAATCTACATTTTTGTTTTGCGCCACGATCGCTGCAATAATTTTTGGAGTTTAGAAAATTTTCTTTAGTCGCGCTACTTTGACAATAACTAAACTTAATTTTTCAATTAATGGAAATTGATTCTTTGATTTGCAGATTGACATTCCGCTCATTGTCAAGGAATTGCAGTGCATGTATGCCAGCGAAGTCGAGAAAGGCGGAAGAGATGCTGGATTAAACGTGGTGAAAAACTACCTCAAACGCTGTGCAGAGCCGAAACTTGCCGAAATCGTCGAATACTGGAATTCGCAAATGCCCGAATTTTCAATGACTGTTGATGAAATAACGAATTTCTGAAATAGATCTTCCCGATATAGAATGTTTTACTAAATAAAATACCCCATCATTAATTTGTATTAATAAATAAACAACGTGTAATGTGACCAATTTTACTCTTTATTACCGAGGAATAAATGTCTCGAACTCTGTTAAGAATTGCGCGGATTGAAGTGGCGAGAAGAAGTTTTCATTTTGGTACGCAACCATTTAAATGCTTATATGCATATATATATGTAATGATGTTGCAGAGCTCTCGGATACTCAGAAACAGCTTCGCTCGTCGGTTTTGGAATTTGTCAACAAGGAGATTATTCCAGCTGAGAAACAATACGACCAATCTGGAGAGTTTCCACACGCAATTCAAAAAAAAAGTTGGGCGAAGCGCGTTATTCGTTGAGAAACTTGATGTGCTTTAGGCGTTTGACGCGGGAGTCTGGAATGTGAATATTCCGGAAAAATACGGCGGTTTGGGAATGTCGCTTCTCGATCAGATTATCGTCGGAGAAGCGGTCTCGTTCGGATGCTCCGGAATTTGTTTGGCGTTGAGTGGCGCCGTTCTACCGCTATCCAGCGTTGACATTTTCGGAACCGAAGAGCAAAAAATGAAATACATGGGAATGATTGCAAGTGAGCCGTGCACGGCGGCGCTGGCGGTCACCGAGCCGGTCGCTGGATCGAATGTTGCCGGAATTACGACGAAAGCCGTTAAAGAGGGTGATGAGTACGTTATCAATGGCACAAAGGTTTCGAATGTTCAACAAATCCAATTGGATTCTCGCGGTTTTGTAGATGTGGATCACCGGCGCGGGACCAGCCAAATATTTTGTGACGCTAGCAAGAACCGCGCCGGACCCAAAAACGCCGTCGAGCCAAGCGTTCACCATGTTCATTGTCGATGGTGACGCCGAAGGTGTGATTCGCGGCAAGAAGGAGCAGAACATGGGCCAAAGGGCGTCGGACACAAGAATGGTGACATTTGATAATGTCCGAGTCAAAAAGGAGAGCATTCTCGGCACTGAGGGAATGGGATTCAAAGTGGCGATGGCGACGTTTGACCGGACTCGTCCATTCGTCGCCGGAATGGGATGCGGAATTTCGTGGAGGGCCCTTCATGAGTCGGTGAAATACTCGCTGGAAAGAAAAACGTTTGGAGTGCCGATTGCTCAAGTTTGAAAATTTCATCGAAATTTTTAAGTGTTTGACAATTTTTTTTCCAGCATCAGGCTATCATGCAAATGATATCCGAAATGACTACCAGTTTTGAGTTAATGCGTCTCATGACTTATCGCGCTGCTCATTATATTGATATTAAGGTATTTATTGTTGTCGAAAAGCTCTCGATTATATTGTTTAGCTTGTAAATTGACATTTATGTTTGGTATTATGCAGATTTCGATTTAAAAAAAACTCAAAAAAATCTAGTTTAAAAAGTAGATTGCGAAAAAACATTAAATTTATTAGATTTTTTTTAAAAGTTATTCCAATAAATCTCGCAAACTTTCAAAATACTCTAAAAACCCTATGCACATTGCGCAAAAAAACTAGGTTTTATTTTATTTTTAGAGTATTCTCCCCAAAATCTTCATTAGCTTTTGCGCGCAATATTCCAACCTTGAACGAATATTTTTTCAGGACCCTACAGCCACTTACTTTGCTTCTGTTGTGAAGTATTTTGCGGCCGAAGAAACGAACAAGAATGCTTTCAAAGCTGTGCAGGTTCATTTTTCAATTTTGTTTCGGATTTCATCAATTTGTTTTCTACTAGATATTCGGCGGCGCTGGTTATAACACGGAATATCCGGTCGAGAAATTGATGCGCGACGCGAGAATCCTTCCGATTTACGAGGGAACCACGCAAATTCAGCAGATGATTATCTCTCGTGAGGTTTATCGGAACTATATGAATACCGCTTCAGTACTAGTTAAATAATTAAATAAAAAGTTGGTTGTATAGTTATTTCGTTATATAGAATATAGTTAAGAGGGAGATCATGAATAGTTGAGAGGTTGAGGATGAGTTTTTAACACGAACACTGATTTTCTCTGTGAGAGTCTGAAAGTCTCCTCGTATTATAAGTTTGAATGAATCATCTTCTTTTGTCTTGTGAATATATAGACTTGTCGAATAGCAGTATGGCAAGGCAGTAGCATGATAGTCAGGCCTCTCGATGATCTTGAAATTTAAGGATTTTAATAATTAGCATTCTAAAAATTAGAATTTATTACCATTCTTGGTGTAACCGCTGTGGTTGCAAATCGTTTCGAGCTCTCCTCGGGTAAAATGAGACCTTCAGAAGTGACCCAGAAAATTTCCGGCTTTGGATTCGCGCAAATTTCAAGATCAATATGGCCCGTCTGTCCGATTGGCAAATGGCTCGAAATGACTCGCGGTGTCTCAATACCGACGACGTTTATCGGAATTTCGGTACTGTTGTAATATGTAGATCAAATCCGTTTCGGCAATAGTATTCTTTTGTTACCTAAATCCTCGATGTCTCGAATAATTTAGATTTGGAATTGTCGCGTGACAACGATAGGAGCCACTCATTCGAATATTTTTGAGCCGTAAAATGCATCGCGATTCAACAATCATCTCCTCGCTACTGAAGGTATTTGTTTTGTCTACCAGAAAAATAATTACAATCGAGTTTTACTTGCAAATTTTGCGCTCTTCCGCGTTTGAACATGAATATTCACTCCAGAACGGTGAGCCTTCACTCGGTCTGAATTGCCATTGGACTTGAACAGGTTCTGGAAGTGAAGCGAACGCGCAGAACAATTCAACGTATCCCTTTTCAACCTGCAAATAGGAGCTGAGTTTTGAAATTTTTAATCAGTTTTACTTGATATTTGCCAATTGTGCTTCTTTTTGTTTCATTCCTCAACCATATACCACAAGCTCGAGGGTAACCATCCTAAACAGAAATTAATTCTCAACAAAATTCTAAATATAGTAAAAAAAAAATCAATTTTCCATATCAGTATTTAGGGAAATATTCAACTACAGTAATTTTTGTAGTACTTGAATAACGAAATATTAGACATATGCGAAAACTTACATTACTACATGATCCTCGGCATTCATCAGCAGCGATAACCGAGTAAAAAACAGTAAAAGCGACCAAAAATCGCCTCATCGATGCCTAAAATATAGTACAATAGAGGAGCGCCAAAAAATTCACAACATTATTTATTTATTTATATTACTAAGCAAACCAAGAAAGGAAAAACAATAATGTTACAATTCGTATGAGAGAGGGAGCGATGGGTGGGGAGAATGATTGGGGAGGTTTGTTGCACGCTGATAACAAATTTTAAACTATCATAATTATCGTATAAGATTAAAATTGGACCTATGCATGTAATAGAAACATGTATAAAATTATGGAACTATTCACGAAATGTATTTTTTAATGCTAAAAATTACACACTTTTAAAATGATGGGTAGTAAAAAAATGGAAATTTAATGTAATTTTTACATTTTTTTGTAAAAAAATACGTTTCATGAATAGTGCATTAATATTTTTCCAATTATAATTAGCACCATTAAAATCCAATAATCGGAAATTCTTGATGAATTGCACATATGACCTTCGCAGACGCACTCAATTCCTTCCATTTCATTCCAAAGAATTGCTCGCCGACATCCTATTGGCGAATCTGACGGCACGCAAAGCTTTTGCTCTCTGACTAATCCATCTGAAATTATGAGATTCGTCGATTTTTCAAATTTTCGATCTCACTTGGCATCGGAGCAGATCTTTTCGAACATTTTGATCCCACGCATATTGAACCGTCAAAATCGCAATATCCATTAAACGAGTCACACACTTGGCATTGGAATGAGTTTATTTCTGAAAATCTCTAATGTCTTCGGAATTATTTTAGTTTTTACCTTTTATGATTACGAGTGATAGAAAAATCAAAATAGTATGTAATTTGGCGCTCATTGCGTGAATAATAGGTTAACATTTCGTGTTCCAAATGTAAATAAAAATTCGGAACTCGAGTAGTCACGATGACTATTGTGTAATTTATAACGTTTATTCTCAAAAATTAAACATTGTTCTACTATTTGAAGCAATAAGTGCTAATAACACTTGTTTGAATATTTGTACAACTATATGAATAAATATTATTGAAACAATAAGTATAACAGTTAAGAAGGCAATATAAAATGCGCCAAGATCACCGGCCACGTGTTCGCCACAAAGTAGATTGTGAGGAGCAACATAAGCACAATAATTGTCCAAAATAATATTCTTCCACCATAATTGTGCCAGAACCAGCTCAAGCAGGGACTTAGTCTCGAAGTGATCCAAAAACTGTCGCAGGCTTTTCGATTGGGTTTTTCCAAGAATGGGCTCTACAAATTTTGCAATAGCTTTTCACACAATATTCATCCCAATTATTTACATGGTTCGGCTCGTCTCGTTTTTTTCCCACTGGGTCCATATCAGCTTCGGCCTTTGTCAAAAGCGAAATATCCATTTCGACAAGACCCATAATCCATTGCGGATTTGGACCAACGTCCTCGTGCTTTTTGGAGACTTCCACATTTTCCTAGGCACAAAAATTAAATATAAACAATTCAACTTGAATCATTCGTTTTACGTGTGGATAAATTTTAGATAGCATAGGCCACCATCCATACAAATCACGCGCGTCGAACATATTCACATGATTGTCAATTTCTGGCGTTGCGACGAACTCCTACAGAAATGACATTTTAATGTCTTAAACTTTGAATATTCTCTGGTTCAGTCAAATTTGATAAAGTTTTAAAAATTATACTTGCGGTCTGGGGAACGGCTTTAATTTCGGTTTCGGTGTCTTACAAAAGCATCTCGTATCGAAACAATATATGCAACATCTGAAAGTTTTTTTTTAAACTAACGCATTTCTTTCAAATTTTTATTCTCACTTTGCCATACAAACACATTTTCCTCGACATTTTCTACATGTGGATCTTCGATTTTTCGATTTGAAAATTCCAACGTCGTCCGGCGATCCAAGACCTTCCATAAAATTTAATAGATCAAGTTCAATATCACCGAGAAGAATATCCTTCTTGAGTTTGTTCTTGTCCCATAATTCGACAATAATGATCGGATCGACAAGCTCCTCAACTGCTTTGCGGAACATTCGCGTTTTCGTATAAGCCACGATTTTCTGCTCCCAAGGGTTAAAGTCAAAATTGAGTACAAATCTCCAATTGAACTCGCCATTACCATCAAGAATTCTTAATTTGACAATTGATTAGAATATCGCCTAAATTCCTACCTAAAATGTGTATCGGTCTTCTCTCCTTTCATCATTCCATTCACAAAAACTTTGATATAAAGATCGGAAACCGGATCATTAAAGCTTCTTTTGATCGGAATAGCACCGGTAACATTCATTACCGATACTCTTAGTTGGTATTGTACAGGTTTTCTTGGTGAAATGTTAAACGGAACGGGAATTGGTCCATATTCTTTCTGAAACAACGAAATAGAATCGAATTAAAGTTTGAAACGAAATTTACGGGGAAAATGTCAACAAACATTCGCAAGTTACCGCGAACAACGTTCCCATATCGATCAGATACTAATGGTCGGGTTTCAATATGTTCTGGAACAAGATTCACCTCAAAATTCAAGATAATACAAAAATAACATATAGAATTGTGTCACAAACTTGTCGCAAAATAAACAACGCGATGACTTCCAGCTCACTTCCCATAATCTTTTTCCGATTGAAACTTCTTTGCTGGTCGCCCGCAGCTTCAGTTTTTCCCAATTTAGGAGCCTTAATCGAACTTTACTTTACTCTAAACCAATTTTTCTGACTACTCGGTTATATGTTCGTTTTCGTTCCGTCGGCGGACCAGGATCATCAAGATTCGAGAAATCATCACTGACATCCTCAAACGAGTCAATAAAATCCTCAACATCTTTCGACCTTCCAGCTTTTTCACGTTGTGCTTCAATTAGATGTTTCTCATCTCTAAAATATCAGATATACGGAAAATCGATTTCAAGAATCTTTCACTTTTCCATTTGTGCGATCACATCTGAATAGTAAAATTCAACACCATCAATCGATATTCCAACTTCATCCTTCTCGCGGTTGACAATTTTCGGTGCATCGAGCCCAATTCGATTGCAATAGGACTTTAGAATTTCCAACGGCGTCATTTGGTCCCTCCATTGTAGTTCGCCTTGTACGGTATACTGGGCACTCAAGCCACACGTTGCTCGCCATTTCGTTAGAAGCCGATTTTCCAAATCGATTTTCGTCGTACCAATTTCCTCGTCTAGATTTCGAAATGATTTTGATTCGCACAAACCTACTTCCAACCTCTCAAAATTGTTCTTTTATCCATCACTGTAATAGTCAAATCCTTTTCTAAAGGAATCGTCACATTCAAATCCACTCGCTCGCCAAATATCGGATTCGCACATTCCGATCGATAATTCTTTTTGAGACTGACTTTCTGTTTTCCACATCCAACGACAACGTAAGGATCGATACGACCTTTTTTTGAGCTTGACATAAGACCGTTGGCCTCAATAATGTAGACTCGAACAACACACTTAACCGGACCAACAAAATCGACATAGGGATTGAATGGCTCTGAAATTCGGCTCATTGAACATAGGGGTGTGTAATATGTCATATTACCAAATTTTTTATCTTTCTTTATTTTTGAAATCAAAAGGCGCGCTTTCAATTCACCAGCTTTCTCCTTTTCTTCAGGATCGTCAAAATCGCCTTTGGAATTTTTCACAAAATAGAAAGTGTCAAGAAAATCGTTGAAGCCGTTGTATCCATTCATATCCTCAAGTGGCATTTTCATAATTCGCACGTATTCCATGCCAGATCTCAATGAGTTAAATATTTGAGATGCAATGAAAAAAAAAACGACAAACTCGAGATAACCAGGGGCTCTGTGGAATTGCGACAAAGATGCATAATAGCGACTCCACCAATCTAAAGGAACCATCAAATCTAACGATAATGTCATTTTGCGCTCCATTTTCAGTAGTTTCTCGTGTTCTTTATCAATAATTGATGCAAACTCGTCCCAATTCTCGTCGTTCTCAGTGTTTTTCTTTAAAAAGAGTGCTTGAATTTTTTAAAGTTGTAAATAACATTATTGCAACCTTATCACCAAAATTCCGGACATATTTGTGTAAGTCTTGAATCAGACACACTCCCACTAGCGGCCTTCGATTAAAGGCGCGCGAGTCGAAAAGATTAACAACGAGCGGCGGCGAAAGATCAAGTGCCGACGGCAGCTGCACATCGGTGAACGAGATCATCGGCTCCGGAAAATTGGGATTTTTGCGAACATCCTTTAACGGATCCAGACAAAATTCTTGATCTCCAATGGTAATCTCAATAAACGGGCGGCGAACGGAAAGAAGCTAAAATTCGGAATTTAGAAGCTAACCATTAACTCTAGTATCTACCTGATGTTTCTTCAAATTACGAATTCCCCAACACAAAAATTGGACGTTGTATTTGTCGAATTCTGGCCGAAGCTCTGCTGGAATCTCTCGTTTATCGCTAAATTGAATCTTCAACATAAATCGTAATGCAATTATTTTATACTGTTGGTTGAATTTCGCAGCCGGCTCAAATGGAAGACAATCTTTATTATCGGTCTGCTCGAAAAGCTCGAAACAAGCTAATACAGCTCCGCTGAAACGTGCTAGTTGCTCAAAATCGCTTTTCTCAATAATGGCTACCGTGTATGGCCTTTCGGAAAGCGAAGTGGAAACCATTGAGGTTTAGCGCGGGAATCTGTATTAGCACATATTACGGTCGGCGGTGCTTCGAATCGTCCCAAATGGGCCTGATATACCATAAAAATTAGAAAATTCTTTAAAATTACCACTAACCTCAGCATTGTTCTCACATTCACCAACAATCTCAACCGAAACGATTGGCGGATGGTGCATAATATCACGAGTGCCACCAGCAATCAAGACAGATCGAAAAATCACCGTCTCGTTCCAAATCGGATTCTGCGAATTGTCAACAACTAAAGTTTGCTTGGTGAATTGGGCAAATGAGATTCGAGCGTAAGCCCGAGACGAATTTTTGACAACTGGTAGAAGATCCTAAAAAAAAAACACGATTTCTCGTTTTGAAAAATCAAAAGTAAAATTATTTTACTTTGGCCCACATAATGTAACAGCGAAGCTGCCATTTTGCAGTAACCAATTGATGCTCGTAGATCCGATAACTCGAACAATCCGAGTTTGGACTAAATACACAACAATTTCGTTTCTCTTATTTATAGTTATCTCACTTGATCTTTTCCATTTCCACAATGTACCTTCTTCGCCTTATTGTATCTTTCAAATCCTCGTCGTCATGATAAGGCCCATGTTTCTTGGAAGAATACTAATGAAAATAGTACATACACTAAATTCTTCCCTTTTTTTAAAGCTTACTTCCCAATTCGTATCATCGAGTGAATTTCGGAATGTTTCCAGATTTTCATGCTCCTTCTTATAAGCTATCATTTTTCTGGATCGTTTTATACATCGTCTACGATAGTTATGATGCGGTTTGGCTTCACGATCAATCACAATTCCGTCGCCAAAAAATATCGAATTGCTTGAATAGACCCATCCATTTTTGTCTCCGTTATTGCGAAGTTTGTCAGCAATCCAAGCCGAAAGTTCCCAGCCTTGAAATTCAAAGTTTTTTTTAAAGAAAATTTCGTCTTAAATGACAGTATACCTTCAACACCTTTTTTCATGTCGGATTCCTTAACTTCATATCCATAATAATCAGTGTATTTGTCAAGAACCCATCTGAATTAAGTTTTTTTGCTATTCATTCTCATTCATTGAACTCTTACTCGCCATCCTCATTTTTCTTCTGAACTTCGTACGCTTTGTCGTGCATTGTCTTCTGTCCACAATTCGAAATCCACATGTCATGAGTGTTCATCACAAGCCAATTACCCTCAAATGCATTTCATTTAAAATTAAAAAAAAAGCGGACAAATGACAATCGACATACGACAGTCTCCCAACCATCCTCGACATTATTCATATTGATTTCATTGCCAAACGCGTCTTGAAGCGATTTCGTATCAACACTTTTCCATTTCATGCTGATGCTCGCTCTCGTCTGAACAATTTCAACAAATGTTGATTCAACTATGGCTCTTATTACCTGAATTTCATATACTTCTCTGAAATATCGCTTCTCGGCTGGCTCCACATGCTCTTTCCACTTGTCGATATTATCCTTTCGTCCAAACCATAATTTGGCATGAAGAACCGCGACAAACTGAAATGCGTCAAAATTTTAATTAAATCAAAATACATCGTTAATCTACTTCTTCTAATCGATATCTCCTATCAAAAAGGGTCGGCCAGCATAAATTAATTGGTCGTGATCGTCCACACCATTCACCCGACGGCGCTTCTTTGTCGGCTTGAAAAATGTCTTGGATCGGAATTTTTGCAAATCCGATCAGTTTTCCCATCGAGACCATTTTGATAACGACAGGTGGCAGAGAAATCTGTTTAGTGTTTATTTTTTTTGATTTTTAGCCTTATGTCACCTGCACATCAGCTGCCATCTCACTTGCCATATCTCGAAACTTGGTCAGTGTCCGTAGGATTTTTGCATTAACGTCCGTGTCGGAGAAATCGACGGTATAAAGCTCATCGCTGAGTTGCTCCTTGAGCTGCTCAATTTTGCGACGGCGGACATCAAGCCAGTTTCGATCCAAATCATTCGCTTTTCGCATTTTTAAATGCCTAGAAAATTTTATTTAACAATATAGACGATCTTCGTACCCCAAATATTTAACTCCAGCTTCAACCATTTGCATCAAATAATCAATTGTCTCAAATCCAATAGAAGCAACATGATCAGTTGCGCAGTTTCCAACTCGAAGAACCTCCCAAATCATTGAATCTAACATACTTGTCATCTTAACCCAAACAATTAAGGCTAAAATGTGCATAGTGTGAACCTTCATAAGAGCGTTAGCGAGTTCGATTCTTGATTCAACGTTCTCGAAATAGCATGGCACTTCGACCATCGGCCGCAAGTTTCCCCACGGCATTGCAAAGTATTTGCATCCATCGTAATTCGGCATCGCAGCAACTGTTGAGCTAGCAATTTCGGCGTGATCCGTGTCCATGCTTCCAAAGCCACCAATCGAAACCAGAATCTGAATAGCATCCGAGGCAAACAATGGATTGATCATGTTCAACGTATGAAAAGAGCAGCAAACAACATAGTTAACAATATTGCTCTAAATTTCAATATATTTGAGATCGCATTTCTCTACACTAGCAGCAACCATTAAATTTTCCGCTTCTTTTGTCACCGAATAATCAAGAAATAAGCGTTGCGCTGTCGATTCTCCCATGTATTCCACACAATCGATCGAGATAAACAAACGCGCCACAAATCTACAAATTTCACCAAATTTGTTTTTGCTCGAAAATTTTTCGAATAGTATGCAAACCTCGAGCCGTCTTCTTGACGTGTTGTTGATCGTTTTGAGAACCACTTGAATTTTCCAACTTTTTCATAGTCAAATAAATTGAGGTATGCTGGTCCGAACGTCGGTAAAAATCCTTTTTCTCCCGGCTCGTACAATTGTTTCATTGGGATCGACGCCATTCCAATACATTTTGCTTTTCTTCCTGGTTTAACAAATAGAAAAAATGAAATCTGAAAATAAAAAATTGTTAATCACCGAATTGAATTCTTTTGTGCAACTTTTGAAATGACAGTCGGCCATTGAATCGGCAAATAAATTTCTTGATCAAAATTGATATCCGCTCCCAAATTTTCTGATTCTAGTACATATTCGGCACTCGTCTCGCATGTTTCTTCGCCACATTTCACTTGCACATAGAACGGCGGAGGCTTCTTTTTCTTTTGTTGAAGCAATTTTGACATAAGCATTTCAATTCCGAAAAAACGAATCTGAAAAAAAAAAACAATTCGACATCAAAACATTTTAGATCAACACCTTTAAAGTATAATCCGACAAATGAGCGCCACTCCAGATTTGTTCCGACCCGTCGTCGTCAATTAATTGAGGAGGACTTTCATCATTCCGGAATACACAAATCGACACCTATTTATAAAATTCAAAATTTTTTGTTCCGTTTTTGAAATACTTTTAAAAATCCGCAATTCTCAACAGCATATTCTTCATCGGTTTCATCTTCGTCTCCACCTGATATCCCAAGTGCAACCCATTTTCCGATGACTGACTTCTCCGGAGAATGAATCACCTCGGAAAGATAACAAGAGAACTCTCCTAAAGGACGTTCTCCATTGAATGTCGGATGAGCGAGCTAAAAAATAATATATCTTAAAGAGAAAATTTAAAAAAATATTTCATGCTTTTAAAGTCAATATTTTGGTTGAAATCGTTTCAAGACTCTGTTTTTTTGCAGCAAAAAGAATATTTTGTCTCCATTTTGGTTCAGAAGTCGTCACAGTTCTCGTTGTTCTCTGTTTCCCATCGAAGTATATTCGAACTCTTGCAGAGCACGTGTCGATATCCTTAGCTTCGATAATTCTTACTAGTAACTAAAAAGATAAATTTTAGGGATATTACTGATTTTTTCGATAAACATTCCAATTCGAAGGTTTATCACCATCTACAAATTTCTTCGAGCCAAAGTTCTTCTTGGCAATCAAATCGTCTTCATCCGAAAATTCCTGTTCTTCCTGAAGAGAATTTTGTAGTTTCGTTATTTTTGAAGGTGGTCTACTGATTGGATCGTGAATAATTTTCAATAAATTTCCGTAATAAACTCAAATGCATATTTATTGTATTAGAAGTGAGTCGTACCGTTCTTGTGTTTGTCGGAGTCGTCGGTAAAGAATTATCAACACTTTTATTCTGACCGTTGACGTCTTCCTGGGGTCCTTCCGTGTCAGACAAAGTCATTGTCGTCTTCAGCTTTTCAGTTGCTTTTTTCAGCTTGTCCTTGACCTTCATTTTCCATCAAAGCTTTTTCGACCTAATGACACATCGATTCTTCTTCACGCGCTTATTAACTTCACGTTTCAGTTTTTAATTGTTATTCTTTATGACTATCAAATTCACAACAAGTTCAACAGAAGTTGTTTTTAAGCTTTCTCTTGTTCAATATCATATATATTTTGTTCAATATCATAACCGAAAGCTTTTAAATCATTTTTTTAATATGATGAATTTATTTAACTTACATCTAAGAGAATCAAACTCAAATCTTTCTTCAGCATGATTTTGCTTTAAAACTCTCTTCACTTTCTTCTTTTTTATTGCACTCATTTTCTGCAAAAATCTCAAAATTAAATACATGAAAAGTACGGTCTGCAATTTACGCTGTTTGCACTTTCTCGCTCAACAGTACCGTATATGCGATATACGGTGACGTTTTTTTTATTATTGTTTTGTTTTCTTTTTTATCTCTGGTAACTCAAAACCAATCGGATTCGACAAAATTCGGCTCTGGAATTAACCTTATCCGATTGGAAATTCTACGAATAAGATTGAAAAATTGTCGAATCCGATTAGTTTTTTGGGTATTTTCGAATACGATTGGTAATTTGTCGGATCCGATTAGATTTTCTTCGAATCCGATTGATAAATATTCGAATCCGTTTTGTTTTAATATTTCAATTCGAATCGTATTCAACAAATAACCAATCTTATTCGTAGAATTACCAATCGAATCCGGCAAATTACCAATCGTATTCGAAAATACCCAAAAAACGAATCGGATTCGACAATTTTCCAATCTTATTCGTAGAATTTCCAATCGAATAAGGTTAATTCCAGAGCCGAATTTTGTCGAATCTGATTGGTTTTGAGTTACCAGAGATTTTGGTTCGATTAATCATTATATTATTGATTAGAAAATAAATAAAGGGTCTATTTCTCTGGCCCTTAAGTATGATTCAATACACTACTTTATTAATACTCGTAAAATATGTCTTAACAATTATTATTAAGAAGTTATTAGAATCTTAAAGGATATCATTGTTATTATTATTATTATTATTATTATTATCGTCCTTCCTCTTATTACGATGGCATTTTGTCGAAGAATTTCGAGTAGAACGCTTTTTTCTGCTCCTCTGTATACTTTCCCTTCTTGGCTGGCGCACGTCGCCGCGTGCCAGGGACATAAGGCCAATCAGGTTTAACATCATCGCTATCGATTTTTCGAAAGTCAAACGGCGAAACTGGATTGAACGCATTACCATGAGCAATAGCATATGGTGAAGTTCCCTACAAGTTCGCGTATATTTTGGAAAATTTGGCAGTTATTCACCGCTTCCACCGCTCCTGATAAAGGAAATCGCACTCCTGCGCCATTTTCTCCAATTGGAAGTGGAAAATCGAGACCACCGATAAAGAATGTATCATCTCCGGGCTCAACTTCAACACCAACGGCTGCGTGCTGCACGAACGGGTTACAATATGGAGGTTTGCACTTGATCGGCTCGTATCCGTAAGGAACTCTACCCACAATCACTTCCTTTGCTTTTTCTTAATGCATTTTTCTTATAGGAACTTATTTTAATAGTAAATTCATACTTCTTGCCTCTCGGAATGCGTGATTCTGTCCCAACAACGCTAAAGTCTCGGGTTTGATGTTCAAGTGATTCGTAGGTCTTATCTGATAACCAACTTTAGTATCCACATTAATGTGGCCGAAGTATAAATTTCCGTCCATATCAAAATTTCCCCAACCCGGTATCGGCACAATCATGTCTCCGGCCATACTCTAAATACGATTTTGAAATAGTGTTGGGCTAATTTTTCGGTTTCAAACGTACGTATTTGTTCGCCGGATTGATTTCAACACCGGTATTAAATTGATCGGTGAACGGAAATAGTGGAAAATTATCGGCAGTGATAAGCGCTGGGAACATAGCTTGTTGGCCTTTGACTGGTATCACCAAAGGTTCATCACCCCCATATTTTTGACAAAATGCTACAATGGCGGGTGGTTGATATTGATTTGAGTAAAATAAGCAAACCTGTGGAAAATAGGAAAAATAAAATCATAGCGAAATGCGTTCGGAAACGAAATGAAGCCATCTCGCTGCCCTATCATGTCCATTGTTTCAAGCGGGGGATAAAAAAACTCGCTTTCATCTCGAAGATTAACAGGTTGTAGGAATTGGAAATCGTTTATTAGCAAAAATTATTATATTATTAATGTTATTATAATTAAATTATTCTCTGAGTTTTCGGCGAATTTCGTCTTCGGAAAGTGTCTTTTTCGTTTTGAATCCTATAATCAGACAATTTTTTGAAAAATGAGAAAAACCGGTTTTTTCTATTAGATATATGTCAAAATCGTTTACCTGGTGGTTCAACAGGTCCCATTCCGTGTCCATAAGTAATGAGGAATGGATCAGTTCCAACGTTCACCGCACCGCTCATTGGGAAACGCACACCAACTCCAGATGGGGCCAATGGAATCGGGAAATCAAAGCCGCCATCGAATAAGTAATCATCTCCCGGTTCAACGTCGACCCCGAAAGCCATATTGTGCACGAATGGATTGCACATGGGCGGTTTGCAGCGCACAGGTACAAAGTTGCCAGGAAGAACAGCCACCGGAACCGATGGCACGTTTTCTAAAATCGCTTATTCGCAAATGTCTCGAAATGATGTTCGTACGTCTCGACTGCTGGAATGTGCCGTCTCTGGCGAGAGCTGCCACCGTGTCTCCGGAAATGCCAAGCACGTTTGTTGGAGAGCCGAGTGATCCGAATCCAACTCGTGTGTTCGGACGTCCGACTTTGACGCCGCCTTTGTAGTCCCACATTCCCCAACCCATAATAGGCACATTCAAGTTTCCATCGACAGTGACTCGAGTTCCAGGATTTACGTCGAGTCCATTACTGAATTGACTGTGGAATGGGAAGATCGGTGAGAGATTTGAAGCATCTCGTCCGGGATTTGGCTGTAACAAGCGAACACCGATTTGTCAGTGATATTTTTTCTATTCCTCTGGGATTCAAGAATTTTGTATTAACTACCTGATAGAATGGCGGAAGGTTGTAATCTTCAGTTCTTGGTTTGAATGGCGCCGGGTTTGGTGGATACGCTTGTCGTTTCAACCGCACCAATGCATATTGAGCTTTGGTGTACACCACGACCACTACCAACAATAGTAGAGGCTTTATGAATATCATGCCTCGATGAATGGCGAACGAGGGAATGAATATAATGAGCGATTTTGCTTCTCGACAACGAATCCCCGCCTGGCTAATAACCTGTCTATTACGCTATTTTTTTTTGAAAAGAAACTGGATCTCGAATCGTTGAAAACATTGCCGGGATAGCGTAATTCGTGAATTGGCAGCTTTGATATCTGATAAGGATTGCGTCAACTTTGATCTTTTTATGGGATCAAAATGGGTTTCTCATAGGAGAACTTCAAATATTTTTATAAATTTCAACTCTCAAATCACTTACTTACTTAGCCACTTAGTCGGTTCGTCCTTCGCCTGTTGAGGCGCGAACCACAGCTTACCAAGCTCTTCGGTCTTTGGCTTGGATGGACCAGGGGGTGTTTGAGATGTTCCATTTTTATTCAAATCAAATGCATTTTAGAAGTATACCAAAATGATTGGAGAACCGGCGATGCGCAATTTGAAGAAGGGCGACATTATTCAGCTTCAACGAAAAGGATTCTACATTGTTGATCAAGTCTACAATCCGAAGTCCGAGCTCAGTGGCGTTGAAACTCCACTTCTTTTGATTGCTGTTCCGGATGGTCATAAATAAAATATGGAGTTAAAAATATCGAAGTCGTGCGACTGCGGAAAATTGGCTAAATGAAAAAAAAAACAATATGGCAGTGGTTTTGACTCAAAACAAAAAGTGTTCATTTACGGACCAGGTTTAAGGATTGGTTAATGGTGCACCGAGACCTCTTCTTAAATTTTTTAGAATTTAGCCAATTTTCAATACAAATCTTACAACATTCTTCGACCTAATGATACATCGATTCTTCTTCGCGCGCCAATTAACTTCACGTCAATTTTCATTATTTATAACAATCAAATCAACAACAAATTAAAAAAATAATTATAAGGGTTTAAAATTCCTAGCTTGCTTTAGATGGGCGATTCGCTTCTTGTCCTCTTCGAACTTTTTCAATAATTCTTGGGCTTCTGGAATTGTTCACATATTAATCAAATTGGGGTTCAATCGTTTCTTACTTTGCTGTTTGTCTTTTTTGGCTTGGAAAGTATAGAATGCCATATCAAGCTTTCTCTTCTTCGGATTATTCAAGCCTCCAATCAATGGAGCCTCGTCTCGTTTCATTTTAACCGATTTCGCGGCTTTCTTTCCCTTCAGAACGGTAATCCAACCATCCTCATCAGGTTGCGAGTATTTTCTCTTCGCTTCTCTTCGAGCTTCAGCTTGTTCTGTATCATATCTTTCAATGTAAGTTTCAGCCATCTCTTCAATTTTTTCTTCTGATGGGAATAATCGACTGTAAAGAGAGTTCGATTCTGAATATTTGAAACATATATTACTGAAATTATTGATTGATTTCTACCTCGCAAAACTGAGGGAAGCTCAAGGCTCTCTACAAAATCCGCAGCAACCAATGGGCCAGCTTTTTGGCAAAATGAGAGAGCGTGAAGTACTGCCTCCGAAGACTGGAAGCTAACAGCCATTGTGAGTCGTCCCTTAACAATTATAATTTTCAAAAATTAATGATTAGTCATACTTGTAATAATGAGCCATTTGATGCGTTACTTCTCTGCACTAGTATTTCTTCAATTTTATAAGGAACGAAACTACCAAGGAATGCCTCCACGATGTCCTATAATTGCAATTCCTTTTTAGTTTTAATAAAATTGAAAAGAAATAACCTCGCCGAGAAATGCAGGAACATTTGTGACAATTATCGAATTTTCTTTTGAAAAATCTTTTTTGAGAAACATGTGCCTTTCAGTGTTGTATCCATTTCCGATTGTGTAGCGAAGGTCTAAACATTCAATTATTTATTTGAAAATGCAAACTGATTTAACTTACATCTAAGAGATTCCAACTCAAATTTTTCTTCAGCATGATTTTGCTTTACAACTCTCTTCACTTTCTTCTTTTTTATTGCACTCATTTCCTGCAAATCAGAATAAAACGTTAAATGAAAATCTCAAAATTAAATACATGAAAAGTACGGTCTGCAATTTACGCTGTTTGCGGACTTTGTCACTGCACAATTACTCACCGTAGTCTCGCGTTCTTTTTAATGCTTTTCATTTTCCCAATTTCTGCTAAAAATGGACAAGGTTTAATTTAAACCTCTTTCTCTGTTTGTTTAATTATTAATGATTCGTGTTCTAATGCCATAAAAGAAATTAGAATGATTGAACATCTATTTTTATTAATAATCCTAACATTTTCTGTTAGTAATTATTACAATCCCTAATGAGAATATCATTGCTAACACTGTTGTTTTACTTCTTCGTATATTTTCTCTTTTATTGGTAATGCATATCGCTACCAGGGACAAATGCCCAGTTTGGTTGAATACCATAATTACTAGCAATAGTAAATGTTTGAATAAAAGAATTAGCCGAATTGCTAAATGATATCGAGTTCATCAACTTTGATCCTTCCATTTAATCAAAATGGATTACTCGTGGAGTAATTTTAAATATTTGTCCAAAATTTCTTCTAATCTCTCGATTTTAAACCCCCTCACTCCACACCGCATTTCATTTTTCCCTCCTACTACTCCTATCTTCTTCAGATTGCACAAGATTACGAAAGTGCTCATTTTGGAGGCTTTAAAATGAGCCCTCTTGAGCTTTCTTCTTTTTTTCTAGTTCTCAGTTTTCTGCAATGAAATGAATTTCAGGTAAAAAATGGCAATCAGTCGCGAGTTTGTGATTAAAGCCAACAATCAGCAATTACCGTACACCACGCTTCTTGCATTGGCCGCTGGCGGATTTTCCATCGAAAAGACTATCCAATTAGCGGATAAATTGCAGCTTGTCTTGTAATTGCTTAAATTTGCTCTATGAAATTGAATTTGTTTTGCTTAGGGACGGCGAGAAGATTGAAAATGATGTGATAATTGCTCGAATTATTGCTCAAAGCTCCAAAAAGAACGAGGAACTTCTCGGAAAAAACATTCATGAATTCGCCAAAGTTTTTGATTATTCAACATTTGTTTTTCATCTAACTTCTTATAGATCGACCAATTATTGAATTTGTGCCAAGATATCGCAGTAAATGCGAAGGAGGAAAGGCTGAATGATATTCAGTTGGCTCCATCCGGCCTCGCTGCTGCTGACAGGCTTACCCTAGCTGATTACGCGATCTTCTCATTCGTTCATAATCATTCTCAAGTAATCATTAAACAACATTTTAAATAATTGCTTTCTTTTTTTCAGTTGAAGAGTAAATTCGCGGCAATTATTGATAAGGTAGTGAATGACGGTTCATTGGCGGCTGCGCATAGCCAAGTTGGAATTTACAAGACCAAGACGGCCAACAAACCGCAGGTGGGTCTGAGAAAATGCAATTTGAAACATTCCTGTAAAATAAATAATCTTGAATTTTTGGAATATTTGGATGTGTCAAGAAAGTGTCAATTAATGGTTGTATTCAGAATAATGCCGCCAAAGAAAAGAAGAAAGACGAAGGAATGTTCGTTGAACTCCCGGGCGCCGAGAAAGGAAAAGTTGTCGTGCGATTCCCGCCAGAGGCTAGTGGATATCTTCACATTGGTCATGCTAAAGCTGCATTGCTCAACCAATACTACCAGCAGGCGTTCGAAGGGCAACTTATTATGAGATTTGATGATACGAATCCGGCGAAGGAAAATGCTCATTTTGAGCAGGTTTGCTGAAATAATATATTTCTGATCTATAATTTATGCAATTTCAGGTTATCAAAGAGGACTTGAAACTTTTGAACATTGTTCCGGATCGTTGGACTCACTCTTCAGACCACTTCGAACTTATTATGAGCATGTGCGAAAAGCTCCTCAAAGAAGGAAAGGCTTATGTTGATGATACGGACACTGAAACTATGCGGAAGGAGAGAGAAGAGCGTGTTGAGAGCAAGAATCGGAACAACGGTTGGGACTGATTATCAAATGTTTTTCACAAAATTCATCGCAAATTATTCAGATCCTGCCAAGAATTTTGCGCTGTGGGAGGAAATGAAGGCCGGAACTCCGAAAGGTTTGACGTGCTGTGTTCGCATCAAGATGGACATGAAATCGAATAATGGAGCCATGAGAGATCCCACCATTTATCGATGCAAACCGGAAGAACATGTGCGGACTGGAAACAAATACAAGTTGGAAATTTGGAGATTTTTATGAAGAAAAGTTTGACAATTTTAGGGTTTACCCGACATATGACTTCACTTGCCCGATTGTTGATAGTATTGAAGGAGTAACTCATGCTTTAAGAACGACCGAGTATCATGATCGGTATGATACAATCAAATATAGAAAAAAAATGCATTGAGTGCAACTTACAGTGATGATCAATATTACTTCATTTGCGACGCCCTTGGCCTTCGTCGACCATACATTTGGGAATACGCCAGATTGAACATGACCAACACTGTTATGAGCAAGAGAAAGCTCACTTGGTTTGTCGATGAGGGACATGTTGAAGGATGGTGAGTTTCTCGGATGATTTGTTTCAAGTAGGCTGGTTAATTTCACGGCAGCCGACTTTTTCTTTAAAAATGGAATCTGGACCCTCTATAACATGTTTTGATACCGTAAAAGTTTATGGCGTTCTAGACCGCTCAAATTATTTTTGACCCCATATTTCTTTCTTCCCCGGTTTTTGAGAAATCTGATGACAAGTTTAAATTTTTCAGGGATGATCCGAGACTTCCAACCGTGCGCGGTGTCATGCGGCGTGGACTTACTGTTGAAGGATTGAAGCAATTCATCGTAGCTCAAGGAGGATCCAGATCTGTTGTTATGATGGAATGGGACAAGATTTGGGCGTTCAACAAAAAAGTCATCGATCCAATTGCTCCAAGATACACCGCCCTTGACACTTCGGCTCCATTGGTCACCGTTAACCTATCCGATAATATCACGGATGAAGTAACCAATGTTGCTCTTCATCCAAAGGTATCTTTGAACTAATTGAAACAGCTTAACTTAATATTGAAGAACGCCGATGTTGGAAGCAAGGAAATCCATCGCGGAAAGAAAATCCTCCTGGAACAAATTGATGCTGCTGCTCTCAAGGAAGGTGAAACTGTCACATTTGTCAACTGGGGAAACATCAAGATCAACAACATCGCTAAGAAGGGAAGTCTGATTAGTTCAATCGACGCTAGCTTGGAATTGGACAACAAAGACTACAAAAAAACAACGAAGGTGACGTGGCTTGGAGATGTGAAGGCCAAGGATGGTGCTTCGATTGCCGTTGTCACAGCCGACTATGATCACATCATCAGCAAGGCTGTGATCGGAAAAGATGAAGACTGGAAGAACTTCATCAACTACGACTCTGTGGTATGTTTGAGATGTTCCATTTTTATTCAAATCAAATGCATTTTAGAAGTATACCAAAATGATTGGAGAACCGGCGATGCGCAATTTGAAGAAGGGCGACATTATTCAGCTTCAACGAAAAGGATTCTACATTGTTGATCAAGTCTACAATCCGAAGTCCGAGCTCAGTGGCGTTGAAACTCCACTTCTTTTGATTGCTGTTCCGGATGGTCATACTAGCAAGGAAGCTGCTCCAACTCCATCTTCCTCTGGAGTTCCTGCTAAAACCTCCGCTGGAGAAGGCGCTTTTGAAGCTTATAAGGCTATTGAGAAGCAAGGTGATGTTGTTAGAGATTTGAAAGCTAAAGATGCGAAGTCTCAAGCCACCAAGGACGCCATAGCTAAACTTCTTGAGCTTAAAAAACAATATAAGGTGATATTTAAATTCGATTTTCTAGTTTTATTTTTGTTTGTTTAGGAACTGACTGGAGCTGAATACAAACCTGGTCAACCACCAATTACTACTGCTGCGGCTCCAGTTCCTTCAACTTCAACTGGATCGGGACTCGAAATCTACAATGAGATTGAAGCTCAAGGCAATTTAGTGCGAGAATTGAAATCCAAGGATGCGAAATCTCAAGCTGCCAAAGACGCCATTGCGAAGCTCCTTGAACTAAAGAAGAAATATAAGGAAGTTACCGGCGCCGACCACAAGCCCGGAAATCCGCCAGCCGCTGCTGCAGCTACTACAGTACCAGCTGCTGAGTTGTATGCTCAAGTTGAAGCTCAAGGGCTTTTGGTGAGAGACTTGAAATCAAAAGACGCCAAGTCTCAAGCCACCAAAGACGCCATCGCTAAACTTTTAGATCTTAAAAAACAATACAAGGTTTATTTTAAATTAAGAATCTTCTAATAATCAGGATTTCTTGTAGGATGCCACTGGGACGGAGTATAAACCAGGGAATGCACCAGGTGCAGCTCCCCAAGTCACCTCAACTGACATTGCCTCAGCCATTGACGCTCAAGGCAATCTTGTACGTGAATTGAAATCGAAGGATGCGAAATCGCAAACGACAAAGGACGCTATTGCGAAGCTCCTTGAGCTGAAGAAACAATTCAAGGAAGCTACTGGACACGATTACAAGCCGTGTGGTTCCAGCAAGTAATTCACAAAACAGTGAATTTCTAGGAATTCTGGCTATTACGTTGTTGATTTTTAGGTTAATTAATAAATTTTAATGTTTCTAACATGTGCAGTTAATCTTCAATCGAATGTTATGATGACATTTCAATATTTTTGAGCTCAATTTTTTGAAAAATCGGTATTTTTTACATTTATTTTCAGCTAATGACATCCTGAAATGTTCATTTCTTTATCGATTATTATTCTTTCTTGTTTCTTCGTGCCAAATTTGATGGCTGACGGGTTTTCGGACAGAGTATTTCGGACGATTCGGGTTCAGGAGGGGACATCCTGTTATCGTCTTCTCAACGGAACCCACCAATTTGGGTGTCATGGTTGATTCAATTCTATTTTTTTCAACAATTTTTTTGGATTTTAGCGAACGATGAGAATCGAAATGGGATTCTTGTAGAATTTGATAATTTGGAAAATGTTAGAAATTGTTACAAGCCAAAATTTCCCAGCTACAACGGAAAATTTTGGATAATGATAGAGACGACCAAATTGAACAGGTTGAGTTGATCCAACTATGTATAATTAGAATTTTTTTCTTCTCAGAGAAACTATGGAAGTTGTAAAAGCTTCAAATTGCACTAGCGGATTGGTTCTTATAACCTCATCGACGGAATTTTCGATATCTGATAATGTCAGAGGATCGCACGATTCGAATTGTCCGAACGAAATGTCAAGTAATTTTCAAAAATTGTAATTTAAATTTTTTTTTCTCTGTTTAGACGTATATTTTCGAGACGAGAAGCAACCATATTGCCAAAATGAATATAACGAAGCCGGTGCGATTCTGCCGATGGGACTCAGAGATGTGAATTGGGGGATTCAGATGGTCTACGTGAGAAATCAGACGGATATTAACATAATGAAAAAGGTGGGAGCAATAAAGAGTGGATTGTTTTAATAGTTTGATAATTTCAGTGTCATGCTATGTTCAATTCAAATCAAAACGAGGCGGAATATCCATATTGTGGAATGTCCTTTAAGTTGTTCAATTCGGCTGCAGGCAGCTCAAAAGTTTGCCATCGAAGGGGGCAGCCCTCTTCAAAATTATTCGAAATGGACATTGATACAAAGTATTTTGCTTTTGATTTTTCTTGTTAACTTGTGTTATCCAGCGGTCCTTCTGAGCTGTGTAGTCCATTATCCGGTCAAAATCTGTTCGGTTGGCCAACCCCATTGAATAATTCGGCGATTTTAACGACGAAGCCGAAATATATGGCGATTTCGGCTAGGGTATTGTTTTAAATATGATTTTGGTACAATAATTCATAAATGAATTATTGTAGTTGGACAGCTTCGGTGTAATACCGGAGGTTTCGCCCGGTGAACTCTCCGTTTTGACATCAATTATTTCGGTCATTGTCGCCGCCCGCACGATTTCGGACTCGCTGACGAAATGGTCGGATGCGTCATATTTGTCAAACCGACACATAATGTTTTCGCTATTCAATGGAGAGGCTTTTGATTATATTGGGAGCAGCGCGGCGGTGAATCGAATGAGACACGGAGTCTTCCCTCTTCCGGTCTTGAACATTTCACAACTTCGCAACATTGATTTGGAGCAGATTGATTATGTTGTCGAGTTTCAACAGGTGAGTTGTTAAATTCGGCCTGTTTTGGAATATATTCGTTTTGTCTAGATCGGTACAAGAGAAGGGCATAAAATGTATTTGCATTATGATTCGGACCGCGTCACTGCGGATAACAAGAGAATCTTTGAAAAAATCGAGGATTCGATGGAAAAAAATGGTCTGCGATTGGATGAAGTCACTAGGTTTTTTTTTGTTTGATATTCCTTTAAATATACGAACTAATTGTTGAACTCAGAGTTCCGCCGGCAAGTTGGCACTCATTCGCAAAGTTTAACTCAAAAGTTCAAGCAATTGTTTTGGCTCCTTTCGAGGGACATTATAACTATGGGTAGGAGTTTTTATAATGACCGATGGAACGAAATATTCGCTATTTAGACGCGTCAATTCTATGCTCGATGTGAACAAATGGGATGAAGCTTCTAAGCTGAGAGCGATTAATGATATTTCGGCATCTGTGAGCGCTGTTCTCGCCGGGGCCGCCGAATTCGTAGGATTGACGCCTGACGATAAGGTCACGAAAGTTGATAAAACCTTGGTAATGTTTTGATTTTTTGTTTTTTATTAAATTGAAAATATTTTATATAGGTTTCCACACTTTTCAATTGTTTAGTGGATTCGAAGTTTTGGTTTGATTGCGATTTTATGAAGAAATTGAATGGAGGACGATTTTACCCATATATGGGTATGAAGTTGTAGGACGTTTTTTCCTTTAACCGCGTGGTGATTTCCAGATGCGTATACCATGAGCGAGAAGTCAACATACATAAGTGTTTCGAGCCAAAATCCGTTCCGTCTAATCGTTCATTGGCTTCTCATTTTTGCATTGGGAAGCGATAGTGACACATTGAACGTGAAGGATAAAAACAGCTGCCGACACTTATCTGAGCATCAAGCGGTAATTTTAGTTTCGGTGTTGCAAAATTTTTTAAAAATGAATTTTAAGATTTACGCGTATGATTGGCAACCGAATCCGTATACGGGCAATTTTAGCTGCTGGAGATCGTCAATTCAGAATATTGTGGAACACTCGCCAGCATTTGATATTGATGGTGAACTTCTGATTTCTCGATTTTTTCTGATAATTCGGATTATTTAAGATTATGACTTCTCGAATTCGACATATTCGACATGGACGGAATCAGTATATTCAATTGAAGATATCAAATTATTCCTCATTGAGGACAATTCTTTTGATTGGATTTGCCTTTTGGCTGCAATTCTCGCGCTCATCATCGCTATATTTTCGATAGGTCTCGCAGCGAAAATAAAATTCCGAAAAATTGACTTGTCGTTTTCAGGAAGGTGCGCTGAATCGACGTTTATTTTCGACGAAGGAGAACCGATGGCGGAAATTGGTGAACCATTGTGAATTAATGGGTTCATCTGATTATTGACACTGTACTTAATTTCTTCTAACGTTCATAATTTATTTCCCCCAAACCTTTCAGTTTTCAATTTTTGATCTCATCTTGTCACTTTTTCATGTTCATATCGATTTTTATGAAGCAAAATGAATTTTTAACATTTTATAATTTATCAATTTTACAAAATGGCTGCAATTATTGACCATTATCATGTGTTTCTCAGAGTATTTGCTTAAAATCTATTAAAATTGGCTCAATTCAGTTATGGTAGAAGGTGAAAAATCACTGAAAAGTGAAAGAAAGAAGTGCTACGAGGTATTGAAAATTCATGAAAAAAATAATTTATAAATTTTAAGGCCAGAGATTACTACGAAAAGTGCATTGATAAGTATTTGGACGAGGGAAAGTCGGAAAAGGAAGTGAGAAAATTAAATTTGCGCAAATATCCGTGGCTTTTATGGAATGTGGTGTTGGCCTGAAAATTGTGGCCGGAACATATTGACGGCCACGTTTACATTTCGTCGGATGAAAAGGAGTGGTTTATAGTCTGTTCCTGAAAAGAACGCGGCTACCAGAATTGGAAGCTGCCCCTTTAATTTTTCAGAGGAAATAAAAAAAGAAACATTGCGAAAATTTCAATGCAGAAAAAAAATTACTGTCAAATTTGAGAACTCCCGAAAAAAAATATTTTTTTATTTAACTCCACTGTTATTAAATTTTAGGCAATTTCCTACTGCAAAAAAGAGCGTAAGAAGTTCGACAGCGATTGCCCCGCTTCTTGGGTCAGCCACTTTATTCGAAAACACCAATTTGAAAGGTAACTTTATATTCAGAAAATTCCATTTTTAGCTAAATTTTACAGATATAAGCAAGAATTAACTCAGAAAGGAGTTAATATCGCCGATAAAAATGCTCTTTCTGAATAGAAATTATTTTCTGCTCAATTTCGCCCGTAGAATGTTAACAGTTAGTTCATCGAAAATTGTAAATATGTGTAAATCATTGAATTTAGACTCAAATAATGTCGCCGAAAGTCGCCGCTCTGACGAAAAAAAATATTCCGTTGAAATTCAATGAAACGAGATCAATTTTAAGCGAAGTTCTACGGTTTTAGTGTTTTGTGTTTTTCCAGAATATTGTATAAATTGTTTTATTAGGTGCAACGCGTTTCACGATAATATCGTGTTTGAAAATTGCATGCGATTATTGGCCGAAAGCGAGTCGAGCAGCAGGCAAAACGACGCCGAAATTCTCGCAAAGATTCGATTTAGCGCTGTTGCGTATAGAGCATTGAAAAATGAAGCGGATAAACGGGCTATTCTGGAGAAATTAGCGAGAAATGTCGACGTCGACAAATGCAAAATTGATCTGATTCGAAACGAAGCCAGTACGATACTTTTTTTTTTTGAAATAGTAAAGTGAATGGTTCTGGAGAATATTTGAATATTTTCTCGAAACGTATGCATTAAAAAATTATTTTAGAGCTCTTTCGTGACTCTCTGTCGCCTTCTGATACAATTCCTGATTGTTCAAATTGTCTTAGCAAAGTAAATTGCCATTA
Source organism: Caenorhabditis bovis (assembly GCA_902829315.1). Taxonomy (NCBI): domain Eukaryota; kingdom Metazoa; phylum Nematoda; class Chromadorea; order Rhabditida; family Rhabditidae; genus Caenorhabditis; species Caenorhabditis bovis. The sequence goes on from CADEPM010000011.1 coordinate 1,153,278, forward strand.
TGCATTTCTTCAAATTATAGCCATTTTTCAGAATTATGTTGTTTTGTGTTATTTCTTGCGTGAGCTCGAACAGCGGAATTTCAAGAATATCCGAGAGCTCGTCGAAAATTATGATGTTGTCGAACTTGAAAACTACACAACGGAGATTTTAGAAATAGCGAAAGCTGAAAAAGTTTTAAATTGTTCGATAAATCGCAACCTCGTTTTTGAGTTTCAGGTCAAAAAGGCGAAACTTCTTCAAATGTTTCTCAATCATTTTTATAAAAGGAATCCGTTCTATATTTCCGAGGAATTGTTCGAAACGACGCTGAAAAAAGTACTACAGTAAGTGTTTTTTTTACATTTTAATTGGTCCCGCTAAGAAAAATTGAAGCCTTGTCAATGACAAATAGCGCCTTCAAAAATAATGAGGGTCGGAAAATGTAAAACTCGTTCCTACGAGTTGTGCTCAAATACAAATGCTCAAATTTCTCGTTATTTTCCGTTCGACGCCGACAGTAATACTAGAGCAATTGTACCGAAATTCGTCGACGATATAGCTTTCTCGAAAACATTTCCCAATTTTCTCTCAATCGCCTCGAAGCGTTTCCTCTTGCAAGAAATTTTGTGCCGTAGGGCAATCTGCTAATCGCAAGAGCTGCTTTCAGCCCCCCTCTCGTTTATTAATTATGTGAAAAAGTGTTTTGCAGATTCACACAAACGAAATTCGAAAAATTCGGCGCCGAATGTCCATTGCTCAAGCAGTATCCTGAAGAGTTTCTGAGCAATGACGAAATTGATTTACTCAAAGAAACGGTTGATGAGCACGTGTTTTATGGGAATCAGGGTAGATCAAAAATAAATCAATTAAAGTCGCAAAGTATTGTCATTCTAGGTCAATTAACGACAAAAGAATTCAAGAATGCACTAAAAATGGTGGCCGACAAAAAGCGGCAATTCAAAAATGTGCAAGGCGAAAATCTGATTGTGGTCGATTCGTTGAATTTTGGAAAAGGTCATGACGTCAAGAATTTTTCGATGTAGGATAAGCCCTCAAAAATAATAGAAACTGTTTTTTTTGCGATTTCAGGCTGGAAAAAGATTTCAAACATGTAATAATGTCGACGAGAAGGCCTCCGAGAGCAATAGCCAATGACATTCATAAGCGATTTAATAGAAATGTGATCTACTGTGATAAAACGTGGGCTTGTTGAACCCGAAGTGCTGGAACAATTTGAAATTTTGCAGGTCCGCTGATGATATTATTTCGATTCGATGCGCGTGGGAGTTTGGTCCCAAAGCGAAACTCCTCACCAATGATCATTTTCGAGATCATCGCACGATATTGCAGAAGAATAATGATCCGGTGAAGCGAGACAAATTGATCGAAATTTGGGATCGCTGGTATATTGATTCCATTTATAAGCACGATGGTAGAAATGTGGAGGTATGTATAGTCTGTTTTTTTTTTCGAGGAAAAGGCAAACACAGCTAGAATTCATTTTCCGTATTATGGGCCTTTAAGCAATTAATTCATTTTTTTTTTAATTAGGATTGCATTTCTTTGCAATTTCATTAAAATTTTCTTATATTCTATTATCGATAATTTAAATTAATTTAAGGAAAAACATCAAAATTCGTTTTAAATTCGAATTTTTTTTGCTGTGTCTCGCATTGACCGATTCTGGAAACTATTCTTTTGTTTTACTTTGATTTTCGCTGATGTCAACTTTGGAATTCGCGATTCGGTTTGACACTGTTTCGACGCGAATGTTATCGTTGGTCGCGCAAAACTCCATAAATTTTGAATTTCGCTCGTAGAAACATGTTTTTGCAGTCTCGAAAAATGTGTTGTCAGTTCGTTTTTTATTTTATTTGATCGAGATCATCGGATAATCAAAAACGCAATATTTGTCATAATAATGTGAATTTCGAACAAATTTTCGCAATGTCCTCATTTTAGCCACGCCGTCGTTGGAATGTGCGAATTCGCCGTCAGCCGAATGGCACATGGCTTTTGCCCGTCGTAAGCACCTCCCCCGAAATTCGCAAATTCTCATGGATTCACATTCAATAAACCGTTTAGTCTGGAGTCGTTTTTTCTTCGAGTCGTGGGCCACAACTAACCAAAAAAAAACCCCAGGAAGATAGGAGATATCCAGTTTTGCCAAACACACCATTCGGTTTTTACTTTCCCCTTCGTCTTCCATATATGGATTCGGTTTGGAGGCTTGACTGACGGACTGACGGGGCGGCCGAAACAAGTCCCGATTGCCGTCGTCCTCGTCTTCGATGGGTGGAGACGTCAGAAATTTTTTGCGTGCGCTGATCGCCCGCCATCGCATTTCTCGGCGTCGATCGCGTAATTTGATGATTTTGCAATCAAGCCCCCCCCCCTCTCATCTTTCTGCGTAAAGGTTTCACTTTTTTTGGCTGTCTTCCTTTTTTTCTGGGCATTCGAAGCGGTTTGCGACACTCTTGACCATATTATCAGTGTGATAACATGCCATCTTCGTCGCCAGCTTATCGAAAGTTTTGATCTTGCGCGCGCGTTTAATACTGTAGTCCAGATGTTTATTGTATGTTAATTATTAAAATGCCAATATCCCCCTTTTTGCTATATAGATAATTTTAAGATTCATCTTGTAGTGCTTTTCGAAATCCTGGTTTTGATCTACCAACAACCTCAAAAGTTTTTTTTTGTCTTTTGGAGATTGCGCCCATCGGTTTTTATCGAAATATTCGATCTACGGTGACTGCCTCTGGATTAGGCAATTCCGCGTAAGTGCAAAATACATTCAAGCTTAAAAGATTGGTGGTGATGTGGTTCGATGGTGCAATTCTTCGTTGCGGCGATATTTTGCACTGGAAGGAAAAAATAAAAAAGTGAATTTCTTGTCAGATTTGAGATCGTCAAATTTGTATTCTTTTTGAAGATTTGCGCCAAATTTTTAAAAAATTGACACTTTATCGAAATTTTTCTTTTTCTTGAAGTCGAGAACAAGCAACCAGAGGCTTGACTACTGGATGATTCAGAATTTGCTTAACAAATTTGCGTCATTATTATCACTCGTTTCGATCTTCGTTATTTATAACGATTTTTGGACTATTAATTGTTGTTTTTATGATCGGCGAAGACGCAATGCGCGAAAAACGTAAATAGCGAAGAGTTTTCTGAAAAGATTTCCGCCAACAAAACTACGCAAAATCTTATCAATCGCGGCAAATTATTGGAATTCTGCGGTTTTGATGTGAAAATAAAATTGAGGTTTCTGAAACTTCGACAATACATATGAATTCCGAGATTTGCAAATAGAAACAACGATTTCAGCTAATGATTATAGACCAATTTACAGCTTATTGTCGGCCGTCAAACTCGCGTTCCGCGTTGATCGCGACAAAAATTCGTGTGATTCTCGATTTCGCGACCCGCGCGTAATATTAGAATGTGTAAAGTGGCAATCACTTCTCGATTTTCCTTTTTTTCCAAAAAAGGAAGTGATTGTGCGCGGAACTGAACGTATCGTGTGTGATTTCTTTTTCAAGATTGATTTTTCTCGTTTGTTTTTCGATTTTTAGCACGATCACCCAATTTTTTTTCGTTGCTTTTTGCTACTGATTAGCCTCACCGCAATTTGTTGGCCTCCTTTTATGGTTTCGGTCGACAACTGTTTAAAAGGCCAACGAATTTTTAAAAAGCGGGCATGCAGTTTTGTTTTCCGGTTTTCCGCAAAATTTCCATTGAAACTTCAACGTTAGCTAAGAGAAATAATTGGAGGAACATTTTGTGGAAAACCAAACCACTGAAATATTGTGATTCTAAAATTTCTTCCATTTTTCCAAAACCTCGCCAATTTTTTTTTGCTTCAACGTTGGTGACCCGGAAATGATATTGGACAGAAGAGAATCACCCCGATAGGCAAAAAGATTGATGGAGACAAAAATCAGCATCACCCTCACAAAGAGCGCGTTCCAAAGTTTGTAAAAAATGCGCGTTTTTAATTGAAAAGTGTACCGGTTTGAGAAACCCTTTCTTCACTTTCACCGTCCCCCCTCTTTCATCACACTCGCACCAAAAATTTCGAATTTTTCGACACCTTCTATGTTATTTTTTTTTGAGGGTGTCCACATTTTTTTCGATAAAATCTCAAACTGGATTTTGTGTCTTTTTTCACCTTTGAACCCAACGCTGCCTCTAACTGGTGACCGCCTAATTTTCGTAAAACTCCAGAATAATTGAACCATGCATTTATTGGTCAAGATTCTGCTCATCCTTGGGTCCACCAGCGTGACCGCCGAACTTCGAGAGAAACCGTGAGTGATAAAATAGTGGCGCAAAAAAACATGTCAGACCTACGAGCGATTTTCAGAAAATTTCAAGTGATTCGCGCCGTCGCTGAAAATCTCCAACAATTAAACGCGCTTCGAGACATCCACTTGAATACTCAGCATGAGGTTTCAGAAGTTTCAGAAATTTTAGAAATCGCAAATTTTCAGCTTGACTTCTGGTTGACACCTTCAAAAGTTGGACATCGAGCTGATATTATGGTCGACGATGAGAAATTCGAATTTCTATCCGATGTCTTGCAACGAAATAATGTGTCCTACAATATAATTATTGATGACGTGGAAAAGTTAGCGATCGAAAAAACGAGAGGACTAACATAAATATTTTAGGTTAATCATTGATAAAGAGCACAAGCCAAAAAAACTGCACCTTTTCGGGAAGCGGCTCAATAACGAAGGGGGAAATCGAGCAAGGGTACATATTGCGATAATCTAAATACTACGTTTCAAGTTTGGAAATTATTTCAGTACGGCTTCGGAGAATATCACTCCTATGCCACAATCGTCGATTATATGAGGGATATTGAGAGGAAATATCCGAACAGAGCTCGCGTTTTCTCGATCGGAAAAACCGTTGAAGGAAGAGATATTTACGCGATTAAAATTGGACAAAATATTGTACAAAACAAGCGAATTTTCTGGATCGATGGTGGAATTCACGCGAGGGAATGGGCTGCCGTCCACACTGTCGTCTGGTTTATCGACCGTGTAAGTTTTATTTTTTTAATGTACACAAATGACCGTGGTCGGGAAATTAATCGGCCATCTGTGGTTCACCGAAACGTGATGTTACACAGTTTTTTCAATTTTTCAGAAAATCGTGTCGTAGAAAGGCGGACAAACGCGAGATTCGGTGAAATGGCGGTGAAAAAAATGTTTCTCCTAAAATTACACGCTCTCTTAATTACCGTTTTATCGGCGATTCACCCGCGTTTCACCGAAATTTCTATTCATCGCAGTTTCTATTTATCGAGTTCTAGTTTTTTTGGGCTTTTAGAGCACAAAAAACGGTTCGCTAATTATTAAAGTAATTTTGTTTTAGCTTATTGCCGATTCTGAAGATGACCCAATTATTCGTGAAGCTCTTTCAAAGATGAACTTCATTGTTGTCCCGGTGGCGAACCCGGACGGTTACGAATATACGAGAAGCGATGTTTCTCCAATGGTTGAATAAAAAAAATAGCAAAGATATGCACGAAGAATCATGTTATAGGTTCGCCTCTGGCGTAAAAACCGAGCTGGAGTTGTCTGCAAAAAAGATCGTTGGTTCCGTGATCGTTGCTGTGGTGGTGTCGATTTAAATCGAAATTTTGACTGGTATTTTGGAGGTAAATATGATTACTAAAGAAATTAATTGAATTGTTGCGTTTTTCAGAAGTCGGATCCAGTACTGACAAATGTTCGGAGATCTATCAGGGAGCTTTTGTTTTCAGTGAAAACGAGTCAAGGTTAGCACAATGTTTAAAATGTTTTTTGTCGATTTTCTTTTAATTATAGGGCTATTGCTAATTTTTTCAAGACGCCAGAAGTTAAAGATAAAGTTGATGGTTTCATCACTGTTCACACCTACTCGCAAATGTGGATTCATCCGTATTCACACCAACGGAAAACCGTCCCAAATGATATTAGAGATTTGGCACGTTGAATATTGAGCTGACGATTGAAACATTTATTTTTTTCAGGAGAGAGTCGGAAGAGCTGCGGTTTCTGCGTTAGAAAACACATTTGGCACAAAATATCGCTTCGGAACCGGATCGGACATACTGTGTATGAATGAACTTTCAAAAAATATTGTGGAAATATCCATTATAATTCCTTTTTTTCAGATCCTTCATCTGGAGGTTCCGACGATTGGGCGAAAGGAAAAGCCGGCGTGAAATATGTGTATTTGATCGAGTTGCGACCCGGCGAGGATGGTCTGCCACTAACTATTCATTAACCCAATTTTCTAATTATGCGTTCCAGTTTGGGACGGCTTCATTCTCGATCAGCACCAGTTAATACCGACAGCTAAAGAAACATGGAACGGCGTTAAAGTTGTTATCAAGGCGGTTTCTGATATGCAGCGAAGTTCGTCGTTTTATTTGAATTACCTTCTTGTTCTCTCTTTTTTTTTTCCATCGCTATTGCTATTTGGTATTAATGCATGCAACATTTAACTTGATTTTTTGGGTTTTTGAGGGAATCTTTAGTAGATTTAGAGCGAATTCCCTCAGAAATCTCGAAAAACAGTGTATGATCATTTTTTTTTTGTTTAAGCTGACCCAGACTCATCCTTTGTTTCTTCTATGCCGCCGCCAATTACAACGACGACTACTTCAACCACCACCACCACCACCTCTACCACCACTACCACAACCACCATTGCGCCAACCACGCAATTCGTGACTCCAACGGAACCAAATATTCTTGAATTTATGTTCACCAACGCACCAATCGCCACCACCAGCCCACCAATCCATTTGGACGCTTCTTATAAGCTTGGCAAACGCCGCTTTAAATTTGTATCTATTAAAACATTTATGCTTGCTACACCCGCTTGGCTTTTGGCCACAAGCACGATGGCGCCGACACCGCCACCGTCACCATTAATCGCACCATCGTCATCCGCCAATTCACTTATTGATTTTGTAGGACGGCCGCCGGTGGCTGCGTTCGTTCGAAGGCCAGCGAGCAGCACGGTAAGCCATGTCGTGTCTCCTCATGTTTCGCATCATTCGCAGATCAAACGACTTCGTCCAGGATTCAGAAGGCCATCGGGATCGTCGCCGCATGTTATGCCAGCTTTTAGAAGTCGTAAGAATTTGTCCTAGAGTTTTTCCCCCACTCATTTTTTTTGTCGTTGCGTATTTTGTCCGTAGTATCGTATTGTAGAACAGCTTCGCATATGTCGTCAGTTTATAGAAAATAGAATATTTAAGCAAAATACACGCCCGCTTAATATTTTTTCACGGGTAGGACGAAAATTCGATTTCGTCATAATTATTCTAAAATAATTATTTTGCTCGAACCCTCTCAGGTTTGTCTTAGAAGCGGCAAAGTTCCTAGTGTAGAATTGAGTACTGCTGTGGCCGAATTTTGAATGGCCGAGGGCAATATCGTCGGCCGCGAATTCTACTCTGCATTTTCATCGACAATTTCAATTTCAGGCACTTCTAGCGCGGTTTCTTTGAGCTCCAGTGTTCCGCAGAGCACTCAACTAGTAAGATTCTTACGAACTTTAAATTGCCATGATACTCTTATAGCGAACTTCTTCACAATCCGGAAGGTGTGCTGATCGCTCTGCGTGGTGCAGCGCTTGGCTCAATTCGAATAGGAATGTTTGCCAAATTTCCTCGATTTATATGCGAAGGGATTGCGCGAGAACATGCGGATTTTGCCGCTAATTTTAGAAATTCTCCTAATTTTCTTTTAAAATTGATCTATAATTTTACCTCCTTCCGGGTAGTTCTGCTTTTTTCCAGCTTGTTCCCTCCCCCTTTTTTTTCGTCTTTTATAGTTTTTTTCTAATAATGAATCGATAATAATACACGAGAAAAGTTGTTCGGATTAGTTGCGCAATTGGTGATGAGTTTGACATTTGAGAGACAAGGTGAGGCGAGACATAATGGATTAAACGGCCGCCTAATTGGATAAGGAACCATATGGTCCGGCGGGAACCTGCTTTGGAATTTGATATTGCGAGCAATCAATATTTTATTGAGCTATACGAAGTTGCACAATTAATTATCGCAGAAAATTTGTTAATGTATGTGCGAACCTCTTCCAATTTGCCGGTTTCCTAAAACTCGAAACTTACTAAATTTGATCAACTATCACGAATAAACAAACCCTTTCATTATTTCAAGATAAAAATCTTCAAGGATCCCTCAAACATACGTGTGAGCGATGGTAGGAAGTGGCGCAAGTCAGCGAATCGTTCAAGGACAAATCCACGGTAATCGACACCGCACCAAACTAAACGCTCTGGGAAAATGAGCGTTTCGAAATTGAAACGTGCTAAATTGGACTCGTTTCCTTTTGTGTTCCGATAATTGCTGGAAAAGGTGACGACAATTCGTACCATTCATTAAAATCAGCGTCATTTTCCAGAAAGGAGATTTTTGTTGCGCTAAAAAATATTTGTAATATTTTCATTGGCGATGACTTCTTTTTCGAAATGACTGCCCTCGAAATTCACTTGAAATTGGCCAATGAAAATCAAATGGGCCAGAAGTCAGTTGCAGGTGCGATTCAGGTGTCGCAAATCGGTGCCCATAGGCCGGGTTCACGCAATTAATCCGATATGTTTGGCGAAGAGGCAATTCCTGGCAACGATGACACCCAATTGCGATGTGTTAACAATAGACACGAATTAATTACAATGTGTGCATATGCTCCATAATCCGTAAACCTATTATTTGGGTGATACGGATATGGGTGAGCCAAAACTCGATTAGAATTGAATGGCACTTTTCGGATTTCGAAAATAATTGGCGTGTGAGTAATCATAATAATAAGCATGAAATTCACGATACTCGCAAAACATATTGAACAGGTGTTGAAATATTGGCAAATTGTGAAAGACAAACTTCAATGGTGATTAAAAACCGCAAACATTGAGAGCAGGGGCCAGATTCCCATGAACACCATACTGCGAACATTTCTTTCAAGTTTGCCGCATCATGTATATGTATCCGAATTTTATTCAAAACTATCATTTTTAAGTGCAATTAAATGGGCGGCAATATGCATGCATTAAATTAAAATTTGCAGCTTCATGTATTTTCAAACAATTATTGCCAGGAAAAACAAGGTTGGTTTCATTTTTCCCCCAAAATTTCATGTTGCTTATAATATTCGGTGTAGTTAAGAATATGGAGCAAATAAATATTATTGTTGGGTTTTCGTTAATTGGAACATATGTGAGGGAAGCGCGCAATCCTCGGAACGATCAAACGAAGCAATTATGAGCTAAGCGGTGCAACCAAATACAAACCACCTGATCACGAAATCACGAGTTCTTTAATTAGTAGGGAGACGACTGGATATGATGCACCTGTAAGGATTAAGATTTAATGATAGCGGAGCTGAAATAACAGAATCTGGCTCGATAATCTAAAAAAGAAAACGCGGCGTACATGAAAGACACTTGTTCGCAGTATGGTGTTCGTGGGAATCTGGTGTCTGCGACTTCCGATTTTTCAATGGTGCGAACATTTGTCAAGAAATTTAGGAGTTAATTGTAGTTCTCTCGTATAGGCGTCAAAAAAAGAAAAATCCGTTATTATTTCCCCTAGTCTAATAATTTGACATTTTTATAATAGCAACTATCATAGTAAAGAGGAAAATTTCGTTAATTGGGCACAAAAACAAAGAAAAATTTTTACTACTATTAATAGTAGGAAATTTGCAAAATGCGGAAAAAGGCGTCAAATATGGTAAGTCCGTAAACACTAATCAGAATGGTTCGCAAGCACCGTCCTTTTGGCGCCAATCTCGTTTTTTAAACGCCTTTGTGAATGTTTTTATTTTTAATTTTTGGGTGGTAATTAAGATTTGCATTCCAGTCGAAAAAGAAACGAGCACAATGTTTTGCGATGAGTTTGAATTTTCAGTGTTTAACAAAAAGTTTGCATTAGGGCCCAAAATCCTATGGGTCACAACTGTTGTAGGTACGCGTTTTTTTCGAATGCTAATATCTTTTTTAAATGTATTTATTGATGTAGTGTTTATGATTTTCAGCATGACGCCCCGATAAAATTGTAATTGAAGCTCTTACCAATGCGAACATAAGGATCATCGTAAATTCCGGAATTTGTTTTATAGCCGATTCAATTCAAGCACCAAAATTTTCCTACAATGCGATTTTCTTTCAACGAGGTGTGAACGACGTTGGCCAACCCGGACAGCGAAGTGTCTCCTCGCCTCTCTCCCAGACTACGGTAGTGGGCGGAGCCATTGCGCGTTGCCCAAAAAAGGAGGAGTCGAGCGAGCGACGGGGAGAAGGTACGCAAGCGGCCCTCCGACGAATCCAGAAGAATTCCTTATTCGAGCAATGATCAACTCATCGGAAACGCCAGCTCTCACCTTTCAAGTATTCGCAATTATACATGTTCGCTCAAATTCGAATAATCTCTCGTTTTCAGACGGAATCGCCGTTGTCGAAGCTCGTTGAGCATTGCAACAAGTTCGGCGGCGATTCGAAATTAAAAATCGGCGAGAAACTTGAGGTTTTTCGCGATGAATCGCAGAAAAACTTTCAAATGGGATTTCAGACGGCTGCCACGGCCACTGATAAGCTTCTATTGCCACCTGACATGAGCCAATATGCCGCTTATCATCAATTTCTGCCGACAACCAATTGGTAAGTCATTTTAAACCTTCTATGCATTTATTCGAAGCCTGTCGATTTCCTTTATTCGAATCAAATGTCTCGATTTGTTCACTTCACTTATTTTATAGGTGGGTTGAGCCGTCGAATTGGCAGCTAACGTATCCGACAACTACTGATGCATACCAATCATATTTGACATCGCCTTTGGGACTTCTCGGAACCGCAGCGACTCATCCGATCACCACGATGCCATCGAATACTACAATCGCAAAAGCTGCGACAAGTGTCGCAAAGGTAAAATTTCAATGAACAACTATTTGAATTTTTTTCGATTGATTTTCAGTCAAAAACGAACGCGTTGAACACTTCAACCTCATCATCATCAACATCGTCATCATCTGCGCCAATGCCGGCGAGCAATGGCGGCGGAAAATACGCGGCGCGTTCAAATTGCGAATGCCCCAACTGTTTGGAAGCGGAAAGAGTCGGTAGGTAGTCTCATCGTGAATCGAACCCGCAGTCGAAAAAAAAGACGTGCGCGACAAACAAACGAAAAAAAATCGTTGAGAAAACGTTCTGACGTACGAAATGGCCAATTCGACACCTCGGTCCAAACCCGCCAATTATTGGCCTCCGAATTGGCCCGTTTTCATGTGTGTGTGTGTGTGTGTGTGTGCCGTCCGTTTTTTTTTTATTTCTGGGCGCCGCCTGACGCCTTCGTTCATTTTTATTTGTGCAGAGAATTGAAGGATCGTCATTTATCGTTTCACTGGTTCGAAATTCCAGCTCAAAATTATGAGGAAATGTCATATTCGTCAGATTTTTTAGATCAATTTGAAACCGATTTCGTGACATTTTCGAATCTGACTCATATCGGTCAACAAACAAAATAAAACGAATTTTAGTTTTTTTTTGGTTTCCTAAAAATACGCGATGACGAGAAACGAAAAAAGAGGTGTCGAGCCGATCAGATAACCTGGTGCTCTGGGAAGGCGCATCTTTGACAATCATAATTGGTCACGGCTCTCTTCTCGTCTTTAGCGTCCACAATCAAGATAAAGCGATACAGATCGATGACAACGTCCTTTTAAGGTGCCACAAATATGCCGGCGAGGAAACGCGGTGTTCACAACTGTCACATCGCCGGATGCGGCAAAGTCTACAACAAGAGCAGCCATTTGAAGGCGCATCTCCGATGGCATTCCGGTGAGAGACCAGCGGTACGTATTTTTTTGCACTCCATCCAACGTGTTACGGTAGCATTCGTTACGAATTCGAAATGTCGGTTTTTTTCTGTGGGGGCGACAATTAGCTGATTGGTTCGGTTGCCTGGTATTTAGCGCCTTCGGCCCGAAAGCGGGTGGGCAGGGGGTATAAACTATAATTATGGCGGCGCGCGCCTGAAAATACGGCGTCGTATAGTCGAATTCCGAGGATATCTCAAGAAAAGGAAGGATTGCGTTACGAAAATTCCATTTTTAGCATTTACCATAGTTTTTGTTAAAGCAATGTTGCCTTTAAGCAAAAAACCACATTTAGTTCCCCAAACGTTTAAAAACGAAAAACGATGGCATCACCATTGCTCCTCCTCACCACACCGTAATCTGATGCGTTAATCACCTCACCTCGTAAATGTTATTCTAAACGCTCCCATTTTCGGCCTAACTATGACGCAATCAAGGTATACGAGGCGAACGAGGCACGCATCGACGCGTACGCAAGCCGTTCGTGCCAAACGTTAACCTATAATTACAGTAATCCTTTCCCCCTTCCCATTCGGATTACACGAGAGCTCGACAAAAATGTGGAGCATCACCACCACATGCTGCTAACCGGCAATCAACCCATCGCTACCATATGAATAATAATAATAACAAGACAAGAGCATATCAAAAACAAACAATTATTTCAGCGAAGACGCTCCGGTGAACTGATTTGAAGCAAATAATTCGGCGATTCCGACCTCTTTCAATGATTCTCAATTATGTTATTGCACATATCATTCATCTGGTCTTTTGTGAATTCCCATTTGCATCCCGTTTCCGTTTGCCCCTTCTTTCCAACAAATGTGTTTCCCTTTTTAAAATATTTACATATGTTTAAACCCCCTCCGAATGAAATGCATAAGTTTATAGCGAATTTGCAATGATAACGATAATAAATCAAAAAATACAAAAAAAAGATGATAATGAAGTTTGAAATAAATAAATAACCAAATGTTGTTGCTTTTTGAGAAGATTGCTGAACAAAACATAACACTCGGGATGCGAGAGCTTATAATCTGAAAAATTGCAAAGCTTGTTTGGGTTTTCCATAACATTTAAAAAAATTACTACAAAATAAACATGGTTTGATAATAGTGGGCTTCGGGCAGAAAGAAGTTTACGCCATTTTAGAAACTGATGAATTTTTGAAGAGTAGTTAAACCAAAACCTCAATAAATTATCTTTATTGGATCGATTCATACAATAGAAATTCATTTTTCAATGATATGAATCGTAAAACGTAAATTTCAAAAAAAACTGAAACGTAAGTTTCAAAACAATTGAATTATTTTCATTATTTTATGAATTAGATCCATAAGAGATATAAACCAAGCTCTAAAAAAGCAAAAACCAGATATTTACTCCAGTTAAACCGAAATCTATCGCCACGGGACCCAACTTATCATTCACAACTTTATGCTTTTATATTTTCATTAGTATATTTTAATTTCGCCCACGAATTGGATTTCTTCATATTTTCGTCGAAATTTCCTTTTTTTCGAATATACGAATACTAATTTGAAAAATGGATTGCAACGTGACTTCGAAAACGCATTCATTTATTACAACTTATTGGGTCTCGTGAGGACCGATTCTACCGATTCTAGCAGTCATTTTTTCCAGAAACCGATATAAATTCAAATACTACATTCGTAAAAAACGAGCACCTTGCGCCGATTTACGGTGAGTTGGTGTCGTAGGTTATGCAACGTACGGTATCAAAATTTCCATTGTTTAAATTTGAATTTCAATTACCCCGAAAAAGTGTGAAGGTCCACAATTATGCAAGGCGCTTGTTTTTTTTTTGCAATAGTAATATTAATTAAACATTTCAAAATCTTACTGATGCTCTATTTTTAAAGTGATCCACCGCGAAGCGCCAACACCAAATGAAGAACGGACCCTCCAACTACCTAAAGCTTCGAAAATGGAAAAAAATGGATTTCGTCATCACCTTATAGTCCATTGCTGTTTTGTCGTCGTTCATCTGCTTTCCAGCGAAGATAAGCCTTTGTTGTGGCGGTGGGATGCCTTCTTTCTCCTCTACCTAATAACCACTGACTTTATTAAATCTTTGTTTAGCCAGAGTGTGACAAAAATTGTCCGCGAATTGTCTTTTTATTAAAAAAAAATTCAAATTTTTGCTAACCTTCTCTTTTATTCTCTCAACGCGATCAGTCGGCTCAATGTCGAGCTCGATTTCTTTTCCGGTCAATGTTTTAACCTTGATAAGCATTTCTGAAATAGAAGAAAAATGAAAATAAACAAATAATCGACAAATAACGACTGTGGGTGCTGATATTTCATCGAAAAAACGCATACGAACAGGTATTCTCAATAGAGCGAATTTGACGCATAAAAAACGAATTCAAATTCTCACTTTGTTTTTATGGATAATAACAAAAATACCAAGGTTTTCGAAAATCCAGGAAGCGGCCAATAAAAAATAATGAAAAGAACAATAATAGCAATTAAATAAATTTTAAATCAATAAAGATTTGTCGATGCCGGACTCATTTTAGTAGTCACTTTACTCAGTCACTTAGTCGGTTCGTCCTTCGCCTGTTGAGGCGCGAAGCGAGTCCGACCATCGGCCACCGCTCCGTTATAAGAGTAGTCCATCTTTATTCTGTTCTTCTAACAACGTTTCCAGCTCAGGTCATCTTCCTCTTCGTGATGTGATCCCGAACTTTGAACTTTGAAAAACTGCAGCGAAATCCTATGTATTGTGTGCGTACACCGAGTCGCACACTTCAATCAGAGCTACAGTAATCTCAACTGCAATTTTTTTTAAATATTTATTTAATTTTTTCGTTTTTTTTTCTGTGTTTTCTTGGCGAATTTTATGGTTATTCTTTAATTCCAGTATTCAATTGTCGTCTAATGTCCCAAATTCGACTTACTTTATTTACCACATGTCATTTTTTTCCACATAATTTTTCGGTAGCGCATATTCTTCAAAGAATATCTCGGAATATCTTCCAACATCCCCATGAACTGCTGAAATCGAATAAATCTGACTCGAATTCAGCCCAAACTATAATATGAGCCTTTTTATGGTTTTTCGCATATAAAAAGAATGCTGTAGTCATTGATATCTAATGGTTTGATATGACCGAATGTGCCGTCAAATTGTTCCCTTCAAATCGAAAATCGTCGTCTCGGAGATCAACAGATTTACGAATATTTTCAGATTTTTTAATTTTCTAATATATTAATTTTTCGAATAGCATTTGTCATATAATTGAGCATAATTATGTGGGCAAAGATATTGATGCTCTATTTAATTACCATAAGTAGTTCTCGATGATATACTCGTCAATTATTCTTCCAGCTTTCACCGGATTTTTTTAAATTAAACTATTGGCTGGAAACTGGAATTTTGAATTTCTACAAGCCACTCCTTTTCCTTGAAACCGCGATCAATTTTAGAATTAAAACCAAATCAGATCGATTTGTGCTTTTTCCTTCACTTATTCGGCAATAACTATAAAAAAAGCGAATCATCATCAAAATCGTATTATGTTTCCGCTTCTGCTTTTAGAATATATAAATATAATGTAAATATAAATATATATATATATATATATATATATTAATTTCCTGGAATATCTTACAAAAAATACTTAAATTTTGATTACATAAGATTATTGTATTCTCTCAACTGGTATTCCATTTGAACATCGTTTCTTTAACAATTCAGAAATAACCGTTGTTTGTCGTATTTGATTCATCTCAAACTACTACCGCATTCTTGCTCAAGTGAATGCGGTCACAGCGTTTATGACCACCGTTTCATAAAACTCATTATTTAATCGCCAACTATTTTTGTACTTTTCCTTTTATTTTTACTTGAAATCATGATTTTATTTATTTTAGAATGTACAATCATACAAAATCGTAACAGATTTGGTTTGAAAATTATGTTGTGTTCGACTGCGATTCAGTTATTCGCGGATTTCATCAACAATATCGATTTTTCATCATTTGCATAATTAAGGTATTAAAAATCGCAGAATATAAAAAACAGTATATAAATTATGTATATAAAAAAAGCCGTTTATTCCTTTTTTTGACCAATTTTAATTATTGTCTTGTTTACTTATTATCTTGAAGGTAAATTGACCTTCCCTGATGATGATCTAAAGATCGAACGGAATAATTTCAGGCGGCGGCCATCATATCAGTCGACGCACATGTCCGCTTCGCATGCTTCTCGTTTGGCTTGAACGCGCTGAAGACATTGCCAATTTTCCGATCAGTGAGCTTGTTTTTGCTTCCGAAGAATTGCCAAAATGTCATTTTTAGACGGACTTCTCGGAACTTGTGACGATGGAAATTAGCTTTTGAGCGTGAATAATGCGAATGAGCATCATTCGGCTGCGCCACAGCATGTCGCTTACCAGGCGATGTTCATTCATTTGATTGAGCCTGGCGTTGTGCAAGTTCGCACTCGCGGAACCACAAATCGATTTGGAGAAGCCGGTCCGCTTGTTGATGAAATTGTGGTGTCGCAATCGAATTTGGCGTCGTTCGTACGGCACACGATTTTGAACACGTCGAAACGCGATGTTGCTGAAATTGAAAAGTGGGTTTTGTCAAATTCTGAAATTGTTTTAGCTATCAATTTCCGCATACTCGGCGAAAGCAGGCGATTGTCGAGTTTGCCAAGAAATATGCATCGAGTACGAAGAGTTTCTAATAAATATGATTCAAAAATGAATCAACTCAAAAAGTTTTTACCCCGTTCTAAAAAAGATGTGTGATATAATCGGTTTGTGATCTTTTATATTCTATAATTTTTTTATTTTTATTATTAATTTTTCATAATCATATTATTATCAGATGAATGTCATGTACATAATTTTACGTGTTGTTAAGGGCTTCGTTAGGGTTAAAGTGCCTCGTTTTATCCTATCAAACATTCGTGTTTAATAATAAACGGTTAACCTGCTTAGAATTTCGTTTATATTATTTATTATTTGGTAGCGAAGCTCCGAATTATTCTTGTTCCGAGAAATCGGCAGAAAATTGGTTGAAACATGATTTTCCTTGACCATTTATTGACTAAAACGTCTGCATCCAATAATGCGCCAACGAAATTCGGGTTACGTCAATAATCAAATTGCTGGCGCTTTTTCGGTGTCACCGCCCGTTTAAAAATCGATATAAAGTTTATTTTGAAAAGTTTGGCGTTTCTCGTGCATTTTCCTTGTTTTCCTTACATTATTGCATTTTTTTTTATGTTGTGAAAGACTTCGTTAGGGTTAAAACGTCTCGTTTTATCATATCGAACTTTCGTGTTTCAGGATAAACTGTTAACCTGCTTAGAATTGCGTTTATGTTATTTATTATGTGGTAGCGATACTCCGAATTATTCTTGTTCCGAGAAATCGGCAGAAAATTGGTTGAAACATGATTTTCATTGACCATTTATTGACTAAAACGTCTGCATCCAATAATGCGCCAACGTATTTCGAATTACGTCAATAATTCTATTGCTGGCGCTTTTTCGGTGTCACCGCCCGTTTAAAAATTGGTATATACCTTTCCTTGAAATGCTTGGTGTTTCTCGTGCATTTCCTTATTTTTCTTACATTATCGTTTTTTTATATGCTTTAAGCCTGTTCTAGTTATGATTCATTTGTAGTTTAATCATGTATAAGCGTGTTTCATCACGGAAACTTCTTTTTTTTTTCAATACTTTTATGCTAGGTATCTTAGTATATATTTGTATTTATCCCGTAGCCCAATGTTCTAAAAAAATTTCAGATTATCAATCGTCCTAGAATTCGTATTCATAGTATTCTTCTTCGTGCACTCCCTCCGTACTCTTTCCGCATTATTCCATTTATTTTGCATATTTTCGTTGATTTCGTTTTTATTTTCTACCGTTTTCATTCAATTAATTAACTTTTTTCAGAATATGAAGCTGTCATGGTAGTCATATTTCTCAAAGCTACCGCTTGAAATTATTTAAAGTAAGTTATTATCGACAGCTGCGCAAAATTGGCTAAAAAATTAAAGATCTGGCCGACGTAGACATATCGATTATATTTTTAAAAATTGGATTACTTTAGGTTGTGTATTGCCTATATCGACAAATGATGGATAAAACCAAGGAAGAGGACAAATGGAGCTGGCTGCATTCGAGAACTCGTTGTTGATAAATGTTGATAAATTAATACGGTACGCGATTTTTTTTCTATTATGAGCATTTGATTCCTCCGGTTTCCCTGCTCGTTTCCTAAACTCGACATTGTTTCCCGAGTCGAAATACACATAGATGACCTGGTTCGACTCTCTCAGTTTTCGGTTATTTTCCAACATTTTTTGAAATCTTCCGTCAAATTTGTACCAAATTCACAACTCCCATTCTTTGATTCGTCTTTTGTCGTGTCAATGGAAATTCACTGGAATTTACGGCAGTTCACAGACGGGCCAGGATTACTGTAAAGTTACTAGATGTCCGTTTACAGTACTCTTTGTCTTTGTATGCAGTTTGGTGTCACTTTTGTAAAGAATATTAGAGATTTAAATGACTGTGTGGGGAAACAGGATGCTTTTAATGACACACAAACAGTTTTCAAAATTCCCTATCGATTGTCACTGCCGTTTTCTGAAAGGTTTGCCGCCGCGCCTAGCGCCCAGTATAAGCGCAAGAATTTGGAGCGAAAAATTCGCTAGATAACGAAAAAACAGTGGTTAAGATTTGAAACCACAGACCCAAAATACGTGAAAACACCGTGACGCAAATATCACAAAAAAAAACACTGATCTCATTTAAAATATTTTCGATCGGGTTTTTTTCGCAGAATCATTAAAAAATGTTCCTTTTAGTTTCTCATTTTTTGGACACATAATTAATTCCAGAGTAAGCGATTATAACAACATTTCGAGTTTGGAGGGAGGGGGTTCTATAAGTGAGATTTGTTCAAATTATGCGAAATGGTACGTGGGTAGAGTTTTACATAGGAGAGAAGTTTTAGTTTCGAATTAATTCAAGCAAACATTAAATAATATTTACAACTGTACAGGAAAAAATGTATTTTTTTATTGCATGGATATTTCCACAAGAAATTGGCTTACATAAAAACCTTTTCAAATAATATCCAAATCGCAGAAAATACAGCCAAACCTGAAAAGTGGTTATGTGGCAGATCAGTTTATTAACGTCTTTTGATCCACATTTCATCGAAAATGTACAGATCTCCTTTTCGTCCATTTTTCAATATGCAGTGAGAATTTGTAGAGTTAATTCTGATAGATTAGCGGGTTGCCTCGTTTGATTGTGCTCAAATTTATTCAAATGTGGTGACGAAAATAATGTCACATTTCTCGTTCCAGTTTGAAATTGTGGAAGTTGACCTATTTTCAAGTATTTTCAGTTTCTCTTTTAATATTCCATTAACATCGATTGGCGCGTCCCCGCGGTTTTCAAATGTCCCAAAATTTTCAAATTTTTAGAGTTAAATTTAAAGTTTAGCGTATTTAAAGCCAGAATCTATGGTTTTCTTAGATAGGATTGGTCCAGTAGAATGTATATACTTTGATCCTGACCAAACTGCATACAATGACGAAGGGATTTCTGTAAACGGCGTTATCTTGTAACCCTGCAGCTTTCTTGTGATTATACTTTCGTAAATTCAAGCGTATTCCCATTGAAACAGCAATGGCGAATCGGAAGTGTGTGAGTTTGATTTTTGGGACAAACGTGATGGAAAATTTCACAAATGTGGGGAAATGACCGAAAATTGGAGAGATTAGGACACGGGATTCTTTTGTGCGATTTCGGCTCGGGAAAATGAAGGGGGAGGGATTCGCTCAAAAATTGGAGGAGTCGCTAAGTGGGAGAGAACACCATGCCATTAATTTTTTTTAATTGAGTAACCAGGCCCCCCTTCCGAATTTTTTTCCCAACCCCGTCAATCCTACCCTCCCGACTCCCGTTGGAGTCCAGATGCGCGGCCCTTCCCCCCACGACTGCTAGCCCCGATTCCGTTCTGCAGCCCTCCATAATGTCGAATTTTCTGTTTTTCAGCGTGCCTATTCGATTCTCGTTTACTTGGACATTCGGAGTCGCTGAATTGCCTCGAATCTCACTTTCTTTCGCGGCCAAGTCGATGAATTTCTTTTTAATTTTTCTATTTTGTTCTTGTTTTAGCAGTAAAGTATTTTGATTCACAGAGTTTTTGAAACAATAAGGGTTTGACTTTTAGCGAATTTTTGGCAGAATGTCTTGACAATGAAGGTCGTTTTTCACTATATTGACGATTTTTTTCAAAATTGGTCATATGATCTAGAGAAAATTCTGTATCGACTCTAGCAATCATTACGCAGACGCCTAGATGCCAGAACATTTCGGTCTGATGTTTTTATTCACCCATCCATTTTGTATGCGCATTTTCATATTCAAAGTTTAATTCCAAGTTTGAGCGTGCAGCGGTGGGTGAGAGAAAATTATAAACTCGGGATACGAAAGCGCGCATACAAAATGTAATGGTCACCGAAATTTGCCCAGAAAATCTATTAAAACTTCAGACAAAAAATTTTCAGACTTTTAGACGTTTCGACCAGTCGATAGGAAATTTTCCGGAGATTATATGAGAGCGCATTTTAAGAAAAATCGCCAATGTAGTGGATAACGACCTTCATTGTGAGATCAAAAACGGATGACGGTGAAAAGAATTTAGGATTACTTCAGGCTCTAAAAAAATACAGCGTTTTCTTGAATTATGAAAATTATGAATAAAACGGATAAAATGACAAAGTGGTATTCTTTTTTTCAGTCAAGATACGAGATGATCCTACAGTAACCCAAAACATTTTGATGGTAACCCGTTTTTGAATCTTATTATTTTTATGTTCTCTTCACATTCCATTTTCTGAACACTAATGATATGTTTTCCAATAGAAGAACGTCTTATTTAATTGGAAATAACTAATTTCAACTAGCATTGTAAAAGGGCCTAGTATCTACCGCGTTCGAATAAATTAAACGCAAGAAGTAAATTAGGTAATTAAATTCCAATTATCTCAACCAAAATATAAAAGACATGAATGATACATGTCTTTTATTACATATTTAACACAAAAGCGGAGGGTAATCTCAAAAATCAAAAAAAAAATCATAAAAATAGGTAAGTAATAAAAAAAATGAAATTCTACGAAATTGCGGAGAAAAACAATTTAAAAAAAAACGAGACTTTTCAATTCGAACACGCAAATGGACCTACCTTTAGAAGAGGTAGAAATTTCAAAATGAATCTAAAACTTCGACTTTTTCGATTTCTTTTCTAGTTTCTATGATATCTTTGTGATTTTTGAGGTCCTTAGCGTAAAATAAAATGCAAGTCTGTAGAGTTCAGTGTTCATGATTTCACCACAATTGATTTTTTAATTATACAAATAGTGAAATCTGATAACGGACATGCACTTCATTTCACATTTAAATATTTGAAAGTCCCAATTTAAACCTATTATCGAGGTTCGAATCCACCTTATTCTTATTCGAGAATGCTGGACAAAACGGCAATCAGCGAATTGCCGAAATAATTCCGGCTATACTTTTTCATAGTACATTTGGCATTTCGCAAAAATAAAAAAAAACAATTTATTCTGATCAATTTCTAAAATTTTCAAACAGAAATTTGAGAATAAATTACCAAAATATTGAGGTTTTATTTCGGTAAAAAATTGCCAAAAAATATTTCGGCAATCCAATTGCCGCACAGTCCAGACCAAGACCTAATCACCTATATGTGAAGTATTAACTTTTGTTCGTAAACGCTATTTATTTATTTTGAAAAAAATTTCCGCGCAAATTTGAGGGGGGGGGGGATTATGCTCCAAGAAGTGTTTCATAAACCCTGAAGAATCCAAACAATTCAACTGCAAAACAAAAAATCAAAAGAAATTCGCGATTTAACAGCGAAAGGAAGCAAAATTCGATACAGAATGGGCAACTCCGAACACATGTGAACAATATTCCTTTAAAAATGTAAAAACAAAATAGGAAAATATATGAATTCCGATGTGAGAGGTGGGGAAAAAATTTGAGAATATAGTCCTAGTAAGGAATATTGCATTCACATGTTGTCCAAGTCCGAGAATCAAGACGCACGCGCGCGAAAAACACAAAATTCGACGATGAAGGCGGGCGGCAGAACGAAATCGACGCTAACCTCGTTGGCGGCGCGACCGCGGCTTTCAGGGTCCGACGTTGATCGATGGTGCGGCAGGAGGAAGAGCGGCGAGGAAGTCGGGAGGAAGTAATCGTTGCTGAAATAGAAAACACGAAGTAGTGCAATATAATATTACTATTATTCTAACTGTTTCAAATTAATTTCGGCGAGCAAGGCTGACAAATTGGTCCGGCGGTGTATTCGATCTTCTGAAAACAAGGAATATAATCCAAGAAAAGAAAAACAGCGGACATTTTTTGGTTAGAAAAGAAAAATTGCAAAAAGTCAATAAACTGAGAGAAATCTGTAATTGGAGTGCCATACTGGTAGAGTAAAACAATTTTCGCACGAACACCGGCAACAAAAATAACGGCAGTTCGCTTTTTACGAATTGCTGAACGACGGAGTTCGCTGACAGACAATTATAATAATATTTCGACAACAAAAATTCAAGAATTCAAATATTAATTATTGATGGGCTGAAAATAGTTGAGCTAATTATTGTGCATCATTAATGAAAAGAAATACAAAAAAAATGAATAATTTTGAATCGAAAACAAAGGTTCGGCAATTTAGCGAAAAAAAAAAACGCAAAAAATCGATATCTTCCATTGTGATGACTTTATTTAGCGCGCAACATTTACTTGATGTCATAGGTCAAAATTTCAAAAAAAAAAATATCGCAGGTCAAATTGTCATTTTCAAATCAAAGATATTTGAAAAAAATAGTTTACACATTCGAAAAATTTATTTACAACTTGCAATATTCGTCGATTAAAAATAAACAAATCGAAATGTTGGAATTTCATCCAAATTTGCATCAAAAATCAAACATTAGAAAAAAAGGGAAATAATTTATTCAGGAATAATATACATTTCAAGAAAAAATTCGGCCCATCTGAATTAAATCATTTTCACATCAATTCAAACCCAGCGTTCGAATTAATCGCATATCTAAAATAGCAAAAATTATGGAAAAATTAAAAAAAAATGAAAGAACCTCAATTTCTCATCGAGTTTCTCACGAGTCGAATATTTGGGCAATTTGAGCATACAAACAAAACTCCAAGCGGTGGGAAAATATTCTGAAATCCTTCGATCGGTGGTGTCGAGCAGCCCGTAATAAATCTAAAATGTTCATGTTTCAAACATTCCCCCCACAAAAAATCGAAATTAAATTACTTTAGAAGCGCTTTTTTTGTCTCGTCATTTAAAATATTTTCTTGGTGGTTCTATGCAGATTTCGGGTAGCAAAAAAATGTTTTTAGGTTTTGTTCGAGTTTTCTGCAAAATTTGCATAGTACCATAAATAATAGGAAGGATTAAAGGCGCATGGCGAAAAATCCTCTTTTTTTTGAAAATGGAATAGCGAAAAAAGTGGATGCACGCAATGACAAAGTTGCAGAATTTTGTTTTCGAGCAATTGAGTCCACTTCAAGTAAGTATGAAAATTAGCAAAATCTATTATTTAGTATTTATATATTTTTAATTTATAAATTAAGGAGACATTTTCAAATTTGCTCCGGAAACAGGTTGCATTTGGACCTCAATACCTTGGACAAGACGGGTTCCATTGATCAAACTGACTATATCAAAAATTCCGATATCGTTAATAAAAATTCAAGCGATTCGTATGGATCATAGCTCAAATTATTCGGCTCACCAGCTAATTGAACAAAAAATCAAGCAAAGCTAACGATGAAGTATTTGATTTTTTTTAATGTCAGTACTCCAGGAAAATTCTGAAATTAAAAAAAAAAAACACTGGTAACGGTTTCTGAAAAAAAGGAGCGGCTTTTTTCACTTATTTTTCTTATTTTGGGGGATTTCTAATTATCTGATTAATCCAAAAACATTAGTTGAATCCGTAACACACACAATGAAAACAAATCGGATTCGAACAATAACCAGTCGGGTCGCGCCAATTCCAGAAGGTCATGATAATGAGTTACCAGAGTCATTTCGAAAAAGATTAAAATATTTGGAAAATCCAATGAAAAGCAATGAAGGATCATATAACGACTGATTCCGACGGCCGTCGTTACCTGAAAAAACAATTTATATGTGAACTAATCAAATTTCACTTACGTTGACCACAAGTCGCAAAAATTGCGCAAATGAATATGTACAATTTTTTTCAACCAATGTGGTTTGAGCAGTACTATTCAATTTTCAGCTCATTCACAATTTATTCATTTTAAAAATGAGCGAAAAACGCATAGCACTCTTTGCCGACTATAATTGAATCCGCAATCGGAATCATTTTGTGATTATCAGATGTCGATGTGTCGTCAGTTTTCTCAGAACCACTTCGTAAACAAGCAAGAAGTCGAATTCGCGGACGAATTTCTAAAAAAAATAACAGTACACCATAAGACAAATCATTTTTTCCGCTTTTCGACCCCCAAATCATCAAACGAATTCAATTGCACCAAACCACACATCCAATTTCTAGTGCTCATTTCGCCCATCTGCCGCTTTTCCTATTCATTTAAGCTGGCACCAGAAGAGACGCAGGCATCGGGTGCGCGAATTATTGTGCACGGCGAACATCTGCCGCCATCGGCGAACCCCCCCCCCACACAACTCAACACCACCCAACTAGCACCAACTTGTCGATGTCATTTCAACGCGCGCAGCGTCGGGAATGCCGAGCGCCTCAAATTTCTCCAAAATTTGATTCAAACGTTCGACGAGATCGCGATTATGGACGACTTGTCTGAAATCGGACGGCGTCTTAGCAATGAGTATTCACCAATTCATACTTTTCGGGAGGTCGCGTCAAAGTTTTAACGCATATCCGAAATCCAATAAGTTGTCGTTCGTCAGGCGTCACCCAGCACACTAGAAAAAGAATCCAATGAAAATAGATCCGATTTTAAAAGTATCCACATTCAAATGCAAAAAGTCGCTTGGCGAGTAGATATCTTCGGGCAATTCCAACATTTTCTTCGACATAGTCTCGAAATTTCTCATCGGGCGTTTTCTATACAAATCACCATGATCCAGAACAATGACTAGTCGACTTGCCTGATAAAATCTTGATCCAAATTTGATCCTTTCATATACAATATCCTCCACAACCTTCGAATATCCTAAATAGGCGAAAATCTCCAGAAATCTCGCAATTTCATTAACATAATCAATCGCTGACTTTCTTTCTCGTCCAATCATTATAACTTTTGGCGGATCCATCTAAATTTTCAAATCTATTATACATTCCGCAATAGAAAAATATTTTTTAAAAAATCTGAAACTTATTAACAAATTCGTAGACAAAAATATAAGCGAAATAAAATGAAGAACCTGTTATTAATGCTAATATTTCTTTAAAAACCGGTGTTCGGAAATGAAAAGTGAATCGGACGCGATGATGGAGGAATGACAAAAAAAAAACAAAACGGGTTGATAAAACTACGTACATATAAAACGGAAACTATGGCACATGAAAAAAAGAAGAATAAATGAAAAGAAAAACATAATTATATATATGCATTGATACACATCCATATATCAAAGCGAAAGTGGGTAAATATGGTTAATTACATCAGGGGAAAGGGTCAATAATAAGTTTAAAAGAAATTTTTGCGGATCAGGAAAATTATTCACAATATTTCGATAAAACGTGGATATTATACTTCGAAATTTCGGCTCATGTATTTAAAATGTTGATTCGAAGCATCGAATCGAATTTCTCGCGCTGCTTTCTTTGCGTTTGCGTGATTCTGTTAAATCTTTAACAACGTCTTTAAAACTTGGCCGATTCTCGGGCTCATAGCTCCAGCAGTTCATAAGGGTCTTCGCGAGTCTCAGGTCAGTTCTTTGCATTGCGACAGGCTCATACTGACGCATCGTCCCCTTCGTGCCGCTGATTTTCTCATACATGCGCACTTCCCATGGCCGGCCAGCGGATGGCATTTGACGCATTATCAGCTCGTAGAAAATCGTTCTAGAAAATTCAGGTTTTTCACAAAAAAATTGTAAACTTCGCAGTTTTTTGATAGTTTATTTAACCATTTCATATTTAAAAAATAAATAGATAACCTACCCAAATGCATAAACGTCGGATTCGAACGAAAAAGGCATGTCTATTTCAACGAAAACTCCATTCGAGACATATAAGGAAGTGGCAATTTCGGGCGAAATGTAGTCAACCCAATGATCTGGCACCCGAATGAACGACTGCCTGAAAATATTTGCAGTTTGGCTTTTTCCGCAAATAAATATTACCTTTTCTGGAGTAAACGATCAAATCGGAACAACGCAAAATCCGATACACACGCATTGTTAAAATTGTCGAACAAAATGTTTTTTGATCGCAAGTCTTTGTGCAAAATTTGCTTTTTATGCAAATAGGACATCGCCTAAAACACAGAAAATATTATTTTCTATAACTGAAGATGGGGAGACATTAATCATTTAGCCAAACATTTTTTTCAACACTTTATGCTTATGTTTTGTCTTGTGTTATTTTCGATTAATTAAAAAAACAATTAAATTGTAAATTTACCTGACAAATTTGCAGCGAAACATTCAAAATCCAGACCGAATCCAATTCCTCCGTTGTTTCATGAATTCGGCTATACAAATTGCTCCCATGATAGAAATTCGTCACAATAGCATATGTGTTGGTAGGCACATCGGCAAAAAATCCAAGAAACAATGTTATATGATTATGCCGAGAGTTCTATAATATGGTAAAATATATATGAATATACAATGGTAGTCAAATCATACTTTATAAGCGGCAACAATTTCATTCTTGAAAATTTCATATCGTCGCGTTTTCTCAATATGGTCCATATGAATATATTTGACAGCAACATCACCATGATACACGCCAGAGTGAACACGTCCAAAAAATCCTTTACCGACGACATCTTTTACTATAATATCCTTCAGTTGAATAGTGACGTCATTCCACTGAAAGCATTCAATAAAAAGGATTTGAGCAATTTCCAACGCACCGTCGTGATTCGCTCCTCCTCATTTTCCTCACAAATCGTATGCACCCGTTTCACTTCAGCTACTCCTAAAAACCCAAACTAATTTATTAACATGAGCTTTGTACGAAAAACACAAACTGGGAGTAGCCGTTGGGCGAATCGCCGATGCCTCTTTGACCGGTACAGGGGTTTCCCAGCGCTGCTAAAAAAATCGTCAATCAATTTAAAAACTTTGAGATAGCGGAAATACCCAATTACTATTCACAATGGCGTTATGAACCAATCCACCAACAAGCTGGGTAGTTATCAGACAGTTATTGGTTAGTTTATTCACACAGCTAGTATGAACGCGGACACTGCAAATAATTCAAATATAGATTTTTTCTTTTTAACATGGACCCCTTTTCAAAGACCCCCCCCCGCGATCTAATTTTCCAATCTCAGCAGGATAAATCCCTCTTTTCTGCAATGTTTACGTACCACTAGTAGAGCCGTGTTCCCATGCCGAAATATCTCAATTTATGTCTACTCAAACAATAACAATAGAATATATCAGGTTACCAAGCCTGAATTGATCGCTATTTATGGTGTACAAATGAAAACCCAGAATGACTCATAAGCCAATCAAATTGTGAACTGAGTGACACCTGTTTAGTGTTAAGAGTTTTCAGATTAATAGAACACTTAACAAACATGTTTAATCCGTTGCATTGACGATTATAATTTTTTGTTTCTTTAAATAACTTACCCGCACACATTGCACATAAAAGTATCTTCTTTTTTCATAGCGAAGTACATCAAAAAACGCCGGCAAACTCCACATTTCCGCAATCCTATGTAGGGACCACGATGCGAAACGAGCTGATGCTCGACTGGAATCAGCGACTTTGCATTCGCATTCAGACTGAACACGTTCATTTATAGCAATAAAGTAAATCTGTTAATCTAATGTTATTAGGTCAATTTAACCACCAAAATCAACACGTGGCATCCGACCGAGGGTCACGCAACCAAAATTTGCCACAAAAATCGTAAATTTATTGAAAATCAATGACTACCTTTTCGGTGAACTGCTGCTGGCTAACCGGCTACCCATTTCGGCTGGGAGGGCGAAATCTGAACACTTTTCAATTTTATTGCGACGTTTTAGTAAGGCCCCTCAATTTCTCAAATTTTTCCTGCCTCCTCTTCCACTACGTTCAAACAACATTTTTCCTTTCACTGTTTTTGTTTCTCTTTTCAAATCGAAATTAAGATCTCTCCACAAAAAATCAACAATAAAGCTATAGGGTTCTGTCTTTTTTGGCATGCGCTTTAACTGATAAAATCATTTTTTCGACAATACGAAACATTGCGAAAATCTTGAAATTTTCATCATGGTTTATTATTATTATTATTATATGAATATTAACATACAAAAGTAACAATGATTTTGGGTAGCTCATTTAATTTTTTGAATTTTTTTTTGATTGCACACCAATCATCAAAACTTTTAAAACGCACGATAGAACGGCGACTCGAGTGAGAATTACGCCTCGAAATTTCGCCGAAGAAGACAAAACGGAGAAAAGCATATAATTGGGGGAGACAAAATGTGGTAAAAATATGAAACAGGCGATTGCTTACGGCCGCAAAGTTTATTCGCGGAAGTCGCTTAGAATTTGCAGAGATACGTATCAACAGGACAACATTAATCGGTATTCTCTTCGAATAAATAAATAAATAATGTGTATATATATAATAATATTATTATTATATATATATATATACGTACGTATGTGTATATTTGGGTATAATTTGTAGATATTCGAAAATCTTGAAGAGAACAAGAAAGGATAAAGGAGAGCATCGGAAAATTATGAGGTCGTTTGAAGGGAGGGATGACTTTCGGACTACAAAAACTTCTTTAAAAAGTGCTCATGTTTACATCAGCTGAAAAGTCTTGTTTTCCGTTATCCCTCTTCGATGCTGGACCACCTCTCCCATCCCCCGGTCGCTTTCCGCGACCTCGCCTGTTGTTGCCGAACCTTAACATCACAGAAATGAAATTATTGTAAAAAAAAAAGTGGATTTGAAACTTACATCGACCCGCGTGGAAAGCCCCTCATTCCTCTTGGGGCACCGCGAGCTCCGCGGAATCCAAAACCAAAGCCATAATCACCGTAGGCACCACCAAATCCTCCTCCATAAGCTCCATACATGTCTGGACCACCATAGCCACCACCCCAGCCCATTCCCATCTCATATGGATTCGGATGATAACCTGGGCCGCCACCACCTCCGCGCATAGCTCCTCCTCGGGGTCCGCCGTACATTCCAGGACCACCATGCTGGTATCCTCGGCCCCTGATCATCGGCTTTTTCTTTTTATCTTGTGGAGGCTTGGCCAGAGAAGCTTCAACGACAGTTCCTTCTAATTCTTTTCCATTCCAAGCTTCCATCGCCTATACGGAAATAATCATTAGATTCAAAATATATAAATATTATATACCTTTAGACAGTCTTCACGCTCATTAAAGTGAATGAAAGCGTAATCTTTAACCTTTTTTACGCGCTCCAATTCTCCAAATTCTTTGAAAATTTCCGTAAGTTTCTCTTCGGTTACGGCTTCCTTTATGTTGCGAATATATAAGACCTTCACTTTCGACATAGTTTCGTCATCAGGCTCTTCCTGCTGTTCAGCCCAGTCAACGTATACCTCTACATTAAATGGACGAATCTTAAAAAATTATTTTTTTTAATTCTAAAAATTCAACTCTACCTTCATTTGAGAGATCTTTCTCTTAACATCAGATGCTGTCTTGTGGTCGATGAAGTCGACAAAGCAGAATCCTCTGTTTTTGATTTTGTCATTGTCGGGCACCGAATAAATAATCACGTCAGTAACGCCATCTGAAAATACATTACAGTTCATGCATGCCAACTGAAATAATTCTCGTTTCGTCGAACGAGGTGAATGAGGAGAACCCGTCACATCACGAAATATATACGCGCCGCAGGATACAAATACGAAAATATACGAGAATATCGCTAGAATAATACAATAGAATTTCGAATTTTATACCTGCATGAGATTTGAGCTCTTCGAGAATTTCATCTTTAGATTTCGTCTTCGGAATATTTCCAATGAATAGGCGAGTGTTAGCGACAGAGACATTCACTTTGATTGATTTTCCGGGCAAAATATCGTGACCGTCATACTAAATTTAGGCGAAAAATTGTTTCAAATTTTCGTTTTTGTCGAAGAAAGCTAATCCAAAATGCAGACCGAAATGGGGCGTGCATCGTGAATAACGTTTAAGAAAATTTGGAAAACTCACTTTCTTCGCCGCTTCAGCGGCGTCGTTCTTTTCACAAAATGTGATGAACGCGTAACCACGGCTCATTCCGGTTACCGGATCCATCATAAGACGGAGATCCCAGATCTTTCCCACTTGTTCAAAGAGTGGAATAAGTGTGTCCTCGAATAATTCTGTCGGAATATGTCCAACATATATCTCATGTCCCTGTCCTGATGGTCCTGTCGCCGGTCCATCCCAGTCAGGCGGTGGTCCACCATATTTACGCTGACCGATGGTAACTTCAATAGGATATCCAGTTCTAGCCAAAATTGCCTCTAGAGAGGCTTGATCTGGTCCATGAATGAGTTTTCCAGACAACACAGCTGCCGCACCTTGCTGTCGGACACGATCTTTGAAGGACCTGATCAATGAGGTGACATAAAGCGATTTAGTCGATACACCAAACAATTTTGATGCCTAAAATTTTTTTTAGTTTTTTAATAGAAGAATTTCTTGAATACCGCTATTTCTTTGAAGATGTATTTCGCCTGATCGACAGTAATGGAATTAATCATCTCAATCGCACGCTCATCGAAATCTTCAGGGGAAAGTAATCCGGATTGATATATTTCAACTATAGCTTCAGCCACTGGAGGCTTCACTTTGAGCGAGATGAGCTTCTTATAGTCTTCATTTTCTTCGAAATTCTTCAAAAATAACCGTTGAAATGAGAAAATTCAATTTTTGACTCACGTTCGCAGGGGCAGGAGTCTCTGCTGCTCCATTTTCAGCACCATTAGTGTTTTCAACAACCTCTTGTTTGACTTCTTGTTTGACATCAGTCATCGTGAAGCTAAAAATAAGTTGGTTGAAAAATCAATAACCTCCCATAATCCAAGTGAAATACTGAATTTGCAATGAAAAATGGAGTTCAATCAAATGCGATGCGCATAGTAAAATGCATATAATACAATTAACTATGCGGTAGGTAGAAAAATTGATCGGAAAATAAAAAAACAAAGGGATATATTGCATTGAGCCAGCGAAAAATCCGAAATCGAATAATCGCGGGCCTCGACGCCGCTTTGCTCGCTGCGAGACCCAGCAACTCATTAATGCAACGCGCCTTGAACTGGGCACACTGCCAGCAACCGTCTCTCATCCATGTCTCGCGTTTGCACGCGCTATTTCTTTCGTGCCATTCGAAAGTCGGCGTTTGCGAAGGTCGTTTTTTTTTCGTAGTAATTGTTAAATAACGCGGTTTTTGCAATCAACAAATACGAGAACGATAAAATCACGGCGGACGGAAAAACGAAAAACATTTTCGTTTATACCAAAATAAAAGAAAATTTTTGAAGAAGCGGTTTATTCGGGTAAAACTGTGGTAACCGGCCGAGAGTTTGAGGGCCTCCATGAGCAACGACGAGCGTCTGACACCAAAATACATATTTCTGCGACATAAAGCGCACTGCAAAGAAGTAAAGCTCCCTAAAATTCAAAAACATCCTAAAAAATGGGTTTTCGAAAAATTGAATATACCGCCGCAAGGGATGGCATGGTCGCCCATTCTGGATTCATATCCGCCCAATGATTAGCACAAAATATAATCATAAAAATTGCGGAGACAAAAAGACCAACAGCAACAGTTACATAGAAGACAGCTTCCTTAAAATCTCATTGAACATATTTACCAAAATCAGCAGAGACCAAAAAAACTTACAAATATAAAGGCAAATGTGGTTGTAATCTTGGTATTCAGCATAAAAGTGTATTCAAGAAGAATAGCAAAACTACCAACAATTGCCAGAAACGCAAAAAATAGTGCCGGGCCTCGTTCATCATGAACCGGCTGACTCGCACACACCAAAACGATCGCCGAAAAGCATAGAGCCTGCAAATTTCCAACTCTTCAAACTCAACAACGTATAAACTCACAATTGAGATGATTTTTGTAAGCCCTCGACAAGTCGAAGCATAAAATGTGTCAAAGAAGATCAATTTTCCACCAAATTCGATATGTTTTGGGTAAAAGCCAACCTCGGTCTCGCGAGTTTCCTGCATTTCCTGCGCTGAAACTATAAGTCAATGATCGGTTCTTTAAGAAAACCCAGAACAATTATAACAGAAGGAAAAAATGTAGTGAAATTTTTTGCAAGGTTTCTTATACCCTCTGAGAAGTATGGCACCCACAACCACAAAAAAACTGCAGCTTTTGCTCATCGACTACCGTTGAGAAGCCAACTAGTTAGTAAAAACAACAAAAGAGCCGTAGGTATTTTATGTTTTCGAATAAATAAGACGTTGTGTCAAGAACTCGACGACAGTCGGACTCCCAACCGTACCGCGCGTAGTGGTAATTGTTTGCCGAATTGACAAACACAAACAAAAATTGTGAATGAAAGCAACACTTTGAGAGCCTAGCTGATGGGGGCCCTTCATTATATCCGCTTCCAATTGTTTTTTTTTTTGCTGGTACCCGCCGGTAGCAACTTATATGCCAGATTTGTAAATATAATAAATCGCAGTACAAGAGACGGGATACCATGTAGATTACTATTGCCGGAAACCGGTTCGTCATACCTATAAAAGGCATTTAATACCGTAATTTATGTATTCAAAAAGATTCGATTTGCAGATAATTCTTGTCGTTTTTCAGTTTTTTTTTAAATAAATAATTTATGAATGAAAAAAACCAACAGAACAATTTAGGTTTGGATCCGAAAAAAAGACAGAAGAATGAAAAACAAGTGCTAAATTCAACGTTTTCAAAAGATTTTTTGAATTTATGAAAAAAAAAGTATACTAACAAAACACGACCGGGCAACCCCAAGCTTGACGTTTATAAAAATTTGGATATAGAAAGAAAATAAAGACGCTTGAAACAAAAAACGACGATTGGAACCAGTAAATTCTTTGAGAAACCTAATCGAGAGTTGGCTCAATTTTGACTCCTTTGCGAATTGTACCCCAACCGATCAATCTCCAACTTTTTTCGAAACGACGAGACATCGCAATCTTCTCCCCAACCTGAATAATTTTAAATATTGATTTTTAAATGATTAGAAATACTATTCACATCATATTGTATGTTGATCAATTCAACGAATTCAAAGACCTTACCTCTGTACAAATTGGGTCGCTTAATCGAATTTTAGCGGCATCGTTCTTGACAGCAACAACTCTACCTCCAGTAGATAATGATCCAATGTTCACCAAAAGAGTTTCATCTTTAGCCAATTTTTGAACCTAATAAACCAAACGCATTTTTTAATTTGATATTCTTCCTACCTTGGCTCCTCTCTTGTTACCCTCAGTTCGGACACCCAAAAGACGTCGAAGCAAATAGAATGAGATTTCGATATCAATGAAAATATCTGGCAAAGTTCCTACGGCTCCTAAAATGTGACCAACAAGACGATCAGCACGGCACAACGTTGGATCAATTTTGGTTCCGACTCCGATAAGGCCTACAATTATATTATTTTTAATACAATCTGCGTATTGAAAACTGTTAAAATTTCCAATACCTCCGGGAACTGCGTATTCCAGCTGGTTCTTCTCGGCAAATAGCGAGTCAATTTTAGAGAAAATCGGCCGACACTGAATTTGTCCGTTGGCTGTCTTTGAAACGATGCCAGGTCGGACTTCAATTTCTTGTCCAACTCTCAGAATACCTTAAAGCAGTGCAATAAGCAATATCAAGTGAAAAATAAAGTACCTTTGGTCAGAGTTCCTCCAGCAACTCCTCCTTTCAGCACTTCAACTTCTGATCCTGGCTTGTTGACATCGAACGATCTAATAATGATGAGTCTAGCAGGAGACTTGAAATCACGCACTGGGACTGGTACTTTTTTGCACAAGTATTCACAAACCAGCTAAAATCAATTAAGATTACACAAAAATATAAATAAATCTTACATCGACATTATATTTCAGCTGAGCGGAAATTGGAATGACCGGGGCATTCTCAGCAACAGTTCCTTGAACAAATTGGGTAATTTGGTCGTAATTTTCACGAGCTTGCGACTCCTTGATGATGTCAACTTTGTTCTGGAGAATCATCAAATGGCGAAGCTGCATAATCTCAACAGCAGCCAAATGTTCTGAGGTCTGTGGCTGAGGACATGGCTCGTTTCCTGCGACGAGTAAGAATGCAGCATCCATAACCGCGGCACCGTTAAGCATGGTAGCCATAAGAATGTCGTGACCAGGACAATCAACAAAAGAAACGTGACGAACACACGTGAACTGACCACCGCATCCATTTCTTTCGCATGGAAATTTATCAGGAGTTGAACTTCCCGCAGATCTGTACGACTTTTTCGACACTTCTTAAATCTTGCAGAAATACCTGTAACATCCTGGTCGAGGACAGTCAGGATTTGAACACCGGTAAATCTTAGCATTCGCATATCCCAATTTAATTGTAATATTACGCTCTAGTTCCTACAAAAAAATATTCGTTTGCGATATAATTTGTGTATTACGAAACCTTCTTGAACTTGACAGTATGAACACCTGAAAATGCTTTAACAAGTGTTGACTTTCCGTGCGCTACATGACCGATAGTTCCAATATTAATTGTAGCTTGTCGCGAAACCACCTAAAGTAAAAATATAATTTTTTATTTAATTATTTTTCGCATACCTCTTCAGTGAGTGGTGTGAGATTGTCAATTCCTACTTTATCCAAATCTTGTTTGGCAAGCCAACTTTGACACTCGTCTTTTTCACCGTCTAAACAATTAATAAAATTATTTTCGGAATCTCCATGCGATTTTACCAGTAGCCATGTTTTAAATTGCTTTCCCAGTTAGTTTGAATTTAGCTGCAAATTATTAATTATTTGTTTTTTTTTTATTTGTCACGAAGAAACATTGAAAAACAACGTCAAAAATGCAAAAAAAATAAAATATTTTGATTAAAGGAACATGAATGCAGTAGCGCAGAGGTGGTTGTGGTCTTGCAGCGCGTGTGTGGTGTCGATTTACGAGCGACTTGAGTATTTTTTATATTTTAACAATTTTTTTAGTTGAAAAAATTGATAGCTCTAGGATATGAAGAAGATACCTGTTTTTATTTTACTTCATTTTTCTAATTCACTTATCTCTTAATATTTATAAATTTAGTTTTATAGACATGCGTGAAAAATCACTTCCTGAATTTGGTATTCAAAAAAGCGACCCCACCGGCATCTTTTCGGAAGAATTTAATGAAAGGTTGGCAAATTTATTGCCTGCTGAAGAATTGCGAGAACCTGAAGCAGTCACAAGTAAAGCTGAAGCTCCACCATTTGCTGCCACAGTTTTTATCGAGTTTCACGGAAAAGTGGCCAAATTTGGACTAGCACTTACAACAAAAAATGATATTCTTCATATAATCATATACGATGGATCCAAACAGGTTTTATTGTGCAATCCGCTAAATGGGATTAAATTCACATTTGATGAAGAAAATATGATTGCGTCTTTTCCTGCGAAAATAGGAGCGAATCAGGAAAATTTAACTGTTACATTCATTGATTCATCGGATTTTAACAGATTTGCGGTTATGGTAATAACATTACTGTGTTCTAAAAAAAACTAATTTTTAAAGGTTCTTCTTCACGTTGACACAACGGACAAATTTATTCTTTCAAACGGAGTCGGTGAGCCAATCAGCTATGAATGTTCCGTGTTATATGATACTGTAAAACATAAAAAAGAAGACGGTGAAATGAAAATTCCACAAGCTCTGCCCAATATTAAATGTAAAATGTCTTCGGAGAAGTCGGCGCAGCACCCGCTTCACGCCCATTTCATAGGACTTGCAAAATCCGCTAATCTGTTGGTTAGAACTGCCCCGGATACTGTAATGCAGGTTGTTTCTTGAAAAAAGATTGAATCGAAAACGATTGTTTCTAGGTTTACATTAGGAAAATTAAGTTTAAAGATTTGGAAAAGAAGGGAGAAGATTCGAAGGAACCTTCAGAGGAGCCAGAAGAAACAAGGGAAACTCAGACGAGCTTAAAAGAACGAATATCTAAAATTGGGAAGAGCATCTTTCCAGTAGAAGGTCAATCTAAAATGAGCGAAGTTGAAGCAGAATGCGCCACCGAGACTCTTCTTCCCTCGGATTCAACCAACTCTGCTCCTCTTCCGTCACTTTCTGCTGCCCCTGAGTTAGATCTTTATGCTACGATACATCGTATAGTAGGCGTTGAAATTGATCGAATGCAACTTCGAATGGACGCAAAATTCGAATCTTTCAAAAACGAGGTTCATTTAATAATTTTTGCAAGATTAATTCCAGTTTTTAGGTATTATTGAGATTGGACCGCCAAAACGAGCTTCTAGAGAAAATTGCGTCTAAAAATTCCTAATTTATATGTAAATATCTAAACGAATACGATAATTTATTGAACAAATTAAATCAATGTCTTTCGAATTGGGAAAATTAAGCCGAGATAACCTTATTGGCTGCTTCCAAATGCTCATTGGCTTCTTTGAGCTCGGCACTTTCTTCTGAGAATTGAGACGACGACAAAAATGTTTGAATATCAGCGACGGCTTTGGTCAATCGGCTTCTGGTGTCACGGACCATTCCAAGAGTTTCACGAGCAACTTCGGCGGCCTTTTTAGCTGCATACTCATCGTCCTCATTTTTCGCCTCGGATTTCATTTTTTCGGCTTTTTCCTCGTCCTTTTTGGATTGCTTCTCGTAAGCATGGAATTCCTGAAAAAAAATCAAATTTGAAAATTCCAAATCTATTATTGTCGGTCACGCCGACAATAAAATAATTTACGAAATGCAAAAAACTGAAATAAAAGAAAATCATCCGTATTTTGTGAATTTTGCCTAGTCAGTCACGCGACTTCGACAATATATAAATTACCTTCACAAGCCTCTTCAAGACACCAGTTTTGATTTTCAGCTGCTTGATTTCTTGAGCGTCTGCCATTTCTGAAGCTTATAAAATGTATAAATACATGTACATGTGCAAAAATGAATGAGAATAATCAAGTGTGTAATCGTGTCAAATGAAGCGAACACATATATGTATGTCGAAACGAAACCGGCGAATTTCACAATATTTGGTCAGCGAGTGCAGCGAGTTGGTCAAAAAAATACCCAGCGAATGGGGAGAAACGAGGAACGAGAAGAAGGTCATTTTTCGAAAAGATCGCTCAAAGAGGATAATGATAGAATA
The DNA here is from genome assembly GCA_902829315.1 of Caenorhabditis bovis. Classification (NCBI taxonomy): domain Eukaryota; kingdom Metazoa; phylum Nematoda; class Chromadorea; order Rhabditida; family Rhabditidae; genus Caenorhabditis; species Caenorhabditis bovis. The sequence continues at coordinate 1,190,784 of CADEPM010000011.1, forward strand.
TGAGATGAGAATGGGGGGGGGGCAATGCATTTTTGATGGGAAATTTAAGAACGCTGCAGGATATTCTAAAATGCAAGTTTAAACAAGTATAATAGAGAGTTAACAAGTATAATAGAGAGTTTCAGAAACTCTATTTTGTTTTAAATTTAAAAAAAAAACAATAACAACTTTATTCTCAATAATTAACAAAAATAATTTTCAACAATTATTCTAACCTAGTCAATTTACAGATATACATGGGGCCAAAATTCGACGGCAAAAATGGTATGACAAGCGCTCCGATTTGAGTTTTATGAAATCTATATAATCCAGTTGCTGTCATGTGTGATACAATCTGCTTCAGATTTTCTTCGACAATCTATAAATTACTTGAATAGATGCTAATATGCCTTAAAATTTGTACCTGAATTCCAAATTCGTTCCTGCAAATCGCTACAGCATTTTCTACAACCGCTTCATTCTGACTTGGCGACAATGTGCACGTTGAGTAGACAACCGAGCCTCCAACTTTAACTGATCTAATCGCATTCCTAAAATAATTTTTTGATTTTCTTTTAATTTTTAATACGTTTTGGCGATTACACAAGAATTTTGGTCTGCAAAATCGGCAAATCAAGTCTCAATTGAGTTGACGAAGTGCTGAAAATGTTGCCTTCATCCGTCGAAACCGACAGCCGATCAGTCAAGCAAGGAACATCGGCCAACACCTGCAAATTATAATTTATGGGTCAGTGAAAATTCGAAACCACATTATGCGCTGTTAAGCTCTTTTTTGTTCAAGCCGTAAACCAAGACTCCGTTTTACGCTAAGACTTCCTTTGTTGCTTTATTTTGGAACTTCGCCAAATTTCCGTCAGAAATACCTTATCATAAGCATCGAATTCATCCCAATTTTTGACGTCAGCCGCATCTTTCCGTTTTAGCACAAATTTGTCAATCGCCTAAAATACTATCAATTCTCAATTCATTACACATTTGTCAAAATGTACCGGATTGTCTTCAGGCACATACGTCATCAGTGCTCGTTTCAGCTGTCCAAGCCTTGACAATTTGAAATCGTTGCACACAATTTTGCCTAATTCGAATATAATAATTGAAGAATTTCAAAAACGAATTGAGAATACTTGGCAAATGAGTGAGCGCCACAAGAAGGCTTTTTCCACCGGGAGCTGCGCACATATCGAGCACACTTTCGTCTTTTTGTAATCCAAGCGCTAATACAGGCAGCAATGAGCCGCCGTCGAGTAGCCAATAACCTGGAGCTTATAGACGTTTGTGTAACCTCAGCGTACTTACTCGGAACCCCAACTTCATCTTTCATCGGGGCCGGAAAATCATGTAAAACCGCTCGACCAAAACATTGAATTCGCAAATGTTTCGGATAATAAAGAAAGTGGTCTCGCAGCGGTAGTCGAACACCTTCTCCCTCATATCCAGTGATCCTAAAAATGAATTGAATTGTGTTTAAACTCTGAAACTAAGCGTACTCAAAATCGACATTCTTCTTTTTATCACTTCCCATTTGAAGTTGAGCCGTCGACAATTCACCGCGACTTTCTCGAAACTCTGACAATCCTGCCGCAGATCGATAAATTTTCTCTTCAGCCAACTCATTTTTCTCGATTTCATTTTCGGAAGTCTCATTTGATGCTGATAGCTCAATCTTAGCTCGTTTCGTGTCTTCATCAGCTTTCTGATCAACTTGCTGCCGCTTTTTCTCGATTACATCGTCCTCGTTTTTGCCGCGAATTGTGGCGAGCAAGTCTTGGGTTCCCAAATCGATAAGAATTTCCTCGTGAGGCTTCCAATTTCTAGAAAACTGTTCATTTTTTTTTTTCAAAAAATGAAAATTTGGATTATCCAAAATTACCTGCACATAGTATTCATAACAGCCACATATTTATTAGGCGACAAAAGCCCTAATCGAATACTGGGCCACTTCTTTCCGAATAATGGTCCATAATAAAAGTCAAAATGATCTAAAGCTAGTGCTGATGGCGTTTTTAATGGTTTTGTTCGCGCAATCTGAAGAAAATTATGAAAAAAAAAACTTAAAATACCGCCTTAAAATTCCCACTTTTGGTTTAAATTTAACAGTTTTAAATCGAATTTGATAATAACACACGGCTCGCGGTTGCCGAAGGCATTGCATTCTCTAAAAAAAATCTCACGGTTTTTCCCAATAACAAAAAAAACAGTAATTTATATCGTATTAGAACGAAAGAAACAAAAATTTGACAGTTAAAAAATGCTTCAAATTTATAATACGAGTCTAAGCAAAATGTAAGAACCGTGTAAAATTTCGCCCGAAATTTATTAATTCCATGGAATCGCATATCGCTTGATGAGCATGTCTCGCGAACAAATGTAAACATATCGTTCAACGACAACGATATCGTTAATTGGATTCAAATCGGTTCCGGTGAGCTCAAATTCGGCAATAATATCGTTTTTTCCGCCAATTCCAGGACTTCCTGGTGTAAATATTGAAACTGGATAAACTGCGATTCGACCGTCACCTGTAGCCATAGATTAGAAATAATTTCATGATTTTGCCTACTAAATCCAACAATTAATCTTTCGTATGCCTGTATTAAACGAGTAACTTTTCCAGCAAACGTGTTAACCTCTGCGACAAATGTTGAAAATACTCTAGAACAAAAGTTTAAGAAAAAACTAATTTTAAAATATTACTTCTCAGAAATTCCGTATAAAGCGATGTGACCATCATCAAATCCGACAAAAATCTGACTTGCCACTGAATTCTGATGGCGCGGAACTACATTTTCAGCAAAGCACAGACATGTCGCATTTTGAGGAATGTAAATGTCAATGCGTGGTGCACCGTTGAGCCGAATGATCGATAGAATGCCGAGTTCACAAATCACAGCAAACATTGAATTGTCGAGGCTCACGGCCAAATCAACGCAATCGCCAGAATCAAATTTCCATTGCTCAAGAATTTTTCCTTCGCCAACATGCCACCTAATGCATTAGGCATTGTTAAAATCATTCGGCTACTCACTAGAGTTACTTGATTGCAGACCCATCTTTTGAGCACGATAACACTTCTTTGCCAATTCCGAGAACGCCAATGCCGGTCACCTCTCTCGTATGACCCATTAACACACGCGCGCATGTACCATCATCGATTCCCCAGATTCGGACACTCATATCGAGTCCTCCACTGATAATAACAAGGTCCGATGGAAGATACCGACATCGGTTGACATCAAGAGTATGTCCTCTTAAGAATCTCTAAAATATATGTATTTTATGAATTTCATTGGAAAAAGAACCATTGGCTGTCCATTTGTCGCATTTGCAACCACCATATTCCCATTATTATCTGCAGCAACATAGCTTTGCCCGGATTTGGAAAAATCTAACGATAGAATCGATGAGGCCAAACCATGTGTTGTGATTTGTGCACATGGAGGAACAAATATGGTCCGTTGGTTATGATAAGAGACGTGAAGATTTCTCTGAAATTTTAAATTTATTATTTCTTTTTGTATTATTTTCCTACGAAATCATCGATCGAAACTTGAAATTTATCAATTGACCCGAAATCGTGCTGAGGAGGAAGAACAGTACACGCGTAAACATCAATCATTTTTGTGACTTGGACGTGAAATTCCAGTCGACTACTCGTTGGATTAGGCTTCATGGATATGTAAAATTGTGACACTGGTTCTCTAAAATTGGGTCGCAGCTAAAATTACTTTTTTTATGTTCATTTTCAATACCTTAAACAGAGATGCCAATCGTGTTGCACCCTTATGGTGTAATCCGTATAGCTTCGTACGCCTTCTAAACTGTGATCCATAGCGGAATTGCCTTAACACTTTTATTTCTATTATTGGAAATCGGAATCATGTCAGAAATACAATTTTAAAAGTGAGCTTTTTCCAAAATCATCATTGCTATTCGAAAAATAAAAACTCGGCCAGCTAACTTTTTAATCTAAAAAGTGAGAATATTGCATTTTTAAAACTTTCCATCGCAATAATTTTCTATTTTTGTTGTAATTTAATACCAAAAATTCAAAAAAAAGCATAATTTCTGAAATTAAACATTTTTTAAAATTATCATGAACATGGCCTAACTTATGTGTCGGGATGTTCGGTCGTCCTATTTTTTCCTTCGTCACACGAATTTAAATTCACATTCTTAAAAAAAAAATAATTCTTAGCTAAATTACGTTATTTAAAGATGAGTAAACGCTATGAAACAATAAAACATCTTGGAGAAGGTCAGTTTGCAAACGTTTATCTCGCCAAAGATTTCGAAACCGGCGAGGTTGTCGCGATCAAAAAGGTAATCTCAGCATAAAATTCTTCAAAACATGCCTGTTTTTAGATTAAACTCGGATCCCGCGAAGAAGCTAAAGACGGAATTAATCGAACCGCGCTTCGGGAAATCAAATTGCTCAAAGAAATTCAGCACGACAATATAATTGGACTCCGTGATGTCATCGGGCACCGAACAAGCATCCAACTTGTGTTCGATTTCATGGAAACCGATTTGGAGCAAGTTGTCAAGGACCATTCCATCATTTTAATGCCGGCGCATATTAAAAATATCACAATGCAAACATTATTAGGGCTCGAATTCCTTCACGCTCATTGGATTCTTCACCGTGATTTGAAGCCAAATAACTTGCTTATGAACAATATGGGAAGAGTGAAATTGGCGGATTTTGGTCTTGCAAGATTTTTTGGATCACCAAATAAAGTTTACACCCACCAGGTCGTTACCAGATGGTACCGAGCCCCCGAATTGCTGTATGGCGCGAGATCCTATGGAACTGGAATTGATATTTGGTCTATCGGATGCATAGTCGCAGAGCTTCTTTTGAGAGTAATTATTATATTTGCAAAAATTTAATAATAGTAATCATTTATAGAGCCCAATTTTCCCCGGTGATAGCGATATTGATCAACTTGTCAAAATTTACAATGTTCTCGGAGAACCCACTGAAGAATTATGGCCAGCAATGACAAATCTGCCAAGCTACGTTGTCATTAAGTTAGCGAATAAAATTGTCTTCTTTCTCAAATTTATTCATTAAGGCCTCAAAACGAAACCCCTCCTGAGATGACGTTCATATTTTCTGCAGCTGGCCCTGATCTGATAGATCTTTTGAAGGTATTACCGGACAAAAAGTTGTCGCGATTATTAATCGTTTATTTATGTGAATAATTTGGAGATGTGCATCAAATCTTTATAATAATTTTATGGATAATCCGTCATTTGCGGATTTAGCCTAGAAAGAAAAAAATTATATAATAAAAATCATGAGCGAAGATTTTCAAATATTCAATTGATTATATGGTATTGTCAATACTTCGTGAAGATTAAACAATAAATCAAAAAATTGACAAAATACAATTTTGTTCATTTTGAATACGATTTTTAATCTTGCAATTTCATGACGCCAATTCATCTTCACCTGCGAATAATTTCAGGCAATGCTCACATTCGACCCCATTAAACGCTGCACAACGACTCAAGCCCTTCACATGGATTACTTTAAAAACCAGCCGTATTCTTGCCCAGATGAGGAGCTCCCATTGCCAAATCGACAGCCGAAAAGGCGGCGGATGGATGAAATGGAGGGCGGGGCCGGAGTGCGGCGACTCCTTTTTGATTAGACTGTTTTATAATTTTGACGACCGGGTTTATTCTTCATAAATTATTATCAATTCCATTGTATTTTTTTGCATTGTTGTCCAATACGTTATTGCGCAGTGTGACTCCTCCCACTTTCGCCTCATGTGTGTATATGTGTGTGTGAGTGAATGTGTTTTTCCATTTCGGCCTTGTTTTGGCGTTCACATTTTCCGAAAATAGTCTACGTTTTTTGGAGAGAAATAGATGAAATAGATTGAATGCGAGTAAGTTGTGACCTAGTAACTTTCTCCGCTTTTTCGTTTTACCCCATTTTTTGAATCGTCAGGGAAGGCTTTTCGTTGCATCATAATTAAAAGCATCCCGATTTTTTGCCAATTAGCCGTTTTTTGTTGACTTTTTTTTTGACAAATTGTCATTTATTTCTACCATATATGAATGATAATCAAAAGGCGAGTATGAATCATTAATCGAAGGAACACAAATGGAAGCCGAGAAATATAAGGCGAGGAAGCGAAAGAACACGGAGGGATTATTATGAATGTGCTCCTCGAACGCAGACAAACTGATATCGAATGGGGGCTGTGCTCAATGAGCTGCGCGGAACGAAGAAGCAGAAGACGGGAAAAAAAACGCAGAAAAAGAAGGCCTCGTTTACTCTTATTAATTCGATTTCTCCCCGTTTCTTCTCACCGCTGTTTGATTTTTTTTCCTTATTTTCCTGACGAGTTGGCATAATAACATGTTACAAATGTCAAAAAGGGGCGTTTGTTTCATGCTTTTGACGTAAAAAAAGAAACGAGAAAAAATGCATATTTTTCGCAAAATTGCGTACTTTTATTTGCATTATACTGTAATTGTTGGATACTGTAATTGTTTACAAAATCAAGCCTAAAAGATTAAAATTTTTGTTTAATTTTTCTAACATGGATCGAAAAATGAAATTTTAAAAATCCGATTAAGAAAACTATCTTATAGAAAAATAATGAAATTTGATAAATGAAATTGAAATTTGGAGAAAAACGCATCAATTTTCTAATCCTTTTTTAAATTATTGTAAGAATTTTCTTTTCTACGGCACCTCGAGAATTCATATCATTTTTTTTTCGCATTTTTGGTGTTTGGTAATTCCAAGTCTTTTTGCGTGAAACTATTAAATGCCAGAAAATATATGATTCACGATTAATTCGATTTCCTGCGTCGAATTTGTATGATGTCACAACAACTCGTTATATTCACCTTTGTGTGCAAATCCTCAATTCTTCATCCTACACATTCAATTTTCTTCGCATTTTTTTTCCATCGCTACCGTAGTATTGGAGACCAACAAAAAGTGGGCGGAGTCACCATGCCGTGCGCACTTTCCCTTCGTTCAATGTACTATTCGCCACTTTTCTTCCACAATATATATGTACCTCCTGCAACTTTATAGAAAAAAAATATATTTTTTTGCAGAAAAATTCATTAACATAATATTCTTTTCGCCGATATGTTGATGGATACGACAATTTCCGCACAACAGCATCAACATCATGCATTTTATCAATTTCGAGACCGAAAAAAATCATGTGGTGAGTCATTTTTCACTTGCACATTTCTGGAAATGCCTGATTTTTTTTTAATGATAAAAACGCGTCCTGACACGACTTCTTTAATAGCTATTGTTACCTTTTATCTGCACGCAAACCTAGGTTGTTTGAATACGAAAAAAAACCTCATTTTGGAAGCTAGTAATTTGTATTCTTTTTTTCTTGTCATTTGTCTCTCCAGTTTTTTAATTAAATCCACCATGTTTTTATACTATAAAGCTTTGATTCAACTATATCAAAGTTTGCGCTAGGTGTAAAAAAATTTTGTACTTTTCAATTTTTTTTTCAATCGACATAATAGGGTAGAATATTGGACACAAATTTAATTTTGATGCGAAAAATTCAATGAAATGCATTTTAAACAAGAGATTTACTGATGTGAAAAGAAATGTGTGCAAAATCGCGTATGTGTGTAAACAGACAAAAACAGACAGTAACCCGCGGTTTTTTAAATTTTTTTCGACGAAATAAATTTTACTGAATGGGGGGCACCTAAGTGTTCACAATCATACGAAAATAACAAAAAATTGGTCTAATCAAATTCTTGCGTATTTATTTTTCTATATAATCATTTTCAAAATTTTAATGGCATTTTTTTCGAAATTTGAAAACCCACCGGATATTGCAGCAAAGCGTTTCTTTTGAATTTGATATTCATCGTGTTATTGCTAATAAATTATTTCCAAAAAATTGGTGCTCTATGATGTATGAAATGAAAAATATTTTTATGAATTTAGGAAAAAATGTTAAATTTTTAAAGAATAAATAGAAAATGGATTTGTTGAAACAAAAAAACAATAGATTGGCGGGATATTCACGTGCACACTATTCTCAACTACAGTACCCGTGCACTTGGGCGCATTGCTGAAAATTTGCCCTTCGTGTTTTCGAGCAAAAGTGCATGCACATACTCTTAACCGCACAAAGATCGTTCCAGTTTTTTTGTTGTTTTTCACATTCACTGAAAAAAAAAACGCTGATCGTCGGGGAACCGACATGGACCGAAGAAAAGACTCTTTAAATTTGTAGATTCTGATAAAATAAAAATAGAGCGAAAACAAAGTTTCGTATTTAAAATTCTCGATTGAATCTCAATTTTCATCATAATGTCCTTAAATTACAATAAATGCGTCTTTCGAAATGATCTCGCAAGGACCAACAGGTTGTTTCAAATTTTATGGACCAGTTCGATAATTTTTTAATCGAATATCGTTAGAAACTCCAAGAAATGCGAAACTCATAAAAAAAAATGACGCAGTTCACGAGAAAACCAAAATAGACGTTCACCCGTGGCGAGACCTTTTCAAGGCGCATACACGTAAATCTACCCGCGTACAACAGTCACCGGATGTCGACTATAAAAATTTAAAAATTCTTTTTGAAAATTGTAATTAAAAACATGCGACCGATTCAGGTTGCCACATTTTATCATTCACCAGCAGATTATTTGAATTTCAACAAGACGAGACCCTTGGGGGGCCAGCGGCACGATAATTCAAATTGCGCACTGGCAATTGGTGAATACCACAGTTGGCCTACCAAAATCAAACTTTTGCCATAATCTACACTCTGGGGGCGTGTTTTTGCACAATAGTAAGTAGACACTAAAATTTGCACGTAAAAATGCATGCGAATAGGCTTTATAGACTTGGAAATCTTCGATTTTTCGCAATATTTACCGCCTACAGGCGTTTTCGAAATGATTGTGAGAAGGAGTTCAAAATAAAATTTCGCTCAATGACTACATCGACGCTATCAGCCGTTGAGAACTCCTTGTTTATTTGTTCAGTCTCCCGTTGTCACTATTTTTGTCGGATGAAAAACATGTACAAATGCGTCTAGACTCGATAGCACCAACAACAACAACAACTAAACCAAATGGGTGGGTTGTCTGACACTGCAAAAGCCTAGAATAAACCAGTTTACCGCTTTGCAACATGGCACCGCCCGACGGGCCAAGTGTTCCGTCGGCGTCTCGCCTCTCGAGACGCTCT